>OZ020611.1:57857502-59087986 GCA_963971575.1 Liopterus haemorrhoidalis
AAAATGTTGAAGTTCTTGCTGGTATTAGGCTATTATATCTAGAGAAGTTTTACGCCATAAATAATGATTATCTAATTATTATTTGGTTGTAATTAAATATTAAAAATTTTCATATCCATTAAAAGATAATATCCCGCGGAAATAGATTATTTTCATCTTCTCTTCTTCTTTAGACACTATCATCCGGGTAGACTTTTGGCCGCATTTATCTAAGCCCTGTATTTTGATGTGTCAAGTGTCATATTTCCATGTTTAAATTCTTATCTTTAATTTATTTGGTTTAGGAGAAAATTTTTGGTAGGAGAAACCATATGTTTTATTTGTAAAAATAGGGGATTGTCTGTCGCTATAGATAGTTGTCGCTACCACTTTAGTTTTTTGTTATTCCTGCATTATAGTAGCCACGACTGCTGACTTTCGTCAGTTTGTCGTCTCGTCTTATTCATAATTTTACTACTACACGAGCAGGAATGCCTTTAAGGCTCAGTTATATTGTGTGAGTTGTCCCTGTATCTAATCCTGTTACAGCCAGTTGGTGGAGCAGCAGACGACACAAGAGAATCTTTCCCAACGCATCGAGGTAGCACTGAGAGATAAGTCACGTTGTGCCATTTTGTTACCCCTATTTTACACCCGTTTACCCGAACGAACTTACAGTCCACATCTCAATGAGTCGTTTTCGCTGACGTACATTGGGAACGACGCTACACCAATACTATTTCAATTTACTATTTTTCATTCTTAAATGTCAATAATTTAACAGTTGTTTGCGTAAAATAACTTTATTAAAACGTATTTCCATACTTCGTCTAAAAGAAATCTGGAGTTTAGAAACATAAATTTACGACCCTAATAAAGACTGGCCCATCCATCTTTGGGTGGCGCAATTTAGTGTGTGTAACCTTGTCTATTCTCACCATTCTTCCCTTAAATACTTGCTTTAATTTACGGCCATTTTCTAGTTTGGATGACCTCTAACTACATATATTCATTTAATATATTGATAAAGAGTTAACTGCAGGTAAACCACAGAAAATTTGGCACCTTTGGTATCAAAAGCTTGCCAAGTATTGATTTTACCGAATATTCAAAATTAACATAAGAATTATTTAACCCTTTCGCGGACAATATTACTTGATTGTATTTTGTGCGGCTGAGAAAATGAAAGAAAATATCAGTTGTGGCCACTACAGGACCGACCGCCATCATAAAGTACTTGTATAAAATACATTCTAGCAGCAGAATAGAAATAACTTGGCCTAATATTTTATAACAGATATATTATTTATCATGACCATAGAAACGTTACATATATGAAAAAATTAAGAGAAAAAATTTCGAAACATTTTTCAAAATTGTTTCGTTTTATCAAAAAATGTCCCAGATAAAAGTTGTTAGTTATTGCTTTTATAGCAACTTTTGTTCAATAATTTTTTTCTAAATATTTTTCTGTTGTGAAATAAAAAGTCTCAATTTTTTCATACTTATATTTAACGTTTCCATGGTCATGATAAATAATATCTCTGTTAGAAAATATTAGGCAAAGTTATTTCTACTTTGCTGTTAGAATGTATTTTATAAAAGTGCTTTATGATGGCGGTCGGTCCTATGGTGGCCTCAGCTGATTTTTTTCCATCGATCAATACATATTTGTTTATATTTTTCGTCTCAGTACTTCTTATAAATGCATAAGTTATTTTGCTATATGATTATTTTAAATTTTCATTTCATTGGACCTCAAAGGGGAACACGTGCCCCCACCCTTGTATTCTCCACTGGCTGAGGTTATGGTGGTAGACATGCTAGTCGAATTGAGATACGCTAAAAAAGCATAAAATTCTAATTCTCCTGTTCTATACTGGTTTACATTAATGTGCAATAGATTTTTTTTAAATGCAGTCGTTTTTTTTTTTAGATTTTTAACCCATTCACTAACAGAGATCGCGAGAGGTAATGTAATTTGACTGCACATGCAGTTAAATTCCATTATACATACAGATACAGGTTTTCATTTGTAGTCATGTACTTGGGATAGTGCCACACGACTACCAATGCAGCCAAATTTTGTATCTAATGACATGTAGATTGAGACTCTGTCCCTACAAATCTTAATTCACCGAGCAAATCTGTTATCAAATTAGTTCCAATACATATTCTGCGCATATGCCTAATTTTTGATACATAGTACTAATTTACACAAGGCTTATGTTCTTAATTATGGATATATAGTGAATCAAAAATGACTTAATTTTCATCTAATTATACAGGGTACTTCCGGTTTCAATAAATTAATTTAAAATAAGAATTCTAAATCTCAAAAGTAAAAATTTTGTGCAAGTTTTTTTTTTTTGCAAAATTGCAAAACGTTACTTTCGACTTTATATTTCCGAATTTTTTCCGAAATCATCAGTGAAATACCGTCAAATCGTCAGTAAGTGACACCAAATCGGCAGTGAAATACACTTTTTTTGTGCGATTTCATGTATGCGTATGTACACAAGTAAACAAATAAATTTCAAACGTGCTTGAACATAAATATTTCTATCGAATACTTTAAAAAGTAAAGAAAATATTAGTAAATAAAGTTGAGTTGCAGAATCCATTATACCACTCGATTGTTCAATATAAAGTATAACTTATGTTACTTACCACAAATTTAAGTAACATAAGTTATACTTTATATTAGTAA
Organism: Liopterus haemorrhoidalis; assembly: GCA_963971575.1. Taxonomy (NCBI): domain Eukaryota; kingdom Metazoa; phylum Arthropoda; class Insecta; order Coleoptera; family Dytiscidae; genus Liopterus; species Liopterus haemorrhoidalis. The sequence goes on from OZ020611.1 coordinate 57,860,192, forward strand.
ATAATATGGTTTTAAAAAATTGTTGTTTAAATACACTTTTGCATAGATATTATCAATTATGTATATGTGTAAAGTACATCTAACCTAAAAATTAAATATTACATTTTATATAATTTCAGGATTTTATAAAATAAAATAATAATAATAGTAATAATGTGCACATTGGCACTGAAGCTCTTTTTATCACTCACGTGGTTATTTACCTCGGCTAACGCCTCAGAAAATAATATCCACAATTCGTGATAAAAACTCGACTTAATTGCCTTGGTACACAAATAACTATTTTTTGCTTGAGCAACACTTGAATAAAAGCAAAGTGAAAATAGTTTGCTTTGTACTTTGCATTTTCAACATTTTAGATACATGGCAACGTAGTTGTTTGCAAATTTGCAAAGTAGAATGGTGCAACAAGGTCCGTCTATTTTACCATAAACGATGCCATGGACAAGCTAGTGTATTTTTTTTTTAATCGGTGATGGCATTCTTTAGATTCCATTTACCATAAAAATGAAATTACGTCACAGTTAAAAAACTTCCTTTGTTGCCAGTTCGCTAATTGTCAAAAAAGTTAGGTTATATCGAACTACTTCTAAAAAGAGACTGAAAACCTATATTTCCCATGGAGGAAAGTAATTATTGTGAATTATGATGCAGATCAGTTCTTTCCAACCGATTTGTCGCGAGATTTTTGGTTTAAATTATATTAAGTGTGTAATGTACATCATAATAAAATTTGAAAAAATAATATCATCAAGCCTTGTCCATCAGCGGGTGACTTTGGACTGCCTCTAAAAAGAGCATAGGCTGTCAATAAAATTTCTCCATCTAACTCGTCTATCTGCCATAGGCTTCAAGTTGGTGATGTTGTTATAAAGTCTTTTGTCTTGGTTTTGACAGCTCCATGCATTTATTTCTAGCAGAGTTGAGCGACGCCAGGTGTTCTTGGGTCGCCCTCTACGCTTACTGCCCTGAGGTTTGTATGCTAGTGCATATCGACACACTGCGCTAGGAGCCCTTCGAAGAGTGTGCCCTAACCAACCATACTTTCTTCTTTTTATTTGCAAATTAATGTCCATTTGACCAGATCTTTCCCCCAATTCTACGTTTGATATTCTACGTGGCCAATAAATGCAAAGGATTCTTCGAAGACATCGATTTACAAATTCTCGCACTCTTCTTAAAAGTACCAGCGGTTACCATAATCACCGGTATATACCGGTAAACCTCTAGGGAGTGAAAATTTTACCTAATAACTGGTAACTGAAAAAGCCAATAAATTTTCAATTCCTAGTTTATAGTATTATAAAACGACGAAGAGAAAAATCACAAAATTAATCCTGCCCGGTATAAGGATTTAAATCCATGACCTTTGAAACGGAGCTATAGTTCAATACCGAACATAAAATTTATTAGTATCAGGTGTCAAGTGTCAAGTGCCCTGTCGTAATTTTGTCCGAATTAAAATACGTGCCGAACTATCTTCCTAGAAGCTGTTGTTTTCCCGGTATGTCAACTAGATATTTCAAGATGTATTTATTGTTGCAATCAGCCAAATTGAAAATCGCTATAGATCTTTAAATGTCACTCTATTTACTGTACAAGTGGGTTTTATTAAATCGTATTTAATTTAACAGTTCAATTGATTAGAAAATAACAGGGGTTCAATGACAAAGTTGTGTAAGACACATTTTGTTTGTCACTATTTAAAATTCTTATAAATTTATTGCCAGGAGAAGAAATATGACTTGCTCCTTTGTATTTAATAGAATTGTATTTCTAGTTTGCGCTCTTCTTTCTGTATGTCTGAGTTGTATTTCCATAAGCAGTAAGTTTTTTGTAAAATGTAACTACACCACCCTAGTATTGACACCGTTGTATAAATCATTGTGTTCAATCAAACATGTTAGATGAGATTTATATTACGAGATGTGTCAGATAAGTGATAAGACTTAAATTACTTTCCGAGAAACTGAAAACCCTACAAAATTAGACTTGAAGCCAGAATGACTTTTTCACTCTATTTTCGGTGCAAGGTTCAACTCAGTAGCTATCACAAACGTGTCAATCACAAAAAAATAATCATCAAAGTAAGCCATGGAAGAGAAAGACAGCAATAAAAGGCATTTTGGAGATATTCGAGAAACGACAACAAAATGTATTTTTTACTGTCATTTTTGGTAATTTACCAAGATTAAAGAATTTAGATCAGGGGTCAGCAATCAGCGGCTTGTGGGACGAATGCGGCACGCCGAACGATAATATGTGGTCCACCAATAAGAAAATAATGTTTACTTGTCTATCCAGCGTAGCCAACAATGTTGCCAACGATGGGGAAAAGTCGCTAAATCTAGGGTATTTGAGAGAACGTTTAGCGACAAGAAATCTACATTTGGGATTAGCGACATTTTTAGAGTATTTTAAAGTCATCTCACAACAAATTTGGAGAAGTTTAGGATTTCACTTTTTCTGTTTTTCTTTACATGTAGTTCTACACCGAATATCAACTGCGCACAAAAAAGTAAAAGTTGTTTTTTTTTTAGGGTAATAATAAATATATCACACAAATTGAAACAAAAGAATATTTCATTATAATGAAACCAGAGAAATGTTCAAAATGTCCATTTCCTGTCAAAAAATAACCTAGGGTGCATTCGAGTTGTGCAGAGTAGAGCGAGCGCTGAGCGAACAGTTGATGGTGACGTCATGAATAGAGCACTAACGGAGCGAGCGTTCTTGTGACGTAATGTTTATAAAATCTAACCCTACAATTTTAGGCGGCGTTTTTACTGTCAGATTAGTTCACGTCAGTCATGAATCAAAATTATATACCTCAGTTTTTCCTTGATTTTTTTTCAATGATGAAGAAATAAAATTTATTAAAAATTAAATAATAATTAATGAATTAATTTAATGAATTTTTTTCATTTTAATTTTATGCACGGCGTATTTTAATATTTTTTTTGCTGTTTTCAGTACGTCACAAATACATAAAATGGCCGTACTCTGTAGCCATAGACAAATAACAATATTATTTGTCTATTGTTATTTGTCTAAGGCTTTTATTTTTATTTTATTTATAATTTAATTTTAAACTTTCATTTCTTTCCCGCCGTTCCCCCACTTTTTTAAGTCATACTCCATATGCTCGGTCTTAAAACCCCGAACACATAGAGCGCACTCTAAATGCTCGCTCGATCGCAAAACGAATGCAATTGAGTGTACTCCGAGCGTCAAAACGAACACGTTTGAGTGTGCAGAACGTGCTCGGAACGCTCGGAGCGTCAAATCGAACGTACCCCTTATCTATCATAAAAAGAACGCCGAACATTGGCTAGTTGATAACATGATATCTAGAACATTCTGAAGATATTGGTTATCTGAGTAGTTCTAACGTTCCAAATTTATTCAAATACACGTGAATTTTTCTTGGCCTGCTCTGACTTTTTTTTTTTTTAATTACACGTTATGTATTTTTATAGTAATTCCAGTTGCTGCATGTTTTGGTAATGCATTACGAAAATTGAAACGAAAAATATTGAATAATGGTATGAGTTCAAATTTGGTGTAAAATTGAAAGAAAAAAACCTTTGAATTATACAAAATAATTTAAAATTCCCTTGTTATAATTCTCACCTCATTTCCAAGTCTTTAAGTGACAAAATTTTCGAAAGGTCAAAAGAAAAAAAAAAAGGTGGAAGATAAGCGTCGGTCAGTTTGCCCAGTTTGCATAAGAACAGACATAAACGGAAGGCTTATATCGCTCTAAATCAGTGGTTCTCAATTAGGACTCAATTGAGCGACGTTTGAAAAATTGGGTGGGGGATGAGAAAATTAGTATGAAAATAAGAGTTCAGATATTCTGTTATGAACTAAATCTATGTATATGTAGATATTATAAAAAGTCCGTTCATATTAAAGTTCAAGTTGCTGCAATCTCAAAGTTAATATATATTAATTATAATATATGCAAGATGTAGAACAAGTAGGAAAGTAGTAAAAGTATTTAGCACAAATATTCAGTTATTAACAAAATAAAGGACTGTCTTCAAATATGTAAAATGGCGATTAACAGGTATACTGGAGTGTTGGCAGACTCCAGCTTTTTTGCTTTTGATTGACTATTACGAGGGCTACCTTTTAAGTTTTTACAAAAACTAAGAAAGAAAAAAATGTTTTTGAACAGTTTTATTGTTTTTCAAAATATTCGCCTTTAAGATTTATACACTTTTACATGCGTTAAAACCAATTCTCGAAACATTTTTTTCACTCTGAAGTTGGTATCTCAAAAACATGGTTTTTGAAGGCTTCAACAGCTTCTTGAAGTGATGAAAATGGCTGTCCACGCATTTTTGTTTGACATTGGGGAACAAAAAAAGTCGTTAGGGGATAAATTAAGTGAATACGGGGAATGAGACATTAATTCGATGTTTTTCTACTTCAAATAATCAATTGTTTGACGTGCTGTGTGGGAGTTTGCATTGTCATGATGTAGAATGATGAACGTTTGTGGTTGTTTTTCCTGATTTTGTCGATGACTTCTGGCACACAAATTATTGTATACCATTCAGCATTAACTGTTCGCCGATCCTCTAAAGGAATGGTTGCGACACGTCCACTACAATGGAAGAAACAAGCGATCATTTTCTTGGAAGTACTTCGTGAACGAACAACTTTTGTGGGTTTCGGTTCATCTTGGAAGACCCAAACAGTGGATTGTTGTTTAGTTTCCGGTTCATATAAGTTTCGTTACCTGTAACGATGTTGTATACGAATTTTGCAGTGCCTAGGTTGAATATTTTTATCCTGCCCTTACACCAATCAACACGAGCCTTTTTTTGAGCTTCGGTCAAATTATGCGGAATCCATCAGGAACAGATCATTTTCACAGCGAAATGTTCACACAAAATCGAATGTATTGCAGTTTGCGTTGGTTAGTTAGTTAGTTAGTTAAAAAATTTGGCGCACAGCAACAAAGGCTATTTGTGCCTAACGAAGCCCATCTAAATGACTAGACTATGTATTAATAACAATAAATTAGACAATAAATAAATAAATAAAATCATTAAAAATACGCATACTCAATGAAAGAAATCTTGCACTGACAAACACAAATAAATAATATAAAAAGTCTGTTCGAAAATTTGAACAGACTCAGGGTGATGATAAGAGGCTGTAAAGGGACCAATTACCATCGAATATCACAGTCAATAACTAGAAACACATTAAAATAAGGTGCAAGACTTCACACATAGTATTGCAGTTTGCGACATGCCAAAATTTGCCTCTATTGGCTTCCACCCTTGACCCAAGGGTGGAAAATTTCGGAAAAGTTTTGTGAAAATTTTAAAAGGATTTTACGTGATCTTTAGTAAGCTTTTCTATGACACGAACCTTAATTCTTTTCATCTGCATGCTGCATGAAAACACGGAAAATCTATTATTTTATTACAAGATCACGTGACCGTTTGAGTAAGGCTGCCAACCGTCCCGTATTAGGCGGGACAGTCCCGGATTAGCGACCCATGTCCCGATTTACTATTGATACTTAAATTCGTCCCGGAAAATTATTAATTGTCCCGCATGTCCCGCTTTCGAAAATATAGCATTTATTCTAAAATAGCCAACGGAGTGGCCGAGCGCATTAAGTCGTGCGGTTTTAGACTGTTAGAAACAGGCGTGACTGGGCGGCCGGTAGTTCGAGCCTGCTTCGTTGGTGATATTATTCGGGCGAGAATAATATGTTTACATTACTCTCATTTTCACAATCATTCACCCCTCATCCAGGTGTAGGAGCTCGCCCCCTGGCATCGGCGATTAGCCTCGTTGCAGAAATAAAGGCCGATGTAAAATAAATAATATAATAATAAAATAATAATTTATTCTAAAATAATAGAATTGCTTTTATAAAAATTTTAACTAAATATTAACGATTTATTTATTATTATTATTATTATTATTTTTTTTTTTTTCATCCAAAATTTAACATTTAATTTTTATGCATCTTAATATCTTCACGCTGTTAGCAGTTAGCAGAAGATTCCCCTTAATATAATATTAACTACTCATTCAGTATGTGTTTTATCTACCTGGAACAAATGGACCCACTGAGCGAGTATTCTCCCTTGTAAATGCAATGTGGACGTCTGAAAAAACAGCGTTTAAAATTGAGACTGTTCAGGCAATGTTGCAAGTAAAATTTAATATGGGAAAATGTGAGAGCTTTTATGAAATTTTCAACTTTGACTCTGAACCTCTGAGGAAAATTCGAAAAATGTGCAAAAATATGATTTTAAAAGACAGTGAGATATAAAATAACTTAATATAATTTTAATAACATAATAATAAAATATTAATATTTTCGTATGAAGTGCTTTCTAATTGTTTGTAAACAAATTCTGAATTATATGCCTCATTTATAAAAATCTAAGAAAATCTTGGGATATACACAGATAAAAATGGTGAGCAGATATTTTTTGGGGGGGTCCTAAAAAAATGTTCCGCATTTAGTTCGTAAAAAGTTGGCAGCCTTACGTTTGAGCCCTTTGGAACCCTGCGAATCGCATGCGTATAATTTTTTAGACTTTAAATTTGTTTTAACTTTCTTTTGATAAAAGGGCAGCATTATTAAATCACAGAAAAACACAAAATTATTGTGCAAGTGGAAATGCAATTTTCCATATAACCGGAAAGCGTGCATCACTCATCATGATCTTCACTCTCGTGATAGCTGAAGACGGAAACAGATCGTTGAGCAGTTTCCGAAACGTCCGAAAGAATTTTATACACCTCATGAAGTACTACATCTTTTTGATACGAATACTCATTATATTGTACTATTCTTAGCACTAGCACTATCAGTAACGTTATATAACATAACAATTCATTTTTTAACGATATTTATAAGGTTATGTAACGAAAACAAAAAATAAATAACGCATCGATTTGAAACGTTATTTCATCCCCGATCAAAATAAACGGCGCTTACTGTTTATTTACTATTTGGACTGATTTGTGTTAATATAAATTCAGAATTACGTTGGTTTTTCTTTTAAAAATGATACCTTCTTAAAGCTCTTTTTCTCGTATCCATTTACTCCCTGTACAAATCATGTAACTGTAAAAAGTTCAGGGTAAGACGCGGGCATCTCATTTAAAATTCTATCCTATTATTACGTCTCCGCATTCTCTTCCATTTTAACTTTTAGTCCAATCTTCGAAGCTAACAAACAAAAAACCAACAATCCAGTGTATCCTTCTAGTTCACGTCAGCTGCTCAAACATCCTAAAAATCCTTTAGACAACCTCCCAGAAACTTTATTCATACAAGTTGAAACAACTGATTAATATGCGATGTCCGTAACATGTTCATTTTTATAATGAACTGTTATTCTTTTCATGAAGTATACTGCAAATTCTGTGGCTTATAATAACATCATAAAAAGAGCTTATAAAGAGTTAAGTGAAAAAGAAAGCAGTGAAATGTCTGAATTGATTTTCCTCACTCGAAAAACCCTGGTAAATGACGTCAGTAAATTTGCATCCAATTGTCCATCGTCGCTCATCGTGCGCTAATTTGAATTATTTTAAATTCATTCTGCTGATGTATAGTGGTTCAGATTAAAAACTGATGAATATTCGTAATTTTTTTACATATTTACAAATGTAGTATATGAGGAAATAATTTGTTTTTATAATCAAATTTAGGAGTGAATTATGAAATCATAAAAAAATTGATAATGAATTATCATCACATGAGTAAAAACTGTACTATTTATAAACAAGTGATTTTTAGCAGGTATGGGGAGTCGGAGTCGGGAATTGGGAGTCGAGGAGTCGAATTTTTTTGGAGGCCTCGGGAATCGGTGTCGGGAGTCGGAAAAACTATCGATTACCGTCTCTTTGATTCAATTTTTATCTAGGATGAGAATAACCCGAAAACGAAAACAAAATAACGATATTACCAGAAGCACGGAAACGGGAACGAAATTTTGTTTTTTGTTCAAGAAAACGAAAATGAAATTAAAAATATTCAATACCGTACTTAACAGATTTCCTTCAAGTTTGATGAAGACTACACCTTTCCTTCGATTTACACGGAAGATAGGTTCCTCAGAAAATCGCGTAAATCGAAATAATGAATTTTGATACGTAAAACCATGTAAATCAAAAAAAAAAAAAAAAACTAAAATGTGCATTATTCAGTCATGTATTTCAATATAAGATCCTTAAAAAATTTAACATAAAATTTAATTACTGTCATCACTTTCATAGGTTATTAATATTTTCTTCCTGATTGGTATGGTCACTTTCACTCGATAGTACTTGATGCGACTCTGGTACGATGGTTGATGAATTAGGGGCAATTTCAGATCGGCGAGACTTGGTAATGGGTCATTCCATCTCAAATCACCAAAAAGACACCTATGGCTCCCACTCGACCCTCTCCAAATGCCATGAAATTTTGTAGTAAGATAGCCCTAGACCCCAAATGACACTTTGCAAAATATTAGAGCTCAATCTGCTTTGGTTCTTAAATAACAGGTCCATATTCAATGGGCTCTCGCCCCGTTCATGCGTAAATACCGCAAAAATTACCAACTTTGATCCTTTGTTAAATCACTTCTATTGCCTGTAGGAGTGTGAAATTTGACATACCAGGACAACTTTTGGTGTAGAATAACGTAGTGTAATCAAAAAAGCAGTATGGGTGGCTATTCAGCTATCCACCCATGCTAAAATCGCTGCCAAATTTTGTCGCGAGAAATTTGGACCCCAATTTGGAGACCACTTACTCATCAGCAAGAGGTCTAAACGCCATGATCTTTTGCAACGATGTATAACAAGCACAATATTATGCAGTGATGCAATAGCAACTCTGTTGTATCCATATGTCCAGAGGTGGCCCACTTGAAAGTTGACCAAAAAAATTTTTTGTGCAAAACTAGCCAACTTTAAAGGCAAAATATCTCAATATGCGTCATTCTCAATTTGGTTTTGAATGACACCATTGGATAGAGCAGATTTTTCTGTACAAGAGTAACTTTTTTTTAGGTTGGGATCTGAATCCCTAGTTCAGCCAGAGGACTCTGAAAATGACATACCTTGGTGCGATATCGAAAAAATTAAATTATGATTCTCCATATCTTCTTTGTGCACTGATCATGATTGCCAGCAAATTGATATCCAAACTGATTGGAAAAATTTTAAGCTTCATTGGGTAGAATATTTTTGGGTGGGATTCAGAATTATTATTTAAAAATCAGTGCTATTTTAGGTTCCTGTTCTATATTTATCTTTACATCTTTGTAGTATCGTGTCAGCAGGTCAAACGTTGCTGTTTACTTATTTGTGTATTTACTTGCAATAAATACACACATAAATAAAAAGCAATATTAATATTAATGTATTACAGGTCTCACTTGAAATTACTGTATTCAGTTAGTTAAATAATTTGATTTGAATTCGATTACGGATACGTCATGGATCAGGATTCCATTAGTTTATTGTAGTGCTGGGAACCGAAACCGGTTTTTCGGGTACCCGGTTCCGGTTTTCGGGTAAAACCGGGTTCGTAATTTTCGCGTTACCCGGATAACCGATTCCGATTACCCGGTTCCGATTACCTGGTTCGAAATACTCTGTTCCGGATACCTGGTTCCGATTACCGGGTTCCGCTTACCCGCTTCCGATTACCCGGTTCCAAATACCCGGTTCCAAATTCCCGATTCCGGATACCCGGTATCAAATACCCGGTTTCGAATACCCGGTTCCAGATACGCGATTCCGAGTTCCTATATTGGATACTCGGTTCTGGGTTCGGAAAAATACCCCAGGAATTCGAATGAATACAAATTCCCGATGTTGATTTAAGTAAAATGTAAACATAAATATATTAAAATTAATGCTGGGAATCGAAACCATAAAATAAAGTCAGACAGAAAATAATGCGAACTTCCTAAATTCTTAGCCATAGTCATAGGCGAGATAATTTTAGTGCTGGGAAACGAAACCGGTTTTTCGGGTACCCGGTTTCGGTTTTCGGGTAAAACCGGGTTTGTAATTTTCGCGTTACCCGGATACCCAGTTCCGATTACCCGGTTCCGGATACCCGGTTCCGATTACCCGGTTCCGATTACCCGGTTCCGATTACCCGGTTCCAAAACCGGGTAAACCCGAAACCGTTTTTTTTTAATCGGTTCCGGTTCCGTCAAGATCGATTTCTGACAGCACTAGTTTATTGCCATGTGCTATTGCTAGCCATGGCGTGGTTCTTCTGAATGTCACTTGACAACCTATACCCACTCCCATTGGTAGTGGCTCAGCCACCATGGACCAAAGCAAGGATTACACTAATAATGGATAAATTTGCCTTCTGCAAATTGCCATGCTCTGAATTTGACAGCCTGCAATAGTCTACAATATAAGTACACCTCGCATATAAAAGTGTCATTTTCAGAGTCCTGTGGCTGAACTAGGAATTCAGATCCCAATCTAAATAAAAGTTATTATTGTACAGAAAAATCTGCTCTATCCAATGGTGTCATTCAAAACCAAATTGGGAATGACGCATATTGCGATATTTTGACTTGAAAGTTGGCTAATTTTGCAAAAAAAATGTTTTTGGCCAACTTTCAAGTGGACCATCTCTGGACATATGAATACAACAGAGTTGCTATTGCAGCACTGCATAGTATTGTGCTTGTTATACATCGTTGCAAAAAATCATGGCGTTTAGACCTTTTGGTAATGAGTAACTGGTCTCCAAATTGGGGTCCAAATTTCTCGCGACACAATTTGGCAGTGATTTTAGCATATATTTGTAGCTGAATGGCTACCCAAACTACTTTTTTGATTACACTACTGTATTCCGCACCAAAAGTTGTCCAGGTATGCCAAATTTCACACCTCTCTGGGCACTAGACGTGATTTTATAAAGGGTCAAAGTTGGCTCTTTTTACGATATGTACGCATTAATTGGATGAGAGCCCATTGAACATGGACCTATTATTTAAGAACCAAAGCAGATTGAGCTCTAATATTTTGCACAATTTCATTTGGGGTCTAGGGCTACTTTATTACAAAATTTCATTAGATTTAGAAAGGGTCGAGTGGGAGACCTTTGGTGAATTCACATGGAATGACCCTAATGAAATCCGTAATTAACAGTTGTGTTTGATTTTTGGTTAAATCTTTATAAACCTCCCCATATTGGGTTAAACATCTCGCTGGAATCGGAGAGCTCGTTCAACATTCAGGTTTTCATTTAATATACTTAATATGTAAACTATTCATTATAAAAATTTCAAGTGGTTTGAAATCAATTTAGCTATGTTCATTGTCATTGTCAAAAAATCGATTAAAACTGAAATTATAGCTAAATTGATTTCAAGCCACTTGAAATTTTTATAATAAATAGTTTACATATTATATTAAATAAATATATATATATATATATTTTTTAAATAGATCATGTGAATCTAATCTTGTTTATTATTTACAACAATTATCTAGTGCGTTAGACTCGCGAATACAGGTAGATGCAGTGTATACAGATTTTAGCAAGGCCTTTGATAAAATAGACCATTTTATACTATATGAAAAACTTGTCGAAGCCGGTGTACATGGTATCTTACTGCGCTGGTTATGCTCATATATAAATAACCGTTCGCAAGCAGTTACAGTCAATGGATAAATATCAAAATTTTATACCACAACTTCTGGTGTGCCACAGGGCTCTCATCTAGGCCCTTTATTATTCATAATATATATCAATGATATAATAAAGTGCTTCAAGCACGCACAATTTTTACTTTACGCAGATGATCTTAAAATATTTTCCAAATTAACATCTATTTCTGACTGTCACCTACTACAAGCCGATCTGACAAAGTTATACAATTATTGTCACTTAAATAAATTAAATCTAAATTTTTCAAAATGTTTTCACATTTCATTCACTAGAAAGTTTAATAAAATTTTATTTGCTTATAATATAGATACAAATATAATTAAAAATGTTAATCAGGTTAAAGATTTAGGAATAACTATTGATTTAAAATTAATATTTAATATTTATATAGATAACATTACCCGGAAGGCTTACAAAATGTTAGGATTTATAATAAGAACGTCAAAACACTTTAAAAATACCAAATCCATTTTAACATTATATAATGCCTATGTTCACTCGCAACTAAGTTATTGCAGTACAGTCTGGAATCCGCAATATGAGAAATACATTTTTAGGATAGAGAGCATACAAAAAAAAATTGTCCATTATCTAGTTAGGAAAGTATTAGGTGTACAAATGAATAATCCAATTTTTTCAGCTACATTCAAGGTTTATTTTAAAAGAAAGTAAATTAAATTCTTCGATCAAAATATTCGCCCTTGCTTTCTATAACTTTAAGCCATCTTTCAGGTAGCTGATGAATTCCATCTCGGAAAAATGTTACGTCTTTGGGTACGATAAAGTCGTTACGCCATTTTCGGATCTCATCCACTGATTGGCAGTGCATATCGGACAAGGCGTGTTCCATCGACCGGAACAAGTGGTAATCGGATAGAGCAATGTCTGTTGAATACGCCGAGTGCTGCAAGGCGTCCCAGACAAGACTCATTGTGATGTCTTTTGTATTGGAAGCAATGTGCGACTTGGCGTTGTCATCAACAATTTCACTGGACATTCTTCATTGCCAGTATACGGGCGTCTCATCTCATGTAGGCGTTTAGAAATCGTTTGCTGCGTTACTGCCAACTGTTCTGCAAGCTCTTTTTGTGTTTGTGCCGAATTTTCAGCGAGCAGTTTCTCCAAATCATCGTTGTCGCACTTCGAGGACCTCCAGGGCATTGTTTGTCGTTCAGACAGAAATCATCGCTTTTAAACCGCATAAATGAAAATGCGCACATATCGTACGATACAATACCTTCGCCGAGAAAGGAACAAATTGATTCGCATGCTTTTGCAGCATTTTTTCCTTGTTGAATTCGTAAAGAATACAGTGTCGGATATGCACCTTATCTGTTGTCATTTTCGACTGTACTGAATTGAATATTTTTGAAGGTTATGTTAAGCTTTCAGGCATACCAACTCTCATTTTTAATAAATGTATGTTAACACTATATAACCGCAAAAGAACGGGAAAATCAAATGATTCTAAAATTTCTTAACTGCTTAAAATAATTTGGATTATTCATTTGTACACCTAATACCTATATCAGCTGCCGATTACATTCATCGCTGTCATTATTTTAACATGCTCACCCTCAAAGACAGACGCTCTATATCTGACGTAGTTACTATAATAAATTTTTTAAATGGTTTAATTGATTGTCCGCCGTTACTGTCACTTGTTATTCTTAACGTATCTTCTCGTGATTTTCTAAACAAAAATTTAATATACCAACCATTTGCCCAAACTAATTCTAACTTAAATGCTCCACTTATAAGATTTCCAGCAATACTAAATCAGATTTCAGCTTATGTTGATTTTGATATTTTCTATAATAACCTAGAATATATAAAAAAACATATTAAAGTTCACTATAAAAGCTTATACATTCTATAGATGACTTTTCTACACACTGTCAAAATTAGTCTGTCTTTTTTTTATCTTCTTGTTATATATATGTATATATGTATAGTCGTTATAATTTAATGTAACAATTTGTAAATTATGTCGTTGTAGTGTTAGGTTTGTCCCGTTTACAACGCTGCCATCTTAAATAAATAAATAAATAAATAAATAAATAAATAAATAAATAAATAAATAAATAAATAAATAAATAAATAAATAAATAAATAAATAAATAAATAAATAAATAAATAAATAAATAAATAAATAAATAAATAAATAAATAAATAAATAAATAAATAAATAAAATCGTCAGCTGCCGACATAACGGGGTAAAATATCTTTGAAATTAATTTGCAATGGTCCAATATTAATGCGGACACCGTTATTTTGGACGTTTGCCATTGCTGATAGTACTAAGCTAGAATAGTGCAATATAATGAGTATTAGTATCAAAAGGTATATTACTTCATGAGTATATTAAATAAATAAATACGGACGTTTTGGAAACTGATCAACAATCTGTTTCCATCTTCTGTCAGCGATCACGAGAAGTGATAAACATTTCAATTTTCTTCGAGTTTTTATACCGAGTATTGTAAGAGTGGGAGCAGGTTGTAGGTGCGTTGCTATTGGTTGCGTGGTTATGATCAGGTATAGTTAGGGACGGTTGTTTGTCACATTATTGTGTGGTAATGAGTTGTTTGTTACCGGATTAGTGACTTGAGGATTAGAAGGATTGTTTTGAATAATGGAAAGCCAGAGTTGAGGAAATTCTATGCTGGCTTGGTTGACAGCATCTCCAGATTTTTCGATCAAAGCAGACTCTTTCAATTTTCTTTTGAACTTGTTTTCCTCATACATTAAATTTATTTATTTTATATACTTAGGAAGTATTACATCTTTTTGATACTAATACTCATTATATTGTACTATTCTAGCCTAGTACTATCAGCAATGGCAAACGTCCAAAATAACGGTGTCCGCATAACGGGGTATAGATCGTCAGTTACATCATTGATTACATTATAAAATGCATAAGCCAAATGCCCGCTCAGCAATTATAATCCCTCAGCTGAAGTCTTACCCCCATTGTGCAAACAACTGATTGTTGTTTTTATTATTCTAATTATATAATAAGTTCGAAGTATAAGTTTCATTGAATCTGAAATAACTTTACATCATTTTTTTATGACAGGTTTATACAAGCGACTGACGTATAATCCCCCACTATGCACGCAGCTGACTTTTTTATTATTATTGTTATCACTTAAACAATAACTGCAAATTTTCAAATGGCTTGAAATGACTTTTGGATATCTTTTTTTGTTTTAAAAGATGTGCATTATCTCACGACCAGCCCCTCCACTACCGACGCTGCTGATGCTTAAATCATCAACTTACTAACCGAAAGGAATAATTTCCAGTAGAAATCAATCGGGATGAAATAACCGGGTCACTTGCAACGCTGCCTTCCGGACTATAATAATAATATAATTTCAAATTAACCCATTGAAAGACTGTCTTCCACATTCAATAATGTCTTTAATGATGTTGACATTTCGAACTATACATTAAATAAATTTAAATCACATTATCTACTATTATATTACAACATTTCGATTCAAGTTCAGTCTAACTCCAGTTGCTACTGTTTAAATTTTTGTATTACGTAACTAACTAATTTTAACACTTTTGTTCGTACATGACTTCATGCATATTTGTTGAGATATGGCAATGTGATACATATAGTATGTGAGATATGTAGTATATGTAATATAACAATATTCAGGGCCGGTCATCTACTTCTGGGGCCCGGGTGCAACATCAATTTTGGGGGCCCCATATATATATATATATATATATATATAATGTAGAAGTTATTGGGATAAACGGTGGAGGTAAGTAAACTCAACGATTATTGAGACCCAATATTTCGGTCAAATTTTTTTGACCTTTTTCAAGGGCTGAAAATTTATTAAAATTAAGACAATATTTTACAGAATATAATAACTTACAAAGTAAAATTTAAGAGTGTCCTCTGATGTTAAACATTACACTAATGACTAGATAATTTAAAAATTTAAACATAATATCACAAAAAAATACAAAAATCTAAATATCACAGTCTATATAAAGAAAAAACGGTTATAAATGAAATTGGCGCGTTCTAATTGGATGATATATGAAATATGTAGACCTTCTTATTGTTCCAATAATAAGAAGGAAATTTGACCGAAATATTGGGTCTCAGTAATCGTTGAGTTTACTTACCTCCACCGTTTATCCCAATAACTTCTACATTATATAGTTTTGGAACGGAATAATCTAATATACTTATTATATATATATATATATATATATATATATATATATATATATATATATATATATATATACATAATAAATATGAATAAAATAAATATATAAATAAAATTAAATACTTACATACCTCTAGTATTTTGTAGTACGTTGAAATAAAAAGTTTGTAAAAGTAAAAGAAAAATAATTAAACATTAAAATAGTTTTAACAATCACATTTTTTTATTATGATTTATATTTTATATATTGCCTTCCAGAGTCCACCATTCTATTAAATCTGTGAAATCTGTTTTTTTTCTGCTTCTGCATTCTCTACTGATAAATTGTTAACGCGTTAAGTCTATCTTGAGCCATTGTAGATCGTAAATATGTTTTAATTAATTTTAATTTACTGAAGGATCATTCAGCATACGCCACAGTTACAGGTAGACTTAAATAAATCCTAAGCCCAATATAAATGTTGGGAAAAATTTCATTATATTTATTTTCTATAATAAAAGTTAACAAATCTAACGGTTTGATATTGAACATTGATTATTCTTCTATTATATGTCGAAGTAATAAAACATTTAAAAGATCTTCACTACTAATATCAAGAGACTTTTCGCAAAATTTATTTACATACTCTTTAGAGTGCAACAGCTGTAGAGTGCTTTTTTTTCTACCATATAATGATATATTTGATAACTATTTACAATACTAGCAGACCCGTTGCCAACAACGTTGGCAAACTGATATCTAATAAAAATCAATATAAGCAAGAATCAATTATTAAAATTTGCATGATTCTGCGTATATTAACAAAACAAAAACATTTCTTGATTATACCTAGTAAATCCTAAAAAGCTGCTTAATGCGTGTCGTTTCAAAATCAATATTGGGCCGTGTATGGCCCGCGGGCCATATTCTGAACATCAATGGTATAGCTGTTTCTGATTATACCTAGGAAATCCTAAAAAGCCGCTCAATGCGTGTCGTTTCAAAAAAAAGTATCGGGCCGGATACGGCCCGCGGGCCATATGCTGGACATTAATGGTATAGTTGTTTCTGATTATATCTAGGAAATCCTAAAAAACTGATTAATGTGTGTAGTTTAAAAATTAATATCGGGTCAGGTACGGCCCGTGGGCCATATGCAGGGCCTCAATGGTATAGCTGTTTTTGATTATACCTAGGAAATCCTAAAAAGCCGCTCTATGTGTGTCGTTTAAAAATAAGTATCGGGCCAGACACGGCCCGCAAACGTTAATTGGCACAACATTCTTTAATTAAGCCAAGGTATATACTGAATGGAGAGCTAAGAGCTATATTCTCGCTAAGGCTAAACACATAGTGAAGCAGAGAGCAAAGCGGCGAAATTAAATAAATGAATTCCTGTTAACACGCGCATAGTGGAGCGTACTGCAGCGACGTTATATCGTTGTTATAGTCGAGCAAAGCGACGCGTTCAAACAAATTTGATTTATCTGCTATCATCGTTGCTAAAATAGTTGTTTAAAATGGATATTGAGGCATTTACAAGTAGTTCTCATTTATAAGAGGTATTTATAGTAGGTTCCGATTGAAATTTGTCCATTTTTTACCAATTTATGTTGAATTTTTTCCAAAATATAATCTAAATTTGAAATACTCATGCGAAAATAAGAAACTTTTCTGGATGTTCGCGGAGTTGTATATAGAAACTAGCTGAGTACCCGTGCTTCGCTACGGTTTATTGACGGTTTGCCATCATCGTGCAATTATAATAAGTCATAGTTCTTTATAGATCACATTGCTGACTCTCTCCTCAGGTGTAGATTCACCCCGTTAGAGGTTCATACTAATGTCAAATAAAATTCGTAGTTTGTTTCTAAACATGTGCACGGGTAACTTTTATAAGCAAAATCCTAGTCGATATATCATCTGTCCTAAGAGATACTGAGGAATCCGTGAAAAAAAAAATACTCCTTTTCACCTCATATGGGTCGAAAAATCCTTTCTTAGTGCGTTCTTACGTTATATCGAGAAATGTACTCTTGGAATTTCTTATTTCTAATAAAAAATTCTTTAGGAATGAAATTTAAAAAACTGTTAGAACACTATCGAAAGATTTTAAAAAGTCACCTATATGCCAGAAAGGAATGTTATAACTCAAGAACCACAGGAGATATAAAGGGTTCGATGCTTACGTTATGGAAGGAATATGTTCCCGGAATTCCATGTATCTAATCAATAATATACCTATTTACCCCTTTATAGATAAAAAAAAAACGTTTAAAAGACTTTCTAAAGATTAGAAAAAAAAAAAATTTATACCAAAAAGGAATGTTATAACTCAACAAACAAATAAGTTACGAAACATTATATAAGTCGCCCTGATTTAATGTAGATTCGCCCCGTTAAGTGTTGATTGAAGCAAAATTCTAAGTTACATTTTTATACATGCGTACGGGTAACTATAGTAAGTAAAAAGCAAGTCGTTATTTCATCAAGAGATATTAAGAAATCCGTTTTCACCCCCTAGGGGTCGAATTTCGAGAAATCTCTTCTTAGTGGTTGCTTACGTCATGGAAGAAATATAGTCCCCGAATTTCAATTGTCTACTAAAAAATACCAATGTACCAATGAAATTAAGGGAAATATAAAAAATGCAATTTAGGGTTGAAATATAAAAAAAACGGTCAAAATGAAATGATCTTGAAACTAATGATATTAAAATGACACCTAAATGCGAAAAAGCACAACATAGTTATAGTACAACAAAGACAGAAGCTACAAAGGGTTCTATAATTCACCCCAAATCTAGAATCGCCCCTTTAGGGATTGATGATTATAGCAAAATCCTGAATTTAATTTTTAAACACATATACGGATAACATTTTAAGCAAAATCCAAATCAATATAATGAAGAATCCGAGGAAAAACATTTTATCACTTTTCATCCCCTAGGGGTCGAATTTCGAAAAATTCCATATAAGAGGGTGCTTGCGACATGGAGGGAATGTATTTCCTGAATTTCATATCTCTATGTCAAGGGACGTTCTTTCAAATAAAAAATACCAATTTACCCCTTTAGGGATGAAATTTAAAAAACTTTCAAAACGCTTTCTAAATATTTTAAATAGAAAATTATGTACCAAAATGGAATGTTATAACTCAGGAAATACAAAGGTTTCTATAATTCACCCCAAATGTAGATTTACCACTTTAGGGGTTGATTAGGGCAAAATCCTCAATTACTGTTTCAAAATTTTGTATGGCTAACCTTACATCACGGAAGGAATATACTTCCCGAATTTCATGTCTCTACAGCCAAGGGAAGTTCTATCGAATATAAATACCAATTTATAATCCCCCCCCACCCTATTTACATTTAGAGGAGAAATTTTAAAAGACTGTCAAAACTATCTCGAGATATTTAAAAAAAAAACACCGTTGTGCCAAAAATGAATGTTATAACCTAATAAACCCAGGAAATACGACGGGTTGTATAATTCACCCCGATTATAGATTTACCCCTTTAAGGGTTGATTAGGAAAGAATCCAGGAATAAAATTTTCGGCATTTGTATGGTGATTAGAACAAAATCCTGAAATAGGTTTTTCAACATTTATATGGGTAATCTTTGTAAGAAAAACCAAGACGATATCTTATTGGTCCGTAGAGATATTTAAGAATCCTTGAAATTACATTTCACCCCTTAGGGGTTGAATTTCGAAAAATCCCGTCTTAGTGTATGCTTACCTCATGGAGGGAATATACTTTGCGAATATCATGTATCTATGCCCAATGGATGTTCTATCAAATAAAAAATATCCTTTTACCTCTTTAGGGGTGAAATTTTGAAAAACTGTCAAAACCATTTCGAGATATTTTAGAAACACATCTATATGCCAAGTAGGAATTTAATAACTCAACAAACACAGGAAATACGTCGGGTTCTATAATTCTCCCTGATTGTAGATTCACCCTTTTAGGGGATGAATAGGACAAAATCCTGAAATAAGTTTTTCAACATTTATATGGATAATATTTAGAAGCAAAAATGAAGGCGATATATTATTGGACCTGTGAGATATTGAGGAATCCGTGAAAACACATTTTACCCCATTTCACCCCTTAGGGGTTGAATTTCCAAAAATCATTTCTTAGAGGGTTGTTAAGTCATAAAAGCGATATACTCCCCGAATTTTATGTTTCTCTGTCTAGACGACATTCTACCGAATATAAAATACCAAGTTACCCCTTTAGGGGTGAAATTTAAAAAAAAGGTCAATACACTTTTTAAATATTTTAAAAAGACACCTATATGCCTAAAAGTAATGTTATAACACAACAAACACAGAAGATGCGAAGGGTTCCATAATTTACCCTGATTGTAGATTCACCCCTTTAGGGGTTGATTAGTACAAAATCCTGAAAATGTTCCCCACATAAATGTTGAAAAACGGTTTTTCAACATTTAAGTGGGTAGTCTTTATGAGCAAAAGCAAGGCGATATATTCTTGACCTAAAATATACTGAGGAATCCGTGAAAACACATTTCACCCCTTTTCACTCCTGAGAGGTCGAATTTCGAAAAATCATTTCTTAGGGGGTTCTTAAGTCATAAAAGGGATATACTCCCCGAATTTTATGTTTCTTTGTCTAGACGAAATTCTATCGAATAAAAAATACCAATTTACCCCTTTAGGGGTGAAATTTAAAAAAACGGTCAAAACACTTTCCAAATATTTTAAAAAGACACCTATATGCCAAAAATGAATGTTATAACACAATAAACACAGAAGATGCGAAGGGTTCTATAATTCACCCTGATTGTAGATTCACCCCTTTACGGGTCGATTAGAACAAAATCCTGAAATATTTTTTTAATATTTACATGAGTAATCTTTGTAAGCTAAAACCAAGTCGATATCTTATTGGACCTAAGAGATATTAAGGAAACCGTGAAGCCACATTTTACCCCTTTTAACCCCCTTTTCACCCACTTATAGGATGAGTTTCGAAAAATCCGTTCTTAGTGGGTGCTTACGTCATGGAGGGAATATACTCGCCGAATTTCATGATTGTAGGTTCAGTGGTTTGGGCTGGGCGTTGATTATGAGTAGGTAGCTTAGTTACGATTTTATATATATAGATGATGAAATTCACCATGTATATGTCTACTTTTATTTATTCTGTGAACATTGCACCTTCTAGTGTGTTTATTTTTATGTGTTTATCTTTCCAAATTTTCAGTGAAAAGTTTTCTGTTAAAAAATCCATTATAATTTTGTGAACTTTTTGCTCGATTTTATACGCATCGCTATGTGTAGACACTCTTTTATAAGCGCGACATTCTTTCGCTGTTATACTCTCCGCTTTCATCGCTGCTTTGTTCTCTGCTTTACTATGTGCTTAGCCTAAGTGAACTGCTGTCGGAGAACGTCACTCTGACTGGTGGGGATCGACCGACCACACACCTCAACACCCGCTAGCAGCCAGGAACTTAGCGTTACGTGAGGATACACAGAAATTAGGGCTTTTATAAATATAAACTAGCTGAGTACCCGTGCTTCGCTACGGTATATTGACGATTTACCATCATCGTGCAATTATTATAAGTCATGGTTCTCTATAGATCACATTGCTGACTCTCTCGTCAGCTGTAGATTCACCCCGTTAGAGGCTCATTAGTGTAATAGTCTATTTGTTTCTAAACATGTGCATGGGTAACTTTTATAAGCAAAAACCTAGTCGATATTCGATATCCCATCTGTCCTAAGAGATGTTGAAGTATCCGTGAAAAAACATTTTACTCCTTTTCACCCCATAGGGGTCGAAAAATCCTTTTTTAGTAGGTTCTTACGTCATATCGAGAAATGTACTCTTGGAATTTCTTATTTCTAATAAAAAATTCTAATTTACACTTTAGGAATGAAATTTAAAATACTATCAGAACACTATCGAAAGATTTTAAAAAGTCACCTATATGCCAGAAAGAAATGTTCTAACTCAAGAAGCACAGGAGATATAAGGGGTTCGATGCTTACGTTATGAAAGGAATATTTCCCGGAATTACATGTATCTAATCAAAAATATACCTATTTACCCCTTTATAGATAAAAACAAAAACGTTTAAAAGACTTTCTAAAGATTAGAAAAAAAAAAATTATAGGCCAAAAAGGAATGTTATAACTCTACAAACAAAGAAGTTACGAAACATTATATAACTCGCCCTGATTTAATGTAGATTCGCCACGTTAAGTGTTGATTGCAGCAAAATCCTAAATTACATTTTTATACATGCGTACGGGTAACCATAGTAAGTAATAAGAAAGTCGTTATTTCATCAAGAGATATTAAGAAATCCGTTTTTACCCCCTAGGGGTCGAATTTCGGGAAATCTCTTCTTAGTGGTTCCCTACGTCATGGAAGAAATATAGTCCCCGAATTTCAATTGTCTACTAAAAAATACAACACAGAGAGAAGATACAAAGGGTTCTATAATTCACCCCGAATCTAGAATCGCCCCTTTAGGTTGATGATTAGAGCAAAATCCTGAATTTAATTTTTAAACATATATACGGATAACATTGTAGACAAAATCTTAATCAATATATCATTGGACCTAAGAGATAATGAAGAATCCGAGGAAAAACATTTTATCACTTTTCATCCCGTAGGGGTCGAATTTCGAAAAATTCCATATAAGTGGATGCTTGCGACATGGATGGAATATGTTTCCTGAATTTCATATCTCTATGTCACGTGACGTTCTTTCGAATAAAAAATATCAATTTACCCCTTTAGGGATGAAATTTAAAAAAAAATTCGAAATGCTTTCTAAATATTTTATGGTAAATAGAAAATTATGTACCAAAATGAAATGTTATAACTCAGGAAATACAAAGGTTTCTATAATTCACCCCAAATGTAGATTCACGGCTTTAGGGGTTGATAAGGGCAAAATCCTGAATTACTGTTTTAAAAATTTATATGGGTAACCTTTATAATCAAAAACCAAGTTAATATCTCATTGATCCTAAGGTATATTGAGGAATCCTTCAAAGCACATTTTACCCCTTAGGACTCGAATTTCGAAAAATCTCTTCTTAGTGGGTGCTTACATCACGGAAGGAATATACCCGAATTTCATGTCTCTATATCCAAGGGAAGTTCTGTCGAATAAAAATACCAATTTACCCCTTTAGAGGTGAAATTTTAAAAAACTGTCAAAACTGTTTCGAGATATTTGAAAAAGACACCGGTGTGCCAAAAAGGAATGTTATAACTCAATAAACACAGGAAATACGACGGATTTTATAATTCACCCCAATTATAGATTTACCCCTTTAGGGGTTGATTAGGAAAGAATCTAAAAATAAGTTTTTCGGCATTTGTATGGGTAATCTTCATAAGCAAAAGCCAAGTCGATATCTTATTGGTCCTAAGAGATATTAAGGATACCTTGATATCACATTTCACCCAGTTTCACTCCTTAGGGGTTGAATTTCGAAAAATCCCGTCTTAGTGGGTACTTACGTCATACAGGGAATATACTTTACAAATATCATGTATCTTATCCAGAGGACGTTCTATCGAGTAAAAAATACCCATTTATCCCTTTAGGGGTGACATTTTTAAAAACTGTCAAAACTATTTCGAGATATTTTAAAAAGACACCGATATGCCAAAAAGGAATGTTATAACTCAATAAACACAGGAAATACGAAGGGTTGTATAATTCACCCCGATTGTATATTCACCCCCATTGGGATTGATTTGGACAAAATCCTGAAATAAGTTTTTCGGCATTTGTATGGGTAATCTTTGTAAGCAAAATCCAAGACGATAACTTATTGGTCCTAAGAAGTATTGAGGAGTCCTTGAAATCACATTTCACCCTGTTT
Organism: Liopterus haemorrhoidalis; assembly: GCA_963971575.1. Taxonomy (NCBI): domain Eukaryota; kingdom Metazoa; phylum Arthropoda; class Insecta; order Coleoptera; family Dytiscidae; genus Liopterus; species Liopterus haemorrhoidalis. The sequence continues at coordinate 57,883,962 of OZ020611.1, forward strand.
CACTCCTTAGGGGTTGAATTTCGAAAAATCCCGTCTTAGTGGGTGTTTATGTCATGGAAGGAATATACTTTACGAATTTTATTTATATATGTCCAAGGGATGTTCAATCGAATAAAAAATACCCATTTACCCATTTAGGGTGAAATTTTAAAAACTGTTAAATCAATTTCGAGATATTTTAAAGACACATATATGCCAAAAGGAATTTTATAACTCAACAAACACAGGATATATGACGGGTTGTATAATTTACCCTGTTCGGAAATTTACCCCTTTAGGGGTTGATTAGAACAGAATCCTGAAATGAGTTTTTTAACATTTATATGGATAACTTTATAAGCAAAAACCAAGGCGATATATTATTGGACCTATGAGATATTGAGGAATCCGTGAAAACACATTTTACCCCTTTTCACCCCTTAGGGGTTGAATTTCCAAAAACCATTTCTTAGGGGGTTGTTAAGTCATAAAAGTGATATACTCCCCGAATTTTATATTTCTCTGTCTAGACGACATTCTATCGAATAAAAAATACCAATTTACCCCTTTAGGGGTGAAATAAAAAAATGATCAAAACACTTTTTAAATATTTTAAAAAGACACCTATATGCCAAAAAGAAATGTTATAACACAACAAACACAGAAGATGCGAAGGGTTCTATAATTCATCCTGATTGAATATCTACGATTCATCCCTTTAGGGTTGATTAGGACAAAATCCTGAAATAAGTTTTTTGGTATTTGTGTGGGTAATCCTAGTAAGCAAAATATAAGTCGATATTCCATCGGCCCTAAGAGATATTAAGGAATCCGTGAAATCACATTTTACCCCTTTTCACCCCTTAGGAGTTGAATTTCGAAAAATCCCGTCTTAGTTTATGCTCACCTCATGGAGGGAATTTACTTTGCGGATGTTATGTATCTATGTCCAAGGGATGTTCTATCAAATAAAAAATATCCTTTTACCCCTTTAGGGGTGAAATTTTGGAAAACTGTCAAAATTATATCGAGATATTTTAAAAAGACATCTATATGCCAAATAGGAATTTTATAACTCAACAAACACAGAAAATACGTCGGGCTCTATAATTCTCCCTGATTGTAGATTCACCCCTTTAGGGGTTGATTAGTACAAAATCCTCAAAAATAAGTTTTTCAACATTTATGTGGGTAGTCTTTGTAAGCAAAAGCAAGGCGATATATTATTGACCTAAAAGATATTGAGGAATCCGTTAAAACACATTTCACCCCTTTTCACCCCTGAGAGGTCGGATTTCGACAAATCATTTCTTAGGGGGTTCTTAAGTCATAAAAGGGATATACTCCCCGAATTTTATGTTTCTTTGTCTAGATGACATTCTATCGAATAAAAAATACCAATTTACCCCTTTAGGGGTGAAATTTAAAAAAACGGTCAAAACACTTTCTAAATATTTTAATAAGACACCTGTAAGCCAAAAATAAATGTTATAACACAATAAACCCAGAAGATGCGAAGGGTTCTATAATTCACCCTTATTGTAGATTCACCCCTTTAGGGGTCGATTAGGACAAAATCCTGAAGTAAGTTTTTTAATATTTACATGGGTAATCTTTGTAAGCAAAAACCAAGTCGATATCTTATTAGACCTAAAAGATATTAAGGAAACCGTGAAGCCACATTTTACCCCTTTTAACCCCCTTTTCACCCACTTAGAGGATGAGTTTCGAAAAATCCGTTCTTAGTGGGTGCTTACGTCATGGAGGGAATATACTCGCCGAATTTCATGATTGTAGGTTCAGTGGTTTGGGCTGGGCGTTGATTATGAGTAGGTAGTTTAGTTACGATTTTATATATATAGATAAGAAAATTTTATAAATGATATACCTATATACAGAAGAAGATTAAACAGAAAAGATTTGTTTATTTATTTATTTATTTATATTATTGATATTGTAACAACTTCTGTTATACACATGTTTAATGTTAAGTCAATATTAAGAGATATTTCAAGTTTATAAGTAGCGCTCCTTCTGTCCCCCTAAATATTCAGAAGCTACACTAAACAGAAAATAATCGTTCTTCAATCAAAGTCTTTATAAATTATCTTTATAAATTGTTGATGTAAAGTAAATAATAAGCGAGATATTTCCAGTATTTTAGTTTTAGCACCTCCCCCATCTCCCTTCCCCTGCTTCTTAACCAATTGAAAAATTTATAGGATAACATGTATTTGTATTTTTATTTTAAACAGCTTTTCTCATGTGCGTTTTTGCTGTTAAGTCAATAGTAAATGAGATATTTCAAAAGTTTAGTTTTAGGTTGTCCCTTCGTTACTCCCGTAAATCAATCCAATAAAAAAAAAATCATTAAAAAAAAATATTTGCTTTCTTATTACAGTGAAACCTCTATCTATCGTTCCTCGAATAATAATTTTCCCGTATATATCGTTATTTCTTGCGGTTCCGAATTAATTTCATACAAAACACGCAAAAATAGATCGCATCGATCATTTCTCTCTGTATCATTTTACCGCATTCATCGTTTAAATTACGCAGCGAATTTCGTGTTTTTTCAAATTGAAAACTTTTTTTATGCGCATTCGATAACTGATGCCGAAAAAAATTTAATTTGTAACACCGAAAGAATATTGATTTCTTACGGCAATATAAAAAGCCAAAAAGTAAATGACGATGAAAGATTATATACAATACAAAGTACAATTTTTTTTGTCGGCATGCAGCTTCCTTTTTTATTTCGCTACGATATTTTTTATTTAAAAAAAATTGATTTATACCTGAAACATGTATCATTTTTAGAATATATATGTACGTACATATTAAACATTTAAATATGTATTAATGTGTTTTTCATTGTTTTTCCGCATCCATAGTTTATTTCAATAGGTCCCTTTAAAAACGATAGATAGAGGTTTCACTGTATAAGCAATTTTTCTGTTAAGTCTACGTCTTAAGTGATACCATTTTTTTTCTTCTGATTTTCAATTTGCCTCCTTATATTGACTGCATTTCCTATCTATATACCAAATTCCAACTCGGTACACACAGATTTTCTGTTTTATATATATAAAAGATTTTACTATTATATTTAAACATTTAAATAAAAGAATAGAAAAAAAAAATAAATAAAAATAACAAAGATCATAAAAATGCCCTAAAATTAAAAACCAGAAAACAGGTGCTCCACTTTAGTCTCGCTCTGCATAAACTAATCAAAAATGTTACTAAATAACAATATATAAATCTTATCAGCTAGAGCAGAGTAAAGATGAATCGCGCCGAACGACATTGAACGATGTTTCACGAACTTACTATAGTTGTCCAAACAACCATTGAAACGAAATTCCCGCGATCTCGCTGAACGCATCATACATACTTCGATGGTCCAATATAATTAAAAACAAAATTATTAATTTCTCGTTTCTGATGGGACTTTTTTGAGATTTTCGATTTTTCTAGTTATGATGAAGCCATTTGCTACCTGTATGCAAAATTTCAACTCGGTAGAGTATCTGGAAGTGGGTTAGAATTTCCGGACATAGCCACAAATATCCATTTTTATATATAAAGATTGATATATTTTTATATATAAAGTATCAAAGGATAAAACCAAGAAATTTTATAATTTGTCTCAATAAATAAAGTTTTAATAGGAACTTTAAGTTCATGACCGTTTGGGGGCCCTCAAATTGCGGGGCCCGGATGCTTTGCATCCACTGCAACCCCTAGAAGACCGGCCCTGACAATATTGAACACTTCTGTTTAAAAAAATATATATTTATTTTTCCTTGAAATTTTTCTAATCAAATATAAAATCGTTGCAGTTCTGTAGTATCGTATAATTTGTAAATATTATGCATGTGAGTTTTAATAAAATTTTTGAACACTGCTGTGGGTTCGTCCTGTTTGTGTTTTTAAAATATAAAATAAATAAATAAACATTTTTTAATATCTTTTACGGTTCACTAAAAAATGTATTTTCGATAAAGAGTTCAAGTATTTTTCATTTAAAAATGTTCAAAGTGCTTTCCTTTATTTTGATTAAAACTCTTATTTTGATATATTTGAAAAAATGTTTGAGTAAAAGTGGTTTCTTTTCAAAAGCTCTAGCCAAAGATATCCAACACGACATACGACATACTTCTAGTTTGTTTCGGAAAATTGCAATATTACCATTCGATTATTTGGTAAACTTTGGTTAATATTTTTTTCCCAACTTGTTCACACATTGCGTTGTTGAGAAAAAACGTGTTGCCTCTATCTCGATACACCCTGTATACTTGAATTATAAGGAAAATTACCAAAGCGCTGTAAAAGTTTAAGATCACTGAATTTAAAAGAAAAGAACAAAAATTGCAATGCCATTATCTGCAACTTGAGAAACAGCATTTTCCGTTTAAATTCATTACATCTCAACAAAGTTTTATTTTACTGTTACTCTTGTTCTTGTAAGTACAAATCTATTATTTACAGGACTATTTTTGAAGTTCTCCTTCATTTCTCATGAGTTTCATTCAAGTCGTATTTGTAAAACAAAGTGTGTGAAAGTAACATTGTAATTGTTTAGAGCGGTGATACTGAAGACCTCCATGCACGCCTGAACTCTAATGTAAACAAACATGCGTGTCTCTCTATGTTTGTGTTGGAGTTTAATCTATCCTACCGAGAAAATTCAATTAAAACATATGAAAATAACTGAAAGTGACAATTTGTTGAAATAAAATATAGAGAAATACAGTTGACTGTAAATCCGTTAAGCTGGCGTGGATAGGACCAGCGGGACACCGAGAATTTTCCCGATGGAATGGTAGTAAACGGGGCCAGCCGGAGCCCAACCTAAATGAAATCAGTGTATATTTTTGCGAAGTTTTTGGTGGCCGTCACAAAATTCTATTGGCCCCGGCGATATAAGTGCTACAAAGCGGTAACCTAAATATCAAATAGTGTAAGCCCGAACGCTCATTAAAGTAACACTGATAGTGATATAACAATGATCTGACAATGATTTAACGAAGATATGACTTAGAAGTAATGTGATTTGAATACAGTGCACCCTGCTATGATAAAGTTTACTTTCAATCATACGAGAGGTGGTTGAAAAGTAATCGGCCTAGGCAAAAGATGGTGCCACCAGTATCAAAGCAATGTTGTTTTTCGTAAATCATAACCTTCAAATGACTACTGTAAAATTTTCAACCAGCTGCGTCATTTAGGGCCGGTTTCTGGAACATTTTTTTATTGACAAGATATCGCCTCAATAGTTATCGATACAATAAACCTTATCGAGTCGATGACTTTTTGACGATATATCGATTCTCATCTGACATGTTTATTGTATCCAATAACTATTGTAGCGATATGTATGCATTTCAATTCACACAGCTAAAATATTTACAAAATCTCTTGTCATTTATGTGATCAATTGTTCACAAGTGTCAGTGTCACAAATAATTTACATAATATATATTTTTAACAATTAATTTAAAAATAGATTGTTACAAAAATGGCAGAAAAAATAATTTCACATGGAAAGTTTGAAACAGACATATTTTTTTTTTTTTTTAGAATTTCCTCATTATTTTCCGGCATATAAATAACCTGCGGTCTCAACAGAGCAATTCGATGTATTACTTTTATAACGATTTTGCAAACTGTACTTTTGTGTACATGTACATCATCACCAACAAGCATTTTGGAAGCTCCTGTTGCCAGAAATCTCAAATCAGTTAAAATTTGAAGTTGTACCGAAATAGATTTACTTCTTTGGGTCATGGGTTCTAAATCACCTCCAATTAGACGGCATAATTCCATACATTTTCATTTGCTAAACCGGTATCGTTGAATAAATTCTAATTCGCTATAAATGCGGAATGGGTCACTTTTATCTCTCACAGTTCTCCGATGTAATAAACATACTGCAATTACAACATCCTCATCAAATTCATCAGAACTTAAATTGTCCATTTAATCTCTATAACGGTATAAGAATATCTTAGTATATATGATTTTAAGTAGCAATTAATAGTATATCTTGTAATATGCGAGTAAATATATTTTTTTCAAAAATATATTGCTATTGCGAAATAACCTAATATGTCTTATGTCAGAACTGACATTAGATGACAATTCTCATATTTATCGATACGATAAAGGATGCTCATCGGCAATATAACGTAGCAATAAGTTATGGGTTCGATATCTCATCAATAAATAGAAAAATACATTCAAGAAACTCAAATTGTGTTTTTGTGTCGATAAGTTGCGATATCCACGGATATCGATACTATATCGTTAAGATATCTACAACTGAATTTTTCGAGAAACTGGCCCTTTGTTTGTGTTTGACTTGTGACAATGATACTTGTTTTTGAAAAAGAAAACGAACGATGAGATCAACACCATATTGAACGATGTTTATGGGGACTCTGCTATGTGGACTTTGATATCAACACTTAAATATTGTACAGCTGAATTTAAATGCGCTCGTAAGAGCATTTTTGATGATGAGCGTCCAGGCCGTCCGAAAGAGGTCACCACGCCAGAAATGGTCGATAAAATCCATGGAATGATAATAAACGGTCGACGAGTGACTAAGCGCGAGATAGCTGAGGCTGCGGGTATCTCAATCGAACGGGTGCTCAACATTGTGCATGAATATTTGGGAATGAGGAAGCTCTCTGCCAGATGGGTGCCGCATTTGCTCTCAGTCGACAACAAACACGATCATTTCGAAGTAATGTTTGGCAATACACAACCGCGATAATTATTTCAAAAAATTAGCCCCCTGCGACTATTATTTATTTCAAAACTTGAAGATATGTCTCGGTGGTAAGAGATTTGGGTCGAATGAGGAGGTCATCGCTGAACATAGGCCTATTTTGAGGGCTTTGAGAAATCGTATTATTCGGAGGGCATTGAAAAATTGGAGAATCGTTGGACGAAGTGTAAAGTTCTAAAAGGAGACTATGTTGAGAAATAAATTGAGTTTTGCCGAAAAAGTTGTGTTTTCTTGCCTAGGCCGAATACTTTTCAACCGCCCCTTGTATCCTCGGACGAAGAAAATGTTCAATGAAAATTATTAGTTATTATTGCAGAACAAAATTAAGAAGCTTAAAAAAGATCATAACATAACAATAACACAATCTAACTTATTTTGTAAATATAAGTAGCGGTACTTACGATGGCTCATATATTGTGTAAAAACAAATCTTTAAAATCATCTTGTACTGTTTTACTTACGGAATGAATACTTTGTATTATTATTACAAAAATATTCTGTAAAAATAAATGGTATAATTAAATAAGTACAAAACGTACTTGTTTATGAAACTTCTTTAGCAATACGTTTCCAAACTTGATCTTGGTTCATTTGTATTACTGTGTTGCGCACAAGTATTATCATATAAGTATATTTGTTTTTACTTGCCCGACCTTAATATATAAGGGGCAAGTATTGTAATCGCGAAAATTTTCGATGTCGAGATTTTGACTGATGACCACGTTTCATGGTCGAGGGAATCCATGGTGTGTGTGTGTGTGCGTGCGTGCGTGCGTGCGTGCGTGCGTGCGTGCGTGCGTGCGTGCGTGCGTGCGTGCGTGCGTGCGTGCGTGCGTGCGTGCGTGCGTGCGTGTGTGTGTGTGTGTGTGTGTGTGTGTGTGTGTGTGTGTGTACACGATAACTCAAGAACGGTTCAACTTAGAGAATTCTCCTATTAAATGGGAAGAACCTTATTGTTTTTTATGAAGATCAATTGACTAGAAATGGGAGTTTACTCGTGTCGATTTTAAGATTTTTGCGAATATTTAGCGCCAGAAAAATATTTAGAAAAAATTTATTGAACAAAAGTTACTATAAATGCAATAACTAATAACTTTTATTTGAGACGTTTTTTGATAAAACGAAAAATTTTGAAATTTTTTTGTAAAATTATTTAAAATTTTTCAGTCTCAATTTTTTCATACTTATGTGTAACGTTTCCATGGTTATGATAATTAATTCGTAACTAGTAAACCAGACCTTGGACAATTTGTATAGAATATAATTTGATGTATTTTTGAAGATTTATCTAAATATTTAAAAAAAAAAATATTTTAAATTAATTTTTTTATGGGAAGTCAAGTCTAGCGGAGGTTTCCCTTCGCCACTGGTTTCATACTTATGGTATATGTAACGTTTCCATGGTCATGATAATTAATTCGTAACTAGTAAACCAAGCCTTGGACAAAAATTTGTATAGAACATAATTTGATGTATTTTTGAAGACTCTAAATATTTAAAAAAAAATGTTTTTAATTTAATTTTTTTTTTTTTTTTATGGGAGGGCAAATCTAGCGGAGGTTTCCCTTCGCCATTGGTTTAAATAGAGAAACAAAATTAATATTGGTCGTGTTTCAGTGTTACAAAGTAACATCTAAATGACACAAAGATGAAGCATGCGTATATGGCAGACATGCCAAAATTTGTAAGTAACACATATGTGACGATGGAAGTGTTTTGCAAATTCGGTAAGCACTGTGTAATTCACTTGTATTGGTTTTAAAAATATGACGCGTCATTTGAAAGTTACTTGTCGTATTATCCATCATATCTAGACTAAAAAATGGTTACTTCCATTGAATAGATCGAAGTGTACAGGGCTGCGTATTGGCAAGAACAATCCAATAGTTAACTATGTAATTGATGATGTCATGTTAAGAAGTGTATATGAACAGTTAGATTTAGGTGTGACAGTAACTAGTGACCTAAAGTGGCACTCTCACATAAAAACCGTTATAAAAAAGGCGAATAGCATACTCTACCTAGTGTCAAAAGCTTTTAAACATTTAGATTCAAGAACTTTCCTTCAACTCAACAAATCATACATTAGACCCTTGTTAGACTATGCTTTTCAAATTTGATCTCCTTATCTTAAAAATGATATAGACTTGTTAGAACGGGTTCAGCGTAAAGCCACTAGGGGCTACCTGTACAATGTAAAAATCTATCGTATGAAAATAGGCTTAAGCTACTTAATTTCACAGCTCTTGAACAAAGGCGCACTAGAGGCGACCTTATTGAGCTATTCAAAATTATGAACGGCTATTATGATTGTACAGCCCAAACTAATTTGTATAATTTTAATATAAATGTACACTTAAGAGGTCACAACAAAAAAATAATCAAAGATAAATTTAAAACACAAATCAGAGAAAACTTCTTAAGTATTACAGTCGTAAATATGTAAAACCTGACTCAATTGTCAACACATTAAATCTAAACTTATTTAAAAATGGTCTGGATAAATTCATTACAACGGTGTAGCGTTTGTCTTTTTTATTTTATTTTTATTTTTATTAATTTGGCTACACAACAGGACATCGTCCTAATTACAGCGCAGCACTAATAATACACTATTTGTATATCAGTAACATAATACATAATGTATAATTAATTATTACTATAATTAATTAAAATAATATATAATATAATCAATTCTTATAATATTAACATATTATTATTATTATTAAATACTAAAACAGTAATTCTTATAATCTTAGATAGCTAAAGCAGATGAAAAAATAATTAAAAATCAAAATAGTTTAAACTTACAATAAGCAAGTAATTAATGATCGTCTGAATATCTTTAAGTTAGAAGAAAAAATGTCAGAAATAACAGCGGATTTAGAAATATTATTAAATTCTAGACACATTCTATTAATAGGCGAATTATAAGCAAAGTTTGTTTTATTATGAGGTAACAAGAAAAGGTCGTTCATTCTCGTGTTGTAAGATGGCACACGAAATGATAATGAATTTATTAAATCAGGACAATCTATTTTATTATGAACAATCTTGTAAAGAAAAATTAAATCAAGAAATCTACGTCTATTTTCTAAGGATACTAGATTGATATTGTTATTGGGAAATTTAAAATTTACATACTTGATAAATTTATTTTGTACTTTTTCAATTCGGTTAATGTAAGTTAAATATTGAGGAGACCAACACGTAGTGGCGAATTCTAACTGACTTCGGACTAGTGTATAATATAATGTCAGTAATGTTGAACTATTTCTAAAAGGAACTGTCATTCGCCTTAAAAAGCCCAACTCTATATGCCTTTTTAATAACTTCGTTCACATGAAAATTAAATATTAATTTGCAGTCAAAAGTGACTCCTAGATCTTTTACACAAGTAACATCCATCAAACTATAATCTTGAACTTTATATTTGTATTTCAAAACATTTCTATTTCTAGTAAAAGATATTCTTGAACATTTCGAAAGATTCAGTATGAATTTGTTATCTTTACAATAGTCATATAATCTGTGTAGGTCTTCTTGTACATTCAAACATTCTTGAACATTTGATACTTTCGAATATAACTTAAGATCGTCTGCAAACATTAGAAAATTTGAATTTACAAAACATTTAGTGATATCATGTACAAAAATGTTAAATAACAAAGGACCCAAATGTGAACCTTGCGGGACCCCTGATGTAACATTAACATATTTCGAGGTGAAACCATTAACAATCACACACTGTTCACGATTAGATAAGTAAGAATTGAACCAATTCAGGAGATTACCATGCACACCAACTGCAGCTAATTTCGTTAACAATATGCTATGATCGATTTTATCGAACGCCTTGCTAAAATCAGTGTATATGGAATCAACCTGAATTCCTTCATCCATCGCATTCAGAATGTATTTAACATACAGAGTTAAATTGGTATTTACAGATCTACAAGGGAAAAACCCATGTTGTTCAAGTGGTATAACATTTTTAACAAAGTTAAACAACTGAGTAAAAATTATTTTTTCAAAAATTTTTTCAAAAATGCAAAGTTTAGAAACTGGTCTGTAGTTTTCCAAAAGATCTGCAAAATAATCATAATAATATTGAGACTTAAATCGTTTAAATTTTAATCTAGCTTTATGTTTCATTTTTATTAATTGAATTAAGTCCCCAGTATACCATGATGGATATTTCCTTTTTTTTGTTCGTCTCTTAGGAACATATTTTTCTATTAATTCATAAAGTATATTGTAAAATCTAATAACACAATCATCAATATTTAAATATAGAAATATATTTTCCCAATCAACATTAAATAATTCAGAATTTATTTCTTCATAATCAGCTCTACTGTAATTGTAAATATTTCTTGGATTAATAGGTAAGCTTTTTACATAACAAAAACTTAAATAAATCTCCAGAGGCGGATGGTGTAAATCGACATTAACTAAAGGGGAGTTACAGTTTACAACTTTAATTTCGTCAGTATTACTTAAAACTAAATCTAATATACGGTTATTATGATTAACTACTGAATTGTACTGAAATAAATTACAGTATGTAATACTGTCGGTGAAGTAATTCCTTGAAGAATTAAACGCATTGCTATAAGAGATATCACCACTAGCAGACCACTGTATATCAGGCAGGTTGAAGTCCCCACAGATCAAAAAGTTCTCATTATCAGATACAGAGTCGCGAATAAAACATAACTTGTCTAAAAACTTAAGCAAAGCCGAAGTATTACTCGGGGGTAGGTACACGCAACACACATGTAGTTTACGTTTATAAGAATCTTCATTCAGTGTAATCCATACATCTTCCGCCTCACTAAACCATTCAGTTCTAGCTTCAAAATTTATACCATTCTTCACACCTATCAGCACACCACCACCATCACTTTTAACTGAATTTTTCGAAGATCTGTCACGTCTCACTACATTGTAAGTATCACAAAGAACTTCGTGATCATAAATAGATGTATTTAAGAAAGTTTCAGTCAAACAAATGATGTCGAAGTCGCCTGACAGACTGTTGCATTTAATTGTATTAGTTTTTGTTCTTAGTCCCCTTACATTCTGATAATACACCGATAAAGCCATTATAAACTAAAATAGTTACAATTTGATTTGGTAGAAAATTAGACAAATTATACTAATTTGTCAATATCTGAAATGTTATGGATTAGGTGTGTTCTAGATTCTTCTGATTTTTTGACGAAAATCTTGCAGTTGCGGGTCCAAATAAATTTATACCCTTTAGGACGAAGACATGTACGTGCATGTTTGAATAACTCGTTATTTTGAGGAGTTAAATGCTCATTTACGAATAATCGAATTTCTTCCGTGCCTCCTTCTATAGGTAAGTCTTTCGCTGTGATGATCCTTTTTTTTCTGTACGCAGTAAGAACCTCATCTCTGACACGACGTGAAGTAAATCTAACTACAACATTACGTGTTCTTTTATTAAGATTAACAGTATGAGGTTGGACTCTATGTGCAGCATCGATGTCAGTATTGTCAATATTAACACCGACACCAGCACCAATTTGCTTAACAATATCCACCACATTTTCGTTGCGACTTTCGGGTACATTAGCTATTATTAAATTATTAAGTTTTGAATGCTGTTCCAAATCATTAACTTTTATATTTAATTCACAAACTTTTCCTTTTAGGGCATCGTTTTCCTCCTTAATATTATCAACCATTTTCAATTTTTGATTGATAATACTTAAATTGACCTCGAAATCAGTTATTTTGTTACTACAAAATTCGACTGATTTGAGAAGAGTATCAAATCTTTTGTCCATTTCTTTTACCAGCTGAGACTTCAATGTGGACAGCAAGTCTTTGATCTGACTCATTGTACAATAGTCAGCGGTGATATCAGTTGGTTCAGAATCGTCTACTACAACTGAAGAGTTTAAATTCTGAGATCGTCAGCCTGAGCAAAACCATGTTACCGTCCCCTGTTGTATAATTTTTAAATTATCTTCATCAATATTTACACACAGTGCATGATATGACATACAACATTTACCACATTTTATGCCAATACTCTTTCTTCCAATACCCTTAGAGCACTTACTGCATGAGACGACCATGATCACAAGTTGATTCCGTGTGAGTTAAACTGGTAAAATGTAGGAATTAACTTGCAAAAGTTTGCAAACAAAAAACACTCACTATATTAAATAAATTTAATTAAAAAGTTAATGTTTTTAACTGAATTAAAGAGATATTATTTAAATATTCAGTCAAAATAATTAGAAAAATTCACTGCACAATTTAATATAAATTACAATAAATAAATCAAATTTAAAACACTGTAAAATAACTTAAATATGGAGCTATAAAAAACCAAAACTGTATGTGTCACTGACAAAAAAGTATTATGTAATGTCTTTAAATTGATTTATTGGCTTACTTTTTTTCAATAATTATATATTAGTTTGTAATAATTCTTATAATATTATTGTAATATTTAATCATATGTAATATCAGTTTGATGAGCACTCCTGCTAAGATTACATTATATTGATGTTGTGTAATGAGGATTGTTCTCTTTGGAAATCGTCAATTTTACGTATAATAATTTGGTCATTGGCAAGTATCAACGTATTAACGAGCTCATTACCATAAAATTTTAAGCCCCTTTTGTTTATCGCTTTCCACTTTATTAGTAAATCATTATATATATATATCAGTAAGGGTTGGAGATATAGTTCAGCCTTGCCTAAGTTCTTGATTGGTAGTAACTTAGTTGGTGATATATTGATTACTGATGCACTCGAAGATATAAAATATTCAGTGCACATATGATCAAGTCTGCTACATCCTTTCACGGCCCTCACAAATTTGATTTCCAGTGCCTAGATTCCGCTTTATATTTTGTTTATTTTTTTCTATTTTCTTTGAAGAAGAGTAATGCCTGCAATATTTCAATGATGTATCAATCTTTCGCATCCACATATGATTACGGATCATACTACAGTTCAACGGATGCAAGATGCAAAAAGGAATTGATGATCCGAAAATGCTTAGACCTTTGTTTGGAGCTTCACTGTACGGAATTGAACAGAAAAAAAGAGTATGGAACCATTCGAAATGTGCTGCTATCGAAGAATATTAAAAATTCGATGGGTAGATAGAGTGACAAACGAAGAAGTATGGCGGCAAATAGGAGAAGAACCATGTCTATGGAGAATATTGCAGAAGAGACGAGATGTTTGGATAGGAAATCTTATAAAAGACACGAAGAACTGGTGAAAACGATACTGGAAGGAACAATTGAGAGAAAAACAGTGGGGGTAGACCAAGGCTAGAGTTCGTGAAACATATAATGAAAGATATGCAATACATACGTGGAACTAAAAAGAATAACTAACAGGGAAGCATGAGGAAATGCTGCAAACTAACTTAAGGGTTGAAAACTTGAGGAGGAAGCTATAGTTTATTAAAGTTAAATCCTTGTAGTTTTAGCGAGGAACCTTGTTTGAAAAAAATGTTCACTGCGAAGTAAAATAAATTAGCAGTTTTAGTTTGATTTTTGTGTAATTAAATTTATTCAGTGGCGTACGGTCATAGTATGCGAAACATGCGCCTCATACCCACTCACTATCGCACTTCGTTTATTTTATTTTAATAAAAATAATAATATTTATTGATCCAGTAGTTTACATACAAGTAATATTGGATAAGCCATTTTATTAATTGTCAATAATTAGTATCATTTTTACAGTCGAAATTAAAAAAAAAAAATAATAATAAATATAACATTATAAATAAGCAGGTAACAAATTACAATATTTATGGTCGTCAAAAAAGTAAATAAAAAATTAATTAATTAAATAAGTCAGTATAAATATTAAATCTGTTTGTTTGTTGCTGCATACAATACTCATTTAGATTATAAAAACTCATTAATTAACAATTTAACTATCGTTTTCGGCAAGCTCGTACTATATTTTACGTGAGTAAGTAGTTTATTATATTTTTTATCAGTATGTTTGAATTTTGTTCCGTTTTTGCAAATTTTACTGTCTGTATTTCTAAGTTGCCATTGTATCTAATATTATATGTATGTATATCTGACCACTTTTTTAAAACTGGCAAGTTTAGTTGTATATGAAGGCTGGCCTGGTACCTGGTAGATATACATACATGATAAAGGTAAGTTACTCAGCTTTCTAATAATGGGAACACAAGTGGTTCTACAGCAGCACCCAACCATATATATGTTGATTCTGTTCTGCACTTTAAATAATCTGTTAAACTCTGAACTTGTACCCCAGCATAATAAACCATATGACAATATGAAATAAATGTGACATAATAATCGTACATACAGTGAATATATTTTTTAATGCAACATGTACTATGACATTACCATGGATACAGTTTTTGACAGCAATATAAATCGTGTTCATTTTTATTTGCAACATATAAAAATTCATATTTACTAGCAAAATCAAAATATTTTATTGAAAATAAAAATAAAAAAAAAATAATAATAATAATAAATAAATAACTAATAAAAACTTATAATAAATGTTCAAAAGTTTCTCCGTTTACTTGCATACAAAATGTTAAGCGATCATAAAAATTATTCAAAACATTCAGCAATTGCTCTTGAGGTATATTGTTGGATGCTTGAACAATTTTGTCTTGCAGTTCAGCAACATCCCTAAGTTCTCCATTATATACTTTGGCCTTTAAATATCCCTGATAAAAGAAATCATTGGGTGCCAAATCCGGAGATCTCGCTGGCCAATTCATCGACCCTTCTCTTCCAATCCAGCTATTTGGGAAAGTTTTATGTAAATATTCTTTAACTATTCTAGAATAATGAACTTGTGCACCATCATACTTGTCCATTAATATTCAGGTTTCGCAACGCAGTTAATATTTGGTTTTACAAAAGGGCTAGATATTTTGGGGCATTAAGGTTACCGTCAATAAAAAAATGCCCTATAATATTGGTTTCTATTATCCCTGCTCAAACATTTAATTTTTCCGGCCTTTGAGTTCGGGCGGAATGAAACAAATGTAAATTTTCTCGACTCCAGTACCTAAAATTTTGTCTGTGCACTTCACCATTTAGAGTAAACGTTGCTTCGTCTGTAAATAAAATTCTTTGAAGCATTGTTGTGTCGGAATTAATTTTTTCATACATTTCAAAACAAAAATCCATACGTACTGCTGCGTCCCTTTTAACAATTCTTGATGATTTTGAAATTTGTATGATCGAAACTTTTCTTTTTTTAAGAAGTTAAAAACAGATCCAGTTCTGACACCAACAGTTTGTTCAATTGATCTTAAAATATTTTGATTGTTTTCTTCCACTTGTAATAATATTTCCAACTGCTTCTCTTCTGTAAGCACGTGGGATGTTGTTCTTTTTTTTATTATGTTTTGACTTAAGACACCTTCGCGATGAAATTTATTAACAAGTCTTGAAATTGTAGCGGGATGTGGTATTGGCCGATCTGGATAAGTTGCACTAAATACAGCAGAAACTTCTCTTAAACTCATTTGGGAGTTATACCCAGTTACCATCATTATTTTTTCTTCATCTGTATATATGTTGATTAATTTTTAAATCAGTAATGAGCAAAAGTATACACACTAATTGTCTATGTTGCAATTGAAAATGAACACGATTTATATTGCTGTTAAAAACTGTATCCATGGTAATGACATATTATATGTTGCATTAAAAAATATATTCACTGTATATAATTAGCTACCGTGTGTTACTGATCTTTGTAACACTGTGACGTTATTTTTCCTAAGGTTCTCGTGATTGGCTGACCGGGGACTCTTCAGGTCTCTTGATTTACAGGTATTTTGAAGATTTGTTCTCTAAGAATCTACGAATATAATTACCTACAGAAATGTGTAGGATTTCGTAGGCATAAACAAGAAACTCTAGATACTCCAATATCCTTTGACTGATATCAACAATATTTTGCAGTTTTATTCTCCAAGAAACTGCGAATAAAATAACATATAGAAATGTCTAGGGTTTCGTAGGAATAAACACGAAACTCTAGACACTCCTATATCCTATGATCGATATGAAAAATATTTTGCAGATTTATTTTCTAAGAATCTGCGGATAAAATATCATCTAGAAATTTCTAGGATTTCGTAGGCATAAACAAGAAACTATAGACATTCCTATATCCTTTGACTGATATCAACAATATTTTGCAGATTTAATCTATAAGAATCTACGAATATAATTACATACAGAAATGTCTAAGGTTTCGTAGGCATAAACAAGAAACTCTAAACGCTCCTATATCCTACGATCGATATGAAAAATATTTTGCAGATTTTTTCTTTAAGAATCTGCAGATAAAAAAAATCTATAGAAATGTCTAGAGTTTCGTAGGTATTAACAAGAAACTGTAGACACTTCTATATCCTTTGATTGATAAGAAAAATAATTTGCAGATTTATTATTTAAAAATCTGCGGATGAAACAAGTTATAGAAATGTCTAGGGTTTCGTGGGCACAAACAAGAAACCCTAAGATACTCCTATATCCTTTGACCGATATGAACAGTATTTTGTAAATTTATTCTCTAAGTATCTACAAATATAATTACATACAGAAATGTCTAGGGTTTCGTAGGCATTAACAAGAAATTCTAGACAATCCTATATCCTTTGATCGATTTAAACAATATTTTGCAGATTTATTTCCTAGAAATCTACAAATATAATTACATACATAAATGTCTAGGGTTTCGTAGGCATAAACAAGAGACTCCTAAATCCTTTAACTGATATAAACAATATTTTGCAGATTTATTCTCTACAAATTTACGAATATAATTATATATAGAAATATCTAGGATTTCGTAGGCATAAAAAAGAAACTTTAGACCCTGTTATATCCTTTGACCGATTTAAACACTATTTTGCAGATTTATTCTTTATGAATCTAACAATATAATTACATACAGAAATGTCTAGGCTTTCGTAGGCATAAGTAAACGTCTCAAATTATTTTTAGTTCTAACAATATAAATGTAATGTACTGAGTAAAAATGAAGCGTTTTAATCATAAAAAGTTTATGAATAACTTATATTAGCAAGTGTCTGTATGTAGTGTCGGTAACATTATGACGTCAATTTTTCCTAAGGTTCTCGTTATTGGCTAACTGGGGACACCCTGTCTCTTGATTGGCTGACAGGTGACACCCTCTCCCGTGATTGGCTAACTGGTGATATCCTGTCCCGTGATTAGCCGACCGGCGACGAAATTAACACATGAAAAAAAAATATAACTAAATACATATACAAACAATTGAAATTTTATATCCGTCATTATTGACGTGTAATAACCTAGTATCTTCATATTCTGTATAACAAATAATTCAGTTTGTATGCAAAAAAAGCACATTATTTTCTGTATGTTAAACCACCATTTTAAATTGTGTAAGTAGTACAATACAAGTGGCGTCACTAGCTTTTAAATTTTGAGGTGGGGCAACGGGTACCAGAAAATATTTGATTGGGATTCATTTTTTTTTTAAATCATTTTAGATAATAAAATAAGGTGGTTTTGAATTTTGAAAAAAATTAAATCAGCTCTTTTTCCCACTTTCATCTTTTTCAATTCGAAATATTCCCAAAATGGACCTATTGATAGTTTTATCTAAGTCTTATCTAGTTTTATCTTTATATTTTCTCCAAGCATATCTGGTGGCCACAACATTTTTAGTGCCACCACCCACTGACACCGCCACTGTTTTGTGCTGAAAAAATGCACCTCAATGCACCGCAATACTGTCGTTTGCCTGTATACGTAAGCTCTGTCTAGCGGTGATTCCGTCGCTAGCCTTGTCTATAGGAGAGTTGCCTCTTATATTTCGGGATTTCACTAGTACTGCCATCTGGTAACTGATGCTTTTGTCGTAATGTTTGACATTTTTGTCGGTATATGTATTCAGAACGTTTTGACGCATGAGCGCTATTTGTGTTGTTTACAGTAATTTGAAAAAATTCATCTCGACCAAAAATGGAATTAAATCGTGAACATTTTCGAGCGATTATTTTTTACATCTTTCGACGTGGATTAACCCAACAACAGTGCATCGATGAACTTAATTCGACGTTTGGCGATGAAGCACCGTGAAGGACTACTGTTTATCGATGGTTTGCCGACTTCAATCGTAGCCGTATTTCGCTTAAGGGCGAATTTCGTGAAGGTCGTCCAAAATCGGTTGTTGTCCCATAAAACATTGATGCTGTGTGTGAACTGATACTGCAAGATCGTCATGGGACTTATCGTGAGATTGAGGTATCCTTGGGCATTAGTGGGACCAGCATAAATTCACTATTGCATGAACATTTGGCCGTCAAAAAGAATTGTTCGCGTTGGATCCCACATAATTTGCTATATACTATCGGAGGGTGCCTCAATCGGAGTGGAAAAAGTACTTCGAAAATTGGCTCAAACACATGCAAAAGTGTATTGATCTTCATAGAGAATATCTTGAGAAACAATAAAGCCACTTTTGTTGATAAATAATTGTTTTTGATCTCAAATCCCGAAATATAAAAGGCAACTCTCTTATTAATTCTATGTTATACTGTCGGTTGCCCAAGTATCAACATTTAGCGACGTACAGTCCGATATGCTTCCAAGGTAAGCTCTTGACGAGCCGCTACCCAACAGTGGTACGAATAATGCAGACTGCAGAGTATCAGTTCTATGTATGTGCATAACAAAAGGAAGATAGTTTTAATTCTAAAGTAATAGACGAATTTTGCAGAAAGAGAAGAATACTAGAAGATACGTTTAAATATTTTTTTATATTAATAGATTTTTGTTTTCTTAGATATTATAAAACATATTTATAAAAATACATATTCAGCCACTTCGTCAAAATATTTATCTTCATTAAGTGGAAAATTATAAATCATAGAGTCCGAGATTTTGTGTTGAAAACGATAATCCAACTCAAATGTCGTATTTTTTAGTGCTCATTTATTTATGTTTAACATCAAATACAAATTTGTTATTATTATTAGGGTGCCAAGAAAAATAAAAATAAAGGAAGAAATAACCATAAATGTGGATTAAACTTAAGTATTCTTTTCTCACCAAGGAGGATCTAGTGGCGTAATGAAAATATGCTCCTTACTACAAAGAATTTCTATGTTGCGCAGTCATTCCCGGTTCATAAGCTCGCTGGTATAACGTTACGTATAATGTTCCTTGTTATACATAATTCTTCTTTCAAAAATTTCTATAAATTTTCAATGGGCTGGAGGGTCTAGTCTTAATAACAATGGCCTTAGATGAACATTTCTGTCAAATAACTTCAAATTTTCCTTGTCACATGACAAGCAACATTCTTATAAAGAACCTTATAAAAATGTTTATAAGATGAAGCAGTTTATCATAAGAAAGTACGGAATAAACAGTCCATGATGTCCACAATTCAGTTTAATGTTAATTAAAAAATCTAATATATCTGGTATAAGCAATTTTACAGTGAATATTTTTAAAGCATGTTTTGTAATTTTTTTTACTTGAAGAGAAATTAGTTGGACGGTGACGGGTAAAAAGAGTATATGGTTCAACCGAGAAAATTAATCAAAATTAAGCCATGGTATTCGTTCGGGTATTGAGAAAGAAATTTGACTCGTTCCAGTCACTCTTGTCACTGCTACCGTAGCAGCGCTGCATGTACAAAAACACACATACGTTTATCTGAATATATGCAAATAACAATCGAAGAGAGAAACTACAAACGTACGTTGGTACGAGTAATTCAAAATCGTTATTGGTAGCTAACATAGAATTATGTGAAATTATTATTAAAGAAAATAAGGAACTGAAGCCATTAGGCTTGTATTCTTCCATTTTACACAGATAGAGCATACAATGTTATATCCACATAAATAATATGTGTAGATATTCAACAAATCACATTTAAAATCGCCACGCATTATTTTAAACATCGTAATAAGGTCCCCACGATGACGTCTTTTTGCAAGAGAAGTAAGGTTCAACTTTCGCAGTCTTTCTTCATAGGACAATGAATATAATCCACGAGCCAACTTTGTGAAACGCCTTTGCTCCTTCTCCATCACATAAATGTCTTTTTTGAGGCTGGGGGTCCAAACTGAGATTGCTCCAAATAAGGCCTTACGTAGGACACGTAGAGTATCTATATCAGGGTACGGTCGATAAAACGATTTGGGCAGGATATATGACACATAGTTCGCACGTTTTATCACTTTTTTAACCTGATGGCTCCAGTTTATGTCAGACGTTATCGTGACTCCCAGATCAACTTATTCTTCAACCGCTTAAAGCGTTATATTGTTGATAAAGTATGGATGTCTTGCGTTGTTTTGACCCATCTGAAGTACAGTGCTTTTACTGATATTCAGTGGTAGGCCAGTCGTAGATTTTATTAAGGCCATCCTGGATAATTAAACAATCGTCATTGTATATTTTAGTATCATGAGCATACATGGAAAATGGGGAAGAAATAGATGTTTTTAAGTCGATTACGTAGATCAGGAAAAGAATAGTTTCCTTTCCATATTGCACTTAAACAAATATTTGGTACTCTTATCCAGGGGCTTCCAATCTTTTTTCATCATGGCCTCCTTTGAAAATCCGCAAAATCTTGTGGACCACCATTTTTAAGGTTAGGAATATTTATTTGGAAAGCATTAGGTTTTAAATAAGATTAATACATAGTACTGAGAAGTACTTAAAACGACCCAACAAATACGAATAGGCGATGGCTGCCGTCAAATATTTAAGAAGATGGTAAGTAAATGAAATCAAACAATTTGTTTTTGAAATCGTTTTTTTCATATTAAGTTATGGCTTTTATATTTTATAATTCGATGGCTGGTTCATTTTATTTTAAAATATATCCAGCAGTTTATTTTAAAATTATCCTGTGACTTCACGATATTATTCTGTGGCCCCCTGGGGAGCCATATGGCTCAGGTTGAGAAACCCTGCTTGGTATTTGCATGATATTTTAACATATGATGGAAAAGAAAGGAAAATGCAAAAAAATTATATATAAACTGAATGCAAAACTGGTGATATCCAATATAAGTTTCGTGAACGTTTTCGCTTTTCAGCGATGCGTTAAAAATATTTATAGAGCAGCAGCAAAAAGTCAAAAAGTGAAAATGCTGTTAAGAAAGATTTAGGATTCCCGAGAAAGCTTTTAGACACACATGGACTTCTTGCGGTCATTATGAGAGACTTAAACGTAAAGGAACTGGCCGAGTTAGCTTGATGTTTTTATGAGAAACCGAACATGGTGGAAGAAAAACTTTAATTGCTTATTGATTTTACTTGCCAACAGCTGCAAAACGCTCCTAACGAAAACAAGTGCAAAGTAGATCTTGTGATAATAGTATTCAACAGGGATTATATTTAATTTTATTAGTATGCTATTATAATGATTTCTAAGTAGCTAGGGTTTACCGACTAATATATAGGTCTGCTTAAAATCGGGCTTTAGTTCTCGAACTAGAATTACGGAGAGAAAAATTATTATTATATTAACCTATATTTGCAAAAAATCATTATTACTTTCAGCATCATAGAGCACAAATTTCATCTAAAAACCGTTTCTAGGTTCATTCTCCATATGTCAGGTCTAATTGTACACATTTCACAAAACACCCTATTTGTTATTTACATATACAATGGCGCATTTCAAATTGAAATATTAAAGGTGTTGCGCCCGTGGAGCGCAAACAAAAATATTATTACCTGAGTGGAAAATATTGTGCGCTATTTTCCAAACACCCGGTATAATATTCTTATATTAATTTTGAGACCGAACATTTCCTACGAATTGTAAGTTTGGACTGATCGATCTCCGCTAATGCGGTGATTTCTCCCGCAAAAAACATTACTATTGCAGCAAACTTGTCAGTGTTAACTTCCAAGTTTTGTTTTTGTGAGTTTTCACGTTCTCAAATCGAACGTTGTGGGCCATCAGCGCCAAATCAAGCCAGAAGAATTTCGGATCTCTGACTTCTCAATAATCCGAGGGATTATCAAGTTCCTGACAGCGAACCAGAAGAACTTCGGGCCAGCTCCCGAAGTTTTCCAGGACCCCATCGTCCATTGGTTCCAGATTCAGGTACTTCCAGGACCCAAGCGTCCCCAGGGCATACCGATACATCCAGCTGTCTCATAAGTATCTCTTATAATCTTTTGTACAAAAAAAATTAACTTGTAAGTAGAAAATTACATTTTTCTCACTTATTACATAACTTCCTTTGTTTCCCAAACCACGTGTTTGGAACAATTGTTAGTTATCATTTACGAATTTAGGAGCTTACAGCCCCTAAATTATCTGAGTGTGTGTGTTTCTGATACACTCAACCAGATTGCCCGTTTTTATGGCATCTTATTCATGCATTCGAAGTTGCAAATGCATTTTACATTCACATATAGGAATTGTTTAAATAATAATTATTTATTAAGCATTTACGACTCTTGTCTATATTTATTATTGTCAAATGAATGTGTTATTATCGCTTAGAACAACCGATTTTACCCATTGGGAGGAATTGTAAACTCCAGTGGCGTCCTATATAATTATCTCTGTTAAGATAATTTTTTTACTAATTGTTTTCATTTAGTTAACTGACCTATTATTGTAATTTATTGCTGTATTTGCAATTGGAGGTTAATTTATTTGTTACTAATGCCATTCTAGGCATCAGCTAGTCAACAGTTTGTATATACTAGCATATTTCTTGTTTTTTAGGGTTTAATTGTTCAAATTTAATTATTAATAATTTCTTTGTCATATACAAACTGTTGGTTTGCTCACAAGTACCAGTTTAGTGCATATTTTTGTACACATAATTTTTGTGTCTTAAGTTTCTCACCCCAATGTAATTTGGTTGTGTCGGGGAGAAACTATCAAACGCCAAGAAATTTATGTGTGCTTCGTCTACAATTCGCACCTTTAAAATTGTAGAATTTATATCACACGTCTACCGGGTGATCCATTAATTTCTGTAAATTATTTTCTCTATCACGCCTTTTATGGTAATTTTCGAGCGAGACTGGCTAAAATAAATTCAATACTTTTCCTAATTTAATTTTTGTTTGTAAAATTATTTCAATCATTTCTCCGGTTACTCAAGTGCAGCCCGTAGGTTCCTCGTTTGTTTAGGGACTCAAGAGGATAGGTTGGTGGTCGTTTATTCCCACTTATTCACACTGTGGGCCTCGCCGTTTCTATCTATATGTTCCGAGGGTGAGCCTTCCAACTTGTGTAAGTCTTCGAGAGAAACCCCTTGAAGTGAAGTACGTCTCTACCTACCTGTCTCCCTTTTTGTGTTCGCGATCTGCACTGGAGTAACTCGCCTGTTTTTAGCCAGATCTCTTATTAGTCTGAGGTCGTTCGGTGCAACCAGAGCCACCTTACGCCTCCTGTACAATTCTTTATTCCCGTCACGTGTGAGGGGGTTACACTAATCTTTTTCGTTGCCCTTGTTGACGTCCGGCACCTTTCTCTTTCGAACCGGAACGGTGCGGGCGCCACAAAAGGATTAAGGTTAATTGAGAATTACAATTCAATGGCATATCAATATATTTTACAAATTAGGCTTCCTTCTAATATATTTTATTATTAATAATAGTTTTTATTACTTATTATTAAAAATATTTAACAACGTAAAAATTGATATTAAAATAAACAATGAAAATTATACACCATGTTTTAACGTATAATAATTAACTATAACAATAATTAATATTTTGTGGGATTTCCTTTATTGTTTACTAGCAAGGATGCCCGGTGATGCTAGGGAGTAAAATAATAATTTATCAAAAATATTTTAATTCGGAAAAATAAATGATTGCTGCACAATCAAAAAATTCAAATTATTCAAATTACCTTTGATCTTTGATTTTAGTTATTTAATTTAAGAACCTTTAATTTATCAAAATAGTTTTATGTAGTGTTTTATCAATATACAATATCTCGTCAATTGGTACGTGTAACGTGTAAACTCATTCGGCAGTAACTATATTTTTCCTTTTAACGGTTTCATTATTGCTTAGGCGGCAATTCTATTGCGCATGTCAAAAACAAATATGAGAAATAATAATCAAGAAATCTGGTGTAATAAAACACAATATTCAAGGAAAGTTTCGAAGTTAGTATTTAAAATAATCAATGTAATAATATTAAAATAACAATACTCAAAACACAATTTTAAATTTACTTCATTTAAGCACTTTTGAATTTTTGAAACAAGAGTATTGTTAACCTGCCGGCACCTCGCTCTACCGCCTAACGATCAGAGAGACCAGCGTAGAGTCTACCAATACATGTATCGAATTAATTTATTTACTAAGATGTTCTTTCTGTGATTACTGTTGGTCTATAAACGATAGGTACATGGTTCAAAGGGCTTTTTCTTCGTTAGTAAATACTCTTACCATTTAAGTAATTTGTCTTCGTAAATCTTTAAAGGTAACGACAATATTAAAGGCAAACTGAGCGTTATAATTTTCGCCGAAAATGAAGTATGAGGTATGCTTGGGGTCGTTGTCTTGGTAAAAATTAAAATCTTGCTGTAGTCCTTAATTTTCGACACTACTTATCAAATTATTTTTCAAAACATCTAAATACATTTATTTATTCACGTTTCTTTTATAAAGCATAAATTATTAACCCCATACTTACACTACCAGAGATAATACTTTATTTATGTACCTTTCGGTTTAAATCTACATATTTGCATTATTAACTTTATATTTCACATAAAAAACTATAATTATTGCTAACTAGGGTATCTTCGCTTCAAATTCCTTCTTCTCTCCAAGACCTCTTCCATCCATGTCCATCCTTGGCCTGAATCACACAGCACAGCTTTTCTTGTCTCTTCTTTATATTTCATTTCTCCGCAATTCTTCAGTATGTGCTCTATGGTTTCTCTTTCCTCTCCACACAACCTGCACATTCTTTGTTCATCCTTTCTCCAGTATTCGTTTTCCCTTTCCTCATTTTCGCACCTAAATCTCGCTATTATTTTCTTCTTATCTCCGTTCATTTTTGTTTTTAGGTACTCTGGTATCTGTGTCGTCCAAGTCTTACATATTTGCCGTTATATACTTACACTACCAAAACCATTACATTGCCACGTCAATTTTTTACCGTGGCCTGCAGATTCTTCAATTTAAATTATTCATTCGTTTTCGCTGGTTATTTGTCCTTTAATCTGATGATATAACGTTAAATTTGATTACATCACAGAAAATAAAGGTTTTTCAGAAGTACAAATTTTTATTTCCATGTTTCAAGGCAAATTCGACTAATCGTATTTTATTTTTCTTACTCGCATATGGCTTCTTTCTAGTTATTTTTCCATGAAAATTATTTTTTCTTTGTCTGTAGAGTACTCTCTAGGGATTGTTTCAGCACTATTTTTTTTTTCTTAAATACTTTTCTATCAGTGCCATTAATTTTGAAGCACTTATATTAGATTTTTTATAATCTTTAACACTATCCAACGGTCGTCATGAGCAGTCAATATTTTCTTACAGCTATTATTACAGAATTATTTTTTCTTTCTTAAAACTTTCAATAATATGTTAAACAGTAGCAACAGGATTATTACATATCTCGGCTATATTTCCAAGACTTTTATTGTTTGATAATGGAAGTTTATCAATGTTTTCTCTTCTAATGTAGTATGACGAACATATTAAATAAAAGCGAAAATAATACTAAATTAAAAAAGTATAAGAATCATATTAAAACTTGATAGAGTATAGATCATTTAGATTTTGCTCCAAATAGACAAGATTATACACACATACATATGTATCTTGTATACTATCTGTATATTAATATGTATCATTTTCATTGTGAGGTTTATTTAATATTAATTTTTATGTTGTTAAATATTTTTAATAATGTGTAATAAAAAAAATTATTAATGGTAAAATATGTTAAAAGAAAATCTAAATTGTAAAATATGTTGATATAGTATGAAAATATAATTTCCATTTATCATTTTTCCTTTAATATTTCAATTTCCCTTAACTGTATCATTTTGACTGTTAGTCACTGTAGATGTCAATTTGTCAAATTAGTGCCACCATGTAATGCTTTTTTCATAAGTTTCAGCTAATACATTTCACATTTCAAAATTTTAGTTTGACTATACTATAATTTTTCTAAATTTATATAACCTGATAACCAGTCAACCTGGGCCGTAAGACAATTCGGACAGTTCACAATTGGGGTTTTTCACAATTGGGGCGATGGACAATTCGGGCCGTACACAATTGGGGCTTTGCACAACTGAGGCCATTAACAACTGGGGCGATGGACAATTCGGGCCGTTCACAATTGGGGCTTTTGACAACTGGGACCATAACTAAAAGAGCTAGAGTTTTCTTTTGTTTAAAATAAAAAATTATTATTTTACAAGTTGGCATAAATTAAATTGCGTGATCTTTTGAAAAAAAATATTTTAATGGTTTGATTATGTACATTTTGGTGGAAATCAGAATAAATAAAAATATTGTATTTTAGGGGTTGGCTTAAGTAAATTTTCGTGTTTGATTAAAAAGAAATTGTATTTTAAGGGTTAGATTAAGTAAAATTTAGTACTCTTTTGACTACATAAATAAAAAATGTATTTTAAGGGTTGGCTTAAGTACATTTAAGTGTTCTTTTGAATAAATAAATGAAAAATGTATTTAATTTTAGAAGTAAATATTTTGTAACTAAATTTAATTATTATGCATCAACTACGAGAAAATCAGTTATTTTTTCAAAGTGCTGGGTTTTGCCCTTTTTCCCGGCGTAACTAATTGTGTGTGGTAACATAGTATTAAACACTATTGTTAAAAAATAATAAAATATTTATACTTGAATACATAGAAATACAATTAGGCATATGTATAACCACTATGTAATTTTATTTTTTAAATTTGTACTTTAATTGCCTGGCAATAAAATATTTTATATATAGTTATTTTTTGTTTGACTATTTGATTTTCCAATTTTTTTTTTTATGTATGATAGTATTTTTTTGTACATAGGTATTTTAGATATCTTGTTTATATAAAACGGGCCAAATTTTCTAGGTAAACATAATAAAAATAAAAAATTAATAATACCTATCATGTCTCTAATGTGACTAAATTTTCAAATACATAATCTTCATAATATTTGCCTGCTTTGAGATTCTTGCCGATCGTTAAATTTTATTAGAATATTATCTTCGAATGCACGTGTACATAAACATTTTCTATTGGTTCAGAATTTAATGAGTGCGGGGAAAATTAGTCAAAAGAGCACCAAATTTCACTTAATCTAACCTTTAAAATACAATTTCTTTTTAATCAAATGAACACGAAAATTTCCTTAAGCCAACCCTTAAAATACATTTTTTTTTATTTATTCTAATTCCCACCAAAATGTACTTAATCAGACCCTTAAAATATTTTTTTCTCAAAAGAACACGCAATTTAATTTATGCCAACTTGTAAAATAATTATTTTTTATTTTAAACAAAAGAAGACTCTTATAGTTATGGCCCCAGTTGTCAAAAGCCCCAATTGTGAACGGCCCAAATTGTCCATCGCCCCAGTTGTTAATGGCCCCAGTTGTGCAAAGCCCCAATTGTGTACGGCCCGAATTGTCCATCGCCCCAGTTGTTAATGGTCCCAGTTGTCAAAAGCCCCAATTGTGAACGGCCCAAATTGTCCATCGCCCCAGTTGTTAATGGCCCCAGTTGTGCAAAGCCCCAATTGTGTACGGCCCGAATTGTCCATCGCCCCAGTTGTTAATGGCCCTAGTTGTGAAAAGCCCCAATTGTGAACGGCCCAAATTGTCCATCGCCCCAGTTGTTAATGGCCCCAGTTGTGCAAAGCCCCAATTGTGTACGGCCCGAATTGTCCATCGCCCCAGTTGTTAATGGCCCTAGTTGTGAAAAGCCCCAATTGTGAACGGCCCAAATTGTCCATCGCCCCAGTTGTTAATGGCCCCAGTTGTGCAAAGCCCCAATTGTGTACGGCCCGAATTGTCCATCGCCCCAGTTGTTAATGGTCCTAGTTGTGAAAAGCCCCAATTGTGAACGGCCCAAATTGTCCATCGCCCCAGTTGTTAATGGCCCCAGTTGTGCAAAGCCCCAATTGTGTACGGCCCGAATTGTCCATCGCCCCAGTTGTTAATGGCCCTAGTTGTGAAAAGCCCCAATTGTGAACGGCCCAAATTGTCCATCGCCCCAGTTGTTAATGGCCCCAGTTGTGCAAAGCCCCAATTGTGTACGGCCCGAATTGTCCATCGCCCCAGTTGTTAATGGCCCTAGTTGTGAAAAGCCCCAATTGTGAACGGCCCGAATTGTCTTACGGCCCGAATTGTCTTACGGCCCCATTTGTCATGGAACCATATAACCTTTCTCGTAACTTCAGTTTAGTGTACCTACCTGAGTTGTGATATTATTAGAGTTCGTACATTTTTTTTTTTTTTTTTTTCATTCAGTCCTTCTACGATACCATCCTTCGTTTCTTGGGTCATTTCTAATAGTACCCCTTGGGTGAAGTCTAATAGTACCCATCTCAACAACACCCTATTTACACATTAAGTTGTGTGATAGTTACTCCGGTTTGAGTATTAACATCATTAAAAAAACTCTCCGTAGCTTAATTTCTAAGCAATCTAGCCCAGCAAGTTATTCTCTCCATACTACAAACCTTAATCCATGTAGATACTATCTTCCCACTATCTGTAATATCATTTACCTAACCAGCTCTACATGAGTAGCATGCCAATGCACAACTCAGTATATACCTCTACATCTTCCAACGGCCATAAACATCTGAACGTCTGCACTTATGATTCCCGTGATATTTTCATGCTACACACCAAATTTGCCCACTCATATTGTATTATAATAGAATACGTAAATATTTATACACTATTTTATAATATAATGTTAGCTATTGTAGTGCTATTTCAACACCTGATATAAGCTGAATAGAAACTGAAAATAAGCGAAACGATGTGTTCCTATAATAAATGTATTGTCCAAAAAAAGCCGTACAAGTTTTAATTCATATTAATATATTTATTCTATTACCTAAATATTTTATTTAGGTACTAATTAGTTGCTACTAATACTATAATTAATTGTAGAATATTCACTAAAATTGTATGTAGATAGATGAATATTCACCTAATTCGTTAATACCTAAAACATTAAAAACCTCATTTTTGTAAAAATTGCAAATAGAACAGTATAATATCAGGTGCTGATTTGTTGAATTTAGATGAGTGCTTGGACTCAACAATGGCCGATGGCGGCGCTGCGATCGCTGTAAAACAGCTGGTCGAAACGAGTAATGTGAATGTTGTCCTCATTTGTTTACATGTTAAATCTTCGATTTGCAATGAGTAATAAACAACTATCCTTTCTAAATCATTTTAATTTTTTAAGTGCAACACCTTTTTCTAAGTGTGTAGTTGAAGGAATTGAGTTGTTAAAAGCCGATTATGTTATATTATGCGGAATTTCGGGAAAAAAAGATGAGCATGTCGACATATCGTCGGCTGAAAATAATAAGGTTGTATGTGACATTTTTTGTCAAATGCACTTTTCAATACTATAGAGTTGTATGTCACGTAACCTACTTGTTCCAATAATTTCCATAAGATAGCATTACCGGTGTAGGAGAAAAAAGCAGAAAACCATAATTGTATGTCTTAAAAAATAAAAGACTTACAAAACATACTTGTATGTTATAACATACACCCTTGTATTTTAATTGTTTTTTTTTTTTTAATTTATAATTTATGGTTGTATGTTTGACATACAACATCTTTTATGTTAAATATAAAACATTTTTTTCGTGCACCTGGGTTAAAAAAAATATTAAAAAGAATAAAACAAGGTCTTGAAGACTTGTTAAATATATTTAGAGACATTAAGGTTTCTACAAATAAAAATCCGTTACCAGAAAACAAGGTAATCGCTTTAAAATCTATGCTGGATTGGATGCCTACTATGGATAAACCTTATTATGAAACAATATTGTTAAGAAAGTAAACCTCAAGAAAATAATAAAAATACAATTTATTTTTTTTATTTCGAATGTTTCAGTTTCAGTTCAAATTATCTTAATTTATCTTAATTTTTTGTAAGATTAATGTTTAATTTGTTATTATTTTGCAAACATATTGTTTAATTTGTGTTATTTAATGGATCCTAATTTTATGATCTATTAATAATTCAAATATTACCTATGAAATTTTACATTTTTACCTATAGAAAAATCAATCATTTACCTATAGATAATTATAAAATGATCTATAGTAAATTAATAGTTGACCTATAGAAAATTATCAATTGATCTATAATAAACTACCTATAGACAGTAGTGACATCTATTGACTAGTAGCGTTATGATAAAACATAACCTAACTAATTCGTGAATATAACCTTAAAATCAGTTGTAAACTAACAGGTTCCAAAATTATTTGAATGATTCATATATCTAGAGTTTGTTTTGTCATTAAACTAGAAGATGGGTAGCTCGCTTCGCTCGGCTTCTTCTAACCAAACCCTTACTAACCTAACCTAACCTAAGATAGTGTTTTGTCATTAAACTAGAAGATGGGTAGCTCGCTTCGCTCGACTTCTTCTAACCAAACCCTTACTAACCTAACCTAATCTAAGATAGTGTTTTGTCATTAAACTAGAAGATGGGTAACTCGCTTCGCTCGGCTTCTTCTAACCAAACCCTTACTAACTAGCAAGAGTACTTTTAGGTCAAGTATTAATTTTATAGATCAAATTTTATAGATCAATAATTATATCAGTAGGTATATGATTATTTCCATAGATCTATTATTTTTCATAGGTCGATAAATATTTCTATAGCTCAATAATTAATTTCATAGGTCAAAAATTAAAACCATAGATCAATTATTTAATACATAGGTAAACTATTATTTTCATAGGTACTATTCTGTAGATCATATATTTTTTTCATAGGTCCAATATTTTTATCCTTATTTAATCAAATAAAAATTTAATACGTGACTAACATTTCTTTTACCTTTTCTGGTACCTTTTTAACAATTTTCAGAAACCTAAAAACTGAAGCTTTGCCTATAAACTGAATTTCCCCCCGATATTACTTTGAACTACAAAGCTGTATGTAACGTTAAGGTACTAAGTTTCGTGTTTTTCTTAATCACAAAGTTGTATGTTCATTTTTCAAATGGTTAAAATCGTATTATTCAAGTTGTTTTTTTTTCAAAATAATGTGTTAATGACAATAACATATCAATATATAGTTATTAAAAAAATTTCTTCCTTGTATTGTAACCTTATATTGGTTTTTTCCATGTCAAAATCTTTGAAGCTTGTTTTCTCAAATGTAATACACTTCGACATACAACCTTATTATTTTCAGCCGACGATATGTGGGTTATGTTAACAAACAATCAGTCTAAAATCACCACCTCACAAAGTCACTGAAAAATTAAAACTGCAAGATAACTTGCTCCTATAAATCGCAACCTTTGTTAGAAACTTGCTGTCGAAAAAAGTTAATCAAAAACGTAAGCAAACATTTCAGTGAAGTTGTATCAAAATATCTACATACGTACAAAATTTGAGACTACATGCCCTAATCCAGCGTTAAAGTTTTATCGGGTACATATTTAATTATGCTCGAGAAGCATTATTATAATTGAGTATTTTTTATTTGTTGAATTTTTTTAATAAATACTAGTTTGTTACATATTAATAAGTTAACAATATTGATGTAATCTGTAGCATTGAAATGCTTTTAACACACTCTCACTCTTTTCCCTGTATTTATAGCATTTTCCCATTGCTTTTTTCCAACACTGATCTAAAGTATTTTTCATTAAATTATTATCCGCACATATACACTCTATTCATTCACTAATCTACGTGGAACACATCATAAGATATATTCAATCATGTTTGCGTCCGGAACCGATATCATGTGCTGAATAAGGGCTCTCTTTGTTTTAATTACCTGACCTAGAACGAATTACGTATGTGAATGAATATGTGATTAAAAAATATCACTTCAATAATTTTTTTAACATTAATAAATCATGAGTGTACCGTTTCAGTTCCTTGTTTATAGCTACGAAACCATAAAAGTTAAAGACTAAAGTTTCAATATATTCGTCTTTACCTCGGCTCACTAAAAATTATTTCTCTTTTATTTACATTTCTAAAATTAGAAATTAATTAATTAAATTTTTTGTTACAACTTAAGAAAACTACTTAACTTAGTAGTTAAAAACTAAAAATAAAAATAAATTATAAAGTAATGTAGCATCCAGCACACTACCGCAAAAAGGAAATTTTGTTAGTTTAATGTAAAATTTTCCACAGTGAGAACAACGTGAAAAATGAAAAAATAAAATCTCTTTGAGATGAGCATATTAAATAAATTGCTTACAAAGTTTTAAAGTAAATTATTTCTGCTATATGTAAATATGCTATATAAATGTTTGTCGGTAAACACTTTTAATAGAATATCCACCTCGCTTCCTTTATTATCTCTTTCGGATTTACGAACTTTCATTCTAATATTTAAATTTCTTACATATTATTTTCGACAAAAATTTAATTTACTTTTGATGTCTTGTCTGATTTACATCAAAGAATTATTGAACAAATTACAGCTCAAACTAGTATTGACAAAACTGTCAATAAATCATTTAAAAAGAATTAATAGTTTGAATATGATAAATGTGACGTGGATAACATATAGGCAGGGACTTGAAGATGAATTTTGTTTGGTTCAGGTTCGAATTCAGGTTTAATATATTAATTTCGGTTCGGGTTTAGTGTTGGGATTACGAGTAATAAAATTCTAAACTCCATTCAACATTAATATGAGATGACATCACACTTGGTTAATTTAATTAATTGCTAATCGGCCCAATTCTGTGAGTTAGTTACTACGAAAAAGTTACAATATTAGTTACTAGATACAAGGTCAGTAATTTTTTTTAGCAACTTTCGTGAAATCCGTATTCTGTAAGAAAAAAGTTACTATGAAATTAGGAACTAGTTGCTAAGAAAAAAGTCATGAGCAGATTTTGGGTGTTTGTATAATCATAATCATATTATATTGATTATTAATTATACTAAATTATCAAAATCAATTAAATTAGTTTATTATAGTAATTTATTCATTATGTTTAGCAAAGGACGTCGGGGATTCTCGAACAAACTAATTTTACCACGAACTTACGAAAAAAGTATTCCTAACCTTTGAACTGAAAAATGCAAGCTTTTGCATAAAGCATAAAATACGATGAAACCGCTCTGTCAGCGTAGCAATGTCTTTGCAACCACGTGCAGTCTTGCATCACTACCGGACAGTCTTGCATCAGCACATCGAATATTGGCCAGGGATTTCCCGGTCTTCGCGAAGTGGCTGGCCAAAGTAGCATATACACACTACATCGAATATTGGCCACACGCCTCGGCAAAATTGCAGCATGGCCGGCCAATTCGGGAACGGGACATTTCTTTTTATTTAAGTTTATTTTCTTAAAAGAAAAACAGTGAAGGAAATCTATGAAAGGACTTTTCTTAATTGAATGATTCATATTCTTCCTAATAAACCGTTTGACTAGATAAATTAATTCAATTGTTGCAGAACAAGCATTAGAGATGCACCACTTTCTGTAGGTCCAAGCACAGTTGTCACGTCAGAACTATTAATAAACTATCAATAAAATCTATATGGTTTTATCAGACAGGCAAATCGAAGTTGCGCAAAATAGCAGAGGACTAGGCATCACGAGATAATCGCAACCAAATGTTAGTAATAAACTAGTTAAAGTACAGAATAAAAAAAAAAAAATACCATGAATTTTATAATATTAAAAAATTGAGTACTTGTATTTATAAAATTACACTAACAATCAACTATGATTTTGTACAATGAGATGTACCCAAAATGTCACTTTTTTAGATTTTTGTTTATAATAGGACATTTACTGTGTTTGGTATGTTCCTGATAGGACAGTTTATACTAGTTTTCATATACTTAAATGGAATTAAAACCTGCCCCAGCCGTCATTTGTATATTTGAATAAAAAAGTAGGACGGTTTAGACCGTCATGACCTGAGCTAGGAAAAATATTCGACGGTTATAGCCGTACTGTCCGCGAACATGTTAAGTATGTTTTTGCTTTATTTCTTTCGTTTCTTCCCTTACTATTATTAGCGGAGAAAATTATTTAAATAAAAAAAGAACACGGAACACAAAGAACAAAGTGAATGATTTCATATATTGTTCTGGTTGTCAATTTTGGACAGTAAATATTTCCATCGTTTTGGCAGATTTCATGTTAACCCGGTCGTCAGATTTTAAAAAAGTAGCAACTTCAGCATACAATTTGCCATTATCAATTTCACTGATTACAAGCCATGTAAAAAGAATTAGGTAAGTACTCCTAGAATCTTTGGAGTGGTTGGCGGACAAAGACGATGAGAATTGAGACATCCCGAAGAGTAATAAATAGTTGCACCTCCAATATTTAGTGTTTGTTGGATACTGACAAACAGGATTAATATAAAGGATGGCATTCATGTCTTAAACAGGGCGGGATGACTTTTATTTATAAAGATTGTCCTCCCGAAAGGAGGGCAGATGGCAACCCTAATTGCACTTGTTTTAAGAGTTGCATATTATTGTTTCCAAAAAGCCAGTTTGAACCAAGATTACAGAACATCTTATTGAAACTAAAGATATGTACGTCACAAAATTACTTATGATCGTCTTCTTATACATTCTCAAAGTTTGTCGTTATTAACTATTTACACCTACGTCCTTTAAATTTACGACATGCGTCCATTACTTCTGTTTTGTCAACGAGGTTCAATTTCAGGATGATGAAAAGGAAAAGGGTCCTTAGATATAGCTTTACGTTCGGGGTTAAATCGAATATTCAACTGTTGCTAGAACTGGTCATAAAAATATATATATTTCCAGACCCTTGTGCTTAAAACCCAACGTCACATTATAGCCATAGAATTTATACCTTACGAAGTAGCTTTTTTGGGGATTTTCAAGATAGTAAACAGTGTCGTTCTATCGCTATCGTCCCTACCTATCATCGGATGTGTAAGATCAAGGCTGCGTTTAGGTTATTTAACGTTACAAATCTTTAAGGGAAGGCACGATGGTATCATTCTTAAAAGTTTCTTATACAAAACTGATAATCTGAAAGAAAATTAGTAACAATCTATACATTAAAATTTGCAGAGAATTTTTAACTATATAATAGGATAAGTACCTTATTTATACATATTAAGCGCTTTCCAGTTAAGTATGAAACACTCCGAACTGTTCGAAAATGATAACACTTGGAACACCATTAAGTCCAGAATGGCGCGATTTGAATGAGATTTGAATTTAATTGTTTACCCCCACTCCAATTGAACTCGAAGTTCTGGAATTTAGGTAGGTCCTTCAAGGGAAGAGGAATGGTAGTTCTAGCGGAGTTTGGGAGCGTGAAGTACTTGGAACACTAACGAACTGTTTGGAGTAACTCCGAGTTACTCTTTACAGCAACCAGGGAAGCGCCTAATATGTAACCTTAAAGGGCAATTATTTGTAACGTCATTGACTTAAAATGCGTCTATATAGGCTGATTATAATATGGAGATATTATTATGATATGGAGCCGCGACGTCAGCGATTTTATTGTGACTGTGCCGTATTTTAAAAGCTGTTAAACTAACTAATGCTAAACTTGTAGAGCCATATGTTACATAAAATTGAACTACTGAACTGGCAACAACAAAATTTTTGATGTTAGATTGTACAGAAATAATTCAGTTTTAATAATCCAAAAAATAAAAAATGATGTCTCTTTCACCCATAACTTTTAGGTGACTTTTGCATTCATTTGGTTTAATTTAGTTATTTAAATATTAAATTATGGCACTATTTGAAAATTACATTAATTTATTAAATGAAAATAATATTAATTGCTATAATGTTTTTGATAATAATGAATTAAATTCTCATGTAAATAATTTTGAAAAAAAATTTCAGAAATAATTCTAGTTTAAGAATATTACGCTTTTATTATTTTATTAAATTATTTTGCGCTTGCATCTGATTATTATAAACCATTGTGACTCTACGAAATATTCAAGGGAAAAGATCACAGATATAAACAATATGTAATACTTACATCTTTCATACATTTCAGATCTATTAAAGGCCCACCATTACATCGATCCCTTTGAAAATAATTAATAAACAATCCTTTGGGTTCGGCTACTAAGAGCTTTCAGTATTTTTATTAAAATGATATTTGACACAATTCAAAATAAAACGTAAGCATAACCTCATTCGCTCTAATGTCAAGCAAGCACGACAAAATGCTGTTTAAGAAGTGGCAACATCGGAAATTGATACCAACTTGTATAAGCAAAATGTAGCAACTTATGTAATGCTTACAATTTGGTTATATAACATTTTGGCATTCGGCCCGATTCTGTAAAAAGTTACTACGTTAGTAGCTACTGAGTAACGTTGCTACGAAATAAATTTTATAGTAACTTTCTTAGCAATCGCCAAACAATTGGTATCCTCTAAGGGTGTGCACAAGAAACGTTCTTATAACAAGTTATCTTTAGTAACGTTGCTACAAAGATCCGTCAGGCGAGTTATCCGTTTTTACTTTCAAGTTTAACAGCTATGTTGTCAGTTTGTAAGGTGAAACGAAAAATGTTCTATAAACGAAACCAGGAAAATAATTGCGAACAGATGAAAATTACGTTGAATTTCCTGGAAAATAACCCGGTCATGATCGGTGATACATGAGTTTAAAAAATAATTGACAGGAACGAGTGGTGGTGCTGTGGTGATGTGTTATGTGGTTTCTGTTCTCTATATGGTGGTGCAAGTTATAGTCCAAATTTAAATGAATTAGGTGAAATACTGTTAAAGTTAAAGTACAGATAGCCATTGAACAGGCGCTCACATAAAACATTGATCTGGGAATGGTCTATTTCGAAAAAATATCTGTAAAATAATACAAATGTATTGTGTTTTTATGGAGAAGGGTGGGCTTATATATTAATTCAATTTTGATTATAATTAAAAAAGGCGATTTTTATTTTCAATCGTTTAGTTTTTACTAAAATAGTATATGATTTTTCCATTCCTGGGGAGGGGCGGTTCTGAACTCGTCGACTACCCCCTTGTGTGCGCCCCTGCCATTGAAAATCGTAGGTAATACATTTAAAAAATATTGTACTGTCATACTATTTTAAAACAAATGTAAATAAACAAAACAAAAATGAAATTGAACTAGAGTCAAATAAAGAACTCGTAGATTTACAGTTGACTGATAATGTAATTGTCTAAAGACTATGCTCTAAAAGTATATTAAATTAAATGTTTACACAGCGTATTGCTTATGATTTATATTTCCCTTATGTGCTATACAAAAGATAAAATAAAAATCCTTCTATAATTATTGTCTCTATGTTGCTCTTCATTGTCAAATGCTTGAAATAATTCATTATTAAACAGAAAACTTTCAATTTTTCACAATTTTAACAAGTTATTTGGAAGTTACTAAGTGTAGCAACTGCTTTCTGTTAGTTGTTATCCATAATAGTTGTTCGAGACTCACCGACGTCCTTTACTAAACATATTGAATAAATTACTATAATAAATTAATTTGATTGATTTTGATAATTTAGTACAATTTATAATCAATATAGTATGATTATGATCATACAAACACCAAAAATCTGCTCATGACTTTTTTCTTCCGACTTTGGTCACCCCATGCCATTTCGCAAACTGGCTGGTCAAATCCCAAAATCAAGAAAAGATCGGACATTTGCTGGTCAATGTGTCCGATATTGGCCAGTTCCTGAATTGGCCGGTTACTTCCCACTTTAGCCAATTTCGGGCTTTGGCCGTAACATATACGAGGTCTGTTCAAAAAGTATCGCGTTTTGTGTTTTTTCAAAAATTATTTATTTATTCATGAATATCTATTTTATCCCCTTCAAAGTAATCCCCACCAGATATTATACACTTATGCCAACGTTTTCTCAAATCCTCATCTTGTTCAGCTCCTCCTTCGATGCCGTCTTTACCTCCTCACTCGCAGCGTAGCGTCGTCCTTTCCTGGGCCTCTTCAGTTTCGGGAACAAAAAAAAGTCACAGGGGACCAGATCTGGGGAATACGGTGGCATTATTGGTGTGTTGTTTTTGGCCAAAAATTCGCGCACAAGCAAAGGTGTGTGGGCAGGGGCGTTATCATGGTGCGTCTCATATCCAAATCATTGGTAAAAATCGAATGGCACGAGCCAATCGATATGTTTAGGTCCTCAGCAACTTTTCTAACGGTGATTCGGCGATTGGCCAATACTATTTTCTTCACTTTATCAATGTTTCCGTCTGTTGTTAACGTGCTCGGGCGTCCGGCACGCTCTTCGTCGTTCACATCTTCTCGGCCCTCTGAGAACATTTTGTACCACCGATAAACGTTGATTCGGTCCAAGGTAGCTTCACCATATGCCACAGTCAACATTCAGAATGCGTCCGCGCACTTAATTTTGTTTTTCACACAAAATTTGATACAGATTCTTTGATGCATTTTTTTGGTACAGGCAAAAATCGAAGACGAGCCAAAACACGAGCAAGCAAAGCAACTGTCAAAAATTAACTGAACATTCAAAATGGCCGAACTTGTCGGCATAAGTGAGAGACATGAGTACCAACATAACACCACAAAAAAATCGAAAATCGAATATACATAAACCGCGGAAATTCAAAATTCGCGATACTTTTTGAACAGACCTCTATCTTCCTGACTATCTGCTATTAAAACGATGTCAGTGTACTGAAGTACAAGTTAACTTGTAACTTAACAAGTCAATAAGTATTGTAGGTAAAAACCAAAGGGCAAATTATTTTTATAAATGGTTGTTGTTAGCTAAGTTGCGTTTAATTAAATATGCCATGTTGCACTATAGTATTTTAATTTGTAACCTAATACTCCTGAAGGTAAATATGTAGGGTAAAACAATATTTAATATCATGTTGCATATAATAACCAAATACCTACGCACAAAGTTCACCAAGTTAATAAATACTAACACAAGTAAGGGGTTGAGTACAAGTACTTCTCGGAATAATGCGCAAGAAACTTTCTTATGATTATAAAACAGCCGTGACAATCTAGAGAGCAAGCTTATTATTTTTTAAATCGTGATTCTGAAGCACACAATGGAATTTAAATATTTAAAAGTTCCTTTTGTTGGTGTTTTGAATTACTGATCTAAATTTACGATTCCAATTTATAATTTATTATATTTTAAATGGCGGTAAAACTTTCAAAGTTTGAGATATTTCATCAATTACCATACGCTTTACATTTCAATACCTTGTGAACTTAACTTATTATACATAATCCAAAATTCTATGTAGTTTGGGAAGTAAGCTCTTTCTTTGCTGTCGACATTTTAGGAGAACTTTTCTCGCAAACTGACGAAAAATAAGAAGTTTCTAACGACCTGCGAGTCTTATACATAATAAAATAGTCTTATATCGCGATCGGCACAGGTAGCTTCAATTCATTGCTCCCACGAGATGCGCCGCTTATACGATAGAATATTTTGTCTTTTCTAAGAAATGGCAGCGGAATATTATAGTGCTTTTAAAAGAGTTTAGCTGTACTTTATTTTTTCTTCAATGAAAGATGTTCCATTATTTTTGGTTTTTAGCTACTAACCTATAAGGAAATTATCTCTATCGGTGAGTCATTTTCGGTTTTGAATGGATAGTGTATGTTGATTTCTTGTCTCTCCTGCTATTGGAAAATTATGGATATCGGTAGTTGGTTCGATACTAATGTTAAAAGTTCATCAAAGTACTTCTTTTTCTAGCAGTAAAGTAATTTTAACTAATGAAAGATACTCTAATTACTAAAGGCTAATATTTAAAAGCAAATAATTGTATTAAATACTATATTATAATAAAGGCTAAAAATAATATGCTAAGAGAAATAATAAATTTTTTGTGGATATAATTTGATTTGCTAATACAAGGGTTACCTTTTATGTTTTTACAAACGACCACTAGATGGCAATATTGAAATTTGTCATTTCTATATTCGTAAAATTTGACATTAGTTATTCTGAAATCAGTGGCTGCTTATAAATTGACCGAGTAGTTTGTTGACAGTGAGCGTTAAAAAAAACAAGTTTGTGAAAAAATGGATATTACTCGTGAAAGTTTTCGTTGGATGATTTTTTACGATTTTAGTAAAGGCCTAACTCAACAACAATACGTAGATTCGCTTCGTTCAACTTTTGGTAATGGAGCTCCATCAGAAAACACTGTTTACAATTGGTTTGCAGAATTTTGTCATGGTCGTGCGTCCGTCGTGGTCGATGAATCTCGTGAAGGTCGACCAAAATCGGTTGTGATTCAAAAAAACATCTTTGCTGTGCGCAAAATGATTGAAGAAGATTGGCATGTGACTTACCGTGAGATAGAGGCATCATTTGGCATATAGCAGACTGCAATACATTCGATTTTGCATGAACATTTAGCTGTGAAAAAGATCTGTTCCCGATAGATTCCGCATAATTTGACCGAAGCTTTAAACAGTGATCATTAAAAAAACAAATTTGTGAAAAAATGGATATTACTCGTGAAGGTTTTCGTTGGATAATTTTTTACGATTTTAGTAAAAGTCTAACTCAACAAGAAAGCATAGATTCACTTCGTTCAACTTTTGGTAATGAAGCACTATCAGAAAAAACTGTTTACAATTGGTTTGCAGAATTTCCTCGTGGTCGTGCGTTCGTCAATGATGAATCTCGTGAAGGTCGATCAAAATCAGTTGTGATTCAAAAAACATCGATGCTGTGCGAGAAAAAGGTTGTGTTGATTGGTGTAACGGAATGCTAAAAAAAAAATCAACCTAGGAACTGCAAAATCCGTATTCAACATTATAGGTGATGAAACTTGGATTTATTCATATGAACCGGAAACTAAGCAACAATCTACTGTTTGGGTCTTCTAAGATGAACCAAAACCCACAAAAGTTGTTCGTTCACGAACCCACAAAATGATCGCTTGTTTCTTTGGTTGTACTGCACATGTCGCAACCATTCTTTTAGAGGATCGGAGAACAGTTAATGCTGAATGGTATAGAATAATTTGTTTGCCAGAAGTCATCGACAAAATCAGGAAAAACAACCAAAACCGTCGCATCATTCTTCATTATGACAATGCAAGCACTCGCACAGCACGTCAAACAATTAATTATTTGAAGGAGAAA
Organism: Liopterus haemorrhoidalis; assembly: GCA_963971575.1. NCBI lineage: Eukaryota > Metazoa > Arthropoda > Insecta > Coleoptera > Dytiscidae > Liopterus > Liopterus haemorrhoidalis. The sequence goes on from OZ020611.1 coordinate 57,926,136, forward strand.
AACATCGAATTAATGTCTCATTGCTAGTATTCACCTAATTTATACCCTAACGACATTATTTTGTTCCCCAATATATAATAAAAAATGTGGACAGCGATTTTCATCAGCTCAAGAAACTGTTGAAGCCTTCGAAAACCATGTTTTTGAGATACCAACTTCAGAATGGAAAAAATGTTTCGAGTATTGGTTTGAACGCATTCAAAAGTGTATAAATCTTAAAGGCGAATATTTTGAGAAGCAATAAAACAATTTGTACAAAAAAAAAATCTTTCTTAATTTTTGTATAAACTTAAAAGGTAGCTCTCGTATGTATTACCATTCTTTAAGCAAAAATAGTTGTTTTAATAACTATCGTTAGTAAAAAAAGAAAAAAATTTCAGTCTTAAATCTAGTTCAGTCAAAATTCAGATTTAAATTTTGCTATGTTAAAATGTCTTACTAAATGCGAGTGTGCATGTGTACATGTTTTTATCGCTTAACTATTGAGAACTGACACGCTCGGATACGCAGTCTAGTAGTGAAATATTGTACTACGCGACTGTAGTACTGTTTGAAATTATTACATATGTTCTGGTGTTGATTTTTTGTTAGAACGTCCAAAGATACATTTTCATAAAATAAAAATGTACTGTGCTTAAATTAACCTGTTCCCTGTTAGCATATTGACAGCTGAATACTAGACAATTCAGCCATTTTGCCATGAATTACAGCGCCGCCAACGGTAATGTCACTGGTCAATAATATAGCCAGCTGATGTTTTAGATGTACCAGAGCATATTTATGACTCGATTTTTTTATTTATCAGGTTGATGCAAAGGTTTGTCCAGTTTTTAGCGCTAGATAAAACGCTGCTAGGTGCAATGTAAAACTGAAATGTAATTGACTTCACACGTGTTATGTTTTGAGGTCTTTTCGCTGATAAGTGCGAAAAATGTGTTAAGTCTTATTTTCTTACGTATGACTTACCTCCGTTTTCGCCCCCATCAGCGATTTGATAAAAAACATTTCAGTACATCGGGAAAAAATATGTTATTTGTATGGGTTTTTTAAATTTTGTTAACCATTAAAAATAGCAGAAAATAAGGAGTATTTTCGATATATTATGTTTTTATATTTCCGAAAAGGTTTCGCAGATGCCGTTGACGATTCCACGTGCCGTAAGTGGTTCTGAAAATTTCATAAAAACAATTTTAATCTTAGTGAAGCAGCACGTTCTGGGCGATCGGCTAAGACTGATGACGAAATATTGGAGCTAATTGAAAGTGCTCGGCATAAAAAAATTCGAGAGAACGGAGAACTTCTTGGAATAAACCAGTCAACAGTGTCAAGACTATTACGCCATGTTTTGTATGGTCCATGAAAAATTTGCTTGCGATTCTCTCTTCGAAATCGATTAATTTTTAAAGCGGATGGTTACAGGTGATGAAAAATGGATTGTTTATAATAATATTAAGCCTAGGAGATCATGGTCTAGGCGCGGAAATGCCCCTACACAGTGCCGCCCCTACCATTTGCGGGACCTGGGGCAAAACTGGAATTGCGGGGCCCCAAAACTGGATTGCGGGGCCCCAAAACTGGATTTGCGGGGCCCCATCTATATATATATATTGAATAACGATATTTTCTTTAATATCATTAACTATTAACAAAGTACACATACATATATTCAATGAAAATATAATTTTTTTCCAACTATTTATAAAACTTGGAATAATATTTTTAATGTATTTTATTATTTTATTACTTGACGGTCGAAGCGCGGGGCCCTTAAAGGCGCGGGGCCTGGGGCAGGTGCCCCACTTGCCCCCGCCTAGGGGCGGCCCTGCCCCTACAATCAGCGTAAAAGCCAGTTTACATCCGAAGAAGGTTATCCTATGCATTTGGTGGGATTGGAAGGGAATCGTTTATTATAAGCAGTTACTTGAAAACCAGACATTTAATTAAAAAAACACTGTTCACAACTAAGGGTCGGTTTCTGAGAGCTTAGTCGAGTTTAATCTTTTGGTTAAACTGGGTTACAATATAACAATCCCATAAGTAACCATAGCAATCGGACAGTAACCATTTGGTTATAGTTAACTAAGCTTTCAGAAACCGGCCCTAAGTGAATTAAAGCGAGCAATCGACCAAAAGCGGCTTGAATTAGCCAACAGAAAGGGCATTGCGTTCCATCAGGACTATGCTAGACCACACGTGTTTTTGGTCGCCCGACAGAAACTATTACAGCTTGACTGGGATGTTTTGGTTCATCCACCATACTCTCCCGACATTGAACCCCCGACTTCTATTTATTTAGATCGCTTCAAAACCACTCAGATGGTAAAAACTTAACCTCCTTGGAAGACTTGAAAAATCACTTGTTCTTATCTTCTTCAGCCAGGAACTTCAGATCATCTACGTGGGAGATATGTAATCGAACAGAAAGGCACATACTATATTGATTAAATGTAACTTTTAGTAAATAAAATGAATTTTTTTCAAAAAAAAAAAAAAAAATTGTACGAACTTTTGCATCAACCAATACTTAGTTTTGATATATATATATACATATATATAAAATGTATCAATGTGAATCAGAAGGTAAAAATTTAGTATATATATATATGTATATATATAATTCTTTATTTCCCCTAGGCCTTGCGGCGTTTAGGGTTTTAACTATTACATTGTGAAAAATAATCATAATAATAATAAAATAATTCATTTTATGATTTTCTTTCTTCTTCTTCTTCTTCTACTTTCTGTCTCCGGTGTTCTCCTCTCTTTCTTCGTATTCTCTTTTCGGCTTCCGTCTCCGGTCTCCTTCCTTCTTGACTCCAGTTCTTCTTCCCCTCTTCCTTCGCTTCTCTTCCCTCTTTTTTTTCCTCCTCCTTTGCCTCTTTCTTCCTTCCTGTTCTCAGTTCTGTCTTACCTCGCCGCATTCCTTCCTTCTTTCCTCGAGTACTCTCACCCACCTTTCTCCCTTTCCTTCTTCACTCAACAGCTCCTTTATCTCTCCCTCCCATTTTGTCATCTTTCCACATCTTTTTGTAAGATGTTCCAAAGATTCTTCCTCCTCTCTACACATTCTGCATATCCTATCCTCTGGTTTTGCCCAATACCTATTACTCCGTTCTTCATTTCCGCATCTTAATCTGGCAATCCTTCTAACTCTGCCCCCTGCCTTTCCTCTCCTCCCTTTCAAATATTTAGGTATTCCTACCGTCCTTATCTCCCTATACCTTTTCACATTCCTTGAATTGTCTATTCTTACTGTTCTTTCCTGCTCCTGTACCTCCTTGTCTCTCCTTCTCAATTCTTCTACTATGTTTCTTCCTCCATTTGTCTTTCGCTCAGCTTCCCTTATGTCCATCCCACATCTCCAATAGTACTCTTTCCTTGTTTCTCTCCATTCCGACAGTTTACCTTTTTGTTCTTCCTTCATTCTTTCTTCCCAGCATTCTCTTAATATCTTCCTTCTTTCGTCCCTCCTGATTTTCTCCTCATACTTCGCCGCCCTCGCCTCGGCTCCTACTCTCAGCTTTTCCCTCTTCATTTCCTCTCTCACTATATATCCTGGTGTCGTTCTGTCTAATCCCATAATCCATCTCATGTATCCCTCTTGTACCCTTTCTACTATCTCCCATTTTTTTCATTCCCAGATCTCTACTCCGTACATGAGGAAACTCTTCACAATCCCGTCAAACAATTTCATTCTCCACCAGATATCGTCGTCAAACCTCCTTTCTCCTATGCTCCATAGCTTCCCCATAACCATTCTTGCTTTCGTTACCCTTTCTCTAACATGCTGCTCTGCTCTGTTGTTCCTCGTTAGAACATATCCGAGGTACTTCATACTCTTTACCTCTTCAATTTCTGTCCCTGACCATTCCCATCTTATATTCTTTTTCTTTCCTCCCCCCTTTCCAAACACCATCACCTTCGTTTTATCTCTGAGGTAAAAATTTAGTATAGAGCCGTTAAATCAAAAATTATTTAATCATCATTTTTGGAGGGCTTAAAGAAGTCGAAATATCGTTGGACAAAATGTACCGAGATAAAAGAAGACTATGTCAAAAAATTCGTCGTATTTTGGTAAAAAATATTTATTTAATTTTGAAGTAACTGAGTTATCAAACACACCCCGTACTAAGTATCCATAAATGTCCATGTAAATTCAAATGGTAAATGCCATTTCTACAACCCTTTAAAACCATTAAATCTTTAGTTAAAAGCATTGTTGGACTGAAAACATTTTAATTACCTCCACATTTTTTTGTTCTGAACAACCCCATAATAAAATATTTTGCAGCGTACGCTGATTGGTTGAAGCATGCTGTACACAACCACTTTGTACACAACAAATGTCATTCTCATTTGTCATTGTCAAATGCCATTTACTATTTATCTCACAATGTGCTCTCAATGACCGTTATGTCACTATACCATTTACGTCTCATCACGTCCAATTAAAATTTCAAACATTTCACCGATTCTTCAGGGATCATTAATGTTGCAATAATGAAAATTGAAAATTGTTTTTATGCATAATATTTGTTTGTCAAATAAATGTACATATTAAAATCTATGTCAATTTTTCAAGTTAAATCTATAAATTTGCCGACTAAAGTAATAAAACTAAAATAATATATAAATGTGTTTCTTCTTGAATCGTCATACAGGTAGGAAAAAATAAGTTAAGTTAACTCATTGGAACGTTTCGCATATAATAGTTCATGCATCTTCAGCTTGTGATATGCAGTTATCAGCAGCGGCTGATGTAATGGACTGCATATCACAGGTATATAAATGCATATAACTGCATATCACAGGCTGAAGATGCATTAACTATGCGAAACGTTCCAATGAGTTAACTTATTTTTTCCTACCTGTATGACGATTGAAGAAGAAACACATTTATTATCCTGACTCGTCAAGATCATTCACTCATATATATATATATATATATATATATATATATATATATATATATATATATATATATATATATGTTAGAACGCTTTATAGCGTTCATGATAATATCAATTAAAACACACAAATCCAAGCACATATAAGCATTTATTACTACGTCTATGTACAATCTGTCACATATGTCATTATGTTATGGTTACTAACGCAACATATTACAAAGAAGGTCCAAGAACTAGTTTTGACTCTAACACGGCCGTCCTGATCTTGCCGCGTCCTCGCGGCATTATCTAAATTTAACTGAAAAATAAAACAACTTATTATCCTAACACGGCCGTCCTGCTCCTGCTACGTCCTCGCGGCATGTTCAGTATTTAATAACTGCAAAATAAAACAGAGTAAACGAAAACATAATGTTTGTTTTGCCCGTCTCCTTGAGGTTCCTGACCATCCAGAGTTTCACTGAACTCCTTGAGGTCCTTGAACATTCAGCGTCGAACAAAACAAACACATCTCCTTGAGGTCCCTGACCATCCAGAGTTCCTCTGAACTCCTTGAGGTCCCTGACCATCCAGAGTCAACAAGACAAACACGACCATTTTAGGTCCAACATCTCCTTGAGGTCCCTGACCATCCAGACTTCCTCTGAACTCCTTGAGGTCCCTGACCATCCAGAGTTCCTCTGAACTCCTTGAGGTCCCTGACCATCCAGAGTGAAACAAAACAGACACAACTCTTTGAGGTCCCTGACCATCCAGAGTTCCTCTGAACTCCTTGAGGTCCCTGACCATCCAGAACCAACAAAACAAAAACGACCAGTGTGTCTTGCGGTACTTGCGAGTCCTTGTTGAAGATCTCCAAAGAACAAAGAATACATTAAATGAATTTATCTCCCGGTTCTAAAATATGTTCTAAACCTGCAATAGCTGTAACAAAAGATCTGAGCAAGCAATGTACACAGTATTAAATCGTTCACATTAGTATTACATAGCATGTGCATCAATTGTAAAATCTGTCATTTATATTAGCACTTTCGTCCAATATGTACCATTAGTACAGACCTAAGAGCAAGACATCTTAGACACCTTACAAGACAACTTTGACACCTTTCGGCTCTCAATTTTTGTCTGTGTTTCCACAATTACCACATCAGTTAAAAACTTAACTTAGTACTTTTGTATTATTGAACTTGGGAGAGCTAAAATGTATACGTTCATTTTGATTTAATTTTTTTTTAAATTTGCATTTCTGTAAAAGCTAGTTTTCTGAAATTACAAAATCTTTTCTTTTTAGCATACTCATAATAATAATAAAACTGTTTGATTTGCGTATTTAAAATGTCACTACCCGTGATATTTAGCATACGGGCAAGTTTCAATATAATTCGTAAAGAAATAACACACTTTTATTGAGACCATAATTCAGTAATTCATAATGCAAAATTTAGAAAAATTACACAAAAAACTTGGTAAAACTGTTTGACAAAATAAAAATAACAACTACTATTATCTGTCCATTGTCATCTGTCATCTGACATTTGTCATCTGACATTTGTCATCTGTCATCTGCCAATGCAAAATATAATCTTATCTAATATGATTCCATACAAGGAATATAATTAACAAAAACTCCAACAAAAACTCTTTGAATTACCTTGTTAAGTCTTTATCCAAAATTTCTAAATTATCAAGAACAAATTATAAATACCATACCTCATTATTCTCTTATTATTTGGCGTCAAATTTCTATACTACCTTTAGCTTATTCTTTATTTAACCTTTGCAATGTTATCGGAAAATTTATTTGCATCTTGTAGTGTTTTACAGTCCTTGCTATTAGTTTTAATGTACTTTATCCAAATTCATTCTAGAACATTTCAACTTCTACGTATCACTGTGGCTCACCATAATATGGGTACGCAATGTTCTGGGGTTAATTATTTTTTTATAGTTTAATTATAATATAGCACTTGTGTTTTCCATTTTAAAAACTCTTCTTAGCCAATTTTGACATTTATTTTGTCAACTGTCAATCTTTCTCTCATTTTCACTTTTTCAATAATTTTCAAAATATTTTATGTATGGAACAATAAAAACTGACCAAAATTAGTTGTAGGTGTAGGCATCCCACTTCTGATGTTAGAACGCTTTATAGCGTTCATGATAATATCAATTAAAACACACAAATCCAAGCACATATAAGCGTTTATTACTACGTCTATGTACAATCTGTCACATATGTCATTATGTTATGGTTACTAACGCAACATATTACAAAGGAGGTCCAAGAACTAGTTTTGACTCTAACATATATATATATATATATGTTAGAACGCTTTATAGCGTTCATGATAATATCAATTAAAACACACAAATCCAAGCACATATAAGCATTTATTACTACGTCTATGTACAATCTGTCACATATGTCATTATGTTATGGTTACTAACGCAACATATTACAAAGGAGGTCCAAGAACTAGTTTTGACTCTAACATATATATATATATATATATATATATATATATATATATATATATATATATATATATATATATATATATATTTCTTTTAAATTATCACCACCACAGTACTGCCCATCTACGGCTATACAATCTGGCAGTGTCTTTTCCCCTTCTGGAAACACATTTAGAAGTAATTTTTTGGAATCACTTTTAGATCAGTTTCTGAATTATTCTTTATCTCTCCAGCCGTTTGAAATGGTGTGCTTTTAACGAACCCACTCTTAAGAACAAAGAGTGGGTTCCGGAGACGGTGCAGTGCTGGAGTGTATCATTTAATCGCGTATTCGCGGAACTCTCTATTCGCTCGACTCTGTCCCGAACGCTTTAGTACTACATAGAACGCCGCTAAAGATGATTCGTAAAATTATTTTACCAATAATACAGTTTGTAAAAGAAAATCAGTTTTTAGATTCGTCATCTTGCTAAAATGTAGACAACGTCGGAAAGGTGCAAAATTTTGCTGAATTGACAGTACCGAATATGAATGACCAGTAACTTAAACGTCATTTTAGGGTATGAGCTTCATGCTATGAAAATTTGTATTTTAAGGAAATAATGCAAATGTTTTTGCATGATACTGTTTGGTACTTGGGAAATTTGGAAAATTTTAGGTAAATATTTGACTAATAATATACAATATCATCGAGGAAGAAAATAATAATAAATAAATGAGTGGTCTAATTGCAAAACCTCTCGCCACTCTATGTCATTTTGTAGGAGCGACGATAAACTGTCATAAAATACTGCATATTTTTATAAACATTTTTTTTTAATGGTCTTAGTATTATGATTATCTACCAATAGAGGGTATCAGATCAAATATTGGTTGCAGGATTACACAAAAAATGTCTTTAAGTTTGGACTTGGCGGGTTTTGCAACAAAATGGTGCTTTTAATCCAGAAAAATTAGGCTTTTGTTGGTACAATATTCTTTTACGGCTGCATTCTGGAGTCGTCTTTTTATTGATACACCAATATCATCCATTGTTACCCTTATTAATACAACAATAATGAATATTCAACAGTACTATGCTCTACTGATTCAAACATGGGGGTATCACTATTGGTCAATTTGAACATGGCGGATTTTGAAAACAAATACTTATACACATAGCGGATTTTGCACTCACAACCACGTTTTGGATAGCTATTTTATACTCTACTTAGTGGATTTTGCACTCAAACTTTTTGTTACCTTATTCTGTCCACCATAGAGAACAGAATGCCTTGCATAATTAATTTTTTTGTTTTAAGTGGATATGGTGGAATTTGCATTTAAACCTTTCAAATAAATGATGAGAAATAACTATTTTTTAGATCAGTCGCCAACAGATTTGGCATTGATAAATCAACATGTTGGGATGTTATATCGAACCTGCAGCCTGCTACAGAGTTAATAAAATTTAATTCCATCAAATGGTATATGTAACCAGCAAACAATTTTTATGAAATGCAGGTGTTATAGGCTGTATTGGTAGCAGCCACATATCAATATCAGCACCTAATATGGAAAACCAGTATTAACAGAAAAAAAATTCACTCAGTATTGCTACTAGGGATTTGTGATCATGAAATGCTTTTCATTGAATTTATGCTGGGGACGCAAGTTCCATTCATGATAACGTTTTGTTTAAAATATTCGATGTGTATCAGAATATGATGTCTTAGAACATAAAATTTCACAATGAATTTTATTTACTGGAAATTTAGCATATCATTTATCCACATTTTTAATGGCTTTAAAAAAATACTGCACAACTGACTCAGTATAAAATAATTTTCTCCTCAAAAATTTTATTGAAATGAAAAAGTATTTTATTGTTATAACTATTAAGGGCCGGTTTCTGAAAGCTTAGTTGACTATAACCAAATAGTTAGAAAATGGTTGCTATGGTTATTTATGGGATTGGTATATTGTAACCGAGTTTAATCAAAATATTAACTAGGCTAAGATTTCAGAAACCGGCCCTAAGTTATTTATGATTAATTAAACTGATTTTTATGATAAATTCCAAAGTAATTTTTCACAAAATGTTCATTACCAGGAGAAGGCCCCGTTCACTCTTGTGTTTGGGTCGGCTGTTGGCTCTGGTGGGTGCCTTATAGTATGGGGGGCTTTTACATATTTTGATTAAAATACTAAAATCAATAACTACGCCGCTAATTATTTGCTATTTATTTACATTTATCTATCGAATCAGGTTCTTCTAAGCTGAAGAAAAAATTAAATCGTAAAGTATTTATTTAAAACATTTCTGAAAAAGGGCCCTAATTTTAATTTCTTGCCTCAGGCCTCACAAAAGAATAGGCTGTCCCTGGCCGTAACTAAACTGGTAAGGGCCCTTCCTTTCATAATATATATATATATATATATATATACAGCAATAAATAATGTTTCTCATTTTAGAAACATTGAGCATACGGGTTCTGTCATGTACTTAGTTATCCAGCTAAGAATTTTTCTTTTTTAACATCATAAATCCTTTTCCCTTCACTTCATGAAACACGCTTTTTGTCCTACCCTCTTTATTACACCATTGATTTTGTACACTGAAAATTCAGAATGGTTGGAGTTAAATCAGTAGCGGCTCATGACAATATTGAGTAGTAGGGCCAATCTTGGGCCAATCCTCTACTCCTCCCCCCATTTTACCAATTTTACGAAGTTTTGAATCAGTTCAGCTTGTAGTAATTTATTACTTCGTTTATTACAAATTAAAAAAAACACCTACACAAAAATTTTAATGTAGACAAATTGAGAATACATATAAAAATGAAAAATGAAAAAAGTACTTATCGCAGGTACTTATCTACCTAAATATGGATACTTAAATTAAATGGAAGTAACCAAAATCTCAGATGTGCAGTAAATCCGTAATACCGTTCTTCGTCCATGCTAATTCTCCTCCAAATAAAACGCAAGGAAAACAAAAAACAGCTTGCTTTTCATTGCAACCGCAAATCCAATTGTTCTTTAAGTAAATGTCTATTAAATTTTCTTGTTCGTGTTTTAGAAGCAGAGGCAGAAATATTCTGAATTTTTGAAATGTCCAAATCCGATAGCAGTCTTTTCAGTTGTTTTATTTCGAGTTTTTGCTCCAGAGATTACGAAGATAATGTTTTTATCAAAAGGTTACTGATACTGTTAATTTTTAATGGTAACACAGAACAATACACATACACACGACACGATAATTATAAAGCAATAAAATAATAGCATAAAATAATAAATATAAATTTATTTCCGTTATTATTGACTTAACAGCAAAAATTTATATAACAAAAATTAATTAATTATTCAAATATAATTGTCTAATTCATTTTTTTTTTATACAAATTATATACAATAAATAATTATAATTTATAATAAATACAAATTTCTAATCACAGATAATTAACTTATATTATTAAAAGGGACATTATTAAAATCACAGAATTTTTTTTTGTTAAGGATTACAAAATTTATTCATTAAAATTACTCAGTAGAAAACTTTTTATATTTTTCCGAACTATGGATCTTTTTGAGTAGGTACTTCTTGCTTTGAAGCATTTTATAAAAATCCGCACAGTTTTCTTCATAATTTAATTTAATCAGTAATATTGATTTTAATGTGTCTACATCAAGTTGAGTCTTGTCACTTATCCAAAAGCTGTTCATGAAGGAAAATACCCTTTCGGTAGATTTTTTTTAATTAAAGTTTTGTAAAAATAATTTTAGTTGAAATAAATTTAAAATAAATATTGAAAATAAGAACTTTTTCTAAAATTCGGGACAATTTGGGACAGAATATCTGAATTCGGGACAAATATTGCCTCTGAAAAAAATCGGGGCGCAAGGCGGAAATTCGGGACTGTCCCGGCTAATTTGGGACGTATGGTCACCTTAATGAAGAGAGATTTTTACTTGCCCGACCTTAATATATAAGGGGCAAGTATTGTAATCGCGAAAATTTTCGATATTGAGATTTTGACTGATGACCACTAGGGATGGGAAAAAAACATCGATGTTTTTACCATCGATGGTCAGTTGGCGATAGTATCGATAAAACATCGATGTCTACTACCGATGTCGATGTTTAAACTTTGAAATTCAGATACTACCGCTAGAGCCGCTGGAATCTTAAAAATTTAATTTTTATAAAAATTAGTACACAAAATATAAGTGCCATCTATTGTGATATAACAATACTAATAGTGTTAGTTCTTATTCTTCTTAGCAATTAGCAGAATATGAAAAAATAAAAAGAAACTTCTAATTTTTGCACACAATGCGAACGACCAACGACGCCAACACACTTTTTCTTTTTGAGTCTTGTTGACACTTTCCCAGTTGTTATTCGTCCAATCCCTGGATTTTTGTAAGTTGTCATTAGCTATTTTTTATATATTGAAGTTGGCTTTTCCTGAACAAAATGATCAAAAGCTTCAATTAATCGGTAAAAGTGACTAGAATTGAAAATCTAGTTCCGCCTAAACCAAAGGAACAGACTTTATTTCAACTTAAAAAAGTATAAAAATAATTGTGTATGACAGTGTTATTTTTATATTAGATAATATAAAATTAACATTAAGATTACTATATTAGTATTGTAATAAAATCCAATATTTAATTTTAGAAAATAGTAAGGTTCCTTTGGTTTAGGCGGAACTAGATTTTTAATTCTAGTTACTTTTACCGATTGATTGAAGCTTTTGATCATTTTGTTCAGGAAAAGTCAACTTCAATATATAAAAAAATATCTAATGACAAATTACAAAAATGAAAATTGCGGTTAGTTCCGCCTAATCGTTTGGAATAGACTGTAGGTACAAATTAGGATTATTATATTGGGTATAATAATATTAATGTGAAATTAATTACTATTAAAAAGGAATATTTCTATTTCAAAATCTAATAAATGCTTTTTGTGTATGTGTTACTTTTTTCGTATTTTATCTTTACATTATTAAATAAAACCTATATAATATAAATAAATAGCTTTTTTAGGGTTTTGTAGGTATGACCAAAAAACCCTTATATCGTCATTTTGTCGTCTGTCTGTCTGTCTGTCTGTCTGTCTGTCTGTCTGTCTGTCTGTCTGTCTGTCTGTTCGGTAAAAATTGTAGCCAAACGACTAAACCTAGAGAGTTGAAATTTGGCATGCTTATACAACTCTTTGACCCGCACATAGGAAAAATACTAAAACATCTAAAAAACATATCCCCCTAAAAATATAAACAAATATGTGCTCATCGAAAAAAAAAATATTTTTTTTTAATTCTGAGTAGGGTATCAAATGAAAGCCCTTGGTACGTGGATTAACGATCAAATTTTTATTTTGGCAAAATAAATTATTTTGAAGCGATTTTTGCCAATATTGTGCAAAAAAAATTTTGTCCCACACCCTGTAGCCCAGATGGTTTAAACTAAAAATCTGAAAAAATTCTAAGTAATGTACATTGGTGTGAACCGGAAAAGTTCAACAGGAATTTTTGATCAGATTATGTTTTTGGAAAAAAAAGCATTTTTTGTGTTTTTTTGCTAATAATGTTGACAACTTAAAGTTATATAATACGCTAAACAGTAACGTGTTTCTTGGTGCAGTGGCTAAGATACTTGCGTTCTGCCCAAGAATTCATAATCGAACTCATGTTCGAGTCCTACGTGAGGAGACAATATTATTTTTTATTTTTTTTGCATTTTTATATTGTTTAAATTATTTTTTCAAAATTTTAATTATATTTTGGCAATTGTTGCATTTAATTTTTAATAGCGTAAATTTAATAACCAGTGGAAATTGTTGAAATTATAATTTAATTATATATTTGAATGTACACGAAATCAAAGAGGAGGAGCTATGACTAAAAACAACCAATGGAAGCCATAGGCGCAATTTTCAAAATCTTAATGAACCTTGATATATAAAAAAAAAAAATACTGCACATCTATAAAAACTTAAATAATGGTAATAGGCATTCGAATTAAAATTCATAAAAAAATATTTTGTCATAAAATTTGTTTTGGCATCCCAAATAATCATCATTCACTTACTAAATACCTGCAAAACCCTGAAATGTGTGAAAATTCACACTTCACATCAATTTTTTAATATTAATAAAACATCGATGTTTCCGATACATCGATGTTTTTCCTTCGATGTTTTTTCAACATCGATAGTAAGCGACGATGTTAACATCGATGTTAAACCTATGTTTTGCATAGAAACATCTATATGTTTTGCCTTCGATGTACAACCCTAATGACCACGATAACTAAAAAACGGTTTAACTTAAAGAGTTCGTTTTGGTACTAAATAATTCTCCTAATAATAGGGAAAACCCCTTTTGTTTTTTATTAAAATCCAAAACCGGAAATGGAAGTTATTAAACTTTAAAATTTAAGAAAATTCGTAACTAGTAAACCAAGCCTTGGACAAAAATTTGTATAGGACATAATTTGACGTATTTTTGAATATTTACCAAAATATTCTTTTAAATTTTTTTAATTTTTTTTATGTATTTTTTTAAATTATTATTATTATTATTATTTTTATGGGACGGGCAAGTCTAGCGGAGGTCTCCCTCCGCCACTGGTTTTCTCTTTAATGCAGTTTTTAATAGCAAGATTATTTTGGGGGCAAGGGGAGTGTTACTTATATAGTTGAAATATCTCATTTATCATTTACTTAACAGCAAATGAATATGAGAAAAGAAACTCTTCCTGTCTGGTCAATGCAGTTAATAACATATATATTTGGGGAGCTATAGGGAGAGCTATCTACAAACGAAGTATCTTACTTATTATTTATATCAAAAATATATAAAAAAGAGTGGTTTAGAATAAAAAAACGATTATATTGTATCCTACTTGAAACTGAAATATCTCATCTATGTTGCTGCAAAAATATACATTACAAAAACCGTACGAAATACGAGTACTCCAGCTAGTTTTTAATAAATAGATAAAATCACCAATAAATTCTTATATTGCCACGTACCAATATTAAATGATATCTTCAATGTGTACATAACAGTTATTTCTATGAGTTTGTTGGAAGTTTTAACAGGAAATGTCCATTCGAATCAGAAATGTAACTCTATATCCCAAAGATAACTATAACAACAGCTCATGAAACACTAGAAATACATGTTATTTATAAAGAAAAACAAACATCCTCTGGCACCTAGAATGTTATATTTCACGCAAGAAAAATGCCACTATATTATCACTCGTAATGTCGTAAAAATCACGCTTAATAGCCATTTTCTCCTCGCTATCGTAAAACTTTAAGATGTCACTAAAATATGAAAGAGACTCGGAAGTGTGTCACAAATTTTGTATATAGACAGTGGTCTTATTCTTCCGGTTTCGGCCTGTTTCCGGAAACTGACTCTTAATTTAATGAACTTGGAAAATGGTTGTTATGTTCTTCAAAATGTTTTATACATCAAATGAGTCACTCATATCCAGAACTCGTTAAGTACACAAAAATAAACCAGTGGCGAAGAGAGACCTCCACTAGATTTGCTCTCCCATAAAAATTCTCCTTCTAAAAAATTTTTTTAGAAGTTTTAGGTAAATCTTCAAAAATACATCAAATTAAGTTCTATACAAATTTTTGTCAAAGGCTTGGTTTACTAGTTACGAATTTTTTTTAATTTTAAATTTTAATTACTTCCGTGTCCGGTTTCTTTATTCGTATTTTCTTAAAAAACAATAGGGTTCTTCCCAATTAATAGGAGAATTTTTTGGTACCAGAACGAACTCTCTAAGTTAAGCCGTTCTTCAGTTATCGTGTATACACACACACACGGACAGACACACATACACAGACACACATACACAGACACACATACACAGACACACATACGGAAGGCACTTCGAAAATAGGTTTTTTGGATTCCCTGATGAAACGTGGTCATCAGTCAAAATCTCGACATCGAAAATTTTCGCGATTACAATACTTGCCCCTTATATATTAAGGTCGGGCAAGTAAAAATTGAGTTGGTGACGTTATCTTGTAAAGAACTTTGAAACTCTCATTTTCAGCCTTCAAAACAATTCCAAAAGCAGTTACTTTCTATCTATAATAAAAAAAAAAAAAAATTACATCAGCTACAGTTCGACAACTCGTCATTGCATTGAATTTATGATGAAAAATCAGTTGTGGCCACCACAAGACCGACCACCATCACAAAGTACTTGTATAAAATACCTACATTCTAGCAGCAGAGAAATAACTTGGCCTAATATTTTCTAACAGAGACATTATTTATCATAACCATGGAAACGTTACATATAAGCAGGGCTTCGAACCGGAACTGAACCGAAAACCGAAAAAAACCGTTATTTTTGTCGAAACGGAAACTGGAGCTGAACCGAAAAAAAATATCGGTTTATTTCAGTTCAGATAATGTTTATTGGAGTGAAAAATAAAATACGTTTTATTTAAGATTATTTTTTAAACTGATGACCAGAAAAAAATGTTAATTTTTTTAACTAAGTAAAACAAAAATGCGTTTCTATTATTTCGAGGGGAGGTTGACGCCCAGGACCCTCCTCTCCGCGGCCTTAGTATGATTATTACAAAATAAGGAATAAAATATTCTTCTAAATTATAGTAGAAAATAAATTTCTAATACAAATAAAATCATTTAAAAATTTATCACTCGGAACTGAACCGAAATCCGAAAAAAACCGTTATTTTTGCCGGAACGAAAACCAGAACCGAACTGATATATTATTTTTTAATTGAAGCGGAACGAAAACCGAAAAAAATAACGGTTCGAAGCCTTGCATATAAGTATGAAAAAATAGATACTTAGAAAAACTTTTCAATAAATTTTTCAATATTTTTTCGTTTTATCAAAAATTTCTCTAATAAAATTTGTTAGTTATTACTTTTATAACAACTTTAGTTAAATACATTTTTTCGAAATATTTTTCTGTTGTTAAATGTTCGCAAAAATCTTAAAATCGACACGAGTAATCTGCCATTTCTAGTCAACCGATTTTTACCAAAAGTTGATCAATATACAATACCTCTCTCCTCCGTTGGCGGTTCTTAAAAAGTAGACGAAGAATTAAAAGTAAATTACGATTTTTTTCGCAAAATTTTTGACAAGGACTATCAGTGGTTCTTAACCTTTTTAAAGGTCAGCACCCCCTTAAATCTGAAAATAAGCTCTCGCACCCTCTTGAAAAATGTGTTTCTATTTTTATTTAAGAAAAGACATTTATTGCAAGATAATTTATTTATTGCATAAACAAATTAATACATTTACAATACATATTATGTTATTACATATAAAACAATATCTACATTTTTAATGGCTACGTTGTTATTGTTTGTTCATAATTATCCTTTTAAAACGAGGCTCTTTTTTTGAAAGAGCCACGCGTAATGCATCAGATGCATTTAAGCGTCTTCTGGCTTTTGTTCTGATGTGCAGAATTGATGAAAAAATTAATTCCACAAAGGTAAGTGGTGGAAAATGGTAAAAGTGTCTCTAATGTTGCTTTTACCAATTCTGGATAAAGTGCGTACACCAGAACTGTTCAAGTCCAGTTTTTCAAAATCCATTTCAATACGTGCATTAGCTCGTATTGCGATAAGGTCGTCTTTTAATAAAACGTCGTCGTCCATTGAATTTAGGTAAAAAAAAAAAATGGATTAAGTATCTATCTATTAATTTTGCCTATATTTCTCGTGGAAAAGTATCCATCAAATGATTTACTCAATTGATGGAGGAGTAATTTTATTTCGGGAATAATTGGAAATAATTTTTATTTTCCAAAACAATTAAATCCAGAAAAGGAAAATTTGATAAATTCCCAATTTTAACTCGACGTCTCCTAAGTTTTAATTTTTCATTAAATGAGGGTAATGCTTCACTAGCTGTTATTGTGTTCTTACCAAATCCTTGTATTGATATACTTAATTCATTCTGGTGGTTAAATATATCTACTAAGTAGGCTAAAAGAACTATTGCGTCTCTATTTCTAAAAGCTTCCACTAAATCACTATTTTGGTTAAAAAGAAACTGTATAATTTCTTCGCGCAATTCAAAAACCCTGGTCTGGTTTCAGCCATACTCCTATAGCTGAAACAATAAGAGGGGAGAAGACAATAATGGGGGAGAAGACAATGTTTCTCATAAGTGATTAAGCGATAATTTTCCTTAAAAATTTAGAAACTTCTCTCGCACCCCCGGTTAAGAACCACTGGACTATATCATCTGATTTGGATCACCGGCAACAGATGTTTATTCTTTTTGTCTTATGCACAATGAAATTTTGTAACTTACTACAGACCCAGTGGCAAAAAATAAACTGCAGACACAATTGGTACTACATAACTTAAAGAGAGTTATGAAATTTAAAGTTTTTTAAGGCAATATTTGCATCGAAGTTGAAGGCGAAAAAGTTATTTGTTTTGACTGTCAAAAAAAATTTAATATGTAGTAATTTAAATAAAATATGTTTAATACAATTTTATTAACTTGATCTACCATATTAAATCAAAAACAGTTTCAAAACTCATTATGTCCACTCTATAGTTCAAAAATCCGTTAAATCCAACATACTTTTATTAATTAAAAAATATATATACTAGAACACTGTGATTTCCAGGAGTCATATCACTTAAATAATTTTTTTTAGTGAATAACCAGAAAAACTTGTATTCTTATATCTTCATCTATTGTTTAGTTTTTTCTATTTTCTGAAAAATTTGTTTAGACGGACTTAACGATTTCTGGAAATGGGTGACTAAATTGTGGGTTACTGCTTATTTCCAAAATATAAATTTACATTAACTGGCGATTTTGTCTGTAATTATGTGTCATTGCAACATCAATCTCATTTTATGTGACATGCATAAAATAGCCAAATAACAGTTCAAAATGTATCAAGTATGAGACAGGTTCAAATATATTACCTGATCCTAAAGTGAAAAAAAATAGTGGAAGGGGAAACACAACGATATAATATAATTACTCTTTTTATACAAAAATGACAACCAGAAATAAAATTTTGCAGTAAAAAGACACATGAAAATCATGTCGAACTATTACAAGTTATCATTTATAGTTTATGAAAAAAAAAAATCTGAGTAGGTATATTAGTGAGAAGGAGAAATTTTTTTTCAAGAATATTGCATTTATTAAATTTCTGAAAATTATATTTTTTCTATTAGGAGGGTTTGTACCATGAATTCAAAAAGAAATTACATAAAGGTTGGCTGTGGAAAAATAAAATAATGTCTATTGCAAGCTTTATATATCAATTGACTAACGTTTAGGCACAGCCGTTTTAATCATTAAAATTGTAAATTATTTTTTTTTTATTTTTTTTAAATTATATTGTTTTATTGGCCATTAGTCTATACAACCATATTAGCCAGCTAAATACAAATGTATACATTATATACAATAAATACAAATTTATACATTATATACAATATATTTTTTGATTTCACAGGTACGGAAAAATAAATATAAAAGAAGCTAAAAGAAAACTAAAGAAGCTGTTCAAAGTGACCACCGTTTTCCTGCAGACACATATTTACTCGTCTTTTCATACTATTAAAAGCATTTATAAGAATTTGAGGAGTTATATTGACACACTGTTCGGTAATTCTGTTTTGCAGTTCCTTGATATTGTTAATAGGAGTCTTGTATACATTATTTTTCAGATAAGGGAATATAAAGTAATCTAAAATAGTCAAGTCTGGTGATCTAGATGGAAATTCTGGATTTGAACGTAAACTAATTATTCGATCGTCAAAAAATTCACGAAAGTAATTGATGGTCTCTTGAGCGGTGTGGGCAATCGCGCCATTCTGTTGGAAGTAGCCTTGTTGGAGCTCATCCTTATGAAGTTGATTATTAAATTCACGTACAATATTCCGGTATCTCTGAGCAGTAACAGTTTCGTGGAAAAATATGGGTCCGATAATACGTCTTCGAGACACAGCAATCCAAACACCAACTTTTAACGGGTGAAGGGGAGTTTCACGAAAAGTATGAGCATTTTGAGCACTCCATAACCTCATATTTTGTGAATTAATATACCCCGAAAGGGTGAACCAGGCCTTGTCAGAAAAAATCGTTAAATTTAACAAATCATCATTATTAATTAAATTTTGTTGGAACCAGTGCCAATACACAATTCGCCTATTGTGATCTGCTGGCAGCAACTCATGTAAAGACAGAATTTTGAATGGAAATAGCTTTAAATCTTTTTTGACAATAGTATGGCAAGTTCCTAATGATAAAGTAGTCTCTTGCGACAGTGTACGTAGTGATGTAGTGGGTTGCTCGTTCATACGTTGACCAACATCATCAACTGTATTTTGAGTACGAACTCTTGGCCTTCCAGTTCTATCCCTATGAGTAATGCTCCCTGTATCTTGGAATAAATCAACACATCTTCTAAGCGCGCTGTAAAAATCTCCTTAAAGGAAAGCAATATCTGGAAATTGTAGCCGAAATTCCTGTAAACATGACACCGCACTGTAAATCCATTCGCCGTTCACTCGAACACCATTTCGAAAATATGATTCAATCATAATTTGTTTGTGTTCTATTGTAAAAACCATTATAATTGTAGCTTAATTAAATTTTCAATATAATCTTATGACAACAACAGTGATGACAGTTAATTAGTTGACAGTTAAAGCTTGAAGTACACGTTATTTTATTTTGCCACAGCCAATCCTTATGTAATTTCTTTTTGAACACATGGTATAAAAGCCTTTTAAATTTAAACTAATGAGCGTAAATTAAATTTAAAAAAATTATGTGAAGGGTGAATTTTCACATATTCCAGGGTTTGTAGGTATTTAATAAGTGTAAAAAGTCAACATAATACTGGATGTCTAGGAATATTTGTTTTATAATCACAGTTTTTTGATAAACATTTTTATTCGATATATGAGTACTAAGAATAGCCATTTTATTTCTTTAAACAAAATTTAAATAATTTGCGATAAACAAAACAACAAAATTTAAATTAAAAAATCCCAGCGTTTTTTTCTACAAATGCTTCGTATTCAAGTCTTCATTAAGTTAATAAGAAATGTATTGATAAATGTTTTTTTTTTTTAAATTTCAGAAACGTATTTCTCATTATTACCATTGTGTTATTTGATTCATATCTATTTCGTTACTATAAATGATTCATTCCTCTTTGATACCTTAAAATAAAAAACTAAAGTAATTCAAACAATTGGTTGAACCACGACGTATAATAGTAGGCGGAGCATACTAAACGCTACACACTACACTCTACACACATGAACTCTGTTCTAAGCTGTTCAAGTATTTGTTTCTAAATGATACATTTAATAACGACATTAACAATTTGAGTAAAATCACTTAACCAGAAATAATAGATTATTTAGATAATTTTCAGTGCGATTAAAAACATTATTGTAAACCTTTTATTTGAAAGCAGCTCTTGATTTGTCGATTGCGATCGGGAATAGAATTTCTATCAAGCATTTTTCATTATTTGTAATGTTCGTATGCCGAGCTATGTCGATTGTGCCTTTTATTTAATGAACTCGAAAATTGCTTGTTTTGTTGTTAAAAACGTTTTATACATCAATCGTGGTTTGCTCATTTACCGACACTACAGTCTGCAGTCAGCAAAACAATTGAACGAAGTCTCTTCTATTAAAGAGATGGATATTTCGGCCCTTAGTATTAAAAATCGCTCTCATTTTTCATTGTTGGAGAAAGTGAATATAATCCTTCAGACCTTCGAAACGACGGAATTACTATTAATTCTGATGGAAAACGGTTGTTGATAAACTGAGTTTATGTCATAGTGAACAGAGTTTTTACATTGAAAAGGTTTTCACTATTTGCATTTGTCTACGTCACAAGCCTAACCATTAACCAGAAATACATGAAGAAGGTGGAGAGGTTATTAAAATGGATTTAACCAATGTGTAAGGGTGAATCGATAATTATCAATGTATTTGCTTAATGGCTAGATCGTCAGTCTTCTACTAAATGTCCTGAACAGTTTATAGGTGAATAAGGGCCAAATTTAAGTATAATTTGAAACTGTTAAGTGACAAATTGTTTTGTAACAATGCAATGATTGAATATGCCATTTTCAAAAGATTTCGATTAATAAGGAATATTGTTTGCTGGTTACTAGAAAAATTAGTGACTACGATGGCTTATTAAAACAAAAAAAAATGCCTTTTCTTATTAAAATCTTTCTTATTTTATTTATTTATTTATTTCTTTAAACTCGTAGACTTTTTCAACATATCGAAATATTTCACAAAATTTCTTATTGAAATTTCATGTGTACTATGCAATTGTATTTTTGTATGTAAAAGTAAAATTATAAAATACCAAGCCACCCTCGACTGAGAAACTCGGATATAGCTGATGTTACTCAGAAAACTCTAGGCTGTAAACCACTGCAAATCTAGGCTGTATTATGCGACACATCCAGGGCCGCGCCTTTACAGTTGGAAAACACTGCTATAGTCTATATCAGTATTCTTCAACCCGTGGTCCAGCCGGTTCGCGAAATTCTAGCCGGTCCGCGAAATATTTTGACCGAATCATGTAGATGCTCACTTCTATTCACGAGTATATAGCACATTTTTTTAGTCGACGCAGAAGCTAACTTTTGTCCGAACCATGATTTATTTAATATTTACTAGCCCCAATACAATGCCTCTCGCGACTATTTTCCATACTTCTGAAGAAACTAAATGTTTGAAATAGTCGCTTATGAGACGAAGATATAGAAATGTTTCCACTTTTGGAAGAATTTTTGATTGCTGCTATCAACCAGAAAGTCATATTCAACAATAAGTCAACATTTAAGTGCATTAGCTGCAATCATTGTCTCAATTTTGGAAATCGCTAGAAAAAGAATACCCATCTTTGAGTTATAAAGCTATCAAATTAGTCATTTTTTCGACTACCTATTTGTGCGAAAAGATTTTTTCAGACATGTCAATTATAAAAACCAAACAGAGAAATCGAATGGATGTTAACGCAGCGCTTCGTCTTTCTAACAAAGAAGCAGCAGCAGATGTTGCACTAAAAATTGTATATAAGTGTATGATATATACTTATATAATAATAAAATACTATATATATAT
The DNA here is from genome assembly GCA_963971575.1 of Liopterus haemorrhoidalis. Lineage (NCBI taxonomy): Eukaryota > Metazoa > Arthropoda > Insecta > Coleoptera > Dytiscidae > Liopterus > Liopterus haemorrhoidalis. Next base: position 57,948,687 of record OZ020611.1, read on the forward strand.
ATATATATATATATATATTGGTTTTTATTAGGGTTTTGTAGGTATGACTAAAAAACCCTTATACCGTCATTTTGTCGTCTGTCTGTCTGTCTGTCTGTCTGTCTGTCTGTCTGTTCGGTAAAAATTGTAGCCAAACGGCTAAACCTAGAGAGTTGAAATTTGGCATGCTTATACAACTCTTTGACCCGCACATAGGAAAAATACTAAAACATCTAAAAAACATACCCCCCTAAAAATATAAACAAATATGTGCTCATCGAAAACAAAAATATTTTTTAAAATTCTGAGTAGGGTATCAAATGAAAGCCCTTAGTACGTGGATTAACGATCAAATTTTTATTTTTGCAAAATAAATTATTTTGATGCGATTTTTGCCAAAAATGTGCAAAAAAAATTTTGTCCCACACCCTGTAGCCCAGATGGTTTAAACTAAAAATCTAAAAAAATTCTAAGTAATGTATATTGGTGTGAACCGAAATAGTACAACAGGAATTTTTGATCAGATTATGTTTTTGGAAAATAACGCATTTTTTGTAGTTTTTGGTTCACAAAGTACAAAAGTTATACCAATGTAAGACACTCACATGCATAGCGTGCGATGGCTACATGCGTTAGAGCGCTCTTAAACTGGCTGGAAAACGAAGGGTTTCGAGTTCGAGTACGGAGTGAATTTTATTTTTTCTGTTTTTTTTTGCATTTTTATTATGTTGAAATTATTTTGTCAAAATTCTAGTTATATTTTGACAAATGTTAACTAAATTTAATAACCAGTCTTATTATATGATTAACAGTCGATAAATTATTTTAAAAATATCGTTCATTTTGCCGTGATTACTACAAAGTAAAATTTGTCCTACACACTCAGCATACCGCCTTCACTTATTATATACCTGCGAAACCCTGAAATGAGTGAATATTCACACTTCACATCAATTTTTTGTGTCTTAGCTTTATATTTAGCAGCCGGTCCGCGAAATATTTATCCTAATTTCACCAGCCCGCGTGGGTAATAAGGTTGAAGAACACTGGTCTATATTAATCATGATGGTCTAAGATATCCATTATTGAAATTTTCCAAATCTGTTCGTTAGTTTACTTTTGCGGCACAACAGGGGTTCGTGCTAGCTTATTTCACTCAAGATCTAATGGTGCCTGTCCACTTGAGAGTAAATAGTGGCGAGAAGCTCTCGATAGCAGTTACTCTCAAGTGGACAGGCATCTGAGAGTAACTCGCTGAAAGTGGCGAGCTACTCTCCGAGAGCTAACTACTCTCAACGTACTTGCAAGTGGACACGTGCTCCCTACACTCTCCGAGAGTAGCTCGCCAAATACGAACTGTGTTCGAATTCCTGAGAGTACTCTCGAGAGCTGTCTGCTTACAAGATGTTCAAAAATTCGTCACCGGAGGAAATAAATTAATTAATCGCCTTGTACGAACTCCGGGAAATTCTGTCGATCGTGAAATGTGTCGATTACCGTGACAGAATGAAAAAACATAATGTTTTGTAGGAAATTTTATACCCTTAAATTTAGAAAATTACCAACCTATTAACCATTTTTTTTTTTTTAATTTTATTAAAATTAATTAATTAGTTTAAATTTAATTCAATTTAAAAATAAAAATATATATGTTTTTTTTATTAAAATAAAGTTTAAAACATTATGTCTGATTAAAAGAATTATTTTGATAGAATAAATTATGTAAATTTTTACCTTTGTTAATAACTAATTACCCCAAATAATTAAGTAGAGCCTAAAATAAAATTATTAAATTATTTTAGTAATTACATTTAAATGAATTAAACTATTTTTTAAAGTATCAAAAAACTTTGTACATCATCTACTAAAATGTAATTAACAACAAAATATGCTAATTAAGCTTTTAGGTACATACCCCAAATATAAAGGTAATAACCCTTTTCTTTTTAATATCTATTTTTTTTTTTTTATCAACTTTATTTACAGGAAGAATAATCTCTATTTCTACAATTTCATGAATAGGGGCGTGAATAGGATTAGAAATTAATTTACTTTCCTTTCTTTTACTTTACATTCCTTTATTAAGAAAAAAGAAAAATCATATTCCTTTAAATCTTCTATTAAATATTTTTTAGTACAAGCTATAGCTTCAACTATTTTTATTTGCAATTTTATTAATAATATTTAAAATAAATTTTATAAGAAAGTTATTAAAAGTACATAAATTTTTAATAATATTAGTCAATTCAACTTTATTATTAAAAATAGATGCAGCACCATTTCATTTTTGATTTTCAGAAATTATTGTAGGCACCTAAAACACGTCTTCTATCAATCCATGACTTAATTCAGCAGATTTTTTTATTCAACTTTTTTCTTTTTTTATAAATAGTTAGAATTATTACAGCTGCTGCGACCTTTCTATAGTACGACGCCATCTTGGCTACTCTCCACAACTGATCAAGTGGACACAGGCTTGAGAGTTCTCTCGAGAGTAACTCTCGAGAGCAACTCGCAAGGTACTCTCGAGAGTCCACCCGATCGAAATCAGCTCTCTAGTGGACAAACCCGTGAGAGTTACTCTCGAGAGTTACTCTCGAGAGTACTCTCAAGTGGACAGGCACCTTAAGATATCTATCACTGAAAGAATTTTTACCAAAATTATTCATTAATTTGCTTTCGCGGCATACCAAGGGTTCGCTCCTCCCCTGTTGACTACCATATAACACTCAGGAAAGTCTAAGCTATACACGGCTGAAAGAATTTTTCAAATCGGTTCAATAGTTTCTAAGATTATCCAGAAAGTACAAACAAGTAAGCTGTTTTATATTATAATAAGAAATAATAATAAGATAAAATAATAAGTGAGATATTTCAAGATTTTAGTCTATGGTATCCTCTCATAACCAGCCAATTATATAAGCAGTTGAAAAAAATAAATGCATAGGACAAAAAAAGGGGTTGTTTTCTTGCTTAAAATCTCTCTTGTCGAATCTCTGTACCGCAAGTCCTGCAAAGCTGCTCCTCCTCCTTTGTCCAAAAGCAGTTTGCCCTCCCTTCTTTTCCACATTTAAATCTAGCAATAATTTTTTGGTGTTTGTTGGGCTTTGCCAGGTACCTTGGAACTTCTGTGCATGCAATGTATTGGTAGAGCTGATTGTATCGGGACCTGGTTATTCTACTCCCATTGCTCTTGTTTCTGCACATCTTTATCTCGTTCCGTCAGCATTAGCACTGTTTCTAGCCGAGCTCTTCTTCTCATACTACTGCACTAATAATAAAAACGAACGAACTTTCTGGTACCCCTAATATGAAATATTTATAATTATTTAATTATTTAAATTTTAGAAATAATACAAATTCACCGATTATACAAATTTTGACTGATTTAGAATCTACTCTACTGGTTTTCAAGTAACAACTGTAGCCGACTATTATTTACGGCGTTATACGTTTACACAAGGTTTATTGTTCGCAACGTTGCGACGGGTTTGCTCGCAGCGCCTCGATTGTATAAAAATTGAATCATCCTTTGGTGCCGTGGCTTTGTAAACTTTATCAAAGACAGTAGTGCATTTGTCATTTCATGCCATCGTCACGTGTTAAAAAGAGATGAAATATCTGATATAATGCTGCATAATTTTTGAGATAATTCGCGACATATTCAAGTCTTCTTTTTAACATTTAAGTGTTCTGAGAACTTAGCTCTTTAATTTAGTAAATACATTAAACTCTAGTAGAGAAAAAGGTTATTAATATGGTATTGTTTATTTGACAGTGACGTGCTAAACCTTTTAAATTATTTTTAGTTCTTTTGGTGAATTGTTTTGAATTTTTCACCCGTTTCAATCAATACATTGTAGTCCCTTTTCTGGTTCGTTCTTTGTATGATAAATATCATGGCCTACTCAGATAGGGAAATATCGTGAATAGATTATATGCACCAGTTAGATAATGGGAACCTATTATTGCCTGCATTATGTACGAGGGCTAGTCACAAAGGAAAAGCAAATTTGGAAAAAAACACATCTCTTATTGTGCCAATAAAATTACAAATACTTATATTATTTCTCTACATAATCTCCCTTAACTTCTATATTTTTGGTCTATCTCTTTATAAGCTTTCTAATTCCATCCTGGAAGAAGTTTTTTGGTGTCGAGCGTAGCCACTCGTGCACCGCTTCCATAACCTCGTCATCTGACAAAAACTTCACCCGCCGATTGAAAATGCTGAACCTTGGCTAATGTTCAACTCATGCGCAATATCATCAATTCTAACACGATGATTATCATGAATCATTCGCTCAACGGCTGTGATTTATCCACTCAAAAAACTTTTTTTTTTCAGCAAGAGAATAATTATCATTCTGCTTTTGCATTCTGCGAATAATCTCCATATGTTTCGTGTCCTCAGAGTGCAGGAAACGTATCACTCCTCTCATTTCTTCCTTGGGGCATACGGACAACGGGGACTCATAATAAAATGCCTTGAATACACTTATAACAGAACTAAGCGCTGTACTAACACAGGGTACACACAAAGACCTTTGAGGCTATGATACATTCAGGTTTAGTCAGTGGTGCCAACCATTTCAGCAGAGAAAATAAAATTTGCCCTTACTTTTTGACTTCCCCTCGTATATAAGGATGGAAGTCAAGGTGTTTGTAGAATGTACGTGTAATTAAAGGGGATGCGCACCGATGTGCGCAGAGTTCGAATGTGTGACTCATTATTAGGATGACCAGATTTCAGTGAAAGAAAACCGGGACACAAGAAAAAAAAAACAGAAGGTCTTTGTTTCCTCCCAGATCCAAGTGAAGAGCAAAAAAAAAGGTCCTCACCTCCCAAATCCAAAGTGAAGAGCAAAAAAAAAGGTCCAGTTTTCGGGACACCGGGACGGATGGTCACCCTACTCATTATTAGTATATATACCGAGTTTCAACACTTTGTGAGTTACACTGTGGATATCACCAAATAGGTTAGTAAGAATCTTGGAGTGTGAACAAAATTGAGTTTCGCGTCGTATAAAGTTCCGCGTCTCAAAAAAAGGAAAAAGTCCTTAAACAATAATTGAAAACATGTCAGCCGTTTACGGGGACTGTTGCCCTGCAAACCCCACACTGTTTACAGTGGCATAGCATTTTCAAACCAGGAAGAGAGTCTTTTGAAGAAGACTACCGCTCGGGATGGTCCACTAAGGCCACTTCCGCAGACATTATTGAAAAAGATGAAAAGCTTGTTTTGGAGGATGCCCGTTTGAAGAAAAAGCAGCTGGCAGTAATGGTTAGAGTATCATCTACAAAAAAATTGAATATCCTCTAGCTGAATCTAGGGATGTCAAAAGTCATTGCAAGATGGGTGTTGAAAATGCTTAACCCGTTATAAACGACAGCGCGTTAATTGTGCAGAGTTTTTAAACTTCTGCACAGACAACCAAGATGAAGTTTTGAATTGTCACTAGAGATGAAACTTGGGTTCATCATTATGTGCCTGAGCCAATGCAATGACAAAAAGGGCGCATCACCCCTCAATAAGTTTAAGGCGTCACAATCGGCTGGGAAAATGATAGCTACTCTCTCTTTGGGTTACGGAGGGTATCTTGATGATCACTTTCAAAGATAAGAGTGTCATAATAACTGGACAGTAATATGCTGATCTGATGAAATAGTTAAAAGAAGCTGTGAAGCAGAAAAGAGGGAAAAAGTGAGAGGAAAATGGACTAAAGATGCTGTTTTTGCACGAAAACGTGCCTATGCAAAAGAGAAATGTTGTGGTGGCTGCTCTTTACGGCTGTGGTTTTTGAACTTTCGAACCTCTTCCCCCATTCTATGAACCTTTTGACCTCCCCTCCCTCATATGTGATTCTAGTCTGCTTGAAAGGGTCCAATTAATATAATTTGTATCATCAGCAGGTTTCTTTAAATGTGATTTTAATTAGGGTTATCCCGAAAGTAGAATAGCCATCGTTCAAAGCTGGTCAGTCCAACCGACTCATATTTACTTGCCAAAGAGACTTAAAGTTTCATTACTTGTTTATTTAATTGTTTTTTTGATCCATTCAATGTTCTTAAAGCAACTTCGCTACTAAATTCCATCTTTTTAGCTCAACTATCATTGGAAAAACGTTTCGATTAGTTACTTAGTAACCCAGTCAGTCAAGAGAGTGCATATAAATTCTTTTAGACTTCTTTGACAACTACCATTTGTAAATAGATCTTGACAAATTTCAAAAACAATTTGATCTGAAAGTAACAAGATTTTTCTAGCTTTTATTGGTTGAGATTCTTTTCTCGTACTGCTTTGCTTGCGTATAACAATCACTGTGTGATAGGGCTGCCATATGTTTCGACTGCGACCGGGACATCATGATTGTGGCGACAGTGGGGGAAGGAGGATTTTTGATACATGTTTCAGATCAATAATTAAAAAAGTTAGTGTGTTGTAATATTAGCTTTAATAAAGTAAAATCAAAGGAGTTATATATAGGATAAGAACATTAATTATTTATAACTAATAATTAAGAACAATGTCATATCTTTGGCATAAATGAATATCTTTTGAAAATGAACTTTTATAGAAAAAAAAAAAAAAACTATTTCACAACTGTTCTACGTACAGTATTTGACTACTGTGATTGGTTTTTCAAATTTGAATAATATTGCATTTATATATATATATAAAAGCCCAAATTTCTTTCTTAACGTAACACTAAGTTCCTGGGTGCTACCGGGTCTTGCGACATGCGGTCGGTCACGGAATGAGTGGTGGGAACGGGAATTACGTATCTCGACAAAGCAGTTGGCTTACCAGTTACCAAAGTTCTCAAGTCAGTATGTACGGTGACTTGACGAAAGAATGTTGTGTCAATTAATGTTATGCCCACGGACCGTGTCCGGCCCGATACTAATTTTTAAACGACACGCATTGAGCCGCTTTTTAGGATTTCCTAGGTACAATCAAGAAACGTGTTTGTTTTGTTAATATACGCAAAATCATGCAAATTATAATAATTGATTCCTGCTTATAATGATCTTTATTCGATATTGGTTTGCCAACGTTGTTGGCAAGGGGTCCGCTAGTGCTTAAAATATTCAACTAACCGGGACAATTGGTGTGTTCACCGGGATGACGGGGGATTGCTCCATAAACCGGGACATGTCCCGGTAAACCGGGTACGTATGTCAGCCCTTCTGTATGATGTGTCATTATTTCATTAAAATGAATAATCAAATGATTCATTTGTGTCCCAAAACAAACGTTTTTGCAGCGCTTTTACTGTGAATTTTTTATACAGGGTGGTTTAAGTTTCATTACTCAACACACAACTTTTAATTGTTGCATATACGGTACAACGTTAAATTTGAAAGTTGATTGATATTACATGATATATAAAAAAGTATATATATATATATATATATATATATATATATATATATATATATATATATATATAAATAATAATAATTGACTAACAAATTCGGGATATTTGATTTCTATGAATAATTTAAATGGAACATCCTATTTATTTTTACATAATTTTAAAAGTACATAAATTAGGATACACAACCGTGCCACAAAAATGCCATTTTGATGTGAAACAAAGCCTCAAATAATACACTAATAAATGCATTAAGTAAGCAACGAATTCTAAAAGGTTGATAGATTCTCTAACGAGGTGAATATAATATTTTTTGCTCGACCAAAATAATAATCTTATAGATAAAATAAAAATTATAAACTAATATATTTGCAATACTAATATTCTGTGGGATTCCGAATGATTTATCATGGTTCATTTTGTGGAATTGCGATTCTGAACGAAAGTTATCGTGCACATTAACGCTGAATGTTGGAGAAATTTAACACCAGCTGAATTGGAGCGTTGAGAGATAACTTGTACTGACATTAACGTATTTTAACCTCTAAAACTTTATATCTGAAATTATAATATAATTAAAATTACATACCTTCATTAAATAGACCGTTTGATTGCATATTCTACTAAATTTACATTAAAAAAAAGTAGTAGGCACTAAAAATCTTCATATTATACAACAATTTTGTTAATAACTTGACAATAAAAATTCAGAATATCACTTGGTGATAGGGAGGGGCAGAAATTCAAAATATCACTGGGATCAATAGGGACGGGTCAGGCAAAAATTTAATGTAGGCCGTTTAAAAATTATTTTCGTGCCTGATACGGCCTGTATCAGGCCTATTTCAATACTATTGCAATAGAGTAGTAAATAAATTATATAAATTAATATAATCATAGACTACAGTGGGTGGCCAAATTATTAGGGACAGTGCAGATTTTCTGTAATTTTCAAATGAATTTAATGAGGAAATAAGTGGCTTTGGGTCTCGTATTTATTTTTATTCATTAGAGTGCTTTATTTAGAATATAAAACGACATAATTGCTTACTCATAATCATTTATTTTTGTATAAAAAGTGTTAATTTAACAAATTAAGTAAAATCTTAATATTTTGTAATGCCACCCTTTGCTGCGATTGCGGGTTCCAGGCGTTTGAGCATGCTTTCTATGCAGACTTTTGTGTTGTGTCGAAGATTGGGGTTGTGATGCCTATATCTTTGATAAGGGTTTCTATAAATTGCCGCTTGGTGGTGATGATTTCTTTGGTGATCTCCCGCTTTTTAAAATAATATTGATACCAGCAACAAGAATATAGAAGAAAAATGATTTTAAAAAAAAATATTTTCTCACAAAATGCATTTAAACTTGAAAATTACAGGGGGGTGTGCTGTCCCTAATAATTTCGCCACCCACTGTATATAAATAGAATTTATTTATATATATTGTATAATAATTTTAAATGTAGTATGGAATAACTGGATTGTAAATAAATTAATAAACTGACAGATTGAATTATTTCAGTTGTCAGGAAATACTCATATTTGATTCACTAAATTTGAAATATGTACAAAGAACTGCAGAATGTTTTAATGTTGGCATTAATTAACACTGGATAGGTTACTCTATGGTTTGAGAATTCCGATTTAATATTCGACCCTAACTAATACTTATTATTACGTTATTTACCGTCCACGCAACTTAACGCCAGCTTTCAGAATCCCATTGATTTGTTTTATTGTTTTTGACAAAATTGACAGAAAACAAACGTAACCTAGATAATTCATTAACAGCTAGTAGCTATATTCTACAACTAGTAGCCTATGACCCACCAGCAGCTCTGTTAGCAATTTTATGCGGCCCACGACTCCTGAGAGAAAGATACAAAAAAGATTATAAAACTTATATTCAAAAATCTAATACTCAAAAAGGTCTATGCTATACACCATTGAAAGAATTTTTCAAATCGGTTAGATAATTTCTGAGATCACCCCGAAAACACAAACATATTAACTGCTTTATAATATAATAAGAAAGTAAGAAATATTAATTGGATAAGATAATAAATTAAATATTTCAAGTTTAAATATAGGTAAAGGCACCATAGCCCACCAAGTATTCATCTTATTAAGAACTACACTACTAAACAGAAAATAATCGTTTTTTCATTTTTACTAATTTTATTATAAACATTTTTGAGGTAAAATAAATAATAAATGAGATATTTAAAGAGTTTAGTCTAAGCCGGTGGTCTTCAAACTTTGTCGACTGACGAAACCTTTATAATTATAAGTTCGTTTCGGGGAACCCCATCCTATCCTTAGTAAAATATATCTTAAAATGATATTCAAAGTAGATCAATGTGTTATAGTTACTTTATGTAAAGACAATTAAAGAAAAGTATTGTATTTTTTATTAAAAAATGTTAACATAAAATTATTGTAATTTACTCAATAATAGCATCAACTCGTTCCCCAGCTGTCTCCTACCTTTGCATTATATTTAGAGACTGGGGTGTGCTTGCATTTTTTTACACAATTTGTCGAAGTCTAGCTCTATTGATGTTAACTTCAGTCGCATTCCATATTCTGCATTTAATTTGTTTCTATATTTTGTTTTTGCTGCCACATACGTTGAAAAAGATTTTTTCGCTTAAATAAGCTGTTCCGAATGGCATTAAAATGTTTATAGCTGTGTGTGAAACTTCAAAATATTCTGCATGAATCTGTAACCCAAAATTTAGCAGCTGCTCTGGCAATTTTGAAAGAACTAGTGTGGCGAAAAATTTGTATTCTAGTGATACGGGCGTGGTTTATGTGTTATTTCCGATACGAATTTTTATTCTTACTCACGGAACCCACAGAGAGGTGCCGCGGAACCCCGGGGTTCCGCGGAACACAGTTTGAAGACCACTGGTCTAAGCTGTCCCGTCGTAATTTCCTAAATATTCAAAACTGAAAAAAAAAGAAAAATGCAAAAAAGTCGAAAAAGATTTGTATTCTTATTTTAAATGGCAGCATAAAAACTAGGTACCCTACACACCTTACGCTTTCCTTATTCTGGTACTCGTAGTATATATGAAGAGTTCCGAATTAGCATGATAGGTACACGAAAAATAATAGACACAGGGAATTATTATATAAGATTGTGGTTTAATTGATTATGAACGGTTTTTATATTAAGTCAGTTTGAATAAATTTCTGGAAAATTAGTGAAAATATATATGAAAACAATTTAGAACATACAGACGAAGCGGCGGTGAAGGTGGTGGTCTATTTGTTGTTCCAAAAATCACGAAAGTTATGTGAAATATTTTATGAATGGTGCTGTAAAGAATTTTATGAATGGCGCTATAATAAAAACAATAAAAATTACACGGTGAAAGCATTCGTTTTTGCTGAACTCTTTGTATTGTACTTTCAACTATCAATAAAAATAATTCTATTATGTTTTGTTGTTATGTTTTTTATGGAAATATATTTACTCCCTAGGGAAAAGGTGCTTTTTTTTCTCTTTAGGATGTAAAAGTATCACTTTACTACTTCTTTTAAGGGAGTAAATTAGAGCATTATAAGTAGGTCGTGCAAATTATTATTTATGCAATTAGTGCGTAAAGGAGGTATTTTCAATCTACTGCGAATCTTCGGACGAGGTCGTGGTCGTGTCTTTTGTTGAACTAAACATACAATTCAAATAATTACATTTTTGAACATGAACAACAATTTAGACGGGGAACAATATTGTGCCTACATATAAATACTATACGAGGGCTACCTTTTAAGTTTTTACAAAAACTAAGAAAGAATGTTTGATTGTTTTTCAAAATATGCGCTATTAAGATTTATACACTTTTGCATGCGTTCAAACCAATTCTCGAAACATTTTCTATTCTAAAGTTGGTATCTCAAAAATATGGTTTTCGAAGGATTCAACAGCTTCTTGAGGTGATGAAAATCGCTGTCCACGCATTTTTTGTTTGACATTGGGGAAAAAAGAAAAGTCGTTAGGGGATAAATCAGATGAATACTAGCAATGAGACATTAATTCGATGTTTTTCTCCTTCAAATAATCAATTGTTTGACGTGCTATGTGGGAGCTAGCATTGTCATGATGAAGAATGATGCGATGTTTTTGGTTGTTTTTTCTGATTTTATCGATGACTTCTGGCACAACGAATTGTTGTATCCCATCCTCTAAAGGAATGGTTGCGACATGTCCAGTACAACCGAAAAAACAAGCGATCATTTTCTTGAAAGTGCTTGGTGAACGAACAACTTTTGTCGGTTTCGGTTCATCTTGGAAGACCTTAACAGTGGATTATTGCTTAGTTTCCGGTTCATATGAATAAATCCAAGTTTCGTCACCTGAAACGTCGTTGTATACGGATTTTGCAGTGCCTAGGTTGATTTTTTTTAGCATTCCTTTACATCAATCAACATGAGCCTTTTCTGAGCTTCGGTCAAATTATGCAGAATCCATCGGGAACAGATCTTTTTCACAGCTACATGTTCATGCAAACTCGAATGTATTGCAGTCTGTGATATATCAAATGATTCCTCTATCTCCCGGTGAGTCATATGCCGATCTTTTTCAATCATTTTTCGCACAGCATCGATGTTTTTTTTTTTTTTAATCACAACCGATTTTGAGCATCACGAGATTCATCACTGACGGACGCACGACCACGACGAAATTCTGCAAACAAATTGTAAACAGTCTTTTCTGATGGTGCTTCATTACCAAAACTTGAACGAAGCGAATCTGTGCAATGTTGTTGAGTTAGGCCTTTACAAAAATCGTCAAAAATCATCTAACGAAAACCTTCACGAGTAATATCTATTTTTTCACATTTTTTTTTAACGCTCACTGTCTATTTATTTATTTATTTATTTATGTTATTTCGGTCATACAACAGGCGAGAGCCCAATTACAGTATGACACTAATCATTAATACAATTAAATTATAACAGTGATAATTTACAGTATAACTAACTTATAAGCGAAATTTACTAATCTAAAATTTTTAATATTCCGTTTCTGAATGTTTTAATATTAGTAGTAAACAAATCAGGAAAATTTTCTTTAGTTGAAAAGTTATTATAAGTTAAGGACATTCTATTAATCGGTGAATTATACGCGGAATTTGTTCTGTTAAATGGCAAATAAAAGAAATCATGTTGTCTGGTATTCTGTTGTGGTATTCTTATATAAAACTGATTTAAAAGTTCTGGACAATCTATTTTATTGTTAAACAATTTATATAAAAATGTTATATCAAAAAGTAATCGTCTTTTTTCGAGGGATTTTAATTCCAAATTGTTATTCGGAAATCTGTAACCTAGATTAAGAATTTCCTTTGAACGTTTCCTAAGCGATTTATATATGTATTGTATTGAGGTGACCAGCAAATTGTAGCAAATTCTAAAATACTTCTTACAAATTTTTGGTTAAGGCTTATCAGAGTTTTTTTGATTTTGAATGCCTGGCTTATTCTAAGAATAAAGCCCAGCATTCCAAAGGCTTTATTTATTATATTATTAATATGAAGATCAAGTATCATTTTCGAGTCTAGTGTTACCCCTAGGTCTTTGATTTCTGTGACATTTTCTAAATCGTGGCTTTCAATATTGTATTTAAAATTTATTATGTTCCTATTTTGAGTAAAAGATATTTTTTTGCATTTATTTATATTTGAAAACTGTCAACAAACTAATCGGTCAACTTATAAGTTGCCACTGATTTCACAATAACAAATGTCAAATTTTACGAATATAGTAATGATACATTTCAATATTGCCATCTAGTGGTCGTTTGTAAAAACATAAAAGGTAACCCTCGTATTAGTAAAGTGATAAATTTGCACAATGACACAAACTGCAGCTTTTTATTAGATGTAATAATACTACTGACACTGAGTTTTTGCAACTTTCTTTATATAGTTATGATATCGAACATATTGCACAAACAAGTCTTAAAATGTCTCGAAATAGTAAAGGAAACGGCGAAAACGTGACTTGTACCAAAACATTGCTGGTAATAAAAACTCGGAAAATTCTGAATCATATGTTTGAAATACAAAAGTTTACTAAACTTGTCTCGATTGTTGTTGAACTGTTAATTGCACTAAATACATAATTTTCTAACTTCTGTATAAGATAATATGTGAAGTATTGAGGGGAATAAAGCGGTAACGTCAATCAATTAGTGATATTTAGCTTTTAGTGCCATTTACTGGAAGATAATTGAAGCTCTCACTCTATTGTATCGTAGTTAACAATTGCTTTGGTGCTATTTAATACTTTCTCTCACGACCTGGTGTAAAACTGACTTTATGTACTTAGTTTTTGACTTATAAAGTGTCATTTTATCCACTAGGGATTTTTTTGTTATGGTTTTCCCTCAATAAAGTGATAGATGTAAAAAATTGATGTGAAGTGTGAATTTTCACACATTTCAGGGGTTTGTTTCAGGAAAAAAAGTATATCAAGAGGATTGAAGTTAAGGCGTTATAAAACAGTTATTCGACCAATAGTGATATATGGAAACGAAGTGTGGGAACTGAGAATTGCAGAACAAAGGGCACTTGAGATATGGGAAAGAAAAATATTGAGGAAAATTTTCCGAGGGAAACAAGTAGGTGACGAAAATTACAGAACAAGCCATGGGCCTGCTAGGCTCACAGAGCTAAACTATATATATAAGAAGTCAACAGAATGCTGGATGTCTAAGACATTTTTTTTTTATAATCACATCAAAACCAACAGATTTGAGTACTAACTAAGAGCTTCCATTTAATTTGTTTAAAATAAATTTAAATAATTTGCGTATATTACGTCATTAAAAATTAGAAATTAAAAAATATTAGTGATTTTTTTCTGCACGCCTAATGATCGAATTTATGAATGCAAGCTCCTTAAGAAGGCGATTCGTTCTCATCTGTTAACAATTTTTTATTATATTTTTATTATCAAAAATAGACATACACTACCTTAGTCATAAATACAAAAAGTCCATACCATTATTAACAAAAACTGCAATATTATCCAAAACCGAAATCTGATCAAAAATTCAGTTTTCAGCTCAGATCAATGTACATTACTTATAATTTTTACAGAATTTAGGTTAAACCCCCTTGGGTAAAAAGGAGCGGGACAAGAACATTTTTGGCATATTTTTGATAAAAATCGTCTTAAAAGAACATATTTAAAAAACCTACTTTTCGTTCCTCGATATACGTTTTAAGAGCTTTCTTTTGATACCACACGATAATTTTTTTCAACGCCACAAGACAATCCATATTTTTCGAAAAACTAATCTGATCAAAAATTCCTGTTGAATTATTCCGGTTTCCATCAATGGACATTATAGCGATTTTTTCAGATTTTTAGTTCAACCGCTCTAGAATATAGGATGGGGGACAAAAGCTTTTTTACATATTTTTGGCAAAAAAATATTGTGTGCCTTTTTTCAAACAAATTGGCATTTTTTTATTCAAAATTAGGCAGAATAGGGTTCGGACAATAATGATTTTTTTTTTTTAATAAAGTTTTTCTCTAATACTCATAGTAGAGATAGAATATGCAATGAAAAATTTAACATGGGAACGCTACAAGTCGAAAAAGGACAGACGGTAGAAATATGGAATTACAAGAAGATTCAGATATTAAAATATGTACTCTAGATTATATAATCGCAACGGAAAATGAGGCAGAGCAAAACCTACTGTCTCAAAAATCTAATGATATTTATTTAAAAAAATATAACTTGTTCATGGAATGACGTAATCAAAAGAAAATGAATTCCTTTACAGAACGAGTAATATTAGCTTATTTCGAGGAAAAATCAAGAAATTTTATATCATCCATATTATGGATAAATTAAATTTGTTTCATTAACTTTTTGTTATTATTGATGTTTTTGCATAAAGCATCCAGGTCAAATCTGTACTACCCAAATAATTGGCGTATAATATGCCATTAATAACCAATTTTGTAGCAATTTTATTATCAATATTGGTTTACCGGAATATTTATTATAACTGTAATGCCATTTACATCCCCTGTACCTTTCGAGTGTAAAAGAATTGTACTTCCGAAAAAAGCTCTCTTTCTCTTAAGAAAGGTTTCCACCCTAAAATTCCTTATTATGCAAATAAGGTCAGGAAAATTTCTCAATCGTACTACCTCGCTTTAAAAAGAGAAGGGAAAATTAACGAAAGTTACATTTGGTGAATATAAGTCGGCACGCGGTGACTTCTTTTCGCAGCTGGTAGATTTTGCAGATTCTTTAATGTAGTAAAACTTCTCTCCATTTCTGAAATATTGGTTTTAAACAATATTCTCTTAAGTGAGTCTTGATGAGCATCTTGTAAAATAAATGGAAAAAAGTTGAAGTATTTTTTCTACTTAGAAACGAATTGAATGAAATTTCTTAATACTTTTTAATGATCTGGATGAGTTCATGTAAAATTTAACTTCAATTACATAAACTTTCTTTCTTCTCTAATTTCAGTTGTTGATTCCATAAGTTGATTCTGCATCTTGGGAGACAAGTTATAAAGAGGAAGACCCATATCAAGAAAATAGGCTGGGCAAGGAAGTTTGTAATCGGGTAAAATTTAAGTGTTTAACACATGTAGTCATCAAATGGCAAAGGTTATGTAGGAGAAGATAACTTCTCTAAGGGCCGGTTTTACAATTCATGGTTACCTATTGGTTAGCTCAAATCAATGGCTAACGACGTATTTGCAATATAATAATTACCATAAGTTTCCACGGTAACCACTAGCCAGAGACTTAACTACCGATTGTAAAACTAGCCGTACGCTACCTTTCCTATCAACACTATTTCGGTAACGGCCAATTCGCCGATGGTCAACTCGGTAACGATCAACTCAACGACGATCAACTCGACGACGATCGAAACGGAGAAGATCTACTCGGCGAAAAAATATCCTTATATACGACAATCTGCGAGTAATATATTTGGGGGGACACTTTTTGAAACATATACTGCAATAATATCCAGCCTACGGCCCAACAATAAGTTTCAAACGCCTCGCACGAAATTTCTGTACCATTTTTTTTAAACACTACTCCTCAAAAGATTTTCGGAATTTCTCCACCCTCCCTGTCTTTAATTGATTTTCAGAATTTCTTTACCACGGTCTCAAATGATTTATAGAATTTCTACCACCCGTCCTCTGTGATTTTTAAATATCTGGCTCCCAATCCAACTCAATCTGGCCCGTGACATATATTTAGAATTGATATATACGATGTATCAAGGTAGAGGGATGAAGATTTTTCTCGAAAACGCGATGTGTAAGTTTGGAAAAATTATTTAATGACCAAAGTTAACCATAATAAAAATAATTAAAAATATTTCAAATCATACTTTCAAGTACAACTTGAAAGTGAAATGTTTTTTATTATACATAAAATGGCAATATTACCGTTGTTTTTTATTGAACTATATTTATGTTCTATTTTCATTTTTGTTCGATTGTGAAATATTCAATTTTGGATGATGAGAACCATAGTTCAGAACGTTAATTTTAATATAACGCACTTATCCAGTTTCACATGTGAGTACTTATTATCAGAACAAACGAACTAAATTAAGGACATCGGCCGAAATTCACTAATACATGCACACTAAATCTCGCCGTTGTTGCCTATTCCTATGTTTATTACTTGCGTAGATAAATACATTAGAAACCGCATGTGGCAACACTGTGTATTGGGACACTACCAGTAGTGACCTGAGCATTGTTTTCTAGATCTAAATTTTTAAAATCTAAAATTTTTAAAAAACATTTTTATGAAAAATCTTTGAATTAGAAATAATAATAATAAATATATGCGGATATATTTAGCTAATTTAATGTAATTTTAAAGTATAAATGAAATTTTCAATTAAGTTTTTTTATTAAAAATTTTTAGGAGGTCACTGTCCTAACGACACCCTGTCTCAGCCGCCACTGTATTGTTGTATAAGTGGAAAATTTTAAAGTATTTTATAAGGCTTGCTTCTACTTAATTTTGGTCTTTCAGAGCTTCCTTCATCGTTGTTGGTATGTTATGGTATTTTCTTTATATGTGATACTTTTCACATTCTATTATAGTCTATCTCAGAAAGAGCGATAGTAATAAAATTTATTATTTGTAAAAAGTTATTGTTTTTTCACACAGAAGCGGCACACAAAATATGAATAGTTCGAAACAAAAATTGTTAAAAAACAACCGAGTGTGCCGCACATCTTATATGGGAATACGAACTAGGGTTAAACACAATAGATCATAAAAATTTTACCCTAAAATTTTGAAGAAAAATATGGTCACAGGCATGCGTTTAATGATATGATAAATATGGTCACAGGCGTGCGTTTAATAAAATGATAAATAGTAATATAGAAATACACAAAACCAATTTAAACGTTTTTAAAATGTGCACGCCACTGGTAACTGCCTGACAAAAAGATTTATTACTATCGCTCTTTCTGAGATAGACTAAAGTATATGTTGATGATGTTTTTATCACAAATATTACATTCTGGTGGTTCTTGGCGTTCAAAAATATATTTGTGCGTATACAAAATGTTTCTAATACGCAGCCTGGTTAGAACTATTTGGTTTTTTCGATTTTCTTGGCATTTATACTGTTTTGTATGTTCCTTCATCATTCTGAGGTTTTGTGTAATCGATTGCCAGTATTTTTTCCATTTTAAACGTGTTTCCAGCTTAATGTATTTGTTAAAGCCATTGGCTGGGATCTGTATATTGAATGATGGTAGATTAATCGTCAGCTTTGCTGCCTGATTTGCTTTCTCGTTTCCGTATACGTATATGTGATGCCATCCATATACAACGTTTGGCTTCATTCATTATTACTATAAAATAACAGTGATATTTAATATAATTTTATTTATTATTTATTTTATTTATTTTTAATGCAAAAACAAAAATGTATAGTTTGCAGCACTATGATCGGACGTCTAGAATTTCATTAATGATATGAAGCGCTGTAAACTTCTAAGATCATCCGATGTTATAAAAATTGTATTCGTTTATGGTTAACATTATAGCTGTTACCTTAACACTCGTCTTAATCATCTAAATTAACAGTGCATTGACAACTGTGTTTTGAATAACAATATTAGATATAATTGACAGAGGAGTCCGTGTATTCTCGGTGAAACATATTTAAAATAAGATTAATAAATAAAACACTCGGTAAGTTTCACAAATATCAGTTTAATATACTCTATACGTATTTCGGCAGTGACGCCATCAACAGGAGTTTCAATTACAACAGTTTGTAATTGAAACTCCTGTTGATGGCGTCACTGCCGAAATACGTATAGAGTATATTAAACTGATATTTGTGAAACTTACCGAGTGTTTTATTTATTAATCTTACAATATTAGATATTTGACGGTTACTCTCAACAGAAAAAAGTGCAAGAATTAGAACCTATCAAGCAATTGTCTACAAAGTTTCTCCCGGACAATCTTTCCATAATGTGAGAGGAGAGATAATTTCTGCGTTAACAACCCTGACTGCGAGCGTAGCTAAAAAGTTTTCAAAGTAGTCTTCTCAATCCTTACTACAGCATCTCGTAGGAATAACGTCGCACCACCCGGCAATTGTTCTTTTATACAAGTAATATAGAAAACTCACAATTCTTACTTACACTATTTTAATGAGAAAGCCTGTAAACACAAGTGCTAAATCGTTTGTACATGCTGTTTGTTCAACTCCTACTTATGTCAAATAACGTGTAAAAATATGTATGCAAATTACAGGTTCTGCTTAGCCCTACGAAACTGGCTATAAACTGTAGGTGCTTTTCTGTGTACGCTAAATTATGGACGTATTACTAACCATATTACATCTGAATGTACACAGGTTGAAAATATAGTCATTGAACCTGGCAACAGTAGGCCTAGGCTCACCACGGGCTGTCGCGCCAATGACAATTATTATTTTAATGAGATTACTCATTCATTTGCATTAAATAATAATAATAATAATAATAATAATAATAATAATAATAAGAACAACTTTATTTACATTTTTTACATTGACCTATGTTACAAATGTAAATATGAAAATATATTTCTAAAACCTATTATAATTTCTTGGACCTAATTTTTATACTTATTGACAATTTTATTTATATATACTATTTTTTTATCATTCTGTCCAGCATCACTAAGCTGAAGCTTGTCGCAATGTCTGGACAGAATAATGAACAAATTAATAGACTCAGTGATAATAATTACATGTTATTATATAGTAATATACATATAATAAATAAATAATGCAATGGTTTCACTAGGGCATGTGCACAGGCTTTGATTATATATTAGGAATAAGGTCTTCCCCTATAGAGGATCTTGGGTTTAGTGTGTTGATAGTAAGACCAAAACTGGTTTGGGTTTGTGGAGATGTTGGACTCACATTCTTTTAGTAATCTAGGTGCCTTATTTTTATTTTGATGTTGACAGCGACCTGGTTTTTGGCACGCAATCATCAAGTATTGTATAAATTATGCAATAAATGTTGTCAACTCCTGCATCAGCATTTTCGGTATTGTGGTTTGTTAGTTCCGCATTCCAATCAGTTGTAATAAGTGCCCTATATAATTTTTCAAAGTCAGCAATTTTGAAGTTGTATTTGTAATTGTTACGTGTTAGTTTTTCTTGTGAAATACTATACTTAATTTTGAAATGTAGGGCCGGATGAGACTTATCTTCACATATTAATTGGTCCAATGAGTCATGTGTCCGGGTTTCCAAATTCAATCCAATTAAAAATCAATTTTTTTCATTTCTGTTTCCAACTTCTTTTTATAAACTGAACACTCGGAGTTCCAGACGGGGTGGTTGACATCAAGTCTCATCTTTAATTTGTTAACTACATATACGCAGTTACTGCACTTTATTTCTGCATCTTCACAACGACAGTTGGACAATTCATGATTGCCAGTACACTTCGGGCATGATGTATCGCTTCTGCAAACCTGGGCTTTGTGTCCATACTTGTTACATTTGAAACATCTTTCAATATTTATTGCGCCATATACTCTGCATCTATCCCAGCCGATATTCACTCTTCCTTCTTCAGTCAGCCTGAAGTAAGCTTCACCATCGACTTCCAAGTACGCCATAAATTTATGATCGTTTCGGTTGTCTTTAGCGATATGAACAACCTTTACCGTAGCTTTATTGTTCAAACAATTATTTTGAGCTAATATTTTGTATTCTATGTCTTCAGGTTCTAGTTTCTCAGATAGGCCGAATATTTTAACCCTTGGAGGTGAAAAGTTTGTGCCTAACTTTTCGGTAACAGATTCTCTCAACTTGTCTATTGCTTGTTGGTTCTTACATTCAATGCTATCCCACCCTTGCTGATATTTCTTACACCTAGAACTGAGGCTGATAGAGGGTCAATGTTTTTCCTAATGGCTTCTTTGGTAATATCACTTCTCTGGTCGGATTTTTTCGGTTTGATTACTAGAACAGGATCTGATTTAACTTTAGAATTTAGTTTGTCAGCATATGACACAGCTTCACTTCGCATCTCGTTGTTAGCTAGAACATCTTCAGATATTTTTGCGATGAGTTTTTCCGTCGCTTCAGTTTTCCTGTCCAAATTCTCCTCGGTCCTCTGTACTTTTCTATCTACAACTTTAAGAGCTTCTTCCTGTTGACATATCTTGTCGTGAATTGCTTCCAACAGGTTTTTCATGGACCGTCCGTTACGCTCGATGCAATCTCCGCAGAACCAGCCAATGCACGCATTCGTCGTTATGAACTTCCATTCATTATCTGGAAGACTCGCGCACTTAGAATGAAATGTGCGTTCACATATTCCAGAACAAATCACTAACTTATCAGTTCTCTTCACATCTGCTTTACATTATACACATGTCGCCATCGACATCTTAAATATTGTTGCACACATATAATGCTATTATAATAATTGCATATTTGCCAACTTAGCAATATTATCGCAGATATTTCAACACGTCCGCACTCTACGAAGGTTCAAACGCTACTGATATATAATATAGGAAAAACACTGTAATTAATATAACAAAGATAGTTGCTGTCCGTTATGTTTACGCAGAATTAAACAGGATTTTTGTTTTCTTTTAACTTGCAGTCACCATTAAAGGGGCCCGGAGTTACAGCGCAGCTCATCCTCCCCAAGGATTCTCAATATTTCTTTTATTTACATTCTTTCTCAAAATTTATTAATATTGATGGATGTAGCTGTTACCTCTTGATGGAACTTGATGGAACTTGTATATTAAATACATTGTAAGCCATACGTTGCCGCCCACTTTTGACATACTTCCCTTCAATATTCTTTATAATACGAGTAGGACCAGCTTCAAGTCCTCTTTCTGCCAAATTATATTAATTTACTCAAAATATTAATATGTCGGATAACCTAAAAAATATAAAACTGCATAAAAACATATTACTAAAATTCTCCATAATATCTATGCCAAGATTATAAATGAAGTCTAAATATGTAAATAATAATAAATTATATCCTATAAATTATATATATTTCTATGTATATATCATGCAATATTCGCGAAGATAGTGATTTAATTTATCCAAATGTGCGACACTGAACATCTGTCAACTTGGACTAAAAACAATATTTTCCATATTAATAAGGGTGATGTTCTAAACCAATCAGAAACAAGGACAAACAGCTCATATATTCTTACACACAGTATTTTAAGCTGACACAGACTTGTAGAATAAAAATTTATTTAAAATATTAATGCAACTTAATGTTGATATTTCTTTCATCTAATGATGAATGTCCTTTTTTTAAATATTAGGCTTATCTTTTAAAAAAACTAAATACAGTTCATATCATAATTACACTTGGCATAGATACTTACTTCTACTGTTTCAGTATTGATTTTGAGTTTAAATTTTGTTTTAAATTTGAATTTAGTTTTTTTACTGGTCTCTAGATTCTTTATTATCGCCCCACTCATCACCGACTCTCCAACTATTGGCATACAGGTTCTAAAACAAAATTTTGTACTTTAAATGGCAAAACAAATAATAAAAAAAGTGGGTTTTTGAGAAAGAAACAAATCTAGGACTGTCCTCTATAGTAAAGGACGTATGGACACCGTATCTATACCATCGCCTCGAGACATGGATATAATGTTCGATTGCAATTTGTTCCAATATTTCTACCTCAGGTGTAATAAGGTCGCCTCCTACGACAGCTTGACATGGATGTAAGGCTGGAATATCAATTTGTGTTATCTTTAAAATGCTATGAGCTGGTTGAATGGTTATTTGACGCAAGCTATTTGTGTTGTAAAATATTTTAAAAAGGTTTCCCGGAAGAGATTAATTATGTAAAAAATTTTAAAAAAATTTCTATTTTGCATAAATTGCATTTTAAATGACAAATAACATAACATTTTTAAACATTAAAACTGAAAATATTTCTCTTCTCTCTATCTATATATCTATCTATCTATTTATCTATCTATCTATCTACCCCTCTCTCTCTCTATATATATCTATCTCTATCACTATTCTTTAACATTCTTAGTGGAATTTTAGTTGCACTCACACAGATTTTATTCCATCTTGCTCTTTTAAGATTTTCAGGTATCTTGTGTTTTTTTTTTTCATCATCATGTCCGTTGCGGAAGTTGGCGGTCAGCAGGTTTATTACAAACTTCGGAACATCGATTTTAAACAGATTAACAGTACTTAAAGAAAAGGAAACAGCTTAACAAAGAGTGCGCCAATTTTTGATCACAAAAATCACCTTATTCACCCAACATATCTTTATTGTCTCTAACCAAAATTAAAAATGATGCCGAAATATCATCAATTCACGAATATTCCAATTATCAAAAAACTGTAACCGACAGATTAGAGAAAATCAAACAAAATGGATTTTCTATAGCTCTTCACAAAGTGTGGGACCGTATTAAAGATTATTATTATATGATATTTCTTACTTTTATTTTTTATTTTATTTTTTTTATTTTACTGTATAGGATACACAACAGAATATCCCCACGAATGGGTTATTCCAATTACAGTGTAACACAAATTATATATAAAGTGTACACATCTTATGTCTACAAAATTAATAATTTAACAATATAAATATACAATAATAATAACATTAATAGTATTTTATGGAAACTGTATCAGTGACAATTCATAAATTGTAAAGAAATTTTTTTTTTTGAAGGATGCCAATGAAGAAGAAAATATGTCAATATCAGCAGCATGTTCATTAAATGTCCTACAAATTCTTATCATGGGAGAATTCATTTTTGAGTTGGTAAGGCAAGCTGAAGTATGAAACAAGATGGGATTTCTAATCTGATGTTGATAAATATTGTAACTAATATAACTGAGCAACTCGAGTGCGTCAAAGTTATTATTAACAATTTTGTAACCGATCATAGCATCATTCAAAAGTCGTCTGTTAACCAAACTAGTCATATTATAGAAATCTAAGTTAAATTGATATGATTCATAATAATTTTTTTGTTTTACTCTATAATTTCGACGATTAATAAATTTTTTTTGTATCTTTTCTAAAGATCCAATGTATGTTTCATACTGAGGGTTCCAAATACAACTAGCGAATTCTAGATGACTTCTGACTAATCCATTATATAATGTGATGAAAGCACGTGGTTCTGTAAATTCTGTAGTAACTCGAAACATAAATCCTAAGTTTCTGAGGGCTTTTTGTACAACATAGTTAACATGCTTGTTAAAGATAAGTTTAGAGTCCAGAATCACACCAAGATCTTTCACATCAAAGACCTGTTTCAACAAATTTCCAAGTATTGAAAAGTCAAATTGAATTAAATTTTTGGATTGATTTCTACTGAAAGTAATGTAGTTAAATTTTTTTAAATTTAATACCAATTTGTTTTGGTTACAGAAGATACTTAACCTATCTAAATCATCTTGAAGTTGCAAACAGTGCTCAATAGTAGTAATGCATTTATATATTTTCAAATCGTCTGCATATAGAAGAAATTTAGAATTGATAAAGCATTTATAAATATCATTAATAAAAATTGAAAACAAAAGAGGTCCAAGGTGCGAACCTTGTGGCACTCCTGAAGTTACTGAAACCCGAGACGATTTGTAATTATTTACAACCACATACTGAGTTCTGTTACTAATGTATGATTTTAACCACCGGAGCAGATCGCCACATATACCGAACTTTTCCAATTTATAAAACAGGGTAGGATGATGAACCTTATCGAAAGCTTTGGAAAAGTCCGTATAAACTGCCGAAACTTGCAGCCTGCGATCCAAGCAAATATTAACATACTGCACAAATTGCAATAAATTGGTTACTACAGATCTGGACTTGAAAAATCCATGTTGTTCTTGTTTAATATAATTTTTAGAATCGTAAAATAATTGTTTTGTTACACACGCTTCAAAAATCTTACCAAAAAAGCTTAATAAAGACACTGGTCGATAGTTTTCTATGTGGGATTTGCTACCTGACTTGAAAATTGGTGTTATCTTTGCAAGTTTCCAGTAGTCTGGAAATGTACCGTTCATCAATGATTTATTGTATAGTAAGCATAATGGAATAACTAAAGAGTTTTTACAATTAATGATAAAAATAGTTGGTATTTTATCTGGACGACAGCTTTTATTAATATCGAGATTAGAGATCTGTTCCAAAATTTCATCTTTTGATATATTCTTAATGTTAATGGATACGAAACAGTTGTTATCCATATTATAATTTTCACTACTATCATTATTTTGTTTTATATATTTTTACTGTACACAAAAAAGCGTAAATATTAAGTGAGATATTTTAATATCAGGTTGCGCTCACCATAGCGCTCAAAATATTCATTTAATTAAAAATTACATCGAACTGAAAAGACTCGTTTCTTCATTTTAAATAACTATTCTTATACTTATTTTTTTTTTATAAAAAGTAAATTATAAGTGAATATTTCAAGTTCCTATGCAGCGTTCCTCTCGAACCCTGTGGGAACCAAATTACGTGAAAATGCAAGGGAATGACGCTGGGGCAAAAATTCTAAAAATCCTTTGGAGGGAAGAAGATTACTTGAAAACGGGAGAGGATTAAAAAAAAAAAAAGACTTGGGGAGGGATGAGGTAAGAAATTAGATCACTTGGAGTGGGATGAGGGTTTGCATAAATTCTAAAAAGTCAATTGAGAACAAGAGGCAGTAATTGTACGGCGCTCTAGTACTGTTTGAACTTATTACATATGTTCTAGTGAATTTTTGTTAGAATGTCGATAGAAGTTGTGAAAAACTATAAAATTAGAACAAATTGTACTGTTTTTTCATTCAAGACAGTACAAAGATAGGCATTTTTTTTTTCTTTTCTTAAGAAAAATGGAGGGAAAGTTAATATTAAGTCCAGATTGGGAAAAGATTTGGTTGTGGACAGGAGGAAGGCATCGGAATATAATTTGAGTTAAAAAGTAACTGATACTATGCGAGTTTGTTCATTTCATTTGTCGCAGAAAAACAGAACTGCACTAATATGCTTGCAACTGCAAGTTGCATATTTAACTTTTAGCTGCCCTTGTCCAACTAAAACTAGTTGTATTTCATGTGACATTGAACATAATGCACTTGTTTGCAAACATAAGGCATATATTGTAAATTCAGATGACCGACACTTAGATGTGCCACATAAAATTACGTGCCCGGCATTTAACACCTGCTCAACTACAAATTACACTTCAATAAATTTTACTCACATTTTCATAACATAAAAATGTACTTTGCTAAAATTAACCTGTTCACAATTAGCATGTTGACAGATGAGTACTAGAGACAACAGCCATATTGCCTTGGAGCCCAGCAGCGCCACCAGTAATGCCACTTCTCAATAGGTATCTTGTTATTGATTTTTTATAATTTTTGTCCTAAAACTTATCGACCGATTTATAAAATAACGATTCTAGGCCCAGAAACAGATGTGAAAACAACTTTTAATTGCAGCAAAACTTTAGTGTTTTTTTTTTTAAACATGCTGTTAAAAATTAGGTATATTTCATTTCGCCATCCATTCAATAGTTTCATAACATTTCGTGAAACATGCCAAATTAGAAGTTGCGTTGGTATTTTATTTGCTGAGTGTAAGGCGAGTAATATTGGTAATTGGTTTTAATCAATTAGCTGAAAGTGATATTAGATACAATTTCCAGGATGTTTATACGTGCGAGTGCGCACTCATACAACTCGTACGTATATACTGGAGACAGAATGTTTTTTTTTTTTTTTTTTTAATTTAATTAACGTTCAAGAACTTCGTTATAATTATAGGGATGCAATTTAGTATGCATATTAACAAATTAAGTTTTCTAAACACTGTTTGTTAGAATTAATATTGTGCCGGATCACATAAAAGCCAGATTCGCGAATACAGATACGGATACGGATTATGTACGTCCTGATCCGTGGATACGTATAAGGATACGGATTGGTATACGGATAGTTTGATGTGTCGGGCTATTCCCACAAGCCAATGCATGCCAGCTGAGGGTACGAACACGTAAAAAGATTGTTACTGGCATCTATAACCGCTTGCTTACTTCGTCAACCAGCGCGGTTAAATATCGCCTTACTTTCAAATATACTTGCGCACATAGAACACTTGTTAGTACTTATCGGCTCTTGAAACATGCGCCGATAAGCAACAGGAAGCTTTGGAACATTATTTATCAGTTTACAGGAAGCTGGCAGTTTTTTTTTATATTTCTTTGAATCTTTTGATAATTATTAATAAAATTTTCTTTGATGTTACGAATTACCATTCGTTACGTGTTCGTTTCTTCCATTTACTTTCTTTATTTTGTTAAAAAATAATTATACTCACAGTTTTATTTACGGCTAGTTGAATCAAATTGAAAAAGCTGCATGGGAGTCTTTCAAAAGTTTCCGGAAATACTTAGTGAAACATAAAGCGAACATCTACCAAGAAATATTGGATGACTTTTTAAAACCTTACAAAACCATGGAGTGTAACATGTTTTTAAAAATCCATTTCTTTTATTCGTACCTGGATTTCTTCCCAGCAAATATTGGAGCAGTGAACGATGATAATGGCAAACGGTTCCAGCAGGATATTTCCAGAATAGAAATGAGGTACCAGGCCAAGTGAGGTCTACGCTTGCTGACTATTGTTGGACCCTTAGGGACGTTTCTCAGGCAAAATACAGCAGATAATCCTACACTTCTACCATTTAGGTGATATAGTTCTTTACTATGTATGTTTTGTAAATAAACGTAATGCTGTAAAATTTAGGCGGGTGAAAGGTTATGTATTGAACAGAAAAAAAAATATATTTCCTCATTCTAAACACTTTTTCGATGGAGAGTGAACAATAAGTGATATTTCAAGATTTTAATTTTAGAGTGTTACCCCGTAACTCCCCAAATATTCATGCAATCAAAAAAGTACATAGAACGAAAAAAAAAAGGTTTTATAATAAACATTTTATTTAACTTTATATAGAATTCCGTAGTGTAATTGAAACTGTGCGAAAACCACTAAACTGGTTACAATATATGATGACTTGAATGAAAGAGCTGGAACCCAAGATGTCAGCAAAAATAAAATTATTTAAAAAAATCAACAACTAAAAATATTTTTCTCAAGTATACCCACAGTGTGTGCCTCCGGGCGAAAAGTGTTGATAGTATTCCGTAAACTACAAAAATATAAGTGTAATGTTTAAAGTGTAAATAAATTTTACCTTCTGGAAAATTCTGCGTTTGAAGAACCCTTACACGTTACAATATTTAGTTCATAAACCTAATAATATAAACAACGGCATACTTAAAGAGGAGGGGAAAATAATATATATTTCACCTTACTTCATATATAATATATATTTCACATTACGATTAAAAATATATAGTAATCTTTAAAATATATGTCGTTATAAAAAATATTTTTATTTTGTTTTTTTTTTTTACTTAAAAAAAGGCAGATTTTAATCAGTAGTGCCAAAGGCAAGTAAAGTTCAAATCTTAAAACCGTGCATTAAAAAAAGTAGAAATTGTAACTCCCTTCGCATACTTCATTTGACCCAAAATGTGCGTACTAATGCTGATGAACGAGCTTTTTCAGATCGGTTCTTTCAATCGGCCAATGGAACCCTTGAATCTAAACATGATTACAATATTTTTGAGATTCCCAGCAGTTTGATGTGCAAACCAAATTTAATTGTTGAACATGTTTTCGGCAATTCGTTGAACGAAGACTGCTGGGCAAACCGTGAAATTATGGAAAATATCGTTACCGTTCGTGAAATTATTGAACGTATTGAAATGTTGTATTGTTTAGTCGCACAATAATTTTTAAGTGGTGTTCCGGTTCGTGAACTTTTCCATTTCGCGCCCTGCCGGGAACTAAATAAACAAGTTGTAAATTTAATTACGGAAGATACAAATAATACTGCAATGTCAATTCGATTTTTTCTAATGTTCTAGCGGAAAAATTAAACATACCTTTACAGTACTTTAACTCTATTACTAGTTGCTTTTGCTTTGACAATCAGGAAATCCCAAGGACAAAATTTTCAAAAAATGGTGTCTACCTGCCGAACTCATTATTAACTCACGGGATTTTCGAAGATTGATTATTATATTTAGGTTGGGTCAATTGTCCCAGCAAGTCTCCAATATTATTATATTACAAGTTTTTTAGTTAACAGTTTTCCCAAAACATCGTATTAGAATTAATTTTCATAAAATTTCACAATTGAAGCATATGATTAAATGTTCTTCGGGTATGATTCACCCAAACACATTTTACAGAATTGTAAACTCCGTTCTACATTATACTTTTTTGCGGAGCACTACATATTTTTTGTGTAGTATTGACGTAAAAAGTATAATGTGAAACACAATACTTCCTTCCAACTTTCGATGCTACACTACAAACTGCACTATTTCCAAAACTACCTCCGGTCAAATTTTTGGGTGACAGTATACTTCTCAGTCGTACCAACTACCAACTTTTTAGTTTTTGCTTACAACTTAACTTTTAGAAGTTTATTAAGTTGATAAGAAGTTTATTTAGAACACATAATTAAATATAAACTTAGCACAATTAAACAATATTTAGAAATTGGTTACTAGAATTGGTTCTATAACTAAACTGTTGTCTGTCACCTGAACTTAGAATTTTTAAGTAGGCAGTGAAGAGTATCACAAAGTAATAAAAGATGGACGGTATCGCTGTCTCTTATTTCCCCCCCCCCACTATATTCTGTAGTATCAAAAGTTGAAATGACGTCAGAGTTAGATAGTATTGAAAAAAGTATAATGTAGAACGGACTTTAGTTAAAATTAGCGTCAGGTTAAAATTTTTATCTCAACTTCATGTCTAGCGCCTTTATCGAAAAATGTTATTCTGTAAGAGCATTTGTTAAGGTAAGCGTTAATACCATATTTGTTAGCGCGAGGTGCTAAAACACCTTCTGGAGAGGCTATATTATTACACGCGCATGCGCTACTATGTTGAATTTTAACTTTTTTGCCAAGAAAATCTTTACCTAATATTTCGGTATAAATTAAAATATTCAGTAGTGAAATTTATTTAACAAATGGAAAAATAGAAATGTTTGGTCTATAATAATTGGTTTCCACAGTGCATTAAATAAAAATATAACTATATTCAACTTTTTTTTTATTTGTACAATTTTAGGGATGCTTCAGCATCTGGGCTTTTAACACCATTTTTTCAACTTTTATTTAGTCAATTTATATACTACATTGTATTATAACAGTTTATCTCATTTTTTGAATAAAATTTGAATTTATTTTATTTTTATAAACGTGTTTGGGAATATTAATTATTAAAGAATTAATTGATTTATTACGCTATTTCTACCCTGGATTATGTAGAATAACATTGTTTTGATCTTCATTATCATTGTCATCAATTATTTCTTGAAATAAAACGCCATTTAAATGAATTGTGATATTGTGAAGCACGGCAGAGGCATAAGTGATTTTTGTAGCTTTGAGAGGATTATAAATTTAGGTACTGTGTCTCAAAAACTAAAACTGCTCTTCAATACTCCATTTACTTCCTTTCTACACGATACTTTAAAAGTTAACACCAGCGTTAACTTTTAAAGCCACCGTTTTAGCAGGCGCCTAAAGTAGAACGTTAACTGGTCATTTTAAGGCCGGCGCGTTATAATTTTAACACAAATATGCTTAAAGAATCGCATCTACGTTTAAAATGGTGTTAAAATTTAACAGTTTTTGAAGTTAAGATAAGGGAATAGACCCGTATGGCAGTATAAATGTAAAATAGATGGTATGTGATACAGCCGATAGTATAAAATTCTAGAACTGATTCTTAAAGTTTAAAAACATGCCGTGTTTGCGTTTTTTTCGTATTTATATTACTGAATAAACTTTCGAAAAACCTAATTAATATTTATATAATTTTGCAACTTGCCAGATATTCCGAAATCTTCCTTTCAATACAGTATTTATAGCACTCCCAAAACACATTGATTTTGCAGCTTTTGCAACTTCTGGAAGAATTTAAATTAGGAAATGCTAATAGACCCTACGTCGTGTTCTGAATAATTTCCTCTATCAGTGCTTTCGGCATTCGTTTTCAACCTCATAAATCGCCTTTCAGAAGCGATTTATGAGTCAAAAAGTTACAGACTGCTAAATGGGAGGATGATCACTGGACATTGCAAACAGTGGTGTGCTAGCATAATTTCACTTCAAAGGATAATCGATTTATCTCAAACGGAAAGTTGAAAAAGTTCTCTATTTATAAGGATGAGACGTACATAACTTTTGCTCTCACGAACAAATTTTATTAGTCTCATTAGTGACTCAAAAGATATCATACCTGACAAGTTTTTACCTGTTTGGAGAAAACAAGTGTATCTTAGTTTTATCATAACAACTTACACATAACATTAAAATAATAAATGTGTAATTAGGATTTTGCCAAGTATTTCACTTCTACCCAGGAATTTTTCAGTCTCCAGATTCGTTCGTTTCCAGGTGGCTCTTGGACAATCTCTTTTTCGACTGTCCTGAGGATTCCAATTGAGGGCTTTTCTTGCAACATGGTCTAGAGCAGCGGTCGGCAACCTTTTTCACCTCGCGATCCATAAAATATGGTTGAAAAATCACGCGACCTATGGTCAAGCTCATATGCAAAACCTTTTACCAGGTCGACAAGTAGGCGAATTTTGAGTTTTTATAGACGAGAAAGACGGTATGGCAACTACGAATCCTTGTCCTGGAAATTATACCTCATTGAACCTTCCTCTTGCCAATCTTCCCAATATAAACGGATATATGTCATAAAACAGTAGATTTTAATTGTAACATATATTTTTATTTTCTTTATTATAACAAAAATTTAGTTTATATTTATATATTATATACATATACATATATATATATATTATAATTTAAAAAAAAAATAAAAATATTATTCAATAAACATAAAAAATTTCCGTCCGACAAATTATTTTCTGGAACAGATTTACTTACTGTAAAACAGCTTTTTTTAATTTCTGTGATAAAACGCTTTCAAAAATAAGTACAAACTACCAAAAATGGAACACACATATAACACTAGACATAAAGAGCAAGACTGCCAAAAATTAACAAAAAAATTAGTCACAGAAGCTTCAAATATTTTACACCAACAATAAAGAATAAATTAGACATATATTTTAAAAATAACATAAATAGTATATACACAAATATTTTAATAAAACATGCTAAAAAACGGGCTACGAATTTATCTCAAGATGAAATTTATGATGTCTTCAAAAAATTTAAGTAATAAAATTTTAAAAAAATTAAAAAATTATAAAAAATTACACTAAATTCAATACATGTCATAAAATATTGTATAAATTTTATTAACCTCACTACACTTACAAAATAAGAGGAAAAATTGAAAAGTATAAGATAAAACATCTGCAAATCTTAAAAAAATATATATATTTCATTTTTTTTTTTTTTCTAACGTTAGTCGTTAAATTTATGTAATTAATGCACAGTATTATAAAGAACAAATAACTTTTACTATGCAATTAAATTTTAAACCCCAAGTAAATTCTGTACAAAACATATGAAATTGACAATTTTAGTACCTCATTAAAATTTAATAAAAACCAATGTTTTGAATAGATCGCTGAATAAATAAGCAACATCCGTTCGGTTTTATATATATTTATTTTATTTTTTTTTTGCCAAGGGAATATATTTTTCCAACGACCCACTTTTCAAAATTCGCGACCCAATGGCTGCGGACTGCTGGTCTAGAGGTCTACGTTAAGATGTAGCCCAGCCATCCCCACTTTCTCCGTCTTATCTCTAATTCGA
This sequence comes from Liopterus haemorrhoidalis, assembly GCA_963971575.1. Classification (NCBI taxonomy): domain Eukaryota; kingdom Metazoa; phylum Arthropoda; class Insecta; order Coleoptera; family Dytiscidae; genus Liopterus; species Liopterus haemorrhoidalis. The sequence continues at coordinate 57,981,483 of OZ020611.1, forward strand.
CCAGTTGTTGTTCTGAACGTTCCCACAGGCTTTCAGTAGAGACTCGCTCATAAACAACTGTGAACATATACTTGAAGTTGGCTTGTAACCTTTTTGGTGACTTTCCATGTCCCATAGCCGTAGTACAGATAGATTTCTTATTTGTGTTGAAAATACGCAGTTTGGTATTATTTGTGTATATTCTAGAGCTCCAGATTCTGTTAAGCATGCCTGACGCATTTAAATGACTGGCTTTTTATATTCGCTCCTGGACATCTCTATCAGTGCCTTCCCTTTAATCCACGTAGCTTTCCAGATACATAAACCCTCTAACACGGATGATTGTGCTGTCTTTTAACTATAGGAGCTCCACAGTTGGAGACAATTCTTAGTTCCTTGGTTTTACCTTTACTGATCTTTTCAAGTTCCATTCAACGTTTATTCTCATATCGTTGAGGTTATGACTATTTAAGCAGATTCGTCAGAAATATCTAGATCTCCTAATCTCTTAGTCAATCCCCATATAATGCCTCTTGTTCATTAAAAGCCTTTACAGTACGGCTTCCAAAACTGGATTAAAATTAAGTGGGGAGAGTATGCAGCCTTGCTTGAAATCATTTCTAATTGGGATAGCTTCCCTCAGTCTATCCTTATGCACCACGCTGCAGTTTGAGCCTTTGTATAGTTCTTTGATTTTGCAAATTAATTTCCAGGAACTCTTTTCCCATACAATATGTTCCACATAACTTCATGATTGAAAGCATCCAAGGCCTCTTCAAAATCTACAAAAACCAACAGCAGTGTTGACCAGTATTCCAAGGTTTGTTCTAATATTATACGCAAGGTGTTTATCTTGTCGATAGATGATCTCTGTAGCCTAAATCCTGCTTAATCTTGTCTCATTGTGGCTTCCATTGCATCTGCTAGTGGTTTGTCGATTATAATGGACAGCAATTTATTAATCGTATTGAGCAATGTAATACCACGCCAGTTCTGTAGTTTGTATGATCTCCATTCTTTGGTAGTTTGATAATCAAATCGTCTTTCCAATAATCTGGAATTTTTTACTGTTCCAAATTTGCACAATAATCGGCAGCAGTAGATTGCGCAGGTTTGGGGGCAAGCAATAAATAATTCAGTGTAATAATTCAGTGAAAGTGTATATTACTCAAGTAATATTTTGTGAGTTCAAGCGGGTAGAAAATGCTACGGACACTCCTGAAAATATATAGTGTGAATGGTGAAGGCACCACACCTGACTAGGCAGATCGAAATTGGTTTGTGAAACCTCGTTAGTGAGTTAATTTTTTTAGCGCATAGCAACAATAGCTCTTTGCGCCTAACACAGCCCATCTTAATGACTAGATTATACATTAACAACAATAAATAGTCAAAAAAAGTCAATAGTAATAAAAATCATATACATATATGAATCTACTAAATAAATTCAGCACAGACAAACATAAATAAATTAGAATAAAAATCTATTCGGAAAACTGAACAGTCGAAGGGTGATGGTAAGTGGCTGTAAAGGAGTCATCAGATATCACAGATCAAATTAAATAACACATTAAAATAAGGTACAAAATTGCATAAAACAAGAAACAATAAGTTCGATTCCCTCAGAATAGAAGATAGAGTATTAGTCTGTCCATGAGTATCCTGCCAACGCATAAGGCAAATGGCAAATTACAGCATAGCGCTAACCTCTCCCTGATATCTTCGAACTGTAGATACTGAGTTAGAATGTATTACACGTCTCACAAATAAGCTCTTTACCGCGAAGGAGGTGTCCATGGCTCCACCAACAGTCGCCTATACGAAGGCATGTGATAGCAGTTTCTTCCTTGCGGTTAACTCTGTAGGAAGAACTTCATGGTTTAACATCTCCCTTGAACTACATCTTCCAATCATGTTTCCATTTGGCTAACACCAGATTTTGCAAATGATTCTTTGCCTCATCTGAAAATATGAAACTTACATCAATAATAGGTCTGTGGGAGGCTGCTTTTACAACTACAACAGCGCTTCATTGCCTTTAATACCAACTTGTCCCGATATCCAAAACAGATCTACCTTCACATTCTGATCATTCAGAATATGAAGTAGTAATCAGATTTTTAGTACAAGAGGGTACATTGGATCTGCATATTGGATACTGTTCAGAGTGATTTGTAAAACCTATATATCATTAAAGAGTCAAGACCAGGGCACAATTGACAATTTTTCATATGCACAATGGGCGAATAGTTTAAACGCGCATTCGTTTCGAATATCGGTCGATTTACCATTCTTGAACACCCTTCGTAATTATATTTGAACATATGCGAGTACGTTCGACTAAGTTTTTTTTTTTACGCATTTTGCTATGAAAACCTTACTTTTTCAAGTTCATAGTTAACGTAATGTGTGTATACAGTGCCATAACTAGGTAGATGATCCCGAAAATTATCATTAGGGCCAAAGTCCGAATAAGAACTCCTATTTTCATCGGTCCGGCCCTGGGCCCAAAACTAAAACCTCTAAAGTGTATATAATGTTTGGCGATGAAAAAAGAACAGAAAGGGCTGCAAACAAAAGCACAGAACAAAGATAAAAATTATGAATTATTATTTCTATTATTTCTCCCCATTATTAACACCTACCGAGCAAAAAAAAAAGAAATGACATCCTGAAAATTGCCGAACGAGCAAAAACAAAAAGTATTTGAGCATTTCTTTTGAAACCCCTCTGTCATCCTTGCTTTTCGCCGCTTGTGTCACATGTGCATGTAACAAATTAAATGAATTCAAAATTTCAATATAGCTGCTAATATAACCTTCATTGGTACTTTTAAAGCAGATTTTATTGGTGGCTGTGTAATGAAAAGGGACAATTCATCAGTCTGTGACAAATCTTTGCTACATATATATATATATATATATATATATTTTAAATTATCTATCAGTCAAATGAAATTGATCATACCGTATCAGGTACGATAAATTATCGGATATACGGGTTAGCAATTTCAGTATTTACCAAAATATTCAAAATTGCTTCTGGTGCTACTATTGCATTCTCCAATTTTAATATTGTTCAAACTGATATAAATAAACGTAAGAAAAGTGTTCACAATATGAGGAGCAAATACAAATAGCTACTAGCAAATTTTAAGCGACAAATCTACGAATACATTTATTTGCGTATTCGTAAATTGAATTCAAGAATACGCTTCGATATCAAACCACTAATAACTTCTAAACTTGCTCACACACAAAATTGCGAATGATATCGAGAATAGGACCCCAGGCCGTTTATTTGAATTTTAATGCTGAAAATATATAATTACTAGTACGCTTATCGAAAAAATATTGTTCTTTTCCATAACAAGTCCTCATACGAGGTGTGTAAATTAAGTAATTGATTTTTAGCAAGACTGATTTTTATTTTTTATTTATTTTTTTTTATTCGAATACAATTACAATTCAATATTGTCTTCCTCAAAATAACTTCCTTGGAAAGCCACACAGCGTTGGTGACGGTTCTTCCAATCTTCATAGCAGTGCTGGAACTCGGATACTGGAATAGCTCTCAGCTGGTCGGTTACGGACGTTTGAATGTTTTCAAGTGTTCCAAAATAACGTCCCTTGAGGTGATTTTTCAAGGGAAGAGGAAAAAGTCACAAGGGCTCAATTCAGGCAAATAAGGAGGCTGAGAAGTCACAGGAACATTTTTACTGGCAAAAAACTCGTTTATTGAAATTGCTTGAATGGTTTTTTGGAACCATTTTTGCGCAGATTTTTCTCATCTTCAATTCATTGGTCAAAATCTGATGAACGGTAGTATGAGTCAAATTCAACTCTTCCCCGATCATTCTGACTGTCAACCGACGATCTGAACGCACAAGATCCAGGATTCTGTCGACATTTTCTTCGGTTCTTGAAGATGAAGGCCTTCCGCTGCGTAATTCATCTTAAATCAACTCTCTTCCTTCTGAAAATGCCTTAAACCACCAAAAAACCTGGTTGCTTGACAAAACACTGTCTCCGTAGGCCTGCTGAAATTTTGCAAAAATTTCCGTTGCACTGTACCCAAATCTGAAGCAAAACCTGATAGCACACCGTTGCTCGAAATGAATGTCACACATTTTTAGAACGCACTAGAAAAAACTCTTTCACGAAAAAAATCGCTACGGACAACAAAATTATTCTAGCGAGTACAAACTCGTACTGAGGGCGTATCAAATGTTTACCTGTCATCCCTCTAAGTCCTGCGTCCCAAATGTTGCCAGATCAAACGCTATGTTGCCAGTTCGGTTACTTAATTTACACACCTCGTATATAAAGAGTATCGCAGAAATTAATTTTAGAGCTTGGTGGCCTGTCCAGCCTCAGTTATTATACTCCCCTAACCTTGTGTCTTTCGATAGGAGGCAGTTATGACGAAACATGGCGTGGGCAGGAAAATGGCGTCAATATGGTCGAAAAATTAATTTTCCTGTAAGATGGAGTCCCGCAACACTTTCTGTTGGACGTTGCTTAACTCATTATTAATTTTCCCGGTCGTTTGATTGGGAACACGTATAACGATGACTCTTCTCTTCTTTCCTAGCTTTCACAGTTACCTGATCTAACACCCATGTGATCGCTTTCATATGGGATTACGTCAAGGGCCGTCAGTAACAGAGGATTTATCACAGCTTTGATAAAGAGTCGTGAACGCAATCGCTATAATCGACCATGATGTGTTTGGATTGACGTGTATCGTGTCACCAAGGGTGGGACATGTCACGTGAAATGTAGAACACAAACTTGAGGAGTTACTCTAACTGTTTACTCCTTTATGTTCTGTCTGTTTTGGCTACTGTACGGTGTTCGGAACTTTCGGAGGGACTTTTGAATAACTCTGTATAATAGATTAAGATACCACTGTCATTTATTTTTATAGAAATATAAAATTAATATATGAAAACAGAAATTATTTATGACTCGAACCAATATAACGCGATTTTTGTGAAAAATTGCCAAAAATCCCAGAGGAGTGGATTTAAATATTTATAAACATTGTTAACAACATATTAATGTAAGCCGGAATAGTACATTTTTTTCATTAAATCAGATTATTTTATACTAGGAATCAAATTATGAAAATTTTTGTATTGCTCAAAGGTTTTAAAGAAAATAAAACAAAAATTTTCATTTACGTTTTAATTACCAAATTTTATTAACACGGAGCCACAGCAGCTTGTGGTAACTCAACTCGTCTAATTTTTTACTCTTTTATTAAAAGTTAAAATTTGAAAAACAAGTTTCGTATAATTTCGTTTGAGGTATTTGTACATGTAATATTTTTGAGTATTTGCTCCGGTATCCCATTCGGTTTTAGCTCTGTACATAACTCTATTGCAGCAGTTTTCAACCGATACGCGTACCACTAGTGTACCTGAAAGAAGATTTGATGGTGCGTGAATTACATATATGTCAGGCCTGTTCCGAACCTTCACCCCTTATCTTTCTTTGTCTGCTCACACTTTTTCTTCCCTTGGATCTTATGGTTATAAGCTGAAGGTAATAATATATAGCATATTGGAGCAATGCCGTTTTAATATTTGACGTGTTTTGAGCATGTAAGCTGCAGAATCAGAAAGAAAAAATCAGCTGTGGCCACCACAGGACCGACCGCCATCGTAAAGTACTTATATAAAATAATGTATTTATTTAGCAGCAGAGTAGAAATAACTTGGCCTAATATTTTCTAACAGAGATATTATTTATCATGACCATGGAAACGTTACTTATAAGTATGAAAAAATTGAGACAGAAAAAATTTCGAAAAATTTTACAGAAATTATTCGTAATTTTTCGTTTTATCAAAAAAACGTCTCAAATAAAAGTTATTAGTTATTGCTTTTATAGCAACTTTTGTTCAATAATTTTTTTCGAAATATTTTTCTGTTGTGAAATATTCACAAAAATCTTAAAATCACCACGAGTAAACTCCCATTTTTAGTCAACCGATTTTTACCAAAAGTTGATCAACTCGTGCCATTGATGTCAGAAGCTTAAATATGAAGTTTTATAAAAATCATTTCAGCCGAATTTGCTCTACACGTGTACACAGACGGACAGACAGACTGACAGACGGACAGACACGCGGACAGACAGACAGACGGACGGACAGACAGACTGACAGACATCATACTAAAAATAGTCAAAATGTTATGTAGGGACCTCAATTCGTGGAGATCCATCGAAATCTCGAAATGTCAAAATCGGTATGATCACAATACCTCCCTTATATATATATATGTTGACGGTCGGTAAAAAGAAGAACCATATTAAGATTGTTATTTATAACCGATTTTAAATAATATAAAACTTTATCAGCCATTAGGCCGCCGTTAACAGTTTCACTTATATGTATTGCAATAAGGTAAGGCTCATACGGACGGGAAGGATGTAGAATCCGAACAACGATATTCACAACACAGCGTTCTTTACTGTCCGTTGTTTCGTCTGTACTTACCCATATATAATTATTGTTAACGGCATTTTTAATTGCATCTATAGTCTTTATATCATCATCATCATTTACCAGCCGTCCACTGATGAACATAGACCTCTCCTTTGCATCTCCACTCCTCTCTGTTCTGTGCCACCTGCAGCCGATTACTGATCAGTCTCACAATGTCATCCGTCCAGCGGGTAGGAGGTCTGCCTCGGTTTCTGGTACTGTCTCTAGGCCGCCATTCCAGTATTCTCCTGGTCCATCTATCACCATTCACTCTAGCAACATGACCAACATCTTTGTATACTGCTTGGAAATATAATATTTTCGTAAAGTTGATTCATCAGGGATTACTGTTTTCGTATATTTGTTTAAAAATGTTCTTAAATTGGCATTATTTAATTTACTTATTGTTATATTTGCTGCCAGAAATGCTTCACACAGTTCTGCGTTAAAATTATCTTGTAATCCCTCGACATTAGATCTGTATATCATTCCACTGACGTGTTGAGTTAAATGATTTATTTTTGTGCATATTATATATTTTTTACAAAGTATACAAAACAGTTGTTTCTCGTTATTAACTTTAAAATGATCAGTAAATCCATATTCTGTTAAAATCTGTTGTACAAAATTAATTCAGCCATTTTAAAATCTCCAAAATAATAAATATACAAATAGCAATAATAAGAAAAATGTCTACAAAATTTTCTTTTAGAAAGAAATATATTTTAAAAATGCTATAATTATTATTATTGTAAAATTATTATATGCACAAAAATAAATCATTTAATGGTTGGTTTATATACGGAACAAGAATAAGGAATAGGAAATAAGAATAGTACGCAAGATGTTAAAACATGGCTGCGCCGTATATCGGTTTATGTAGGAATGAAATTTAACTTAAACACAAGAATAGTTGGTAACATTTAACATTTTATTCCTATTCCAAGAATAAGAGACGATAAGCAAGAGCACAATGGTCAAAATGTCGGCCGTAATAAAATTTGTTCAACAGATGTTTTCCAGCTGTGATCAGAAGGTTGGACACAACAATATAATGTGTGAAACACAAGCAAATAAATTTACAAAATCTTGTAAATCCATTTTAATGAAGACGAAATTTTTTAAAGGTTATATTATACACAACAACCTGTCAAACGACAACCGTTAAACAGAGGCCAACGCAAGTATGCAGGCGCAGCGACGAAATTTTATGTCCGATATAAACGGTTTCATATTTTTTATTCTTGTGTACTATTCTTATTTCCCATTCCATATTCTTGTTCCGTATATAAACCAACCATAACTCAACACGTAAGTGGAAAGATACATAGAACTAATGTCGATGGATTACAAGATAATTTTAATACCGATCGGCGTAGCGTAGTGGTCTCACATGCGCCTTGCGTTGCTAAGTTCTCGGGTTCGAATCCCGTTCAGGCATAGAATGTTTCAAAGAATAAGAATTGTCCTGGTTAGTTGCCGAAGCAGAAAAGGCCATAAAAAAAATAACACAAGTATCTCGTTACTTCGGCCTTTATTTAAATAATAAAATTGACGTAGTTCTTCAGAAAAATCCAGACCTTCGTATATTAACACAAATTTATTCCCATAATTGCCCCGATTTTTTAAAACCATATTTTAATCAATATCGAAATTATGTTTGCAGAGCCCCCGTCATTACTTGTGAAGTCGAAAGAAATTTTTCAAGATTTAAAAATATTCTTACGCCAAGCAGAAATAGTTTTTGTAACAAAAATTTAGAAAAAGTCTGGATTATAACTTACAATTCTGATAAATTCATATAAGTTCATACAATTACCTTTTTTTATTAGTTTTTTTTTTTTTTTTTTTCATATTTATCCTAACATTTTCTTTTTGATCATCTATTTTTATTAATATTTTCAACTTGAAAACTATATATGAAAAACCTCAATACGGTGACTATGGTCGGTGTCTAACACAGTAATTAGTAGAGACTGGTAGGCACAACAGCAGGGCACATTACAAATATATATAATTACATTTTATTTCTACAGATAACACATGTGTCGCTTTTTATCGAAAAACACCTAACTAGAGTACCGTTGCATATTTTTGCCGGACTCTAGTATTAGGGTCTTCACAGTTAAATTTAATTGGAATATAAGAGATTAGACTCATTATGAGCGTATTAAAAATGGATAAAGTACGAGTACCGGTTTTGACAAGTTCAGCACGTGAATAAAATGAATAGTTTTTACTGAATAAAAAACCTGCCGCTCGCAAGCGACAGTCACGGCTTAGGCCTAACTATGGCCTAACTCTATTTATTACACAAATAATCGTGACACTTCCTTTATTAATAGGAATTTGTAGCAGTACTTAATAATTTAAGCCTATCAAAAAAAAAAAAAAATGATTTTGTTAGTAAGCATTATTAAAAGGTTGAGACACGCTGCTTTATTGCATGAAAAGTATAGCTTCAGATAAGCAGGTAGGTACTCGAAAACATATTTATAAACTTTACTTTGATCTTTTCTCCGCTGCGTCGATACTTGTAGAGTAGGGAACTTATCTGAAGTAATGATTAATATTTTATAGCGATCGACTAAAAATAGTTATGGGGTCGACCGTCTCATCTCATCTATAACCTAAAGAAAAAGAACAAAATATAACAATGGAAGGAATTCTAAACTCTTTCTCAGGCATTTGTTTTGTTTGCTTTTAGTAAATGCGGGTCTGACTTCATGAGATTTAATTAGGATTTGCGTTTCTCATTGTTTTATGTGCCTTCATTTTATCCGTAATTATTAAGATTGGATTAAAATTACTTAACGCCATTATTATTTAAAGAAAGACTTTATTCGTAAATCTGCAATCACTTATTTTTAAAGTCTAATACAGGGTGTTTCTGGAAAATGTTTAACCTTTGCTTACTTCTTTATTATAAAAGATATGAAAGAGATTAAATTAAGAAAGATGAAATATTCTACTCTATAAATAAGAATGTTGAAAAAACGATTGAACATCGTGTAGTGTATAGGCTCGTAATCAGTTAACGGTAAAATAAAGTAATCCGCCAACTTAGATAATGAGTTGAAGTAATTGGTTAGATGACCATGATATTCAGTCGTTATCTAGAGTACTGCGAGTGAGGTATCAGTTAATACTGTGTTTGATTATCCATTCCTATTCCTAGTGTAACCAAATAATATAGGATATAAGGCAGGATACTACACATCGAATCCTAGAGTCTGAGCAAAAAAAAAAATATATATATATATATATATAACACTTCACTCAATAAGTCTCCGGTCTGACATATATATGGCAACACTGTTGACAGACCCATATGATTTCTGGATAGTACCAAGCTTCAAACGATACGTGTGAAAATTTCATGACATTCTTACAATTAGTTTAGAGTTAACAGTGGTTTTAGTGATTCCAGTTTTGTAATTTTAAAAATAATGGATAAAAAAGAATTTCGTGTGTTGATTAAACATTGTTTTTTTATGGGAAAAAATACTGTTGAAGCCAAACAGTGGCTTGATAAGCGTTACAGAGACTCTGCACCAGGAAAATCAACTATTACTGATTGGTATGCTGAATTTAAATTAATTAATTAATTTTATTTTTTTTTATTTTAGTTATATTTTATTATGTTTTAGTTATTTTTTCTTAGTTATATATACATATATACATATATATATATATATATATATATATATATATATATATATATATATATATATATATATATATATATATAAATATATATAGTCAAATGCGTAAAAATAGCAGTATCAGAGAAATATTAGTATAAATACAAAAAAAAACTTGGTTTAAGTAATAACAAAGCCAAAATTTTACTGATATATTATATTTTAGGAACAACTTTATTATTTTGATAAAAAGAAAGTATTTTTGTCGATTCATTAAAAAATATACATATATAGTATTTGTAAAAATGTGCTCATTACGCTGTTCATAAATATAGCAGTACACTTCATATAATAAATAAAACTCATCTTTATCTTTATATATAAAAGACAATATTTGTGGCTATGTCCGGAAATTCTAACCTACTTCCAGATATGCTACCGAGTTGAAATTTTGCATACAGGTAGGGAATGCTTTCATCATAACTAGAAAAATCGAAAATTTCAAAAAAGTCCCATCAGAAACGAGAAATTAATAATTTTGTTTTTAATTATATTGGACCATCGAAGTATGTATGATGCGTTCAGCGAGATCGCGGGAATTTCGATTCAATGGTTGTTTGGACAACTATAGTAAGTTCGTGAAACATCGTTCAATGTCGTTCGGTGCGATTCATCATTACTCTGCTCTAGCTGATAAGATTTATATATTGTTATTTAGTAAAATTTTTGATTAGTTTATGCAGAGCGAGACTAAAGTGGAGCACCTGTTTTCTGGTTTTTAATTTTAGGGCATTTTTATGAACTTTGTTATTTTTATTTTTTTCTATTCTTTTATTTAAATGTTTAAATATAATAGTAAAATCTTTTATATATATATAAAACAGAAAATCTGTGTGTACCGAGTTGGAATTTGGTATATAGGTAGGAAATGCAGTCAATATAAGGAGGCAAATTGAAAATCAGAAGAAAAAAAATGGTATCACTTAAGACGTAGACTTAACAGAAAAATTGCTTATACAGTGAAACCTCTATCTATCGTTTTTGAAGGGACCTATTGAAATAAACTATGGATGCGGGAAAACAATGAAAAACACATTAATACATATTTAAATGTTTAATATGTACGTACATATATATTCTAAATAAAATTTTAAATAAAAAATATCGTAACAAAATAAAAAAGGAAGCTGCATGCCGACAAAAAAAATTATACTTTGTATTGTATATAATCTTTCATCGTCATTTGCTTTTTGGCTTTTTATATTGCCGTAAGAAATCAATATTTTTTCGGTGTTACAAATTAAATTTTTTTCGGCATCAGTTATCGAATGCGCATAAAAAAAGTTTTCAATTTGAAAAAACACGAAATTTGCTGCGTAATTTAAACGATGAATGCGGTAAAATGATACAGAGAGAAATGATCGATGCGATCTATTTTTGCGTGTTTTGTATGAAATTAATTCGGAACCGCAAGAAATAACGATATAGGTATACGGGAAAATTATTATTCGAGGAACGATAGATAGAGGTTTCACTGTAATAAGAAAACAAATATTTTTTTTTAATGATTTTTATTTTATTGGATTGATTTACGGGAGTTACGAAGGGACAACCTAAAACTAAACTTTTGAAATATCTCATTTACTTTTGACTTAACAGCAAAAACGCACATGAGAAAAGCTGTTTAAAATAAAAATACAAATACATGTTATCCTATAAATTTTTCAATTGGTTAAGAAGCAGGGGAAGGGAGATGGGGGAGGTGCTAAAACTAAAATACTGGAAATATCTCGCTTATTATTTACTTTACATCAACAATTTATAAAGACTTTGATTGAAGAACGATTATTTTCTGTTTAGTGTAGCTTCTGAATATTTAGGGGGACAGAAGGAGCGCTACTTATAAACTTGAAATATCTCTTAATATTGACTTAACATTAAACATGTGTATAACAGAAGTTGTTACAATATCAATAATATAAATAAATAAATAAACAAATCTTTTCTGTTTAATCTTCTTCTGTATATAGGTATATCATTTATAAAATTTTCTTATATACATATGTATATAAATACATGACCTGACTGACTCATCAACGTTCAGCCCAAATCACTAGACCTAGAAACATGAATTTCGAGAAGTATATTTCCTCCATGTCGTAAGCGATCACTAAGAAGAGAATTTTCGAAATACGACCCCTAAGGGGCTGTTAAGTGATTTCAGGGATTCCTCAATATCTCTTAGGCCCAATGAGATATAGACTTAGTTTTGGCTTACAAAGGTTACACATACAAATGTTAAGAACTAAATTCAGGATTTTGTTCTAATCAACCCTTAAAGGGATAAATTTATTATGTATTCGGAGTGAATTATAGAACCCTTCGTATTTCCTATGTATGTTGAGTTATAACATTGTGTTTTGGCATATAGATGTCTTTTTAAAATCTTAGAAACTTCTTGACAGTTTTCTTTTAAATTTTCACGCCTAAAAGGGTAAATTGGTATTTTTTATTCAATAGAACGCCCCCTGGACATAGAAACATGAAATTCGTGGAGGAAGGAATGTTCCTTCCATGATGTGAGCACCTATTAAGAAAGATTTTTTTTAAATTCGACCCCTAATGTGGTGAAATGTTTCTTTCACGGATTCCTCAATATCTCAGACCTATAATGAGATATCGACTTGGTTTTTGGTTACAAAGATTACCCATACACATGTACAAAAACGAGGTTCAGTATTTTGCTCTGATCAACCCATACAAGGCAAATCTAGATTCAAGGATATTCATAAAACCCTTCAAGTGACCTGTTTCATTTCTTTTTGGCACATAGGCGTCTGTTTAAAATCGGTATATGTATTAAAACTCAAAAACGGATAAACCGATTTTAGTGCTATTTGCAACAGCGTATTCCAAATTTGTCTGGAAAGATTTTAAGCTATATATCATCGCGGTAAGACACCAGGTTTCCGATCAATTAAGAAATATTTAAACTATAAAAGATACACATATTCAAAATATACCTATATTAACGAATTTTGGGTTTAATATTGCAACAAAAATGTTCCCGAGGATATATATCACAATTTTCTTTATTTTCATTTTAGACGACAATTGTAACGTTAAATTCGCTATTGAACATTATTGTAACCCCCTAAAGCAATACGAAGAAAACTTACTTCGGTGGCAAGAATATTTACTAACGAAAAAAAGTGCTCTGATCTATATAGGTACGATTTATAAATCAGGAATAATCACGAAGTAATTATAATAAATATCATAAAAATTATAATAAATAATTTCGTAAGGTGCAACATAAAATGCTTTACGTGACTGGCGCTGCCTTTGGCAATGATTCTCACATGGGCATTTTCCTAGGTTAGCACATCGGGATACTTATACGTGTTGATATTAAATGTCTGTACTACCAATGTTTACAAAGAAATTCGTACTTAAATTATTTGTATAAGAAGCACATATTAATACAATTGTAGATTAAAACAAATAAATATATTTGAATATAAAACGATTCGTAGCAACCAGTCTTGAACCGATTTCGAAATGGGCCAGATCTAAGCGGGCTACGACTACTTTATTTCGGTAGCGAAGCAGCGGGTACACTGCTAGTTTTATTATTAAATATTCTTTATTATTTCTGTAGTATTTGGTTCCGTGACATTTTTTTCGTATTACTTCTACACTTCTTCCTACACTCCGCGGTCCACTACAACCGCCATGTTTTATTGTCTTTGTAGTGTACTTAGAATTGTACCTCGTGAATGAAGGCCTGCGTACTTGCTTTTGGCAGATACCAGGATTAAATAAAACAATTTTTATTTCATCAAATCAAAGAATATTGCATCTTTTTGATTAATTAATTAATATATATATATATTAATTGAACTTATATATATATATATATGAATGTGTGCCTGCTGTGATCTTTCAGCAATTTTAATTCCAATGTTTTTAGTTTCTTTGATTTTGACAAAGCAACATAAAATTGTACATGGCAAGATAATACATACAAGTTCATTTCTAACTCATAAAATTAAATTGATAAAAATTAGTGGCTCCACAAACAAAATTTAGAATTCAACACGCAAATTTTATATTTAATTGGAGCAAATATTTATTTATTTATTTTAATAAAATATTCGTTTGTCTTCGTCTTCGCATAATTTATAGTATGAATATAAATACACTATTATTACGTAATAATATTTATTACATAAAAAAAAAAATAGTCCTAGAAATGAAAACTTCTAAAATTTAGGCAATAAAGGCTCGATTAATCCATGGGCCGTTTAGTAAAGATTAGATGCATGTTCCGTACTTTTCAATACTGTTCTACACTGCTCTAAAGAACTCCCCTGTCACTTTATTTTGTGTCTGTTAATTCATTTTTAATGTTTAATTTGATTGTTCGCTATTCGCACTATCACTGTCACTATCTATTATAGTGTCTTGCGGTTATTTTCTTTTTAATCTACTATGTATTTTTCGCTTACCCAGTTTATAGTGTGTGGCACCGGAGCACAGTTCAATTCTGTGGAAAAATGTTATTGACAGTTTTCTCCTGAATTCTTCTATAGTAATTATACCCAGCTCCTCGTGTACAGATTTCGAATTAAATATATGGTTCTACATAACTTGGTTGCCAGATTTTGAACATGATGGTTCCATGTCAATGTGGTCTAACAACAGGTCTATATAAACCCCTAGAAAATTTACTGACCCTGGGTTAGTAAACTTAGAATGCTTTAAAGTAATTAATTTTGAGATTTTGATCTGAACAACAACGTGGTATCATCAGCGTACATAAAATGGGAGCAGTCTTTAATACACGAAGGAAAGTCATTGACAAAAATAAAAAATAAAAGAGTTCCTAAAATAGATCATTGTGGGACTCCACAGGTAAAAGGCAAGGGTGTTGAATCTATGTCTCGAAACTTAGCATACTACAATCTATTAATGAGATATTATTTCAAAAATGTACAATTGTTTTGGTCAAAACCATACTTGGTTAGTTTAGTCAGTAAAATTTCATGTGACACTCAGTCGAACGCCTTAGATAAATCTAAAAACGTGTACAGGCAGTATTCACGGGCTTTTAAACCTAGTAATACTTCATTAGTAAATGAAAGAATGGCACCAGTCCTGAAACCGAATTGCTGTTTATTATTCTTCAAACCGACCCTACAACGGGACAAATCCTGTAAAGCAATGTATGATCAAATTATATGTTACATCATGTATGTAGAGTTGATTAAATAAAGTGTATTAATAAAAAAATAAAAATTATATTGATGAAAGTTTTTAAAAGTGGCGTAAGGCATTACCACTGGTGTAAAGCAGCGTTTCTCAACCGGAGGGCCGCGGCCACCTGAAGGGCCGTAAAAGCTTCGTCTGGGGACCGCGAAGTCATATAAAATCGAAGCATGAAATTATAATAGAAAAACGCTCAATTTTGCAAGATATATTCATAAATATATGACATTTATATTCATTAAAATATAGCTTTTAAACTTAAGTAAAATAAATTATACTTATTTTGACAACTAATTTAAACTAATTAAAACGGTTCGCGTTGGAGGTACTTCAAGTACTTTCAAGTAGGTACGACTTGAACTTGCAATATTTTTTGTTATGCTCCGAGCTACTGTTAGCTAAAGAGTAAGGATGCGAAAGTGTTCAAAATGGAAAGCAACTTGGAACAATGGAACACTTGTAAATAAAAATACTTGCAAGCCATTATAGGTAATCGTAACAGATATTAATAACATGTTTATGTAAAGGTTGTTTTTTTTCAAAAGTTTTATCCAATTATTCCCAACACGCCATACGTTCCTATATAAAAAATCGAAGTGTCCTTGATATCCTGTACTTCCGGTACTACCATCCAATTATTTGGGTAAACTCTGGTCACCAAATTTTTTTCCGAACTTGCTCACACATCGTCTTTTCGAGAAAAATCGTGTTTCGGCTATCTTGATATACTTTGAGATCCCTCCCTCGCTCCCCCATTCTCTCTCTCTCTCTCTCTATATATATATATATATATATCTACAGGACGGGTGGTTGGGAAACACTGCTCCAGGTAACTATCTGACAGATAAGGTTATATGATACGTTAAATGTCATTCCGTCTTTCAATACAAATGTATCTATCCAATAGTTATTTAACGGATAATGAGACTGATGTATTGAATTCACTGCTTGGTAATGACATTTATTCAGAAGATAAAGTTCCAGATAACATTAACTGTCAGATAGTTACCTAGTGGTTTAAATGAAGGTGGAAAGACCGGGCCTTAAGGTCATAATGCCCGGGGGGGGGGAGACACCTTAGGCCTCCAAATGAACCCGTAAATAAAAAAATTAACCTGTATAAAATTCTCGAGAGATAACTCCATTATACTTTCAATAGTAATTTTCATCCCTTTCTGAGATCTCAGAATTATCATTGATAGCCCAAAAGTCATCCTATTATCACCTCTGTCCTCCCATTTTACCATATAGGCCATGTCTCCAACGCTATAGCTCTGAAATTTTAATAAATCCTCAATCAAAATGTATAACTATTTATATAAAGATACAAAGTAACAAAATATAAACTATTTTAGATCATGTAGTACCAAGTAACTTCCAAATTTAACGTTAAACCTCATCTTCAATAATAAAAAAATAGTGTATTGGGCCCGGCAGTTTCAATTTCAACCACCTGTATACTATTGATAAAATATTAATATATGTGTTTATTCTCATAAAGAATTATTTTAAGCAATTCTGTTCCTTATTTATTAATTGTTAATGACTATATTCCTTAATGAGCTTTATCAGGATTAACCATCTTGATATGTAGTGATACGTGATTTTTGCAAGTGGCGTCTTCATTTTTTTCTGACGTTTTTAGTTATTTTTAAGTGATAAAAGTGCAGAAAATACTTGAAATAGTGTGTTATAGTGTGGACTTTAGTGTTTGGACTCCATGCAGACCAAAATTGGAGCGACTGGAAAGGTATTTGTAGTAATTTTTGTTAATTTTATAATGTAAGTCATTGTTATGTAGAATGTGCTTCTATGGACAATATAGAAACACATACATGCATACACTATCGGCTATAACTAGAAAAACAAACTATTTTTTAAATCAGTTTCATAAATCCCGATTATTGACTGAATGAATATTGAATTATATTGGTATAGCAACAACCATTTATAAGTTAGAACCTGCTCTTAAAAATATTCGTTGTACTTATACAATAAATAAAATAATTATATATATATAGGGGGGCCGCAGACTATATTTAAGTTATTTTTGGGGGTCCCATGCCAGAAAAGGTTGAGAAACACTGGTGTAAACTACTGTGTGTATTGGAAAAAAAGCTTCATTTTTAAATGTAGTAGTGACGATTTGAATACGAATTGGAATTCAACCATTGTTAGTTCATGTAATAGCTATTTGACCGTGCTGACTTCATTCTCTGCGGTAATAATCAAAATAATAATCAAATGTATCATCAATTGCTATTCAAAGGTATGTCAATGGCATAATGAACATAAAATTATTTCTGGCTACTATTTCACTTCCCGTACTGTTTTACTGATGAGAAACCATTTACAGATGAGATATTGAATATTGACTTTGGTTAAAATCAGTGGCGTATACAGGACTCGTAGTTAGAGGGCACTTATGATGTTAAGCTGCGTACAGATATTTTAAATTAATAGACTGTAGACCAATGGTTTTTAAACTTTTTCGAGTCGTAGAACCCTATACAGTCTAACACAATTCCGTGGAACCAAAAAAAAAAAAAATAACATAAGATTGGTACTTATGCAGGTGACCAGATTTCAGTTGAGGTAAACCGCAAGATTGAAAAAAAAAATAATTAGAAATACAGTTAAGTACTTCAATGTTTTATTAAATTTTGCTCACTAAAATATAAGTGATGAGCAAAAAAAGGTCATCACCTCCAAAATCCAAGTGATGAGCAAAGAAAATATGTGTATATACATGGTAAGACGAGCAACCATTCAGACCTCTAAATTTCATACGTTGTACGTTGCCGATTGTGGATAGTTTTCTAAACTTATAGCTAGTGAGTTGTTTTAATGAGACATATAAACACATTGGCTATCTCAGTGTACATCGTTGACGACGTTCATATTGTATGCCTTTACATAACCTAACAAAATGTCATCGCGCCAATTATAACAAATCTCGCCCAAAATTACAAAGATAGAAAATAAATATGATCAATTTAGGTAATTAGTTTAGGTTTAGTTAGCAAAAATCTAGGACAGCAGAATTAGGAAAACGATAATAGATAATAAACATTTTACGAAGCCACCGTAGTTGGTTTAAAGACACACAGATGACACACCATTCGCAACTCATTAATTTCCTTAACTATAAACAATGCCAGTTACGTTACAACTAGCTCTTAAATTTATGCATAGTTTACAGTTCACAGTCAAATAATTTAAAGAGCTCTGGACGCAGATTGATCTGTAAGACGGAAGTGAAAAACTGGCGGCTGGCGGGCCACGACCCTCAACATTTTTTATAGACACCAAGCGTTAATGAAAAAAAAAAAAACTTGAGCTTATTTAGGGTAAACGTATTTTAAAATTGTAAAATACATTCTCATTTCTGTTTATAAAAATTTTCAAGGAGCCCTTCGGGATATTAGAAGTTCC
The DNA here is from genome assembly GCA_963971575.1 of Liopterus haemorrhoidalis. NCBI lineage: Eukaryota > Metazoa > Arthropoda > Insecta > Coleoptera > Dytiscidae > Liopterus > Liopterus haemorrhoidalis. The sequence continues at coordinate 58,000,307 of OZ020611.1, forward strand.
GTCATGGCTTATCATTTTGTATGAAAAATAGACCGCCACCCAAATTATTTTAGCACCCTTGATGTTGGATATTGATGTTTATATCAAAAACAAAAAGAAATGATAATTTCATTATTTGTTGATAAAAAAAAAATATGATTGTTAATCCATGTATCAAAAACTTTCATTTGATATTCCTTAAAATTTTACTTTTTTTCTTCGATAAATACATATTTATTTATAATTTTCGCGGGATATATTTTTGAAGTCTCAGTATTTCTCGTACATGTGTTCAATTCTCGAAACTCACCCGCTTGACCATAATTACTACTGAACGGACAGACTCGTATAACGGATTAGGATTTCTTGATCATACTTAAGAAAAACTAAAAATAACTAGGGAATAATTCTATTAATTTCAATACTAGTCATAATAAAATATAGTTTATATATTGTAAAATACAGAAGTTATATTTCTGCATAATTATTTTAAATTTGTTAAATTTTCATTTCATAAACCTTAAGGACGAACATTGTGCCCCCCCCCCCTTGCATATGATTTTGGTTAAAATATTTCAATTTTTAGAACGCTGTAGGTTGATCACCAATAAAGCCTTATAACGTTTTTTTTTGTGTCATTGAAAAAAATAATTATTTAAAAAATATATATTATGTGGTATCAAAAGAAAGCTCTTAAGACAATGATGGTGAACCTATGACACGCGTGTACCGGGTGACACGCCAAGACATTTTTGGTGACACGCATCAGTGGTGACAAAAATTTTCCCTCTAGGTATTTTTGTGAGACCCTATTCTCGGCGTTAAATAATATTAAAACCAATAAAAGAGACCGACTCACAGATGAAGTAAGTAGCACTTGCTTGGGCTTGAAATGCACGAAATACCAAACTTCAATTGAAGATTTAGCAAATGCAATTCAGCAACAAAAAAGTCACCAATTTAAAGAAGTATTAATTTTTGCTTTTTTAATAAATAAATAGATCAAAAATATAACTACAGGCTATTCCAAACGATTAGGTGGAACTAAATGGAAATTTCGTTTTTTTAGGTTGTCACGAAAAGGGACTTTGCTTGGGTTATTTCATGTTTCAGGTTTGGAATGTGAAAAATTGAAATTCCAACATTGATACTTTGGAAACGAATGACATATGTCAAAAATCTTAATACATTTTTCCTTATTTTGAAGACAAAAAAATAAATGGGAAATTTTTATTAAGAATGACAAAAAATTAAAATGCAATGAAAAGAACATTTTATAATGACAATCAATTTAATTTACAATTTGCAATGTGAGTATGATTTATAAAGATTAAAGAAAATGACCAAAAGTCCGAATTAATAGATAAAATTTACTAGATTCCAAAATCTAGTTCCGCCTAAACGTTTGGAATAGCCCTTATTTTTTTACTAGGGCTGCATATATTACAAAATTATGGATATTTTTAGAAGTGACACAGCACCCGAGTTAAGCTAGTTTTTTCCCCGAATTTTGACACACTGTCTTAGGACGTAAATTAAGGAACGAAAAGTAGTTTTTTAGAATTTTTTTATAGACACCCTTTAACGCAAAGGGGTTAAACTAAAATTCTGAAAAAAAAATCTTATTAATGTACGTACATTGATCTAAACCGAAAACGTACGAAAGGAATTTTTGATCAGATTTTGTTTTTGGAAAATATTACATTTTTGTGTTTTTTGACAAGTCGTTAATTTTTTAAATTCACTGCTAAATTATGGCTAGTATTGCTTCGGATGTTTTTTTTTTCTAAGGTAGTGTTCTGTTTTTTTTTTTTGTTTTTTTTTTTTGTTTTTTTTTTTATTTAAAAATATAATATATGAGAAAAATTGGTGTTAGTGAGACTTATGTGAATGCTGTTCGTAACCTCTATGAAAAATGTTCTAGCTGTGTCAAGCTAGGGAAGAAACTCTCTCCCGAGTTCCCTGTAACGAAAGGACTCAGACAAGGTTGCAGTCTAGCTCCCACCCTCTTCAAAATATATATTGAAGGGGCCTTGAAGGCATGGAGGCGCAAATGCAGTAATATGGGTATAGATATTGGAGGCAATCCACTGTATACCCTATTATTTGCAGATGACCAGGTTCTGATAGCTGAATGTGATTTAACGAAGATGATTCCAGCTATATGGTGAGAAAACTAAGGGAGTAATATAAGAAATGGGGTTTAGAAATAAATGCACAGAAAACTGAATACCTCGTTGTTGGTGAGAAGGGAAGAGATCTCAAAATAGATGACGAAATCATCAGAAACTGCCAGACATTTAAATACCTAAGTGTTACCCTATCAAATAGAGGGAAGAGTGAAGATGATATTAACAATAAAATAGGGCAAGGGAAATGTGTAATAAGGCAACTAAACCCGGTATTGTGGAACGACAATATAACCAAAAGGACGAAAACGGTTATCTACAAAACTATTGTCGAAAGTATCTGTACCTATGGTTCAGAAACATGGGAGCTCACACAAAGAAATAAAGCCCGACTGAGCGCCGTGGAAATGGACTTTTGGAGAAGGAGTTGCGGTATCTCCAAACGCGAGCACGTTCGTAATGATACCATAAGAGCAACTATGAACGTTGAAAACTCCATCATAGAATCGATAGAAAACAAACGACTCTTATGGTATGGGCACCTCCAGCGTATGCCTGATGACCGATGGCCCAAGAAGATTTGGGAGTAGATTCCTGCGCGCAGACGAAGACCAGGGCGACCAGCAAGGACCTGGGCTCAGGATGTGCGGGAGGCGATGGAGGCAAGAGGTCTCCAAGATGGCGACTGGATGGACAGAGTCGCCTGGCGAAAAGAAAGCGAGAAACGGCGCCAGCCGTAAACCATTCGCTATATATATATATAATAAAAAAAAATAACAGCTGAGTGACAGTAACAGCTGATAGAACCAAGTCATATGTGTAGAGTTTAGTACGTAGTGTTCAGTAGGTTTCACCTACTATTATATGTCCTGATTCAACCAATTTAGTTACTTTAGTTTTTTGTTTTTAAGGTATCAAAGAGGCATAAATCATCAAATAACACATTGTTAATATTGAGAAATACGTTTCTGGAATCGAAGAAAATTAAGTAATTTATCAATATCGTCGGCTTTCCTGTAAATACTTCTAAGTCCGAGAAGCATAACTTTTCAGGAGAGGCAAAAAACTTGCTACAATCATTATTTTAGAACTATGTTTTATGAAATTTTCATGAAATGTCAATACAATTTCAGTTACAATGGGCAAAACATTTTATGATTATTTTATCATTTTTGTATTATTTTACGGAAATAATAAAACAAATAAAAACAAAACAGTCGAAAATCGGACTTTTTTTAAGAAGTTTTTACAAGTAAGCCGACGATATATTTCTTGTTGATTTAATGAAGACTTGAATAGGAAGCAAAAGCCGAAAAAAACGCTAGGATTTTTCAATTTAAATTTTATTGTAACGAATTTTTCGAAAATTATGTTTTTAAAAATTAAATTGAAGCTCTTAGTAGTCCAATAACGAATAAAAATGGTCAAAAAAACTATTGATTTTGATGTGATTATAGAACAAATATTCCTAGACATCCAGCATTATGTCGGCTTCTTACACTTTTAAATACCTACAAAACCCCGAAATGTGTGAAAATTCACACTTTTGATGCGAAGTGCGATTTTTCACACGTTTTAATATGAATTAAAAAAAAAAAAAAAACTTAGTCGCCCTATTTTGAGAATTTGCGAGTCACCACTGTACATTGGTATTCAAAAAGTGGTTCATTTTTTGATACAATTTCAAAAATTAGGTTATTTGAAAATCTTGCTGAATATTTAATAGAGCAGCAGTACGCTTCAAATATATTTTCACGTTTTCACTGTTTGATATTTCGTTTTCGCTGACATCTACTTGTTTAAAAATTCTATATCTTTCACAATAACAAAGTTAAATATAAAACGCACTTTAAAATCTGCACTTTACTCGTATATAATCGAATCTTTGTGTAATGAAAAATCTTCAATACTTCTCAAAACTTCGACGCTTTCTTGTCAGAACTTTGTTGAATACTTTCAAAATTTGAATACTTTCAAATGTTAAAATTTGTAACTTATTAGTATGTAAATTGTAAAATTAGTTTGATATTCTGTTTTCCTGACATGGCATATTACTTTTTGTATTCCAAAAGTACTGTACTTCAAATTAGTTCATTAATTTCTTTTGTAGAAAGTCTAGATTTGCATAAATGCGTAAACTCTCCTAACCTTTATTAATATCTTTATTAATACATTTTGAAGACAAGTTTCTAAGGCCGGCATTACACTATAAAAGATCTTTTATAAAATATTTTATAAAATTTATTTTATAAAACAGCTTTCTTTTAGGAATCCCAAACAGGTATATTATTACACAAATTTTATAAAAGATAAATATGAAAAATTGATGTGAAGTGTGAATTTTCGCACATTTTAGGATTTTGTAGGTATTTAATAAGTATAAGAATATTTTTTTGATAAAAAGTTTTTTGATTATCATTTTTATTCGTTATTTGAGTACTAAGAGCTTCCATTTAATTTTTTTAAGCTAAATTTAAATAGTTCAAATATGTTAACATAATAAAATTTATATTAAAAAAAATTCAACGATTTTTTCCGCATTTGCTTCATATCTAAGTCTTCATCAAATTAATAAGAATAAATTAATGTGTTTTTTGTTTTAAAGGTATTTCACTACTTTCTCCGTTCCAAAATAAGTGTCCGATTTTAGTTTTTTTAATGGATTATTGAAATAAAGAAATTAAATGTCTCAGTAGTTATTTATTTAAATTAGTCCTCGATTTGGGTTTCTTTAACGCCATTCAATCATTACAACACAAAGAGTCTTGATAGAGTATTGATAGACTCATTGCGGCCGTGCATAAAACACGAGATGAAATAACCCCGGAAAAACTAGACAATTCTTTTATTACACTGCAGAAGTGTATGGAATTGATCATGCTTTATAGAGGAGGCAACGATTACAAGCTTCCTCACATTTAATTTAGTTGTGAAAACATACGTTATATATCCCTTTGCATATTTTTATATGGAATTGGACACGTATTTTGGAACTAATAAAATTCCTCAATCGGCCAGTTATTTTAGAACGGAGGGAGTACTAAACATGATTTATTCTTGTATAATACCTTAAAAACAAAAACTAAACTAATTCAAGCAATAGGTTAAATCATAGCGTGTAACAGTAAGCGCTCCGGAGCGGCTATGGATTCCTTTATTTTATTTTTAATTTCAAATAAGATTAATGTACTACCTTAACCATAAATACAAAAATCCGTAACATTATTAGTCATAATTTAGGCATTAATTGAAAATATAATTAATTTTGTCAAAAACACAAAATTGCAATATTTTCATAAACGCAATCTGATTTCTTGCAAAAATTTCGCTCGTACGTTTTTGGCTCAGTCAATGTATTCTGCATATGATGTTTTTAAAATTTTTAGTTTATATCTTCTTTGGGTTTAAGAGTGCGGAACAATAACTTTTTAGCAATAACATTTTTGGCTAAAATCGTATAAAAAGAAATGAATTTAAAAAACTACTTTTCGTTCTGTAATCTATGTTTTAAGATCTTTCGTTCAATATCACACAACGAATTTAAAAAAAAAACATTTTTTTACGACAGAAAAAAAAATTGTTATTTTTCGACAAACCAATCTGATCAAAAATTCCTGTTGAACAATTTCGGTTCTTATCAATGTACATTATGGAGATTTTTTAAGAATCTTAGATACACTTTTCTGGGAGATAGGGTGGGAGACAAAAATTCTTTTACACATTTTTGGAGAAAATCTCATAAAAAAAATGATTTTTCAAAAATAAAAATTTGCTTGTTGATATAAACACGATCTGAATTATGAAAAGCAGTAATGATGTCCATTGTTTCTTTAAGTAAATAAGTAAAACTATTTGTACGTAGGTACTTAATCTTATTACTTGTTTTTGCCAAATATTATTATACGAGGGTTACCTTTTATGTTTTTACAAACGACCACTAGATGGCGAAATTGAAATGTGTCATTACTATATTCGTAAAATTTGACATTTGTTATGGTGAAATAAGTGGCAGTTTATAAATTGACCAAGTAGTTTGTTGACAGTGAGCGTTAAAAAAAACAAGTTTGTGAAAAAATGGATATTACTCGTGAAAGTTTTCGTTGGATGATTTTTTACGATTTTAGCAAAGGCCTAACTCAACAACAATACGTAGATTCGCTTCGTTCAACTTTTGGTAATGAAGCACCATCAGAAAACACTGTTTACAATTGGTTTGCAGAATTTCGTCGTGGTCGTGCGTCCGTCGTGGTGGATGAATCTCGTGAAGGTCGACCAAAATCGGTTGTGATTCAAAAAAACATCGATGCTGTGCGCAAAATGATTGAAGAAGATCGGTATGTGACTTACCGTGAGATAGAGGCATCATTTGGCATATCGCAGACTGCAATACATTCGATTTTGCATGAACATTTAGCTGTGAAAAAGATCTGTTCCCGATAGATTCCGCATAATTTGACCGAAGCTTCAAAAAAGGCTCGTGTTGATTGGTGTAAGAGAATGCTAAAAAAATGCAACCTAGGCACAGCAAAATTCGTATACCACATCGTTACAGGAGACGGAACTTGGATTTATTCATATTATCGGGAAACTAAGAAACAATCCACTGTTTGGATCTTCCAAGATGAACCGAAATCCACAAAAGTTGTTCGTTCACGAAACACTTCCAAAAAAATAATCGCTTGTTTCTTCGGTTGTACTGGACATGTTGCTACCATGCCTTTAGAGCAGCGGTTCTTAACCGGGGAGCCCTTAGGGTTCCCGAAATTAAAAGAAAATAGAATAAATAGAAATTCATAGTTGGTAAGTTGATATATGGATTATATTATAAAATTCATTTATAATCCGTAAATAAAATATTATTTCAAAAATTTTCTTGGAGGGTCCAGAAAATATTTTAGGCTAGTTGGGGGAGTCCCAAGTATAAAAAGGTTAAGAACCGCTGCTTTAAACGATTGGAGAACAGTTAATGCTGAATGGTATATAACAATTTGTTTGCCAAAAGTCATCGACAAAATCAGGAAAAACAACCAAAAACGTCGCATCAATCGTCATCATGACAATGTAAACTACTCGGTCAATTTATAAGCTGCCACTGATTTCACAATAACAAATGTCAAGTTTTACGAATATAGTAATGACACATTTCAATATTGCCATTTAGAGGTCGTTCGTAAAAACATAAAAGGTAACCCCCGTATTGCATAATAGATCTTATATAGTGTAATGAAATGCCTAAAACTCATTGTATCGAGACCTCAATTTAACTTTTAATCACGCGCGAGAAAAAATATTAATCCCGTTCACTCACGTTTTAATCATGAACTGCCGTGTCACAACGTGACACGGAATTTTCATGGCATGCACCCATCACCTCCCGGGAACTCTCCCGGTATTCCGCCGGTACAATCCCCCATTGAACATTATCAAGTATGAATCAGTAATTATAGCGATTTTATCAAACCAATTTATATTTCTATGGAAACTATCTATATATAAATATATCCATCATTTAAATCTCGAGTTATTCCATTACAAGTTACGTTTATCCGTTTTAAAGTTGTACATTTCAGTATGTTTGAGTTACGAGCATGTGTATATCCCACATATACAACAGCTTATGTTTTAACGTTTCCACTGACGTATGTATGTATATGCGAGCGGCGTCGCGGCGCACTGTGTTCCAGTTAGTGGCCGTCGTTCTGTGTAGGTGCGTCCATGCATAATGTGCGAGAAATGAGAATTAGCGCCTGTGCGTCTAAAGTAAATAAAAGTGAGTGTCAGATAATATAACAGAGAGTAATTTTTAAATAACACCACATAGAATGTGAATTTAATATTTAAAAGTTGTGAAAATAAATATTGAGTAAAGGCTGTGAAAAAAAGTTTTTGGATGGATTATTAATTTTTAGAGTGAGTGATGTGAACTGAACCCGGATGATAAAGTTTCGCAGAGGTTTTCAAACAGTGGAATTTAAAAGTATTCAGTAATTGTTTTTACTAACCGAAAGTTTGCGGACCTCTGGTACAGTTGTTCTTAACCGATGTTCCGTGAACTTCTCCGTGAAATTATCATTGAGTCGGGTTATTGGGAACTATTTTTTTTATTATAAGAGATATGAAAGAGGTTAAACTAGAAAAGATGCGGTATTTTAATCTACAAATATCAAAATTAAACTGGAAAAACAATTGACGAGTTATTTTAAAAAGATACATTATATTTAAATGGAATTCCTATATTTTTTAGACTCTCGCATAGAAAATATATTTTTCTTTAGTAAAACATTAGGTCTAAACCTGTATTAAAAAAGTTAATAAGACTTGATTAAACAAATAAATTCCAAGTAAAACAAATATAACTCCAGTGATTTATAGCCACCTGTTTTATTAAAATAAATTAATAAATTAGAATGCTAAATTTATTGGAAAAATATAATATTTTTACAGAGTGTCAGTATGCTTTTAGAGCAAATCGCTCAACAAGTAAGGCAGCAATTACACTGCTGAATAGGATAATGGAGCTCCTATTTATAAATTTTAAAGGAAAAACTAAATTATTATGGGATACGGGGTAGAGCATTAGACCTTCTAATGGACTTTTCGATGAACAGAAAACAATGTCTACATTTTAAAAATATTGTACCGTCAGAAAAAAGTATAAATCTAGGTATTGGTCAGGGAACGGTCCTAGGACCGTTCCTATTTCTTATATACATAAATAACGATTCACGGTAAGTTCATCGAAAATCAATTCATCGAAAATCAATTCATCGAATGATCAATTCATCGAATCGTCAATTCATCGAAAAAAAAATATTTTGTAAATATTTGAGAGGAATTCCGAGGGGATCGGAAAGCCAAAAAGCAGTGGTCAATAAAAGTTGACAGACTACACTTATTAAATAACTATCATACTTGGTCTATTAATAATTTTTAAATTTTCCATTCAGAAAATACGCCAGGTAAAAGATACCTGTTGGATTATTTTGAAATCGAACAGGGCTTCTTAGATCAGAAAAACTAGAACATGGGTAGCTCGCTTCGCTCGGCTTCTTCTAACCAAACCCTTACTAACCTTACCTAACCTAAGATAGTGTTTTGACATTAAACTAGAAGATGGGTAGCTCGCTTCGCTCGGCTTCTTCTAATAAACCCTTACTAATACCTAACCCTTACCTAACCTAACCTAAAATAGTGCTTGGTTCTTAGACTAGAAGATGGGTAACTCGCTCCGCTCGGTTTTAGACTTTTACTAACTAAACCTAACCTAATTACCTTGTTTTAAGTTGCATAGTACTTTATTTTCCCCCATATTAGCCAAATTAAAATGCGTATCATTTATTTACCTTTTTTTAAACCATATAAAAAAATTTATGCAATTATTTCTTAGTCTGTCTACTTTTATTAACCACTGCTTTTTTCACTTCCCGATCCCCTCGGCATTCCTATCAAATATTTACTGTTTTTTTATTTTTCGTTGAATTGACGATTCGATAAATTGATAATTGGATGAATTGATTTTCGATGAATTGACTTTCGATGAATTGATTTTCGATGAACTCATCGGTTACCATAAATAACCTGCCAAGTAATATGCTTTCTACAACTATGCTTTTTGCTGACGATTCCTCGTTTATTGTTGAAGGTACAGATTGTGAACACGTTCAAACAGCAGTAAATGTAACGGAAAAGTAAGCCTTAGAGTGATTTATTTCCAATGGCCTGAGTCTAAACTCCAGCAAAACAAAAACTATTGTTTTTAGTTTAAACATATACTTAAATAATAATACTTTGTACAATTATACAATAGTTAAGTTGCTTGAATTCCATTTAGACACAAAATTGGAAAGAGCATATTCACCTAGTATCCTCCAAGCTCAATACTGTGGTGTATAGGATCAAACGATTAATGGATTGTGTATCAATCGAGATTGTCAGAATGGTATATTTTGCACACTTTCAATCTGTGCTAAACTACGGGATTGTGTTGTGGGACAATTCAGTAGACTGGCTCAGAATTTTTATAATTCAAAAACGAGCCGTCAGAATTATGTCTAGGCAGTGGCGGATATATCTTTTTGGGGGCCCAAGACTTAAAAATACCAAGGGGCCCTACACATGTTTCAATCAAAAAAATAAAAAAATAAAAGACAGTATTGAAGGTTAATTATTATTTATTACATTTTTATTAAATATATGTATTAAGACAGCGTTTCCCAAAGTGTGGGTCGCGACCCGGCACCGGTTCGCAGAAAAATTTTGCCGGGTCGCGAAAAAAATTGTAAAAACACAAAAAACATTTTTTTTGTACATATTATTTTTTTTTACGTCAGTTAATCACTAGAATAGTGTGTATTTGTGAACTTTATTACTATATTATATTCTTTATTACTATACTATACACTTTATTACTAATTATTACTCTTTATTACCATAAAGCTACTGCTTTAACATAAAATTTGTTTTGTAAATAAATGTTTATTTTTTCATAAGGTGGGTCGCGAAAAATTTTAAAACCTCGTACCGGGTCGCGGTCAAAAAAGTTTGGGAACCGCTGTATTAAGAAGTACAAACAAGAATATTAAAGTACAATCACAATTATTTATTGCATTTTCATTAAACATATATTAAGTACAATCACTAGAGACCGGTAAAAATATGCAACGGTACTTTTGCCATAGGCGTGCTATTTTAAACTTTATTTTAACAAAAAACCAACAAAAAACAAAAGAATAAAACACTTGTATCGCAATGAATTCTTATCTTAATAACGACACCTCATTATTTTGGAATTATATCCGAGATAGGTAATTCCGGTCACTCCTTTGCCATTGGTCAGTTTTTGATAAGATATTAAGTTTTTATACGCTACACTATTTGTCAGCAGGGCACATTACAAATATATATAATTACATTTTACTTCTACAGATAACACATGTGCCGCTTTTTATCGAAAAACACCTAACTAAAGTACCGTTGCATATTTTTGCCGGACCCTAACAATCACAATGAAATTAAATATAATACAATGACGATAACAGATTATTAAATTTAAAAATTATTAATGACGCATTTTTCTGACTTTCGTCTCGGCATATTCCTTAATAACTTCATCATAGTTCAATGACTTCGTTAAATCACTTTAAAATTTAACGTTAATCCACTGATAAAATCATCAAGTCCGCTAATCTCTCATTATTAATTTTATTTCTTTGTTTATTTTTAATGTAACTCATTCTTGAGAATGATCTTTCTGCTTCACAATTAGTAATAGGTATCATAAGGAAATTTTTTAATAATGCACATAAATTTGGATCAATTAATTGTTTATAGTAAATAATTTTTAAAATTTGTGCAGAATTAACTGAGAACTGAGATAGTCAAAATAATGCAATTTGAAGTAACAATTTTTGTTCAAGCTGTACCTTTGGGCTGGTGGGGGTTGTGTTTGGCAAAGAATATTAGAACAATTTTAACTAATGTTTTAGTTACTCATCGTTCCTTGAAGTGAAAAAAATTAATCACGTTTTAATGTTGGATATTATTTTTTTATTAGCTGACGCTTCAGTTACAAATGTTGCTTTTTAATAAATATTAGTATATTTGTGATTTTTTTTTTTTTTTGTGTTGTTTTTTAAAGTAATATTTTTGTTTTGATCTTTTCTTTTATAAGCCGTGCTTGATATAGAATATAATAGGTATATGTCCGAGAGGTTGGGGGCCCCTTGCGGATCTGGGGCCCAGGGCTTAAGCCCTATTAGCCCGTATGTAGATCCGCCACTGTGTCTAGGGTCAAGTCATTGTAAAGATTTGTTCAACAAACTCAACATTCTGACAGTATCGTCGTTATACATTCTTAATATATTGATGTACATTAAAGATAATGAGAATGTAATTAAAATAATACAGACATACATATGTATAATACCCGCAGAAAAAATCTATTTCCATTGCCATTCTGTAGATAAAGTCCATTTACCGTAACTTTGAAATGACGTCACAGTTGAAAAACTCACCTTGTTGCCAATTCGTAAACTGTCAAAAAAAGTTAGGTTATATCGAACAACTTCTAAAAATATATTGAAAACCTATATTTCCTGTGGAGGAAAGGAATTAATGTAAATTATAATGGACAGCAGTTCTTTCTAACCGATTTGTCGCGAAATTTACGGTTTATATAATATTAAGTGTGTAATGTAGTATTAAATATTGATATCGGAAAGCAATGATAAAGAGTCAAATTTTTTATTATTCGAATAGAAATTTTTGAATTTCAGATGTTAGATACAATTTTGTTTCGAATAATGAATATTCAAATATTATTTCCAGTCAAATAGTTTATTGCCGCTAGCTGCAAGTGTAAATTTCATGAGTATGCTAAAATTACTTGTCGTTTGCATCTGATGATAATAAACCGTTCTACGTAACAGACCTGTAGGTTAAAATTACAAACAAAAAAAAAAAAGAACGTAACAAATGTAAATCGAACATATTTTATTAATCATATATAATATTTGTTTATCGACCAAGATACAAAATTAAATATTGTTTTTGTTCACTTACACTACAAATTATAATACCTTTTAAAATATACAAACACAATATACAAATAAAAGTACGTTATAGAAATATCACCCATCATATTTGATATCTATTACTCTTTTATGAGTTTTAAAAAACCCTTAAAGTTTGGTTTGAATCGCTCTGTAAGAAATGGTAGTTTACTAAGGTATCATTGCAGTTTTAATAAAATAACTCGACCAATATTTCGAAAACTATTGCTACGATCAAGCTAAAATTTTATATCTAATACTATTTTATGAGTCTTAAAAAACCCTACAATTTTAGTCTCAATCGCTCTGTAAGAAATGGTAGTTTACAAAGGTACCATTGCAGTTTTTAAAAATTAACTCAACCAATATCTCGAAAACTATTGCTACGATCAAGCTAAAATTTGATATCTACTACTCTTTTATGAGTTTTAAAAAACTCTTAAATTTTAGTCTTAATCACTCTGTTAGAAATGGTAGTTTACTAAGGTACCCCTTTCATGTAATTTTATATTAATAGTGTCGACAGTAACATGCTCTCCTAAAATCAAATTAATTATCTTTCAAAATAATTAATAAGAGACAAAACCATCCTTTGAGCACGGCTACTAAGAGCTTTGGGCATTTTTATTACAGTTAAATTAAAAAAAAATAAAACATAACCTCACTAAATAAGCACTTAAATGTCAACCTGACAAATAACGATTGTCCAATCCAATTACAAACTGACAACATTGGAAAAATTGATTTTACCAACATTAAATAAATAAATGTACTAACTGAGTTATGGATTGATGTTGATTAAAACATATCATAACGTTGGTACTTAAATTAATCAAGTGTGACGTCATCTCATATTTATTGTGAATGGAGTTTACAGTGCAAACAGGAACCTGCCTCTTATCACAGGCAGTGACCTATACAATTTGACTTGAATTAGTGTAACAGTACTTGTAAAAAGAACTCAAATAAAGAATTATAATTATTATTATTAATACTAAAAATCAAGCCTTAATAATTTGTTATAAATATCTAACTGATTTACCCGGCATTGAAAAGGTGATCGTTTAGATGTGCTGCTGTTGTTACTGTTTAGCATTAAAGACCTGACGTGTACACACGGGGGGTTCTCGGGTCCACACCTCACCCCCAGAAGAATAAATACAGTGTTGAACTAACCTAATATATAGTGAATTGACATTTTTCAATACATAGAAACGTCATTTTATAATTAGAAAAATGAAATACAAGGTGTCTCAAAAGAAATTTTATATTTATTTAGCTTACTGCGTGAACGCAACGTATCCGAGGGGCGCGGGGGTTATGTCAATCGGTAGCCTGGCTCTTGGGAATTTAGTCGCTATGGAGCGTTTCTCGGGAGCAGACCGCGCGTTATGCGTGCGACAGTTTTACAAAAACGGTGTTTCGGCGACTGTAGCGCGTAGAAAATTCTGCAGTATTCGAGGTTTTCGCCACTTAAATGATGCGCCAAGCATTCCTCTCATTCGATATTGGGTTAAAAAGTTTGAAGAGACTGGTACAACGCTGGATAAATCAAAATCTGGGCGACCTAGGTCATCAAGAACGGTAGAAAACGTGGAGAATGTTAATCAATCTGTTCGTGACGACCCGAACCTTTCAATTCGGAAGCGCGCAAGTGCTTTAAATGTGCATAGATCATCATTTCATCGCATTATGCACAAAGACCTAAAGCTGCACCCCTACAAAATTCAATTGATGCAAGAATTAAAGCCCCAAGATGCCAGTCAGAGGCTTAATTTCGTAAATCAGGGGATTGAGTGATTTTCAACGTTTACCAACATTTTGTTTTCGGATGAAGCTCATTTTCATCTTGATGGCCACGTAAATAAGCAGAACTGCCGCTACTGGAGTGCAACGAATCCGAAACGCAAACATCAGAAACCCCTACATTCGCCTAAAGTGACCGTATAGCTGCGATGTCGGCGCGAGGAATTATCGGCCCTTACTTTTTTGAAGACGAAAGGGGGCGTGCAGTTACAGTGAATTCAGAGCGTTATGTGGAGATGTTAGACAACTTCTTGGTACCTGAACTGCAAAACTTTCCTGGCTATAACCAAAGAACATGGTTCCAACAGGACGGAGCAACTTCACACACGTCCAATATGTCTCTGCCACGTGTTCGTGAAATTTTCTCAGGCAAATTGATCTCCCAGAGAGGTGACATAAATTGGCCTCCACGCAGTCCAGATTTAACCCCTATGGACTTTTTCCTATGGGGTTATCTTAAATCTAAAGTTTACGCCAATAAACCGACTTCACTGGCGCATTTGAAAGAAAATATCCGTCACGAAATGGCAGCCATCCCTGAGTCCACCTGCCGAGACGTCATAAGTAATTTTACTGTTCGATTAAATGAGTGCCGAGAACGCGAGGGTCTACATTTAGACGATATTATTTTTAAGAAATAAATCCCCAAAAAGTGTATTTTAATAATTAATAAACATTTTTTCTATATACGGCTTACTTTTTTTTTAATCGATCCACTAAATATAAAATTTCTTTTGAGACACCTTGTATAAGAAAATACAAATCAAGTCATAAAAATATAGTTAAATTCCTTCTAGATGTCAGATTACAAAGCATCAAAAAGTTGTGTTTGTCTATTAGATTAGTTTCGATTTTGCCACTTTGACGCTGCAATCTTAAAAATGTTTACCTATAGTGGACCAATCAACAAATTTCCTCTTTTATATATATATAATATACATAGATATATAAAAAAAATATTAAAACTCGGTTTTTAACAATTATTTCATCTTAATGAAATAGCAACCCTTCAAACGTTAAGATTATACTATGGATTTACTGGTTTAATCAAGTCTAAATAAGTTATTATAAATTAATAAAAAGATAATAAATAAAATAGTTACTAAGATTTGATTTTTAACATTTATTTCATTTTAATAAAATAGGTCCTAAAAACACTGTGATAATACTTGTTTTACTTGGCATCTACTGGTTTAATCAAATCTTAATAACTTTTTTAATACTGGTTTTAGACCTATAGCTCTCTGATGATTTATTAAAGAATAATAATTTTTCATGCGATAAACAAATAAAATAAACATACTGCTGTAAAAAATACTTGAGATTTTCTTATTTAACTTTCTTCGTATCTCTTATAATAAAAAAGTTTGTACTGCTTTAACAGTTCCCGATAGTACCCTGTATATGTTACTGATTTTGGTGTACCCAAAAATTTTTTAATTCAAGAATGTTTAATTCTTTTTTATATTTAAAAGTGTTTTCGAAAAGGTTAAGAAATAATGTTCTACTACAGGGGTAGGCAACCTTGTTTTAGTATCATTTTGCTGCAAATAGCCTTTGTTGCTATGCGCCAAAAATGTTTAATTTTTGTATCATTTTGCCGCTGGCCGTATTTATTAACCACAGTATTTGGCGGGCAATACTTCCATTTGTAATTTCTATTTTAACAATCTTTGTTTACTCCGGTTTACACATATTTACGTAGGCATAAATACACCTTGTCTGTAAGAAGACTAAAGCAGTGCGGCAGTACGTATAATGTGTTAGTTACGTTGAATAAGAAAAGTAAACATTATATTTTCTTATTGGTGGACAGCATAAAATCGTTCAGCGGGCAGCCGGTTGCCAACCCTTGCTCTAGTATATTAAAAAAAGATTCTCAAGAGGTCCGCAAAATCCTACTAACCAAACTTTATTAAACTACTTCGTTAGATATAAAACTACATTCAATTTCTTTGTGGACATGTTCATGTCAAATCAAGGTTTGATAATAATCTGACCTGACAATTCCATATATAATTCTGAATAACAATATCCTGACAATCGTCAGGATCAGTAGCTGAAAGAAATCTGAAGATATTTTAAGATAATATAAAATTTAAAAAAAAAAAAAAAAACTACCACAATGGATCCCAAACTTTTTCGGTTCCCTGCGCTCTTAATGTATCAAAGTTTTTCCGCGGCATCCCAAGTCAAAACATTAGTATAACTTACTTTAACTAACGCAGTGGGAGGAATATTGGATATTTTCTTGGCGCCCCTGTAGCCCAGATGCGACCCCCCAAGACGCCGCGTCACACAGTTTGGGAATCGCTTCTATACCGTAAATCACGTATCTATTTGTCTACCTAACTGTACGATAAAAATTGTGATCAAAAAAATTATGTGTAAAATTGTTGCTAATTTTTGCAACAAAAGAGTCAAATGAAACATTTTTACCCATCCTATTTCGCAAAGGGTTTGGCATAAAAACCTGAAAATCTCAGAGCAATGCACTTGATGCATGAATGAAATTAATGATATGAATCGAAATAATAGATACGCGCAAAATTTGAGTAAAATTATTTTTCGGAAGATATCTATTAGATATTTCTATTTTTATTAAATTTTTTTGTAATTTTGACAAGAAAAGTGTTTTAAATTTAATTATTATTATTATTATAATTAAGCCATAAAACCCTTTAGGGGTATTGGCCTCTCCTACTTTTACATATTAAGTAACAAGTTAAAATAGCATCTTGACATGAAATAGATTAAAATAATTTTACAATAGTATAAACAACAGTTAAATTTAATATTGGTTATTAAATGAAATATTTTAGTACTTAAATTAACAAACAAACGTTATTTTCAAAAAGTTGTTGAATACACTAAACTGTGAGTGAGTTTAAAATATTGGATTCTCATCCAAAAAGAGCTTATTTTGCTTGTTCGCTGAGGCCAAAATATACTTCACGTATAATTCACGTAATTGTCTTAAGATCACCATAGCTGAAGTCTGATTTAGATAAAATATTTGTGCAACTGCTCCACTATAATGTTGCAACGTGTTATCTACTCAACTGTAAAATGTCCATTTACATCACATCGTTTATTCATTTTTTTATATCGGCCGATTTCTGCAACGAGGCTAATCGCCGATGCCAGGGGGTGAGCTCCTACACCTGAATGAGGAGTGAATAATGGTGAAAATAGGATTAATGTGAACATATTATTGTCGCCCGAATAATATCACCAACGGGGTAATCATCTTTCGTCCAGCCTGTACATACCATCTGGTGGAAGAAATAAATCTATTATTAAATTTATCTTTAAAGAGAAATGGCGCTACAAATGATAATTGCACAACACTTACTGATCCAAATAGATGCAGATTTTAATTTATTTTTATTCAGTTTTTTATAAGACTATAAATTCTGTATGTAATATTTTAATTTATAACAAGCTTTTTCAAATCATTCCACAGCGTAGGTAAAAGATCACTGTCGTATGATTTGCAAAATTTATAAATACAACATGCCTTTCTAGGTTGTATTCGGTCAAGTCATGAATATTGTCACGTGGCTGATGCGATGATAAGGGGTGTTTAATGGCCATGGTATTGGTTTTATTGGAAAGATAATTTTATGCCATTAGTGTTCAAATATTATTTCCGGCATATGGGCTGGCTCAAATAAAGCGCAATCTGGAAATCCAATTTTCGACCACTTTTTGGAGCAGCTACGACCGTATATCGGCAATAACGTACGCGACGAATGTTGTTTTCCAAGTCGTCCATCGTCTCTAGTTTATTGGCGTAAATTATCGTTTTCACATATCTCCACAGAAAATAATCCAAAGGTGTTAAATCGCACGATTTGGAGGCCAATTTACAGGTCAATTACGCGAAATTATACGCTCATCGAATACTTCCTACAATAAATCGATTAAGGCGCGCGCTATGTGGCATGTTGCGCCGTCTTGTTGAAACCACAGCTCTTCCACATTAATGCCATTCAATTGGGAAACGAAAAAGTCAGTAATAATGGCTCTATAGTGGTCACCCTTGACAGTAACGTTCTGGCCGGCATCATTTTTGAAGAAATAAGGATCAATGATTCCACCAATGACAAATAACGATCAATGATAAAGCACACCAAACAGTGACTTTTTGTAGATGTAACGGCGTCTGAATAATGGCTTGTGGATTTTTTCACTCCAACTGCGGCAATTTTGCTTGTTGGCATAGCCATTCAACCGAAAATGAGCCTCATTGCTGAATAAAATTTTGTGGTCAAAATAAGAATCAAGAGCAATCTCGTTTTCGGACCATTCACCGAACGTACGACGCACACGATAGTCATGCGGCTTCAACTCTTGCACGAGCTGGATCTTGTATGCTCGTAAACCAAGATCTTTCCGCAAAATCTTCCATAAAGTGGATGGACACTGATCCAGTTGCTGTGCACGATGACGAATCGACTCATTCGGGTCCTTCTCAATACTCCACAGCAGCAACAGCTTCTTCGGTGCGCACTGTACGACGTCTCTGCGGATGTGTATTATCAATTAGAGTATGCGTGGTGCGACAACAATCCACGGTTATTCGAATTAATTGCTTGGATGGACGATTATTTCGATCGTAAAATGGCCGTAGTTTTCGCGAACTGAACCACGATTTCCGAAATAAATTTGCACAATTTGCAAACGTTGTTCTGGCGTAAATCTATTCACAGTGAAATGGCAAACCAAACTGAGCACATATCAGTTATCAGCTATCAAAATTGCCGCCGCTGAATAAAAAATGATACAAGTATATGGTTTGGATAGTTAAAAAGTTGAAGTAAATGCAATAATGTTTTATGCACGACTGGACCGAAACTGTTTGTTTACATCTGAGTAATCATAACCGAAAATACAACTTAACTCCCACCGGGCTGCAAAAACGAAATGCATGCCGGCCTGTAAAAGAAACAAAACCCCTACTCAAACTCTTTACAAATTCATAACTAGTGAAGTAATTGAAGTTCAAATATACGATTCCGAACCTTTATTGTAAGTAACAATTGGAAACCATAAAATAGTATAAGAATTTCTTCGTCATTATCCATTACAAAATTAAGTACAGCAATAATTGACAAATTTATAGGTTACTTGTTAAATTTATTGTTTAAATAACAAACACATATAAATTCCATAGCAACAGACTGCTACGTCTATAAACTATTAAAAATAAATACAAAATTAATTACCAGTTGTGCGTAAAATGTTGAATGTATTTTTTGGAGTAGAATGTCTTGGCTCTTTCGAGATCCTTGATTTTTTAAAAACGCATTTGTGTGGCGTCATCTGTCATTTTCAATGAAAAACTGTCGGTATAAAGACATAATTCCTTGTCTAGCTTTCGAGTTTCTGTCAAAATCAATTCTCATTTCTATCATTTTCTGAAAATTGATCTATAATTTCGGTAATTGTGGCGAAACTTCTATTGAGCATATCTGTAGGATGTTATCTGTGTTCCTCATTTTCAGAATTCTTTATGTTATACGTGAATTTCTTCTTCGGTCAGGTCTTAAAGGCCGTCCTTGATAAAGTTCTCACCAGACACCTACAATAACTCCTCAATATCAAATTCAGATGAATCCATGTATCGCTTCATCCTGCAATGCATCTTCAGAACTAAATTTCATACACCTATTTCTTAGTGTCTGGTCAGTTATGGTGTCATCACCATACACCACACATTTTTAAGCAATTTCCGTAACATTTTTCCTCAGCATAAACTTCCAAAACATCATGTACACTAACTACATACGAGGGTTACCTTTTATGTTTTTACAAACGACCACTAGATGGCAATATTGAAATGTGTCAATACTATATTCGTAAAATTTGCCAATTGTGTTTGTGAAAATATTAGCAGCTTATAAATTGACCGAGTAGTTTGTTGACAGTGAGAGTTAAAAAAAACAAGTTTGTGCAAAAATGGATATTACTCGTAAAGGTTTTCGTTGGATGATTTTTTAGGATTTGAGTAAAGGCCTGACTCAACAATAATGCATAGATTCGTTTCGTTCAACTTTAGGTAATGAAGCACCATCAGAAAAGACGTTTACAATTGGTTTGCAGAATTTCGTTGTGGTCGTGCGTCTGTCAGTGATGAATCTCATGAAGGTCGACCAAAATCGGTTGTGATTCAAAAAAACATCGATGCTGTGCGCAAAATGATTGAAGATCGGCATGTGACTTACCGTGAGATAGAGGCATCCTTTGGCATATCGCAGACTGCAATACATTCGATTTTACATGAACATTTAGCTGTGAAAAAGATCTGTTTCCGATGAATTCTGTATAATTTGACCGAAGCTCTAAAAAGGCTCATGCTGAATGGTGTAACGGAATGCTAAAAAAATTTAACCTAGGCACTGCAAAATCTACAGGTGACGAAATTTGGATTTATTCATATGAACCGGAAACTAAACAACAATCCACTATTTGAGTCTTCCAAGATGAACCGAAACTCACAAAAGTTGTTCGTTTACAAAGCACTTCCAAAAAACGATCGCTTGTTTCTTAGATTGTACTGGACATATCGCAACCATTCCTTTAGCGGATTGGAGAACAGTTAATGGTGAATGGTATACAATAATTTGTTTGCCAGAAGTAATCGACAAAATCAGGAAAAACAACAAAAAACCTCGCATCATTCTTCATGATGACAATGCAGGCTCCCACACAGCACGTCAAACAATTGATTATTTGAAAGAGAAAAACATCGAATTAATGTCTCGTTGCCCGTATTCACCTGATTTATCCCCTAGCGACTTTTTTTTTGTTCCCCAATGTCAAACAAAAAATGCGTCGACAGCGATTTTCATCACCTCAAGAACTGTTGAAGTCGTCGAAAACCATGTTTTTGAAATATAATCCGTCTCAATTTGTAATACGAAACTAGATCTGGTTGCTTTGGTGACTATTGCGGTGTAAATAGCCAATATTATAAATGTATTGTCAATATACAACATAAAAAATGGACTTTCACTGTTAGTTCCGTATTACAAAATGAGACAGATAATACCAACTTCAGAGTGGAAAAAATGTTTCGAGAATTGGTTTGAATGCATACAAAAGTGTATAATCTTATAGGCAAATATTTTGAAATGGGATGAAACAGTTTGTTCAAAAAAAAAAAAAAACTTTTTGTAAAAACTTAAAAGGTAGCTCTCGTAATTATTATTTTATTGCGATAGGTAAGCAATCACTTTTGTAATAAAATGAAGGGACGATTGCTTAATTGCTTAAAGTAGGTAAAAACTGATCAAGCATTATGAATTATTTGTATCACTAATGTATTATTACCATTTATTCTAGAGAGATTTACAATTATAATAATTTTATAAATCATTTAATTTCTGGCTGTAAATAAAATTATTCCACTGAGTAAATATATAACAGATTTTATATTAAAACAGAAAATTTAACTTAAAATATGATTGAACATAATTTCAATCAGCTGGAAGCGTACATATCCGTTTGAACTCTCAGCTATATTGGCCGATGAGTTACGATATTCAACGGTCAGCCGGAGAAAACCAATGTGTACTAGATCATTTGTAATTGTCATTTAGAGATATTGCAGCTTACATAGAAGCTTACATTAACGATTTATCTATTCGTGAGAACAAGACCTTACTGGGAATTAACAACTGTTCCGGAACCGACCGGCGTGGAGTACTATCAGCAAAGGTCGTCGGTTCGAGTCCCAGTTGAGGAATAGATAGTAATTTATTAACGTCACTTGTGACATATTTAATATTGTCATGTGGGTGGTTCGATTGAAAACAAATTCTTGTTATATATACATAATATTTATTACGCAATCGACTAAAATACAGTTTAATATGAATAGTCGAGGAGCTTTGGAGTGTTTTCCTTTACTCACACGGTCACTGCTACTTGCTAACATGTCACTAAATGTTACTCTCCTTTCAATCTCCTTAATACCTTTTATTATTGTTATAAATACATGTTTTAAATTTTGTAGAAAATGGAAAAAATAGCATACCGCTTAGGTTTTCTTCGAGATGCCTCTATAGGGTACATTCGATTTGACGCTCCGAGCGTTCCGAACACGTTCTGTACACTCAAACGTGTTCGATTTGACGCTCGGAGTACACTCAATTGCATTCGTTTTGCGATCGAGCGAGAATTTAGAGTGCGCTCTATGTGTTCGGGGTTTTAAGATCGAGCATATGGAGTATGACGTAAAAAAGTGGGGGAACGGCGGGTAAGAAATGCAAGTTTTAAATTAAATTATAAATAAAATAAAACTAATAGCCTTAGGGCCGGTCTTTCCACCTTCAGATAAATTGGCTGGTAACATTATCTGACGGATAAAAACAATAAAGCGTCTTTCCACCTTCAGATAAAGTTATTTCTACGAATAAACTATGCTATCTGGCAGATAAGTTATTCGGTAGTCAAAGTAGCGAATAAGTAACAAATAAGTGCGGTTACTGTCAAAAAGTTCGAAATTAAATGATTTCTTGGAACAATAAATTGCAAAATGAACTTGAAAAAATAAAATTTGTTTGAATTTTTTTAATTGTAGAAATAATGCCTTAACTCCAAAATAACAGTGCACCAGTCCACGGTGAGAAAAAATATGAAAAAAGTATCTCGTGCAATATCCAGCTTATATCGGATTTCATTTGTATGCCTTATACGGAAAATTAAATACACAAATTTTAACGAGTATTTTACGAAATTGCCCGCTATCCACGAGTGGTTGCAGCCTGGGATGAATGTTAGTGAAACTGCATTCTTCTGTGAAAAAAACGCTGAAGTTAACGGTGTCGAGAAGGATATTTTATACTAAACGTTAGCCGGGATCCACGCCTTACAATACAATGTTTAATAATTATAACATTCGCTTCGAATTTGAGCAATAATATTATAATTGGTATAGAAGCAACTGCAGTATTACGCAACTTTAACGTTACAAGAGTTAATATGAAGAACCACCCACAAAAGATCAGTACTGTGTCGGTGACGTACCTGAAGAAACTGATTACTCAGAAGAAATGAAAATGGAAGAATACTCCGTGATTTAATTTCTTATTTTCAAATTTATTCTAACTTATTTTGTATTTACATCAATCATAATAAAATTAAATAAACGTAAAACAATTATTATTAATATCTACTATCTATTTTTCATTCCCCCATTTTTATTACATGCTTACGACATTAATAATTGCTAAAATCTTGTATAACGCATACATAAATTTAATATTGTTAATAACAATAACCAAAAAAACGGCTCGACAGCTGTCAGTTTACCAATTTATTTATTTATTTCCATAGAGAAACAAAAAAAAATTCTTTCTCAACGCCTATTTCAGTTACAAATTCAGTGTTACCAATCTGAGGATTCAATATGTCAGTCTCATTATCCGTCAGATAACTATCTGATAGATAAATGTGAATTGATAACTTTATCAGATAACTTTATCTATCAGATAGTTACCCAGAAGTTTATCAGAAGGTGGAAAGACCGTCCCTTAGACAAATAACAATAGACAAATAATATTGTTATTTGTCTATGGCTACAGAGTACGGCCATTTTATGTAATTGAGCAAGCGAAAAAATTATTAAAATACACCGTGCATAAAATTAAAATGGAAAAAATTCATCAAATTAATTCATTAATTATTATTTAATTTTATTCCTTCATCATTGAAAAAAAAAAAATCAAGGAAAAACCAAGGTATATAATTTTGATTCATGACTGACGTGAACTAATCTGACAGTAAAAACGCCGCCTAAAATTGTAGGGTTAGATTTTATAAACATTACGTCACAAGAACGCTCGCTCCGTTAGTGCTCTATTCATGACGTCACCATCAACTGTTCGCTCAACGCTCGCTCTACTCTGTACACTCGAATGCACCCATAGAGTGTTGAAATTAAAACATCGCGCGAAGTCGTCAAACTTTTGAGGCAGAAGAGCCAAATATGAGTATCACAACGATTTATAATTTTGCCATATCCATAAATTACATTACACAAAACTAATTCATCTTCTTCAATTCATAAACTTTACACAGTAGTCTCACCGAGGCATAGTTTTCACACCATACTGCTACTTTATATTGGGCATAAGCCTTTCAATGCGGAGGGTGAAGTTTCCATAATCCAAATTTATAATTTACAAATGAAAATTAATATTACAATTTTCAAATTTTGTTTCGTTTTATTTTTACTTGTTAACTAATAGGTATACGAGCCCAAACCCAAATGTATTCGTACTAGGCTTATGAAACTATTAAACATAATCTATAATAATTGATATATCGTCCAATTTAGTCCAATTTATGGGGAATTATGAAGAAAGAACTACGAAAACGCCGCCCACGAACAAAAGAACAGTTACAGTGCACTTTATGGCAAATTTGGCAATCTACTACACCTCGGCAATGTTTAGGATTTTTTAATACAATGCACGCAAGAATGAAAGCAATGATTGCCGCAAAGGGCGATGCCACGCAATACAAGATTAAGATGATATGAATTATTTTGTGCCAGTCTCTAACAGTAACAATTTATTATTTCATACTTTAGTATATGTTAAGTCTCATTTAAATGTATGCTACGGTAATTTTGGTCATATTTATAAATATCTTGTACCTTTAACTAAACTAAGTAATTAATTTCAATACAAAACTATTGATATTTATTAAGTAATATAATATATTTCCGTTTAGTAGCTGACGATTTCGACCGGTACGAATACATTTGGGTTTGGGCTCGTATAATATTTGATAGTTTTTAAAAAAAAGTAAACGCATTCTTCTACTCTTCATTACTTATTCTGACAATTAAATAGATTTATCGTCATATACTCAATATGATACTGTTCCCTAATTCCACACTCTCGAAGACGCTCAACTCTGGTTTTGGAGAACTTAAGAGTCTTATTACTTTCGGCCAGTACGAAATCTTTTCGTTTATGGTACTGTCTCATGCGTTCAGCAGCATTTTACTTAGGCATGGAGAAGCTCGGAGGTATGTATTGTCATTTTTAGGCAGCTTACAATACGACTTTCTCAAACTCGAGTAAAGTAATAGAGTCTTTATCAAACGAAACAAATCCGACCTCTATACGATGTTTAGTTCGCGAATTATGAATGTGGACTGTTGTACCAAGCTCCGATTTTCAGCGTCTACTTCCTTTTCCCACCGTTTGCACTTGCAATAGCGTACGACCTTGACACGTACGTTGTTATATACAGCCATTATTGCTCTTTCAAACCGTATATAACTTTTGCAAATTTGAATTTTTTTATGAGCTATAGTGAATAAATTCTTGTGTAACGCTAAATCGTTCCATGTAATTCTTAAGTGTCAGCCATTTAAACGGTCGGAAAGAAGTAAATTGAACGTCGAAAACGAGATGTGCGCGCTAAATCTTAGATTTCCTCTTCGCCGGATATAATCTTATGGAGCCTGTAAGCTTCAGCATTAATAAGGTGTACCTGCATTCGACAATAATACAAAAAAAAACTGATCTTGAAAATATCTAGACTCAACAGATTTCCATGTGTTAAGAAAACTGTCGGCTGTCTGCCCACACAGTTCATTCAATGTAAACCAGATTATTTGCAATAAGTAAATAAAATGTCGTTGCTCTTTATGTGTTGTATGAGACATTTGCGAATAAAACACATTTAGTTAAAACAAAAATTATTATTAACTACGTCTATCTGCATTCTGGTCTGGATGTCGTTTATAAATAAATTAAAATGTTCATCTTCTTCTCTTACCTTATTTTAAGTTAACTATCATCATGATAATTCGTATATTATGTGCTAACATTCAAAATAATTGTGTTGATGTCACATCGGACCATTTAATCAGGTTATCGAGCAAGATGATTCTCAGCCTCTCCAGAGCAACTGTTCCGTTAAACCTTTCCCTGTAACTACATTCTGTAGGATACGATATTTATGCTCGTTCTTCATTGCCTGTCCAATATACTGTAGCTTCCTTTTCTTTTTGATTAGCATGATCTCATGTTGGTAACTTATGTATCTATCGCTGGCCGCACCGTGGAAACCATAGAAACAGATATAGATTTTCGGAATGGTGAGATCTTTAGCGAAACACTTATATTAATTTCCTAAAAAAAATTAAAAAAATTGAAGTAGAGAAATAGCGACTTTTTCAATGTTGTCGGCAGTCATAAAGTTTAATATTAAGGATTCGGTTTCAAATATCTGGTCTGCAGAAATGTCATGCAGTGGGTATACTAATAATACACCCCCAAGCAGGGGCCAACAGAATCTTCATTCTAAACTGTGATGTCAAGTAAAAAGATTGTGTATTAAATTCTTTTCTTGTAATTGAAGTAACTGTCTGTGTTTTTTTTTGTGTTTCATTTTTTGCAACAAGTTAAAATAATCTCCCTGTTGCCTTCTGTTTCTATGCATATATAGGACGTGCCCACCATCGCTTTTCTTCCTATCGCAATAAGTCTAAATATGCATAAAAAAGAGATAGACGTCTCCTTCGATTTGACGACATATTTAATGAAATTGAATAACCGTTTACTCCATACCAAATACTTGTATAAACTTTAAGGATAGATTTGGGTTAGATACAAATGTTGTCAAAACCGAAAACGCACACTTATCACGCCTCCAACCCCACCATGAAATTCAAACTTGTAAATATAACACCACGCCTCTCACCCCTGTCGCGCTTTTGACACTACCATGAAAATGATGCATTATTCTACGGATAACTTCATGGTTGCTGACTAGGTCGACCCATGAGATTCTGATTCTGATATGGTTCAGGCTTCCACATCGTATGAAGGCATATTATTTTATAAAGTCTCTCTTGAGATATAGCCTAAAATCTCGTAATTATAATAACGACATCATTTTGATGAATATCTGAATACATGCTCAGAGCGATTGCTCTGCAATTTGATCTTTATCGAGTAATAATTTTATTCATGGCATACAGATATGAAAATTTGGCCACTCTCGCGATAGTCTGGTGCTAAATGTACTATTGGACGTTTAGGACACATCAACAACATTATTAGTGTCCTTAGTTTGATGTTTACCTTAATTGTTAGAAACCATTAATCTTACAGGAAGGTTATTACAATATATACGAACCCCGCCAGTTTCCACCATTCATTATTTAAAAATTGAACGGTTTATAAGAAGTTAAACAAAAACAATAAGTACGGGCGAACTCGTGTGACGCGATGCCCGTATATTCGAGTCAGTCTATTAGTCCAGGAAATTGGTGTACAAAACAGTGGTTTTGGAGAAAGTTTTGAGGGAGTTTTGAAAATTTGTAGCATGAATAGTCCTTAAGGTGACCTCTAAAAACGTGCAAAAAATGAATTTTTGCAAATATCACCGTTCCATTGCAAAATTCGAAAAAAACATATCTAAACTGAATTAAAGAGGAATCAATTTTTTATAATTTAGCTTTCATAAGTTTTCTAATCAAGATAAGTTTTTTCGTTGGATGAACGGTTTCACCACTAGAGCACCACATAATAATTAATAATATTGTTTTAACTCCAATTCTGCTAATTTTCCAAAATTTGCGATTGTTTTTATTTTGTTATTATTTATTATTTTTTTGTTGCGCAAACTTGCGGAAATTTAACATAATATTGTGTTTTATTTCTAAACGGGTATTACCCTCAATAATTTTAGACATCGGTGCTTCGTAAAATCAGCCTACAAAAGCAAGTTTAACATCGCTGCTCTATCTCAGACTAAAGCAGCAACGCGTAAGCGTTCACTCCGGATATACCATCAGGTCCATTGGTATAGAGGCTCGAAAAATCCACAAGAATGGGGACAGAAAAATAGAGAAGATGGGTTAGTTCCTGTATCCATCCTTTAGTCTCTAGCTCTCAAGTTTGCTAAAAATAATAGAAGGTATGTGGATGCAGAAAGGCCGGCCTTAAATGCTTCATTATTTGCATAGATTGTAACAAGACAATCTGGAAGATCTTAATGAAGAGGAAGAAGAGAAAATAAAAAACAACCTAAAAAACAGAACCAATGTGAGAGATGGCGGAGGAAATGGATATTGAGGTGGGTATTACCTACCAGTCCGACTTCTACAAAATTGATGACGAACCCGATTCATATTCAGCAAGCAAAAGGCTAAAAATAAAGTCATCATCGTTGGCGCGACAGCCTGAGTTGAGCCTAGGCCTCCTGCTTCCAGGTTTCATGACCATGTTTTCAATCTATGTACATTCAGGAGTAATACGGTCAGTATTACGTCCATTTTTTAGCGTACACAGAAAGGCAGTTACAGTTTATAGCCGGTTGCGAACGGCTAAGCAGAACCTGTAATTTGTATAAATATTTTTACACTAATTATTTGACATAAGCAGGAATTGAACTAACGTCCGTGCCCTTGCTTAGCGGTCAGCTAGCAGGTACGAATGATTTAACGTTTGCTGCTACAGGCTTGCTTGAAAATAAAGTAAAAACAAATAAAATTATGTAGAATAGGCTCACAGGGGATACCAAAATAAAAAAACAAAAAAACAAAAAAAAAACACACACATACATCTTATATAAGCCAAAACAACGTAAGTTTCTAACCATATTTTCAATTACGCTATTTATCCCTAAGTATTTCTTAGTTTCGAGCACATAATTCCAATGTACTCTAAATTTCGTTGACAATTTGAAGCACAAAAAGTTTGTTCTTAAGTGTTTTTATTTGAATATTGTCAAATTTAATGATTGATTTCAATGATTCGAAAACTTATAACTTTTCTAATATAATTTTATATTTATTTTTACTGCTGTTAAAAAAAAATCTTTACGTTAAATGAAAAAAGTTTATGGTTTGAAGATTTTCAAACAGCTATACAAAATGCTAACTCATTAAAAGTAACAGTACATTAAATGCAACTCGAAGACTTTTTTGAATGGCGAGATTTTACGTTAGAGTATAAATTAAAAGAAAGTTCTCAAAGACCTTATCTAAAAGAAATAGTTCACAAAAGCTGAACGTGGTAAATGGACTTTAGATTATAAAAACAGTGCTTTAACTAGGCAGGTGCATGGGCAGAGGACCAAGGACGAAAGGAGACTAGAAAAAAGTTAATTGGGCCCATTTCAAACTGTGGTGACTACGCACAGACGAAAGAATTATCAATATAACGAAGAGCAGGAAATCAGGAGGAGGCGGTTATTTACAGACTAATAGGCAATCAGCTGACTTCTAAATTTGTTATTGTGTGCGTCGTTGGTAGTTAGTGCTTCCATCATTTTCAAGATACGAATTTTCGCCCTACGAAGGCGTTTCTTTGAATGAAATAACATCGTAAGGAGGGGAAAAATGTATACATAATTTATTTTCATCATTTTTGTGTAAACCCCGTCGTTTTACCTAATATAGAGTACTACTTTTTTTGCCTTTTCTTTATTCTTCCTGCCAAAATACTTCTTGCTTTTTTGTCATCTCTCATCTTCTATCATATCTGAAGTGACGGTTTACCGCACAGGTGCAGGAAGCACGCTCTTCGGGTCTTCAAATTACAGGGGCCTTAAGCAAACAAAAAAAAGTTACTGCGTATTTTATTTTTGCAAAGAAGAACGACAACGTACAAAAATGATGATGATGTTAGATACTTCAACAATGAAGCTATATATTTCCAATATTCCAAAGAAGAAAACGTAAGAAATTCTGTTGAAATGTATACACTCTTTATTTCCCCAATGAAGAAACTATTTTAAAATTATTTCGATTAAATCATTAATAATGTAAACGCGAAAGTTCTTTTTCAGTATTAAGAAGAGGAAAAAGCTATTTATGTAATTCTTTAAGTAATTTATATCTATCCGATTTATCCTTTCTGTTTACAGAAAAATATATACAACCACTAAATTATATCAATTTAATTGACAGATATTCAAAATCTTAGAGTCCAAAAAGTACCACTATAATATGTATCAAATGTTATTATTTACTACTGCTAAATGTTAATGTATCTTTTAGGTGGTCAAGGATGAAAAAAGGCAAAGTTGGTTGATAACTTACAAATATAAGGAAATATTTTATTTATCAAAGTATGCACTCATATTGTCTATACACTTTTGCCATTTAAGCGGCAGGTTGATCAGGCCGGTGGTATGAAACTCTTACGGACGAGAGTCAATGAATTATTAGAAGGCCAGTTTTACAGCATTTCCAGAAATACACTGTTTTCCTATTCAAAAGTTGTCCAAATTGCGGAGGAAGTGGTAGTCAGTGGGAGTTAGGTCTCGTGAGTATGGAGGATGATGAAGAAGTTCCAACTCCAATTCCTGTAGTTTTGCGACAGTCATTTGTGCACTGTGTGGTCTATCGTTATCATGCAATAAGATAGGAGTCGATCTGTTGACCAATCTAGGCTGTTTTTCTTTGCATCATTTTGTCCAGTTGGTTGCAGTATATTTCTGCTGTAATCGATGAGCCAGGTTTTTTTTTTGGTATAATTTTTTAGTTACCTGTACGAAATTTGGCGAACCAATTTGGTATTGTCTGCTGCGTAGTAACACTAGAGCCAAATATACAATTAATGTTTCGCGCGGTCTGCTATGCCGTAGTTCCACGTAAGAACTCATACTTCATAATAGTGCGAATTTCCGTCCGTTCCATTTTCAACATAATTAATTTAAAAAAAAAGTTTTTGATATTTTTTAGAGCATGCAATGATTTCTTTAAACAGGCGAGATGTGTAATTTTCCAACAAAAAAAAACAAAAAACAACGGTAAAATATTAAGCCAATGTCAAATAACAAGCTGTTAAAGTTGGCAATATTATTAACTACAAATTTCATCCTTGACTTGATATATATCTATCTACATACATAAAAGACATCGTCTGTCTGTCTGTCTGTCTGTATATGCGCTTTTAACTCGAGAACTGCTGACCCGATTTTTATGCGGTTTTTTTCTTTCTGTAGGTACATCATCTGGTCAGGTTTTTGTCTGTTTTATTAAAATCGGTTCAGTAGCTTAAAGTTAGAACTTTATTTGTACGCGCGGGTTAAATGAAATCTATTACATAGTTTTGACATCGGCAAATTTATTCACTAATCATAATTGAAAATTTGTTCAGTAGTTCCAAAAATAAAATCATCTTTTCGGTCTATATTTAAAGCATTACTCGATAACTGCTGATCCGATTTTCATGCAGTTTTTTTTTTTTTTTTATCTGTAGCTATATCAGTTGGACAGAATTATGACTATGTTTTATTAAAATCGTTTCAGTAGTTCCAAATTTACGATAATTCTTACTGGGAAAGTAATCTTGGGTCAGCTTAAATCTCTCTCCTGTACGTACATGTCTGTCGACGTGGTTGTAGATATACAAGACATTATTCACTATCCAGTCAAATTCTTCAGTTTTCTTAACGCATCAGGATTACATCCTTATACTCTTATTTTGATAGCATATGCACCATAGTGTTGCTGAAGAATGAAACATAAATCCACCAAAATTGTAAAATGGAACACATTTGCAGGTGAATAATTAAAGAAATAATGTAGTAGAGGCAACCAATATTACTAATTGCGGTACAGACGAAAAGATAGTAAACCCTAGAATAGCGATGATTCCTACAATTGGACCTAATGGTCAAACTAAAAACATTGTTTATAAAAAGGCTTTCAGATAAGTAATCATGTTCAGTTTAATCCCGGCCTTTCACATGTTTATAGTATTGTCTTCTATCCGGTCACCTAATCAC
This sequence comes from Liopterus haemorrhoidalis, assembly GCA_963971575.1. Lineage (NCBI taxonomy): Eukaryota > Metazoa > Arthropoda > Insecta > Coleoptera > Dytiscidae > Liopterus > Liopterus haemorrhoidalis. Next base: position 58,032,546 of record OZ020611.1, read on the forward strand.
GAGTAGGTTTGTTGTAAGTTCCAAACAAATGTAGATCAATAATAACGAATTACCCAAAAGCGAAGTCGGTGAAGCTAGTAAAATAGAATATTCTGGTCAAAATGCATGTAATTTTAATTGTTTTTGATTTTGTCTAATTTATTTATGTGAATACAAATATTTATAATCTTGTTTAATGAAAAATTAAATGCACCTTTAATCGATGCGTTTTGCCTCAAAACGCAAATAGACATCGTTGCCGTGCGCCAAAAATGTTTACTAACTAACTAAGTTTTTTTTTTTTAATTTTTGAAGGGCAGTTTAACTTCAGAGTTTATAACGCACTAATTGCTTAATCCACCACTGCCTATCTATTATATTCGCCCGTGTATCATTTCTTGTATGATACTCGCCTACTAGTAGTGCTTGTATATTTTTGTTCTTAATGCTTCTCCGTTGATAAGAATTGAACAAAAGATGCAGTGATGTAATTTATGAATGAAGGTTGAATGATTCGACACGTGCCATACGTGTTTATAGAAAAATAAATAAATAAATATATAAAAAGCTGTTTCGTAACGCTATTCTTGCGTCAGTAGTTTGGGAAACACTGAACTGTATGATAATAATGATGCTTACACCTATGGATTACCTGTACAAACTCGTACCTACCGTGCTATCAGCGATAAAATACAACATGAAATATAATTTGATATCAAAAGAGTTGTAAACTAATTATTTATTTTATAGTTGTTTACCTAATAAAAGTGAAGTATCTCTAAAAATCAGCTGCACATGTAACGGTTGAATATGCCAAAATTATTTAGTATAAGATAACTAAAATTAAGAGGTTTATTTTCTTCTGCGCTAAAGTTTAATTTGAAATAACATTATTTTGGTTCTCTGTAATAATATATACTTACTGAATAATATTTTTGAAAATTTACATACAATTTACATGCACATGTATTTTAATTTAAGTTAAAATATAACGTGCTGTACAAAGTGAACATAAAAAAGGTTTTTTGCAATTAATACTCATATGTTATACAGCCGTTGACGTTACATTACCAAATGCACAATTTTTTTATTATTAAAGAGAGCACAATCTATAAAGTCTTTAGTATAAAAAAATAAATGATCTAAATAATCTGATGATAAACGTTTTCTAGCGTTTGTATTATTATACATATTATACATATCAATTAAAACACAAAGTTTTTAAATTTATCATTAAAAAACAAAAAGAGATATTCAAGCACAAACGAGCATTTGTTACAACGTCTATTATCTGTCTACAATCTGTCACATATATGTCATCATATTATAGTTGCTAACGTAACATATTACAAAGGACGTTCAAGAACTAGTCCTGATACTAACACGGCCGTTCTGATCTTGCCGCGTCTTCGCGGCATCTTCTGAATTTAATAACTGTAAAATAAAACAGAGGAAATGAAAGCATAATGTTAGTTTTGTCCGCCTCCTTGAGGTTCCTGACCATCAAGAGTTTCACCGAACTCCTTGAGGCCCCTAAACATTCAGAGTTAAATAAAACAAACAGAGCTCCTTGAGATCCCTGACCATTCAGAGTTCCCCGAACTCCTTGAGGTCCCTGACCATCCAGAATCAACAAAACAAACACGACCATTTTAGGTCCAACAACTCTTTGAGGTCCCTGACCATCCAGAGTTCCTCTAAACTCTTTGAGGTCTTTGACCATCCAGAGCCATACAAAACAAACACAACACCTTGAGGTCCCTGACCATCCAGAATACCTCTGAACTCCTTGAGTTCCCTGACCATCCAGATTCAAACAAGTCATTACTGCTAACAAGTGCCATATCATCAGCATTGTACAGTGTGTCTTGTGGTACTCAACAAGCTATCAATTCTCAACTCAACTATCTATCCGTTTATTTCATTACAGATTGTCTACAGTACCCAACAAGCTCAGTGAAATAATATTTTTTAGCTAAATATTTTTCACAAAAAAATATTTCCATCTGATTGAGCAAGGGATGCGGTGCATCCCCAAATTAAATTAGAAAATTATAATTAATAGGTCTGCTCGTTTCGCTACTTTGCGTCTACGGTTTAGGGCTGCGTCAAATTTTTCTGTTCGTTTGAACTGGCAGTTTACTGTAAAGTCACTTAATGCTGTTCGTCTCGTTAAAATAACTGATAGCAGTAAGGCGTCGAGCCAAGAAATCTTACAACTACTTCTGAGTCTGTTGAATGGAAACAAATCGGCAGTAAATTGAAAATAATTGAAAGTGAGTATTGTATTTATAAAGGACAGTGTACATATGAATGATAATAGCAAAACAATTTATATCCAGAATATAAATGAATATAAATATATATTGGACATCTTTATCTGTATATGAAGAATCACTCCATTAATCAGATGACAATAATAATAGTTCCATTGAAAAAAGTTTCAACTATGATTGAGAAAAGGTAACTGTAAAATTTTATAGATTATCTAGAGTCACACATCGTCTTTGGGTAACAAGTGTTTATGTCAAGTATTCGGTTGATATCGAAATATAAAAAAGATTTTGCGTCTTTAGTAACTTAAATATGTACAGCCGCGTTTTGCAGTAATAAATTTAACGCCGCGTCTTGGGCGACCACTTACTCATGTGCCTCTTAGGACCAACTGTCACTGATCTGAAGTTCCATTATACAAATAATAGAACATTAGTTGTTTTATACTGAGTACTCTAATCATGTGTTGACGATACTATGTCGAAAATATAAAGTATTCGATGTTGAGATAAAGGTAGATATTTTATATTAAATTAATAATCAACCATAGTTGAAAAACTAATTAAGAGATTTTGTATATATATGATATCTAGTTTACTAATGGCCTTAATCCAAATGTTTTTGGTACAAATCCTTTGAAGGGTGTGATAAAGGTGTACTTTAATATTTGCACTTTGTGCCACCATGTTTTTATGACGAGGTGTACTAAACGTGTGCCATAAAAACATTATTGTTTATCTAACCTATCAGCCGATTTTGATAACACACTAATCCAGCTAAGGTCTAGAAATTATTTGAAATTAGATAAAAAGCTTTTGCTATGTTCCAATTGTTTTATCTATGTCACGATGTTTTAATGACAAGGTGTTTTAATGAAGTTCAGCCGATTTTATTTTACCGCCACTTTTCTTGTTGATGTGTAGTTGTAATTTAACAGTCGTGTAGAAGCATACGTATCATCTCTGTTGCTCCTATTTAAAACATAGTCTCAATTTGCGCCATTTGAAGTTGATCTTGAGCCAGGTGTTTTATCTTTTTCCACGATTTTCCACAATCAACTTCCTCCTTTTGTGTGAATCGACGTAAGATATCAGTTTTCCACGTCAGCGACTGCTTTGTGGGTTCAAATCCAGTGCAAATAGACAGATCGTTATTTGGTCCTTTCTTAAAGTATGACTTATACATCTCCATTTTCGTGCTTTTATTTCCAATTCTACCGAACTCTGTTTGGTTAATCCAAAAAAATACATTTTGTAGATAGTTGAATAGTTAATAAAATTACTTGTTGAAGCTCTAAAATAGGTAAAATATTTATTGTAGGTCGTTACATTTGACAAAACGCTATTTTTTTTTTTTTTTTGATTCGAATAGAAAATAATATGTTTGATTCTATTGTTTTAAACCAAATCATTAAAAGAATTGTTAAATTAAAAATGTGTTTTGTAGAACGGTGCTTCTTAAAGTGGTGGGCCGCGGCCCCCTAGGGGGCCGTGTTGTTACCACAAGGGGCCGCGAAGAGCCGCAAATATAACACTTAATTATTTTATTATTTAAAAAGGATAAGTAGCTTTAACTTTAATGCTACATAAATATTATTCTTCATTATACATAGATTATTGAATGATCTGAGCGTAAAAAACTATATGTATGTATATATTTTAACTAATCTTGGTTCCAAAAACAAAAATTAGGGGGCCGTGGGTTATTGATTTGAGTTGCAGGGGAGCCGCGACATCAAAAAGTTTAAGAAGCACTGTTGTAGAACTTAAAATGTTTTTTTTTTTTTATTGTTGTAAAGCTATAATGACTATTGACTGGCTCGCATTCGAATTGAGTATACAGCGCGCGTATAGGTAGGGAGGCGAGTTAATCAGAAGACCACATTTTTGACATCACGATCGTTACAATAATGCGATTCGTTTGAAACAAGCCTGACTCAGTTTAATCAGAGACAATTATAAATTCAATTTGTACATAATAATATTTAATTAATAGTTCGGACGCAATTAATTTACTTCACAAATGACAGCGCAGACCGTTTAATAATCTCCAAGTTCAAGTGGGCCACATTGAATTTGTAATATTGATACATTAGTGGGCCTCGCAAAACATAGGGAGGGGACGTAAGGGCCCGCGAGTCACTTGTTTTTATTCCCTGATCTACTAGCACATCTTGGTGGCCATGGATTATTTCTCTAAATGGGTCGATGACTATGCACTTCTAAATCAGGAAGTTGTTATGGTCGCTAGTATCTAGTAAACGAGCTGTTTTCACGCTTTGGTGCTCCCTTTGAGATACACTCCGATCAGGGAAGGAACTTTGAATCAAAGGTCTTTCAGTTAGTTTGCCAATTCATGGGGATACGGAAAATTAGAACGACACCACTACACCCTCAGTCGGATGAAATGGTCGAACGGATGAATAGAACCATTGGGAAGCACCTTTCTAAAGTGATTGCAGAAAACCAAAGTGACTGGGACGAACATCATCCATTATTTTTAGTTGCATACCGGTCGTCGGTGCATGAAACGACAGGGCGAACTCCGGCCAGCGTTCTTTTTGGGAGAGAATTACGCTTGCCTTGTTACTTGAAGTTCGGCAGCAAACCAGGCGAGGAACAAGTGGCTGAAGACTATGTCAGCCGCTTGAAAGAGAAAATGGACCACATTCATGACCTTGTCCGAAGAAATATAGACAATGCTAGTGACAGAATGAAACACGCGTACGATGCGCGGGCACAAGAGGGTGGATTCTATGCCAAGGACCTGGTATAACTCTCTAATCCACAGTGGCGACGCGAACTACCACCCAAACTCCAACGACCCTGGGACGGGCCGAAGTGATAAAACGCATAAATGATGTCATTTCTCGAATACAAAAACTACCTAGAGGAAAAATTAAAGTAGTCCACTTCAATTGATTGTCACCTTATGAAGGATTCAATCCAGCAACTGACGGAAATCAAGCTGTGAATTACAGGAAAAGAATAAAAGACTCGGTAGTTTCAAAGAATAAAACAAGTTTATTTGATACGTATTTCGGCTTATGAGGCCATCTTATAATCATATAATCATATAAAGGTTTAAGAAATACATTCATATAAATAGAAAAATTACAAACTATGAGAGAGGAGAGTTTGTAATTTTTTCATAAATGTCATAGTTTGTAATTTTTCTATTTATATGAATGTATTTCTTAAACCTTTTGTATTTCTGAAGATGGCCTCATAAGCCGAAATACGAATCAAATAAACTTGTTTTATTCTTTGAAGCTACCGAGTGTTTTATTCTTTTCCTGTTATTCAATATGTTTCAACGAGAGCCTACAACTGAATCTATCGATTCATGTTGTGAATGCTTGTTTAATAATTCAAAATTATTCCCTGGACGAAGATAACGCCTTCAAAGACTTCATGACCAAATATTTTTTTTACTTTTCTTAATTTTCTTTGCTTTGGACAGTTAAGTGGGTTTTGTCTGGAGGGTAGTTAAGTGGGCTTCAAGTTGCTTCTATAAAATTCCAGAAATAAGCAGTTGAGTTTGGTCCGATATCAATATAGTGAATTAAACTATAATCACGTACTAAAAAACTAGGGCTTCTAGCTAAAAAAAACCAGGACAAGGAAGGTCAAGATCGCCTTCACCTATAAAAGAGTCTGATACAAAACCATCAGACGCTTGTTTAGTATCCGACTCTTTTACAGGTGAAGACGATTGTGACCTTCCTTATCCTGGTTTTTTTACGTTTTTCCGCCGGTTCACCAGGGGGTGCCTCCTCTTCTTAATTCACTTACAGGTTATGTAAGAAATAAATACAAATCGTTATATTACCAGTATATGTGCGTAATTACTGTTGCGTATTATTTGAACAAAATATTATGTTATTTTACTAGTAGTAATAATGAATGTGTTCAGTGTGCACGTGAAACACTGAATAACGCTTCTGCTAGAAAACTCCAAGTAACCCAAAGAGCTATGGAACGAGCTATGCTCGGTATAACACTGAGGTACAAAATACAAAATGCAGAAATTCGTTAACAGACTAAACTAACCGACATCCTTGTACAAGTAGCTGGAATGAAATGTAAATTAGCAGGCAATCTAGCTAGAACAACAGACGATAGATGGACCAAACTGATTCTCTAGTGGAGACCATGGGCAGACAAACATAGCCGAAGAACATCGTCCACAAAGACAGCAATGCTATGAAGCTTTTCAAAAACTATGAATATTTTAATAAGATATCTCGTGATATGGAACCTTATATTCCTGACCTTGAAGGAATCATATTAAACTTGATGGAAAAAGCTTATGCAGAAGCAGAACCGCCCCTAGTATTTGCGGGGCCTGGGGCAAAACTGGAGTTGCGAGGCCCCATCTATATATATATAGGGGGCAGAAGACAAAATTATTTAAATTATGAAGAAGGTTCTCTCTTCTAAATTTCAAGTGATGATCTAAAAAAAGGTCCTCGCTTCTGAAATACAAGTGATGACCTAAAAAAAAGGTCCTCATCTCTATTTTTAAATACATATATTTACCTAAGACGATGGTGATATATATTTTTTTAAATTCATTTTTCATAGGGGGGGCAGGCCCTATATATATTGAATAACGATATTTTTTTTAATATGTCCGTCTTTTTCAGTACACATCTTATATATTATTAGAGACGTTTTGTTTATTTCTCATAAAATAAAAAATTAATGTGAGTGTGAATTTTCACACATTTCAGAATTTTGTAGGTATTTAACAACGTGTAAGAAGCCAACATAATACTGGATGTCTTGGTATATTTATCACATCAAAATCAACAGTTTTTTAAATATATCAGCGTTTTTTCTGTATTTACTTCGTATTCAAGTCTTCATTAGGTTAATAAGAAATATTTTCAGTGTAGAGTGCACTATTAAAAAAATATATGATATTATTTTTTTAATATGTTTAATTCCAAAAAAATACACGCATTATCTTAGTTATAAATACAAAAAATCCATAACATTATTAGCCATAATTTAACCATGAATTTTTTCAGATTTTTGTTTTAACCCTTTTTGGTAAAAAGGTGCTTGACAAGAAATTTTGGACATTTTTTGCTAAAATTCGTGTTAAAAGAAACGAATTTAAAAAAACTCTTTAATCTTTTGTTCCGTAATCTACGTCTTAAGGGCTTTCTTTTGATACCACATAATAATTTTTTTTATCGACCACAAAGCAAAAATCAATATTTTGCAAAAAAACCAATCTGATCAAAATTTCCTGTTGAACTTCTTCGGCTCGCATCAATGTGCATTATTGATATTTTTTTCAGATTTTTAGTTCAACCCCTCTGGTGACAAAAGTTTTTTCCATTATATTGACAAAAACCCCATAAAAAAAAAGATTTTTCAAAAATTAAAATTTGTTTGTGCATCCACGCATTAAGAGGTTACATTTGATACCCCACTTAAAATTTTTTTAAAATATTTATTTTTCTATTAAATACATATTTGTTTATATTCATCCCGCGCTGTATTTTTCTATAGTTTTCTATAACTCTCTATAGTTTTCCTAGATGTGGGTCAAAAAGTTGCACAAGTATGCCAAATTTCTACTTTCTATGTTCGGCGATTTGGCTACAATTTCTACCGTACAGACAGACAGACACATGAGTGACGCTATAAGGGTTTTTTGGTGGTCATACCTACAAAACCCAAAAAATGTACTTATTTTTAAGCTATGCACACCACCTCCTGGAATCTCCTGAAGTCAAGTGAAAGTAAATGTTAAAATGGGATAATATTTTTAATGTAACTATTTCATTATTCTATTACTTGACGGTCGAAGTGCGGGGTTCTTACAGGCGCGGGGTCTGGGGCCAGCGCCTCACTTGCCCTCGCCTAGGGGCGGCCCTGTGCAGAAGTGAACATGACTGTGCAGTTTTAGTTGGGGCTGTCAGTGAATTAAAAACCTTACTTGTATCTCAATCATAATAGAAACCAATCACTGCCCACTGACGTGGTTGAAACAGAAGAGTAGTAAAATTAGTAGATTGTTAAGTTGGTCATTGACTTTACAGATTTTAAATTTTTCAGTTAACTATAAGCCTGGAAAAAAATGTGGTAATGTAGATTTTTTTTTTAAATTCTGTTTATTTGGCCTCAAATACTGTCAGCCAGTGTTATTTACATTGGTTACATTACATTATAAGTTAATGATGATAAATATACATTGTAACATACGTGTGTACATACAATATGCAATATATAGTTTACAATATACAATACATAAAATTAACATAAAATAACATGAATATAAATATATTTATTTAATGAGATCTAAAATTTGATTTTGGCTTTCATTCGGGTCTATTCTGTATCTTTTGTGGTTAAAATTATTAGGTTAAAAATTATGGTTAAAAAGTAACATTTTAACTAGGCGTTAAAATTTTAAGTTTGTTTCTTAAGTGGGAAACAGAATGCACCGAGTTCTACGACGCGTTAACGGCGTACGTACGGCACCATCTGTCAGAAGAAAGTTAAAACCAAGCTGTCGTACGCAAGTGCACAGAATGGACAACGTTCTACGCCGTTGATACTGAATGTTCGTCAACTTCCAACTTTTGACGCTGTTGAACGTTGACGCAGAACACCTAACCTCAGTTTTTACTGAATAATAAAGTGTTTGTATGTATAAATAACTTGCATACAACATAAATAACATCATTCACAAGTCTTCATCATCCATTATACTTTTAATAAAAGAAAGCGCACGTATAAATACAGATATAGGTTGTCAAGTGACACTTGACGGCGTTAAAAATTATTGCATTGTGTTCAGGCGAAATTTCTCAACGGCGCTACGCAACGCTGTCGCAAATGACGCCGCGCTGACGCTGTAGCGCGCTGTGCATTCTGTTCCAGGCTTAATTCTGTATCTCAGGTTATAACCCAAGCGTTAAGTTCTAACTTTTTAACCTTATGGTTAAAATTGTGTTGTGAAATTATCTACAAGGGAAGGTATTTGGCTTGTGTAAGTGTGGATTTAATGTAAACATATGTTATGGTTGAATCGTGAATCAACTACGATCAAATATAATAAATCTATATTGCGCAAATGTACAATATTTGCGCGTTTTTATTATTTTTTATACATAAATAATTATGGGTGCAGAAAGTAAATAATATAATATTACAATATCATGCAAATGTATCAATATTTTTTATCTCTTTACTTTCTTCTGTATTAAGATACTTTTATTTTCAGGTTATGTTTACCTTATTTTTATTTTTAAACAAACAGAGATATCAAAATTTATAAATGTATCACAATTTTAAAGTTTTAAATATTTACTTGCAATATATTGGGAAATCTTTTGGTTCTTCTCGGATTTTCAAACAACATTTGTAAAACAAGATATTCCGTAGAAGTTTTAGCACTCATTTCACGCAGTTGCCTTTGTTTAATTCGAACTGATCTCCTAAAAAGCATTTTTATATTTTTTTTATTCACCTATATTAATTTTTTACTTATTAACCTCTTGATGTTCAATTTGTTCTAGTAATAATTGGTTTAAAATAAACAGACTTGCCATTATTAATTCTAAAAATGCATTTTTTCTGGCTATTTGACGTTTAGAGGTTAAAATTACAGGTGGTTAAAAGTTAACGCCATGTATTTGGCTGGAGTTAAAATTCCGATTATAACTTACTGAATTAACCACATCGAGGTTAAAATTTAAACGTCATAGAGTTACAGAATAACAAAATATTGTAAAGCGTGGTTAAAATTTTTTAACTTCGACCTTGAGGTTAATTTTTAACTTTTTAAGATACAGAATAGACCCGATTAAGTATTCGTATATGGTCTTTATTGTGTGCGAGTCGCTATGGTGTAGAATGGTCTTTACATCCAGGGGTTGCTGCATCTGTAGCTCTTCTAATAGTTTTGATCGAGAGGTTGTGTGCAGGGAGCAGTTGAGTATTATGTGATTTAAATCGCAAATGGTTGAATTGTCACACAGGGTTTTCAATGATGTTTATTTTATGAAGATGGCTCTGTAAGGTATGGTGATTAAATCTCATTCTGCAAATTTTTGTTATTATCTGTCTCATTAATACGAAACTAACAGGGAAACTTCATTTTTTATGTTGTATATTTAAAATATCACCTTAGGGTGGTAACACCTTTCAAAATATTTGACAATTCATAATTGACATTAAATTACGTATATGTCAACTTACTAACACAAATTGTATAAAACACAAATTGACAAGTATTTGAAATATATTTTATGCAACTAGAACAGAAAATATGAATAAGCGAATTAAGATGAAATAAATATTTGTATACAATTCAAAATATTTGACATGTCAATTTGGTATTTGACATGTAGTTTTTGAGTGAATATAACCTCAGTATAATGAAACTTCACTAAAAATGTAAAAGCCAGATTTACAAGTTTACATGGTTTCAAAAAAGTCTATTTACACCACAACAGTCACCAAAGTAATCAGATTTAGTTTCGTATTACAAATTGAGACAGATTATACAAGGTTTCTGTTTTGGATATTTTGAAACCAGGGGTGTTTTGGCAGGATAGGTTGGATATGTCCATAGTGGTAATGTAGATTCTCTATCACGATATTTTGTGTAATTCGATAGGAGGATAAATAGTTCACCAATTCCTTATTACTTATTACTTTAAGTTGTTTGTTTAATTATTATAAATTGAAACATATTTTTGAAAGACCATAAGCTCAAAGTGCAACCTTGTATTGCTCATAGATAAAGAAGGAAATAGATGCGAAACTACCGTTATATTTTTTTAAACCAAATTAGCACTGTAGTTGTTGGGTTATGGAACTAAAATGGGTAGGGGAGGAAAGGGTTGGGTTTTCGCGGGTATTTCAAATGCTTCAGTGGATATAGTTGTAAGCATAATTAAATGTTATTACAGTCTGTTCCAAACGGTTAAGCGGAACTAGATTTTGCAATCTAGTTACTTTCATCGTTTAAATCGTGCCTTTCGGCCGTTTTGTTTAAGCTTTGTAAATCATACTTACAATAAACATTTTTTGGTTAAGGTTAATATCATTTTAAAATGTCATTTTCTTTATATTTTGATTTTTTGTGTCATTCTTAATACAAATTTCCCATTTATTTATTTTTTTGTCATTAAAATATCTAAAAAAAATATTTAATTTTGACATATGTCATTCGTTTTCATGGTTTCATTGTTGGAATTTTAAATTTTGACATCCCAGCGTGAAAAATAAAATAACCCAAGCAAGGTCCCTTCTCGTGACAACCTAAAAGAACTAAATTCCCATTTAGTTCCGCTTAACCGTTTGGAACAGACTGTAGGTGTGTTCGATTTGCACATTTGCAGTTACTGTTTACTGCCGCGTTAAAAAAATCTGTTCGTTTGGTCGCAGTAACTGCAAATCTGTTTAATTTGTCGTAATTTACTGCCAGTTTATGATGCTACTGCGAAAAAGTTACAGCTGTTTCTCTTGCGGATTATTTGTTACGGCTGTTAACGCTTTAACGCGGCAGTAAACAGTAACTGCAAATGTGCAAATCGAACACACCTATTATTAAATGATACAATTGTTATGATTTATTTTGTCTATTTTTAATATTATTAACGACAACAATATTAAAAATAAACAAAAGTAGTCATAACAATTGTATCATTTAATAATAACATTTAATTATGTTTACAATTAAGAACAAGCAGTTAGGAATTATACAGAAACAGAAAAACAATAACTAGCAGAAATAATTATTTATTAAGTAGACTGTTAGTCTACATAATATTTACTAATACTTAATATTTATGGACACTTCCATGGACAAGCCATCCAATTTTGGATTTCCAATGTTCCTCATCCACGTTTTATAAAATTCTGGAGCCACACGTGTCTTCGGGTTTGGAAAGCGATATCTTGTAGGTTCACTACTATCACACCCCAAAACAAAGCATTTAACACCCATTTTCCGAATTAAACAATGAAATTACAAAATTACAAAATACCAACTTTTTAGTATTTGTTTACAACTTAACTTTTAGTAGTTTATTAAGTTGATAAGAAGTTTATTTAGCTCATATAATTAAATATAAACTGGGCACAATTAAACAATATTTATAAATTGGTTTACTATAACCAAATTGTTGTCGGCCATCTGAACCTAATAATTTTTAAGTTGGCAATGAAATGTAATAAGAGATGGAAGATATAAAATTTATCACTGTCTCTTATTTTTTCCCCCCACTATATTCTGTAGTATCAAAAGTTGAAATGACGTCAGAGTTGGATAGTATTGAAAAAAGTATTGAAAAAAGTATAATGTAGAATGGACTTTACACAAAAGTGCCTTACATGTCAGTGGCGCCCCTGATTGGTACTATAGTTAGTTTTATCTTACAGTAGATAAATACATGGTTTTCAATAATTTGTTCGTATTTCATTGCATTCAGACGCAAGTAATTTTTGAATCTATACTTTTCAACCGATGTCTGAGTAGTATCAATAGTTCGATACAAGTATTCATTTCGTGACGTTGACGATACATGCGAGTAGGACTACTCACAAGAATATAAAATGATCTGTTCAATTACAAATAGAAAAAGGTTTCATTCAATATATTATAAAAAAGCAAATTGCACAAAAATGAACGCTATTTTAATGTCCAGCTTCCCTACCATACCGAAACCAATAAAAACTATTTTTAAAATTGCTAGTTTCCTGTATATTCATAACTTTTTTTTGTTAGTTTCCTAACTATTGGTATTAATAGAACAATTCAAGCATGTACAGTTTTATAAATGAATGGGTTACACGAATCAATAGTCAAAATTACATGAAAAAGTTATCCTAACTATTCATTTCAATGAAGTATTCATTTTGCGTTGAACCGAACGAAATGTTGTTTTTATTTGACGAGAAGAGAAACATGAAATTTTATATCAGCTGGAAATAAAAATTGATTATGCAGGGTGTACCTAAATGATGAATACATAAAAACTTTTAAAACTTGAAAAAATAATGATTAACGCGTATTTTACTAGCGGCAGTAATCGAAAACATGGAAGAAAATAAGGAAAACTAAAAAAATAAATAAATAATTTTCTAGTGGAAGACATTCAACAACTGTGCCTAAAATCAGAGCCGTAGCTACGCCCTAGCATCGGGGCAAGTGCAAGGGGGCGAGGTTTGATGAGGGGCGCCATCGTGTGTTTTTTTCCTTGTTTTTGGTGGTCAACACTTGTGAAGTGAAGACCATTTTTTTTTGTATTTTGGAAGTGTGGACCTTTTTTTAGGTCTTCACTTGTATTTTCACCTGTCTATTAAAATTAAAAAAATCAGCTGTGGCCACCACAGGACCGACCGCCATCGTAAAGTACTTGTATAAAATACATTCTAGCAGCAGAGTAGAAATAACTTGGCCTAATATTTTCTAACAGAGATATTATTTATCATGCCGGTCGCTATGGCGTAGTGGTCAGCTCATTTGACTGCTAACCGTGGGGACTCGGGTTCGAATCCCGGTCATGGCATGGATGTTTGTATTTGTCATAAAATTAATAAAGTATCCAATATAAAAATAACAGAGTAGCTGGCTAAAGGTCCATATATATTAGGACTAAAGAGCCAAAATCAAAAAAAAAAAAAAAAAATTATTTATCATGACCATGGAAACGTTACATAAAAGTAAGAAAAAATTGAGACTTAAAATTTTAAAAAATTTTACAAAAATTTGTCGAAATTTTTCTTTTTATCAAAATACGTCTCAAATAAAAGTTATTAGTTATTGCATTTATAGCAACTTTTGTTCAATAAATTTTTTCTAAATATTTTTCTGTTGCTAAATATTCGCAAAAATCTTAAAATCGACACGAGTAAACTCCCATTTCTAGTTAACCGATTTTTACCAAAAGTTGATCAACTCGTGTCATTGATGTAAAAAGCTTAAATATGCAGTTTCAGAAAAATCCTTTCAGCCTAATTTGCTCTGCACGTGTACACAGACGGACAGACAGACAGACAGACATCATGCTAAAAATAGTCAAAACGTTATATAGGGAACTCAATTCGTGGAGATCCATCGAAATCTCGAAATGTCAAAATCGGTATGATCACAATACCTTCCTTATATATGTTGGCGGTCGGTAATTATTGTGAAGTGCGAATTTTCACACATTTCATGGTTTCGCAGGTATTTAGTAAGTAAATGATGCTTATTTGGGATGCCAAAACAGATTTTATGTTAAAATATTTTTTTGTTCATTTTAATTCGAGTGCCTAATACCATTATTTAGTTTCTAAATATGTGCAGTATTTTTTTTATATCGCCAGGTTCAAAATTTTAGGTTTGAAAATTGCACCTATGCAATACTTGTACTGTACCTATGGATTCCATTGGTTGTTTTAAGTCATAAGCTTCGCCCCTCTGATTTCGTATACATTGAAACATAGAATTAAATTACAATTTCAACATCTGCCACGGGTTATTAAATTTACGCTTTTAAAAATTAAATGCAAGATTTGCCAAAATATAACTAGAATTTTGAAAAAATAATTTAATCAAAATAAAAATAAAAAAATAAAAACGGCAAAAATAAAATTGTCTCCAGTCTGAAAGCGAACCCTAGTTTGCAATTTAGAAAGCGAGGTATCTAACCACTACACCATGAAAGCATACTGGTTTACTGTGTTACATAACATATTAAATATTTACATCGTCAACCAAAAAAACACAAAAAATTAAAAACACAAATTTTCCGAAAACATAATTTAATCAAAAATTCCTGTTGTACTATTCCGGTTCACATCAATGTACATTACTCAGATTTTTTTCAGATTTTTAGTTTAAACCGTCTGGGCTACAGGGTGTGAGACAAATTTTTTTGTGCACAATTTTGACAAAAATCGCTTCAAAATAATTTATTTTGCAAAAATAAAATTATGATCTTTAATTCACGTACTAAGGGCTTTCATTTGGTACCCTACTTAGAATCTAAAAAAAATATATTTTTTTCGATGAGCACATAATTATTTGTTTATATTTTTAGATGGATATGTTTTTTAGATGTTTTAGTATTTTTCCTATATGCGGGTCAAAGAGTTGTATAAGTATGCCAAATTTAAATTTTCTAGGTTTGCCGTTTGGCTACATTTTTTACCGGACAGACAGACAGACAGACGACAAAATGACGGTATAAGGGTTTTTTGGTTACCTACAAAACCCTAAAAATGCCCTAGAAGAAAAAAAAAAGGCGCTATTTTAAGTTAATTTAATTTATTTGCCAAGGGCGCCAAAAACATTGCTACGGCTCTGCCTAAAATGGACATCCCTTGCTTACCAGATACCTACTAGAGATTTGCCACACAGTCGCACAGTATGACACACAGTTTTAAACTACTGTTGAGTACGTGGTCATTTTAACCGATTGACTGACTGAAGATGTGTAAACTATCCATGCACGAAACGTTTCAAATTTTATAAATTGACAAACTATTTTAATAAACTGACGAATAAACGAGAACCTGCGTTTTATTTCATATAATCCTCGTCAAGAACCAAATATCAAATATATATATATATAATTTTCTGCGGCTCCTAAGTGGAGCTGTTGGCTCCTACGAAACATCGCCATCTGGTACTATTCTTTGCAAAAGCATTAATTTCCGGCCAAAATTTTTCCATCCGTCCAATTTCTTGAGAATTGGACCTGCGTCAAGTATGTACAGGTCTACTTCTTCTGTGCGCTCCTTGAGGATTCTATCCATATGCCTGTTTGGAGATGGTATTGTCAGGGTTCCTTAGTGTGTGTCCTATCCACTTTCATTTCTGGGTCATTATTTCTGTCGCATTGGTATTCGGCTTGCTGGACTCCATAAATTTGTATTTAAGATTGCATTTGGCCAAAAAATGTTGTAAATTTTGCGCGGACACTTATTTGTGAGATTATATGACTGGTCACCTCCCATGTCTCACATCAATACAGAAGTACGAAAAGAACGTTAGAACTGAAGATACGTAGTTTTGTGGAGATGGAATATATTCCTCTCTCTGGAAGTCACAGTTATAACTTGTGTGACTTCCAGACTTCCCTGAGTATGCCAAAACATGTCCAGCTTTGCGGATACGGCTTTCAACCTCAAACAAAGCTCCTCCTTAACTGCTAATTACACTGCCGAGGTAGATATATTTATCTGCCTCGTATAAATTGATTCTGATTGGGTGTATTTAATCTCAGCGATTCTGTTTTGCTGTAATAAATACGCGGGCCAATTTTCCTTGCATCTGCGGATACCCGCAAGAAAAAACATAACCGTATCCGAATCAGTATCCTCTGATTTTGTCGTGGATATTATAGGGATATTTTTATTAATAATATTTTATTGTGAATAAAAATGGTTTCTTAACATTTATTAAGAAAATCTGTTTAATAATTACAGTTTATGAAATAAATACGACTTTTTAATATTAAGGTTATTTTAAATAATTTTTAATCTGGTTTGCGGAAAGTTTTAGGGTTAAAAATAAAATAAACAATAATAAGTTTATAAAATTTGATTACAGAAATATAATGTTTACTAAAATTTTTATTAAAAATTCAATTAGAGTTTTCATGTTTTAGGGTTTAAAATAAGATTAAGAAACAATATTAAGTTTACAAAATTTTATTCCAGAAATACAATGTTTACAACGATTTTTATTAGAAATTCAATTATGATTTTCATTTTTAAATATATGCTCGTCGATCAACCAAGTGAGTTTCACGGAGACAAGTCCTCAAAATTATTTTCAAAATATAATCTACCTCTACTTAAATTTTAATATGATTAATTTTTTTGTAATGAATGTTAGTGTCATATGAGATTTGTTAAGAATATACCATCTCTAATTTATTTTACTATGTATTTCAATAAAATGCGTCAATAATTTTTAAAAATAAAAACAATAATCGAATTCCTAATAAAAACAGAAATGGGGAGTCAGCAGAAAACCGACTCCCGAGTCGGTAACTCCTTTCACTCGTAAATCGTAAAGTCTATTCCAAAAATTTAAGCGGAACTAAATGGAATTTTTATTTTCTTCAGTTATCACGGGTTCACTTTTTAACGATCGAAGTGGGCTTCTGTTAAACAAAATTATAAAAAGCATAATTCAATCGTTAAAAGTTTGTAGATTTCGATATTTAGTTCCGCTTAAACCAACGAAAAACACTATACTTGCATTAAATATCTTGAGTTGGGGACCATTTTTATAAAATGTCATTTTCATTTCACCTTAACTTTTTGTGCCATTTTAAATACAAATTTTCGAATATATTAGTTCAAAACATTTTTATTGTATTTTATTTACCATATTTTTCATAATATGTCACTTTTTCCTTTTGACATTTAGATTTAGGCTGCCAACATGAAATATGAAATAATCACGAAGCTCGTTATGACTCGTTATAAAAATCCAGTTTAGTTCCGCTTAAACATAATAAACAGAGTATACAGAAAAAAGTTAAAATGGATATGACTAAAAACAAAAATATTTGCAGTCTCATCGTATTAATCTGTTAATACTAGTAGTATTAATTAAATTATTAACTGGAAAGCAGAAGAAAACTGGGTAAAACCGGTATCGAATATTTCATTTACGTTCATAAACAGAAAACAAAATGTCGTTCCTATTTCCGTGCTTTAAAAAATTCTGGTAGTAAGGTATTTTGCTTTCGTTTTCGGTTTGGTCTCATCCTTAACAAAAATTTAATCAAAGAGTTGTGAGTCGATAACTTTTTCCGACTCTGACTCTGACTCTGGGTTTTTTAATTCCACTTTATCTGACTATTCGAGTTGAAATCAATCCGAATTAGAGAATATAAATGTCATTAAACGTATAGATAAAAACTTAAAATATTGCTTTAATTTTTCTTTTTCGTTAATAAATGTTTAAAATAACAAAGAACTATCACATATCGCAAAATATGTTTTTGAATATATTTTATAAGAAAGTTGTTATCAAATACAAAGATAACATAAAAGTTTATAAAAACTTTTAAAAACTAAACTAAATACAAAATTATTGTTTGCGTTTTCCTTTCGATATGAAAAACAGAATTCAAAAACAATATGTGAAACCGCAGAGC
This sequence comes from Liopterus haemorrhoidalis, assembly GCA_963971575.1. Lineage (NCBI taxonomy): Eukaryota > Metazoa > Arthropoda > Insecta > Coleoptera > Dytiscidae > Liopterus > Liopterus haemorrhoidalis. The sequence continues at coordinate 58,050,934 of OZ020611.1, forward strand.
AGTAGCTTGTACAGTTTACGAAATGTGATTTTTTTTTAATTTCGTGAACTTCCGGATTTGCGCTCGGTCCAGTTGGCAGCCCTGCCCACAACAAGGACTATTTCATTTTGTCGTGTGAAAAAGTATACCCTGAACGCGGATTGAGCAAATGGTTGTAACCGCAATGTGTTCTGTTGTTACAAATGTCGGGTAGAGGGTCAATATGGTTGTTGCGAATAACACATAATATTTGATGGCATTCAACAAAACAATCGTTTCAATAACAGTGGTATAAACTAATACACAGGGTGTAATAAGATAGAGGGAATATTCTCTGACGTGTTCGAAGATACAAAAACAACAGTTCAAATGAAATATCTAGTATTTTTAGTACCCTATTTTTACCTACCTTTTTTTTATCCAGGATAAATCTTTTATAGACACCATATTCAGGTAGTGTCAGACTCTCCACAAGTGGCATACCGACTAAAAACCCTACTTGCCTCCTCTCCGCCTTGGGACTGTCGTAGTGGACTATTCTTCATGACGGAGTAGCTAGTTCTTCCTGCCTTCCCTCTTTATTCTTCCTGTCTTCTATCTTGATTCTTCCTGTCTTCTGTCTTCTTCGTCCTCCTGGTTCTCCTGTATCGTTCATCCGGTAATCGTCCTAGAGTCAGGCCGCAAAGTCTGTCGAATTCCCTCACCAGATCACCCACAGCACCCGCCCACTTAAGGTATCCAGCTGTAGGCGTCCATCTCATGTTTTCGGACTTGACCTGGTTACCATATTATCCAGCCCGAATACAAAGCGTCCCCGACGAAGACTCGCATGGTTTTACGCACGGATCCCCCCGAGGCATCGCTAGGTGACTACATGGCATACCTACACTCTCTGAATACAGGTGTCCATAACCCGACCTTTGAGGTGCCTTTACCATCCGCGAGCGTTTCCGTGGGTGGCCCGACGGCCTAGGACTCCGACTAGGCTCCCTGTACCTCTTTTCCTGTCTCCTCAGTCTGCTCTGCATCGGTCTGACAGGGGGTCTTGTTGGTCATTCTTCTTGAGTCTGGACTCCCAGGACTTACGAGCCAGACTCCGCCGCCGTCGACCCCTCACCGAGAAGACACAGGGCTTAGGGCGTCTGTCTTGTATTTCGGACCTCGACCTGTTTACCAGGTGAGCTGGACCGAATACAAGGCGTTCTCAACAGCGGCTCCCATGATTTTAATCACGGACCGCTGAGGCCTCGCCAGGTGACTAGAGGTTTGCCCTGGCTCTCCGGGTGCAGGTGTCTATAACCCGATCTTTGAGTTGCTACGTTGCTAACTCAGGCGATCCCTCCAGAGAGTAGGCGAGCTTGCACTGCCCAGCTAGGTCTCTTCGACTCGACCCTGTCTATCTTTTTCGTCTGTTTCCTTGAAATCGTCAGCCTCGCTGACTCTTAGATCTCCCTACATCTATCTGCCCTTTTGCTATATTTTCTTCTTTCCCCTCCGAAGCACAACGAGAAGGCACCGGGCTTAGGACGTCTGTCTCGTGTTTCGGACCTATATCAGTGATTCTTAAATAGTGGTTTACGGACTTCTAGTGGGTAAAGTTCTTGGGGTCAGTGGGATTATGAGTCGGCTACCACTTAAATGTACAAAAAAAAAAAAAAATCATTCGATTGATATTTAAATAATCAATTTTAACATAAGAGGTTGAAAACACGTAAGTTATGTGAAAAAAAAAAACTATGTTTTCTTTCAAGTATGTGTATAATCGAGTTTAACGAAGTTAAACTGTCGGCTATTGCTTTCTTCGAGCGGTGTTGAACTTGTCATCACGGAAACATAACTCGATCGCTCTTTTAAAATAAATTTTAAGTTATACGAGGTGTGTAAAAGCCGGACGAATTTTTAAATTTTGTTTTATTCCAATAGAATTACAATTCTATATTATCTCCCTCAAAATAACTTCCTTGGGAAGCCACACAGCGCTGGAGATGGTTCTTCCAATCCTCATAGTAGTGCTGGAACTCGGATACCGGAATAGCTTTCAGGTGGTCGGTTATGGATGTTTGAATGTTTTCGAGTGTCTCAAAATGACGTCCCTTGAGGTGATTTTTCAATCTTGAGAAGAGGAAAAAGTCACAAGGACTCAAGCCAGGCGAATAAGGAGGCTGAGGAGCCACAGGAATGTTTTTACTGGCCATAAACTCGTTTATTGAAATTGCTGTATGACAAGGCGCATTGTCCTCCCCAATTCATTAGTCAAAATCTGATGAACGGTAGTGTGAGTCAAATTCAACTATTCCCCGATCATTTTGACTGTCAACCGATGATCTGAACGCACAAGATCCCGGATTCTGTCGACATTTTCTTCGGTTCTTGAAAATGAAGGCCTTCCGCTGCGTGATTCATCTTCAAACAACTCTCTTCCTTCTGAAAATGCCTTAAACCACCAAAAAACCTGGGTCCTTGACAAGACACTCTCTCTGTAGGCTTGCAAGTTTTGCAAAAGTTTCCGTTGCACTGTACCCAAGTCTGAAGCAAAACCTGATAGCACACCGTTGCTCGAAATTAATGTCACTCATTTTAGAACGCACTAGTAAAACTGTTTTTTTTAAATATTTAAGTGAGGATGGTTTGGTAAGGGCAAATACAAATATCTATGGCCTGACCAGGATTTGAATCCAGAACCTTTAGCACGAGAAGCTGGGTCGCTACTTCTGCGCTACTGAGTCGCGTATATTAGTGTTAACCACAACAACAAAATATTGAATAGTGGTTGTAGTTCTTCAATTCGATGTTTTTCGAAAAACTAATCTGATCAAAAATTTCGGTTGAACTATTCCAGTTTCCATCAATGTACATTATTGAGATTTTTTTTTTTTAGAATTGTAGATCAACCCATCTGAGAAATAGGGTAGACGACAAAAAATTTTGAAATATATTTTGTGAAAATTCCAAAAAATATATTGATTTTTCGAAAATTAAAATGAAGAGATTCCATTTGATATCCTACTCAAAATTTTTGAAAAAATACTTACTTTTGCGTTAGATACATATTTGTTTATATTTTTCTCGCGATGTGTTTATTTGAACTTTCAATAGTTTTTCAATGTGGATCAAAGAGTTATGCAAGCTTGTGCCAATTTAAATTTTCTAGGTCCTGCAAATTGGCCACAATTTTTACCATACAGACCGACAAACACATGAGTGACATTATAAAGGTAACATAACCTACATAAGGTCACTCTTGCCACACCTTGCTAAAATTATTTTAAAAACTATAGAGTACATACTGAAATTACATCGTATTTTTGAAATATGAAAAAAATTACTTTTTATATGTCAGATTAACATTTCAAGTTCATGCCTTGAACATGCATAGAGCGGTTTTAAAAAGAAAAAAGAAAGAAATCTGACAGGAACGTAAAAGAAGCGCTTCTCGCTATGTGAACGTCCTTTTTTTCCCCGCGATGTTTATATTTGAACTCTCAATAGTTTTCCTACATGTGTATCAAAGATTTATACAAGCTTGACAATATAATATTTCTAGATCCTGCCGTTTGGCTACAATTTCTACCGTACAGACTGGCAGATAAACAGAGAGACAGACAGAAAGACAGATAGAGATACAGACAGAGAGACAGACAAAGGTATAGACAAAGCGACAGACAGACATACAAATACATGAGTGACGTTATAAGGGTTTTTTGTTCACACTTACAAAATCTTAAAAAGTTTCAATTTTAGAGAGGAGTGACTTCTAAATTATTTTGAATATATGGTAAAAGTAATATAGCTTCTTTTAGTAGAATTGGTAAATTTAGTAAAAATGGCATATTTGATATAACTCCTAAAATTTAAATCTTTTATCATATAGATATTGATTCACATAGCCTAGTAAAAATATTATATATTTTATTTGAAATATTTTTTGTATCTCTGAACCCATCAGAGAAATATTGTCTTCATTTTACTTTGTTACATCTACATACGTAGAAGAAAAGAAGATAATAAATCGTCTAAAATAAGACTACCTAAAATAAGATGTCTAAGAAAATATCAATCCAAAACCAAACTAAACAGAATTAGGAATGAGGAATTCAGAGAAAAACTAGTCAGAAAACCAGTTGAGACCAGAGCCGTAGCAATGTTTTTGGCGCCCTTGGCAAATAAAGTAAATTAATACAACAATTTACTTCCTCAAATACAAGTAAAGAGCAAAAAAAAAGGTTTTCACCTGCAATGGCGCCCCGCGTCCTTTCAAACCTCGCGCCCCTGGAAAATGGCACGACGCCAACCCGTTGCTACGGTTCTGGTCGAGACCATAACAAAATGAGCAAGACAATATAATAAAATGAGTATTTGAAGCAAAAACAATGAAGAAAGTAAGTTCAGAAAGACCAAGAAAAATGGCAAGAAAAACAAGAAACAAAAGAAGCTACAACTAAAAGTGTAGAATATAAAGAGATTAGAGGTAAATTGTAATCAAACTAATTATTGAGGATTGCGATTAAAAATGTATTGTCAAGTCTAGATCAACAAATACGGTTTCTCAATTATAGTTAGGGCTAGGTCATAGAAATACGTTTAGAAACACCATTGGAACAAAGTGTAGGAGAAAAATAAATACCAACGATATAATTCTTTCCATACAATGTTAATATCAATTGCTCACACGTGTATATTATTGGGACCCATACTGATCTATTTAATTTCATATTAACATTATCATTAATTCATAAAATTCATTTCATAAAATGTATATACAAAAATCAACCTCAGACGCAGAAGGGAATTTTTAACAGTATAGTTGGCATACATTTTATTTAAATTAATCAAGGGTGGATTTGGTGTATATGTTCACTTAAAAAATTAATTACAAATATTTGTATCCCAAAAGACAGGAAATATCTTGTGGTAATTTTAACAGATAAATTAAAAAAATTATTAGATGTTATGTAAGTTCCGAATTATTTTCATCAATTTTATAAAGTTTCAGTTTACAATACACACTTTTCAAATTTTCAATAATCAGGGGCGGATTATGGCCTAGGCAGACTAGGCAGCTACCTAGGGCCCGTATTTTTTGAGGGCCTGTGAAACCGTTTTGATGTATAGATTTTTTCGTTATTTTGTGATTTATTTGATTGGTAAAGCCCACAATGAGACTCTTGCCTAGGGCCCCGATTTTTCTTAGTCCGTCACTGTCAATAATGAAACTGTTTCGACTAAGACTAAGAATGTTTTTAAATTCCAAATGCGCAAAATGAATTTCATTATTATAAATTAAAAGAAAAATAAAATAAATTAATGATTTTGGCCACTTGATGTTCGCTTAACTTAATCACAATTTTTGTTCTTCTAACCGCTGGGGTAACGTACCCAAGAACAGTTAAGAACATTAGAGAGCGTTATGATCATTATGCAGTGACCGAACACTGTATTTATTACAATTTCCTCTAAATATATTATTCGATTTTACTGAATTAATTTTACATGAATGATTATAATTCTCGGAATAACGAGTAATAATCAAAGGCGAATATTTTATGCAAAATCAATTAAAACACATAAAATATATATTAGCGTTTAAATATTAAACACTTACAAATACAATGATGATTTATATTTTAATTTGTTAGGCATAAAATATCCGCAACTTTTTTTTTTCGTGTACCCGTGTCGAATTTTCCCGCCTCGGCGCGATTGTGCGTACGACCTCTTCTTTAAACTCCTCGTTGGTCCTAAAATTCGTCCCCCCCAGGTGTGACTTCAACGCAGGAAAGAGATGATAATCACTTGGTGCTAGGTCTGGGCTCCCTCTCCACTTTTGCAATCATTTCGTCCGAACCGATGGCCGTCCGGCACGCTGTTCATCATGGACGTCTGTACGTCCGTTTTTAACTCTCTGCACCATTTTCGCACGTTTTTGATGTCCATACACTGTTTTCCATACACTTCACATAACTGTCGATAAATTTCTATAGGCGTAGTGTCCTTAGCACACAAAAATCGAACCACAGAACGTAACTCACACCTGGCAGTAGCGGCGAGTGGAAGCGCCATCGCGGACGGCTACCAAACCAAGATAAAGCGTTGCAGACAGCTCGGAGTGGTGGGGATTTGTAGCCGGGGAATCAAGCTACACGCCAGTGTAGCCAGATCTTGCGTTAAAGCGTTCCTCGCGACTCCAGCGCCTTTGAGACCTTATTTTACGGACAACCCTCGTATATATGTGAAATAGTTTTTAACAGCGTTCGAAAATATTTGCCACAATGGAGCAGGAATGATGCTAAGTGATCGGGATGTTCGAATGAGGTCGCAAGTGAAGAGATGGTCAGTCATGCTATCGTGTTGGAAGATCGCCGAGTGAAGATACGTGCGATAACCAAGATGATAAATATCTCAGACGAACGTGTGTTTAATATCCTGCAATAAGATTTTGACATGAAAAAACTACCGGCAAGATGGGTGCCGTGCTTGCTCACAGTAGATCTAACACGGAATCGCATGACCATTGCAAAACAATGTTTGGACATGTACAAACGCAATCAAAGTGAATTTCTTTGGCGTTTCATAACCGTTGATGAAGCATAGATCCATCACCACACATGAGATGTAAAAACAGTCAAAACAGTAGATTTCTCTTGGCGAATGTGCTTCAAAAAAGGCATAATGGGTTTTTCGATTAGCAAGTTCATGGTCACGATTTTTTGGGATTCGCAAAGCATGAATTTCATCAACTATCTGGAAAAGGAAAAAAAAGATCACTGGACAATATTATGCCGCTTTATTGGATTGATTACACGCTGAACTGTTGACCACCATGACAAGGCGTCAGCTACGAACTGCTCCAACTGGACCAAATATTCAGCTTTATATTTTTTATTTTTCAAAAACTATAGATGTTGTCGATCTCGCTTTTTTATGGTCCATGTTTCGAAGCCAAACATTAGTATGGGACGTACTAAGTTTGGTATAACCTGATCTTGGTGTTCCTAGACAGGAGATTCATTTTGAAATAAGACCAAGTGCAAAATACGATGCATTAGCGTCAATGGCGGAGCTGGCTCTTAAAATCTGGAACGGCCAGGAAATATTTGAGGAAAATCTGGGGGGCCAGGAAATAATTGAGGATTTGAGGATCATTTGAGATCATCATCTTTTATGATGTCTTAATGGACAAGTGTGAAAATATAAGTGATGACCTAAAAAAAAGGTCCTCACTTTAAAAATACAAGTGATGCGCAAAAACCAAAGGTTTCCACCTGTATAATACAAGTGATGAAAAAACATGGTGCTCACCTCTAAAATATCCGTGATAAAATAAAAAATGACTTCCTTAAAAAACAAATCCTTGTTGCATTGTTGCGTACACTCATTTTTCTCGAGCATTTCGGGGGGGTGGGGCACTGGAGGTCAAAGCAATATTTGCCCCCCCCCCTCCTTGGCCGACACTCTAGCGCCGCCATTGATGAGCATTATTGGCACCTAATTTATCATAGTGCCCAGGTATTTGAAAGTATAAACTTTGAAAAGTCGTGCTATTAATTTAACATCCAGGTCATATGCATACCATAAAATCTTGTTGAACCTATTGAATACTAGACCACGGTGGTTAGAAAATTGTGCTTTTCGTCGCACCATCTCCAACCCAAGATTAAAAAATCAGCTGTGGCCACCACAGGACCGACGCCATCATAAAGTACTTATATAAAATACATTCTAGCAGCAGAGTAGAAATAACTTGGCCTAATATTTTCTAACAGAGATATTATTTATCATGACCATGGAAACGTTACATATAAGTATGAAAAAATTGAGACAAATTTCAAAAAATTATTATTATTCGAAATATTTCGTATTATCAAAAAACGTCTCAAATAAAAGTTATTAATTATTGCTTTTATAGCAACTTTTGTTCAATAAATTTTTTCGAAATATTTTTCTGTTGTGAAATATTCACAAAAATCTTAAAATTGACACGAGTAAACTCCCATTTTTAGTCAACCGATTTTTACCAAAATTTGATCAACTCGTGCCATTGATGACAGAAACTTAAATACGAAGTTTCATAAAAATCTTTTCAGCCGAATTTGCTCTGCACGTGTACACAGACAGACGGACGGACAGACGGACAGACGGACAGACAGACAGACTGAAAGACAGACAGACGGACGGACGGACGGACAGACAGACAGACCGACAGACATCATGCTAAAAATAGTCAAAACGTTATGTAGGGACTTCAATTCGTGGAGATCCATCGAAATCTCGAAATGTCAAAATCGGTATGATCACAATACCTTCCTTATATATGTTGGCGGTCGGTAAAAACACAAGGTGAGGTGGCATCTTCTTGTTTAACTCCAAAATGAATTTCAAATGCTGATAAAAGGCTTTCTACTTTCAAGTTTCGTTTATAATAGGTCCATAACATAAATATATCGCATGGACATAAGGCGAATCAATGCACGATTCGCCTTACAGTACGAACCTCTGTTTATAATAAGCAGACAATATACTACATACATACATTTTTAGGGTTTTGTAGGTATGACCAAAAAACCCTTATACCCTCATTTTGTCGTCTGTCTGTCTGTCTGTCTGTCTGTCTGTTCGGTAAAAATTGTAGCTAAACGGCTAAACCTAGAGAGTTGAAATTTGGCATGCTTGTTCAACTTTTTGACCCGCACATAGGAAAAATACTAAAACATCTAAAAAACATATCCCCCTAAAAATATAAACAAATAAAGTCTATAACGTATATTACGGCCAGACTCCAGCGTTATATAGTTGGCATACGCCAGCGTCCGCTCAGCTATCTGATCGGCCGCTAAAAACCTAAATGGGGAAAAATATGAATTCCGTAACCACTGTGAAGTGACTCCAGTGGCTATCAGCTGTCCAGGGCAAGGTAGAAGGCCGCCAGCCCAGTCTAGAGATAGATGTGACTATGCAGGGTGGTCCTGTAATTATCAATGTCGATGTGCGGCCTAAAATTTATACGGCGCCAGTCACTTCGCTTCTATTGCCCTAAATTCTGGAAGAAAAATAAAACCCCAGGGGAAGGAATAGAGTTCTCGTGATAGAAACACCAAAATTTTCAATAACTAAATTTATTAACAAAACAATCAGTAACTAACAAATAGCAATAACAAAATAAATAATATCCGCTAAACGAATATTCAATACGCAAAATCTATAAACAAAATAAATTATTCACTAAATGAATACTCAATACGCAAAATCTATAACCAAAATATTAAGAATTACAAGATCAATGACCAGTTAAATATTCCCTTTTTAGTTCGGAGTACGACAAAGTTAATACAAAAAAAATAAATTATTTAATCTACGAGCAAAATATCTAAGTTAAATCCAAAATTTTAGAAGCTAAGTACTCACGAACGGCCAAAGGAAATGAAACAACTGAATCTTTAACCGGTAATTAATTACAATTTAAACTGACAAACTGAATTACTTGTGATGCGGTATAAATACCCAGTAACATGTGATTGGATTACTTATGTTGAAAAAATGGTAACGGTATTCCGGTTGGCAATACCGTTAGGAAAAATCCGGAAGAGGGCTAGAATCGGGAAGCCAGCGCTTTTTCGAAACCCCGATTTAAATTTTTACTACAATTCTCTCTCGCCTTAAAACTATTGAAATCCCAATCCGTCTATTGGCAACGAAGTCGCGTTGATTCAAGAATCCATCGTTGTCAAGAGACTGACTCCACATATCCCCTTTTACTCTTAAAAACCCGTGATACGTCAACAAAAAAATCTCCGCGAGATGCCCAAAAAAATTTGACGAACCACCCTACCCACTGACTCGACTGAAATGATCAAAATTTAAAAAAATATCGAGAACAAAAAAAAATTAAGGAAGACTGGTCAAAAAAAAAAATAAATAAAAATAACGATGCTTGTGGCTGAGGTTCTGCCCGATTGAAGTTAACGTTAATTCCTCCCAATATAATACAAACCCGATCCTTGATAACGTGAACAGCAAGTAACACGAATACTTGACCAGTAAGTATTCAAAGTAAGGATTAACCTGCGTGTTTGAAAGCTAATTCACAACCTCCAGTTATCAAGGAAAATATACTTTACGGACAGACTGAATTTACATTACGCGGCAACAATTAAAATGAGCGATTCGTGAACCAAAAATTATTGTACCTCCAAAAATAAATACGGTGGCGACACGCCCAACCGTACACGCAACAGCGTACTCAATAAATCCAAAAACATATCTCAATAACTCAAAAATATCTCAAGATACAACAAAACTTGAGAAACCTCAATGCATTTCAGCTAATAATACAGTACAAAAAATAACACACACTTAATAATCATGGCCATAACTCATAAGGGTGTACCAGACGCAGCTCTACACTATTAACGTTAAGAAATCACAAAAAAAACATCCCCAAACGGGAATTCCAATACGTTAACAGGGCAGAGTCGCTTCTGTTACAAAATTTCAAACATTTCCAAAGTATACTCAGCTGAAACACAGTAATTCTCGCAACACCCTGTAGCAACAGGTCTCAATTGATACAATAATTTTCACGCTGCATCTTCCACGGATCGCTCCAAAATCGGCTCTTCAACCCTTACATGTGGGGGACAGTATAACCTCGAAAGCAGGATCCTCGCTCGAGAAAGAATACTCAATTTAGGCCCTTCCATGTTGCCACTAAATTTACAAAATACAAAGAAATACTTTACATTAGAACACTGGATTATTCAAAACTGATTAGCGGGTAATACTGTATAAAAGAAACATACCTCGGTGTTTTAGTGGCGAAACGTCGTAACTCAATTGCCATCTAGGGGTAGAAAACTCCTAATTCCGACGTAAGTCGCGTTTTGCATTCCCAAAACATGATGTATCACGTGCCTTTTCCGCTTAGCGAATCCACAGGTGAACCAGCATTATCTTCATAATAATTTCACAAAAACTTGTGGAATAAAATTTGGCACGTGTTACTGAGTCTCCACCCCTTAGGGAACCTCTATACTTCTTGAATTACGACATTGAAGAGACAAAATGGCATTTAACATTCCATTATATATGCCCCCCCCCTTCACCACTATAACTGTCTAATAGACACTAGACTCACGTGGGCAAAACCACGTGACTCAGACTGTTATCAAAAATGACAACTTTCTGTCTTATCGGCGTTAAAAATCACGAATGTCAACATTGTATTTTATTACAAGTTGTAAGTATGTTCCTTATATACGTAATACACGCTAATAGTCTGTAATTTCCAGGTTCTAATGAAGTATTCATACTCCAAAATGCAAAAGAATGTGATTATTCCCATGTGTCAAAATGACATAACCTAAAAGTTTTTGACAGAATACGAGAATTCAGATGTTAATTTATATTTCTGTAGCAAGAACGGCTACTTTTAAGTAGATTGTCAGGAGGCTAGTCAGTTGTTTCGCACAAATACACAATACTGTATCCTTTAGTGAGAATAGCATAAGTTTTTGTACGTTAAGGTAGGTCAGTGTAAGTTAGTTTTATAAGCAGTGTTGTCAGCTAGAATAGGCCGTAACAAGTCTGTTCCAAATGGTTAAGTGGAACTAGATTTTGCAGTCTAGTTACTTTCATCGTTTAAATCGTGCTTTTCGGCCGTTTTGTTTAAGCTTTGTAAATCATACTTACAATAAACATTTTTTTGTTAAGGTTAATATCATTTTAAAATGTCATTTTCTTTATATTTTGATTTTTTCTGTCTTTCTTAATACAAATTTCCCATTTATTTATTTATTTTTTTATTAAAATATGTAAAAAAATAATTTAATGTCATTCGTTTCCATGGTTTCATTGTTGGAATTTTAAATTTTGACATTCCAACGTAAAAAATGAAATTACCCAAGCAAGGTCCCTTCTCGTGACAACCTAAAAGAACGAAATTCCCATTTAGTTCCGCCTAACCGTTTGAAACAGACTGTATGTGCTCAACGAAAAAAAAAAAAAAAATTTTTTTTAAATTCTGAGTATGGTATAAAATGAAAGCCCTTAGTACGTGGATTAACGATCAAAATTTTATTTTTGCAATATATATTATTTTGATGCGATTTTTGTCAAAATTGTGCAAAAAAACTTTTGTCCCACACCCTGTAGCCCAGATGGTTTAAACTAAAAATCTGAAAAAATTCTAAGTAATGTATCAAGGTGTGAACCGGAATAGTACAACAGGAATTTTTGATCAGATTATGTTTTCGGAAAATAATGCATTTTTTGTGTTTTTAACGAAAATATGTTAAATATTTAATTCGCTATGTAACCAAATTGATACGTCAGCGCTCATAGCTATGTGCGTTTAGTCATTGGTTTTCTAATTTTTCAAACAGGTAACTTGCAAACTAGAGTTCGAATCCTGTCAATATTAATTTTTTTTGTTTTTTTTTTGCATTTTTCTTTTGTTTAAATTATTTTGTCAAAATTCTAGTTATTTTTTGGTAAATGTTGCATTTAATTTTTAAAAGTGTAAATTTAATAACCAGTGGGAAGTGTTGAAATTGTAATTTAATTTTGTTTGATGTATATGAAATCATAGGGCGGGGTTAATGATTTAAGCAACCAATAGAAGCCATAGGCGCAATTTTAAAAATCTTAATGAATTGCTATGTAAAAAAAAAATACTGCACATATTTAGAAACTTAAATAATGGTATTAGGCATTCGAATTAAAATTCATAAAAAAATTATTTGACATAAAATTTGTTTTGGCATCCCAAATAATCATCATTCAGTTATTAAATACCTGCAAAACCCTGAAATGTGTGAAAATTCACACTTCACATCAATTTTTATGCTTATGCCATGTACTTGGGCTATTATAAATGAGGCTTTACTCTGTACATTGATAAAAAATTCTTCCATGATATAATTATTAGGTCCAGTATTTCCACCTTCAAGTAAACTTCTAGGTAACTATCTGACAGATAAGGTTATGTGATACTTTGTGTGCTGTATAAATGTCATCCCGCCTTTCAATAAAAATGTATCTATCGCATAGTTCTCTGGCGGATAATGAGACTGACGTATTGAATTCACTGATTGGTTTTGACATTTATTCAGCACATGAAGTTCCAGATAACCTTAATGTCAGATAGTTACCTAGAGGTTTAGCTGAAGATAGAAAGACGTTAATAGATATATTTATGACAGAGAAATGTTTTTCTTGGTACGCCTATGTTCCTCTTCTAGAATGAGAAAGCTCCTCTCCCTTCCAAATGTCCAGGGATCACGTTGATTATTTACTACTGTAGCTGAAACTATTTTATAGAAGTCATCACAGATGCATTCAGAAGCAACAAAGTAGGAATCTAACTTTTAGTCAATTTTGTAGAAATACCTACATTTTAGCTACGTCAAATGATCTCGTAATAGAAATACTACTGTACTTTACCCCTCTACAATTTTACTATGCTAGCAAAGTTAAGTTCAATGTGGGAGTATTATTTCTATTGTATTCCTCCTAAACAATAATCAGTTTGATGTTTCTTTTATTTTATTTGTTTCAGCCATAGATGTACGGTTTAAAATTTTAAATAGTTTTTTAGGGATTCGTTGGCACAGTATTTAGTATATGCTGAAGTAACATTCAAAACGTAATTCGTCACAGAAATGCAGTTTTGAGATAATTGCAAAAACATTATAAACCTGTTTGCAACAAATTGAGAACTTAATTAATTTTTCGACCTACTTATTTCTAAGGTCCCAAGCATTGAATTCAAACATGTCATTGAAATTTTAATCAGCAAAAATATATCTATTATTTAAATTTGGACAAATCACGTTTTGCATAAACTTAGTAGACAAATATAGGTTTAAGTGGACGAAACCTGGAAAAAGCCTGATTTGAATGAATGTATTAACAATAATAGGTTATCATTTTTAGAGTTTTGTAGGTATAACCACAAAAAAACCCTTATAACATCACTCATGTGTCTGTCTGTTTGTCTCTCTGTCTGTCTGCACGGTAGAAATTGTGGCAAAACGGCTTAACATATAAAGTTGAAATTTGGCTTCTTTGTACAACTCTTTGACACATATATAGAAAAACTATACAATTTAAAGATACATATAAACAAATATTTAATGTATATAAAAAAAAAATCACTAATTTTTGAAAAATAATTTTTTAATATGGGATTTTTGACAAAAACATGTCAAACAAATTTGTTCCCCATGCTAGTACCCAGAGAAGTTCATCTAAAAATCTCAATAATGTACATTAATGGGAATCGGAAGAGTTCAACAGGAATTTTTATACAGGTATGCTTATACAACTCTTTGACCCACATATAGGAAAAATACTTAGAGTTCAAATAAACACATCCCGAGATAAATATAAACAATTATGTATTTAATAAAAAAAATTATATATTTTTTAAAATTTTGTGTGGCATACCAATTTTTTTTTATGGGGTTTTGTCAAACGACTTTTGTCCCCCGCCCTATCTCTCAGAGGGGTTGATCTAAAAATCTGAAAAAAAATCTTCATAATGTACATTGATGGGAACCGGAATAGTTCAACAGGAATTGAATCAATTGAATCAATCAGATAAGTTTTTCGAAAAATATCTATTTTTTTGTGTGGTTGATAAAACATAATATTTAAAAAAAATTAATTGTGTGGTATCAAAAGAAAGCTCTTAAGACATAGATTAAGAAGCAAGAACACGATTCTAGCCAAAAATGTGTTAAAAAATTCTTTTCCCGTTCCCTTTTACCCAAAGGGGCCTGAAAAAATTATAAGTAATGTAATGATCTGATATGGAAACGTGCGAGAGGAATTTTTGACCCGATTTCATTTTTGAAAAATATTGCAGTTTTTTTGCTTTTGACTGTTATTGTTTTGACTTGCTTTTGATTATTATTTTTTAAATCATGGCTAAATTATAGATAATAATATTATGGATTTTTTGCATTTATGGCAAAGATAGTGGTGTCTTTTAATGAAATTAAAAATATAATAAAAAAATTTTACCAGCTGAAGACCGAGTTTTGACCGACCGATCAATACATTGTTAAAAGAACAAATATTCGTAAACACCAGTATTAAGTTGGCTTCTTACACTTACTAAATACCTACAAAACCCTGAAATGTGTGAAAATTCACACTTCACACCATTTTGTAAATATGCATTTTCCAAATTATCTCATAAAACATATTAAGGCGGCGCACAACCCTAGAGTTCTCAATAGTTTCTTATACAAAACTAATAATCGGAAATAAAATTAATAACAATCTATATATCAAAATTTGCAGCGAATTTTTATCTATCTAATAAGATATTTTAAATTGTAGAAAAAACTGTTATGCAATTGTAAATGAGCAAATTGCATTATAGAAGCCATCTTGTAAACCAATCGATGCATCTTTGCGTACGATGCGGCAAATTGTAGCTAAAGCCTCATTTTACAAATAGGTTTGTAGCTATTTTGTTCTATTGTGAAAACTACTTATAGTTATTGTACTTGATAGTCTAAATTTGCCGCCATATTGAATCTGCCGCGGTTCTCAGAATAGGTGATACGAGTAAAAATGATTTAATTTTTGTGAGGAATACGTGTACCAAGTGGCATTCCATTATCATGAAGAGTAATATTTTTCGACGAGGGTTCTAAACTATAAGTAATCAAGTCGAAATTTTTTTTACGTATTATTTGAACATTTCTACACAAAACTATATAAATATAAAAGTTATTTGAAACCCATAAATAGATTTAAAAAATTACAAAACAATATTGCTGATGTCTATTATTAAGTTATTGAGCGGTAATATTTTTACAATAAATGTTTCTACAATTAAAAATATCCTATTTAATTTTTTAGATAGGTAAAAATTCGGTGCAAATTTTGATCTATAGATTGATACTAGTTTTATTTCAAATCGTTAGTTTTGTATAAGAAATTGATAACCTCTGGGGTTATACGCAGCCTTAATGAGGAATTTCTATAGATCGTAGATCAGTTATTTGTACCCAGAGCCGTAACTAGCTTTTTTGGGCCCTGGGCAATATTTTATAATTGGGCTTCCCTAAACACATAATACAAGTAATGTCCTAACAAAAAAAATCTTGATTTCTAAAATACAAATGATGACCTAAAAAAAAAAAGTTCTCACTTCTAAAATCCAAGTAATGACCTAAAAAAGGTCCTCTCTTTTAAAATTCAAGTGATGACCTCAAAAAAAGGTCTCCCTCAAATACAATTATTATGCCAATATATTCCTTTCTGCCCCCTTCCCTGCGATCTGGGCCACGGGTATATTGGTCTGTTGCCCCTGCCTAGCAACGGCACAGTATGAACCATTCTATAAGTTCATCAAAAAAATAAATAAAGAAACAAAAAATGCACCTTTTACAGTTTTTGTTTTTTTACGTTCTTTTTTGCGCGTTTTATATGGTACAAAACACGTTTTTGATTAATGTCATTAAAATTTTAATGAGGAAAAATAAGAAAAATCGTTTTTTTTTTTTTTTAATTTGGAGAAATCACTTTTTGCGTGAACAAAATAAATGTTTTTTAACAAAAACAGGTTTAAATTATTTTATTTATTCTATTTTTTAAACATTATTATTACTCTATAACGACTTGAAAGTAAAATATATTCAAAGTGAAATTTTTGATATTTTGAATGAAATTTTTGATATTTTGAAGATTAAGTAAAGCAGTTGTATTGTTAAAGTGGCCCATAAAAATCTATTTTTGCTTGGAAATGAGAAATTAATAAACTTATTTAACAGTGTAAAATCTATTTATTGCTTAAGATCTTTAAAACGCAAAAAATTGTCATCTTATGTGAGGACATTTTTGTACTCACTAAATGATAATTCTTATATTAATTCATAAATTACGGATATTTACTGATTGGAAATCAGTTGCGAAAAGAAGGGCAAGAATTTTTAATTAACATAAAATGAAACTGGAGATGATCCTCCTGATAAGCCTTTCAGACCTCGAAATAAAATAATTAGAGTTACTGGAATATACCAGATTAAAATATTGTTTTTACTATTAACGAAACACAAAGCAGATGTCGTTTAGCAACGACAAATATTTGATCGTCTTTATCGTTGATGAATGACTAACAATTCAGAGAAAACCCCGCGTCGTTGAAGAATCAAAATAATTAACATCGTCAATGACAAAATGAAAACAAAAAAAAGGTCGTAGAATATATCTGTCTACGTTGTTTTTGTTGGTTCCATAAGCTTCTAGAGTGTATCCCAACACAATGAAAAACGCCGTAAAACCGGCATAATAATAATAACGTAATTAAAAATGTTATTTTATGTTTAAATCCCTACGTAAAAACCTCACCATCTTGTTTAGTTATTTAATACATTAGTATAAAAATTTAAAAACTTAAAATTTTCTACTAAATTCTAAATTTTGTTCTAATATTTTTCAGAAAGAGGTCATCTAAGACAGTTTCAATAAAGTTAAAAGAATATATCTGTAAAAATTCTATCAGAACAAATAAAAAATTTCATGGATTTAAGTTTAGAGCACTTTTCGGAGATTGTGCTATAAAATTTACCCTTACTTCATAATAACAGATTTTATAATGCTTATCAAAGAGATATTAAATTGTTTGACAACTAGATTATAGTTTTACTCTCAAGTTATAAATGTAAGGAAAGTTTTGCAAAAGTGTTCTCGAGTTTTTAATATTCCTTCACGTTTAACACCTGAACCTTATTGAACGCACCGATTGTTAAGTGTGGAACCCTGCATGTTCCCTGATATTAACCAGGTACCTGCTCTAGGAGCACGATCACGACGTCGTGAAGTAGGGACTCACGACTTAGATTGAAAACGCGAAATAAAGCGAATGGACTGTATTGCCCGCAATCTCACGCGATTGTAGAATGCTGGAAATAGGATTGGATACAAATACGAGAAGAAGAGGTGAGCGAAGATGAAGGAAGGACAGAGGGTAAGGAGAATCATACTGAAGGTTTTTTGATGGAGATAATGGGGAGAATGGAAAAGGACAAGAACGAAATAAAGGAAGAAATAAGGTTGATGGGCGAAGAATATGGTAGGAGGCAGGCAGAGCAGGCGGAAGAGATCAAGGGGCTGAAGCTGAGTTGGAGGACACAAGAAGAAAGCTAGAAATAATGGAAAAAAATGAGAGAGGGCCAAGGTCGGGGGGACAGGAGGAGGTGGAATTAAGGGAGTTGGAGAAAATGATGGAGGAGGTAGAGATAGGACAAGAAAGGGGTGAAAGGGAAGTGAGGAGAAGCAATATAGTAGTCAGAGGGGCAGAGTTGAATAATATGAAGAATAGGGAGGTAGGATTAGAGGAATGATAAAGGACAACAGGGAAAGAAATAGAAGTAGAGTACAGGAGATAGGAAAGGGAGAAGAGAAATTGTGGATAGTACAATTGAAAAAGTGGAAAGATAAAAGAGCAGTGATAATGCAGAAAAGTTGACTGAGAGGAAAGGAACTGTACGTTGATGATGACTTAACAAAGAAGGAGAGAGAGATTCAGAAGAAGCTAAGGGGTATGCTGAGAGAAGAAAAGGAAAAAGGCAGACAAGCGAAGCTGGGATACATGAAGCTACACATAGACGGGATATGGTTGAGATGGAATGAGGTTATGGGCGAGTTAGAGGAAATGCGGGATTTTCGGCAAGAGGGGAGGATTAAGATCGGAGAAGGATATTAGGAAGGTGTATGGGAATGAAGGAAAAGGACCGTGGGATACAGAAGGGGGAAAAAATAGGAAGGAAGGGGGATGAGGTTACCTGGATGGGGGAGGAAGAAAGGGACATAGGAGAAGGGGTGAAGAAAGGGCTGGCAAGGGCGAGAAGGGAAGAAAATATAATAAGAAGAGGGAGAGAGCTGAGTGAGGGAATGGAGAGAGCGGTGGAAAGGAGAAAATTGGAGTCCAAAAAGGGGGAAGAAGCCATGGTGGGGATAGAACAGGAAGGAAGAACCGAAGAACTGAGAACAGGAAGGAAGAGAGATGCAAGGAGGAGGAAAGAAGAGAGGGAAATGAAGAGAATAAGAATGTAGTTTGTAAAGTAAAATAATGTATTACGTATTTGGGTAATTGTTAATGTAATAGTTTGAACCCGGCACGCCGAAAGGCCCACGGGTAGTATATATATATATATATATATATATATATATATATATACAAATACAGGTTAATTGGCTTACCTAGTAGTTGAAGCGTTCATATCAAGGGGCCCTTTGAGCTGCTGTAGTCTTCTGGTCCACCAGGTCTAGAATTGGGATTGGACACACACCCGCGTTCGATATACTTAATAAGTCCAAACTGTATTCGCGAATTGACATATAACAAACACTAAGACACGAGAAAAATATATGTAACATACATTCGTGAACTGCAACCATGCAAACGACACCAAAGCGGGGTCACAACAGGTCGCGCTAAGTAGACGAATATTTACCCGAAACACGGTTGGTTTGAGTGCTAGATTGTTAATGTAGAATAAAATTGTAGGCTAAGAAACCCCCCACTTAAATAGAAAAAGTTCACACAAATTGGCACGAACATTGATAATAGAAATTTGCATACCTGTCTAGCTGTACGGTAGGACTTGTGGCCAAAAGGCTGGTCCTAGAGAGTTGAATTTTGGTATGCAACATGCATACAAAGAATAGCATATATTGGGTTAATGCAAAAGTTCGTTCCGTTTTTAGCGCTAGACAGCAGACTTCACACGTGTTAAGTTTTGAAGTCATTTGAATAGAAAACATTTCATCGGGAAAAAAAATTATTTGGTTGTTTTTTTAAATTTTATTAAGCATAAAAATGGCAGAAACTAAGCATTTTCGACATATTATGCTTTTTTATTTTCAAAAAGGCAAGAATGCTTCGCAGGCGCAAAAAAAGATTCGTGCTCTGTACGGTGAGGGAATTGACGATTTCACGTGCCGTAAGTAGTTCAGAAAATTTAAGTATTTTTCTTATTATTATTATTTTTATTTTTATTTTGCCATTCATTCGGAATACTGTTCACAAGTAAGTGATATTAAAAAAATGTTATTTGGTTTTGTAGCATTTTATTGCAAAATTATATTTGTTAAGATTTCTTTAAGGGTAGAACAAACTACATAATTAATTTCACCACACTATCCACGACATACAGTAACAACTTTTTTCATTTAAATCAATTATAATAGAATATAAAAGTTAAAATAATTTTGTATTTTTTGACGTTTTAACACTCAACGCACAATCAACAACCTCATAACCATAGCAACTCTCACCATCCCTTACCATCACAAAACTGCGCACAGTGGCGTTCCGTTACAGCTTTGTTTTGTAAATTTTGTTAAGCATTAAAAATTAAAAAATAAGGAAAACTTATTTAATAACATAATTTATTTTATATTTTTTAAATTTTATCATTAATTCGGAGAAATACTGTCCACAATTAAGTGAATGAAAGCCAGCAATCAACCAGAAGTGGTCTGAATTAGCCAACAGAAAGGGCATTGTGTACCATTAGGACAATGCTAGACCACACGTGTCGTTGGCCACCCGACAGAAAGTATTACAGCTTGACTGGGATGTTTTGATTCATCCACCATACTCTCCCGACCTGTGTCCTCCGACAACCATTTATTTAGATTGCTTCAAATCAGCTTAGATGGTAAAAACTTTACTTCCTTGGAAAGCTTGAAAAATCACCTGAATCATTTCTTTGCCCAGAAACCTCAGAACTTCTATGAGTGCAGGATTATGCAGCTACTGGAGATATGAGGAAAGGTCATCGAACAGAACAGAACATACTATATGGATTAAATATAATTTTTAGTAAATACAATGTTTATTCAATTTTTGTAAAAAAAAAAAAAAAAACGGGATGAACTTTTGTATCAACCCAATAGAAACCAGTGGCGAAGGGAAACCTCCGCGAGACTTGCCCTCCCATAAAAAAAAAAATAATTAAAAATTTTATTTTTTTTAAATATTTATAGACCGGGAGCTCATGACATTTTTGGTCTCCGATTTCATACAGCATGCCTTTTGGAGGAGAGAATATTTACCCTGTGACAACAAAAAAGGTATGGTACTAAACCCCTGCACGCTTTCCGGTCATAGGGAAAATTGCATTTCCACTTGCACAAAATTTTTGTGTTTTTCTCTGATTTAATATTGCTTGCCCTTTTGTCAAAAGAAAGTTAAACATATTTAAAGTCTTTTAATTATAGGCATGCTGTATGAAGACGCGGAAAATCATATTTTTTTATTACAAGATCACATGACCGTTTGAGCCTTTTGACTCTCCGAATCGCATGCATATATTTAAAAGACTTTAAATTTGTTATAACTTTCTTTTGACAAAAGGGCAAGCAATATTAAATCAGAGAAAATCACAAAAATTTTGTGTTTAAGTGGAAATGCAATTTTCCCTATGACCGGAAAGCGTGCAGGGGTTTAGTACCATCCCTTTTTTGTTGTCACAGGGTAAATATTCTCTCCTCCAAAAGGCATGCTGTATGAAATCGAAGACCAAAAACTGTCATGAGCTCCCGGTCTATTAGATAAATCTTCAAAAATACATCAAATTATGTCCGATACAAATTTTTGTCCAAGGCTTGGTTTACTAGTTACGAATTAATTATCATGACCATGGAAACGTTACATATAATGGTTGGTTTATATACGGAACAAGAATATGGAATGGGAAATAAGAATAGTACACAAGAATAAAAAATATGAAACCGTTTATATCGGACATAACATTTCGTCGCTGCGCTTGCGTACTTGCGTTGGCCTGTGTTTAACGGTTGTCATTTGACAGGTTGTTGTGTTTAATATAACCTTTAAAAAAATATTTTGTTCAGTAAAATGGATTCAGAATATTTTGTAAATTTATTTGCTTGTGTTTCCCACATTATATTGTTGTTTTCAACCCTCTGATCACAGCTGGAAAACATCTGTTGAACAAATTTTATTACGGCCGACATCTTGACCATTGTACGCATGCTTCTCGTCTCTTATTCTTGGAATAAGAATAAATTGTTAAATGTTGCCAACATTTCTTGTGTTTAAGTTAAATTTCATTCCTACATAAACCGATATACGGCGTAGCCATGTTTTAACATCTTGTTTACTATTATTATTTGAACGAAAGGTAGGTGTTTAAACTATTGCCGAAAGATGATGTTAGCTATATTAGCAGATTTTCTTTGGGGATCCACAATCTGTCTGAAAATTTGACTGCAGTTAAATGAAAGATTCAGCTTTCAAAACATATGAACGACATGCGACATAAATTCGTCTTATTGTTCGTTCTACAAACTTTCTGATCGTCCCTCGTAAATGTTCAGTACAATTAATAGTTCTAAAATTGTTGTTTGGTTGCAGAAAGTGCGGGGGAAGATGAAGAAGATGTCTCAGAAACCACCATGAAGCCCGGCCCAACAAATATCGGCGGTCTTGGAGACCGGAGGGCTAGACTTGGCTCCAAAGGAGATGTCTACCTCGACATGCCGCAAGCATCACAAAATCTTCTTGACAAACCTGTAGATATTGATAAAAAAGTTAAGGTAAGATAATAAACTTGAATATATATTTTCCTGTCTATAGTTGAACTTCCGTGAAAATGTATTGTGAGAAATCCTTTGTACTTTATGCTTTGTTAGACACAGACCACTTCAGGTGCACTTTTTTCTTTAGTTGAAGTTGAGTCGAAATTTATTCTTAAATTTACTACACGTGCCGCATATTTATTACTATTAATTCAGTATATTATAAAATATGTTGAAGAAGGTCTAATTCATGTTTCAGCTTATAGTCTTAACATGAAACTTAATTAATTCGATCTTTTTTACCATAATTGGTATCGAGGTTTGAGTCTATGCAGTGCTTGATAAAGCAAAGGCTGTAGAATGACTAAATCAAGAGAGGATCCAGGAGGAAAATGAATGCGACCTTCCCCACTGAAAAAAATAGATGTAGTATTTATAGTTTATTTAGCAAAACTATGCAAATTTATTGTGTGTTTTTCAATTTTTATATCACCGCCCGCACTTTATAATCAATTCAGGTGCAAATGATTGTAGATGATGAAGATATCCAAAAACGCCATTCAGTTTTTAATACGCTGTACGGCTCTTGAAACGGCTCTGGAGTTACATAAAGAAAATTGTTTGTCTGTACTTTTTCTACTAGACTAACCCGGCATTGTCTCTATGAAGTGCTTCCTCTATTACTGTGTTGAGCACTGTGCTTTTGGACTTATACCAGTAGGTGTTTCCACGTCTGTGGAGTCCCAACAAAATACTGTCGACTCCGACATCGAAATCAACTCCGGAATTTTTGTTACCGCTGACACCAACTCCGACTCCGATAAAGAAAAACCCTTCTTCCCTTCAGACTAGTGGGCAGGCGGTTAATCGCAAATATTCGGATAGTCGACCGCGCGACCTTTTAATTTTTGTTTCTTGGAATGCTTTGTCTTTCAGAACTTTTTTTTTTTTTTTTCGCTAAATCTTCTGTATGACTCTCTGGATTTTTTACTCAATAGCTCACAATAAAGCGAAGTTAAAAGTAGATTTTGCTACTTATACGTTTGTCCACCTTTGTGGTCGGATTACAATAAACAGAATTCTATTGTATCAATGCCAATGAGACGATTCTATTGGCGGTTGCTAAGTAACGACTGTTATTTTTTTATCAACTATAGAATAGGATATTATTAGTCATAATCCCATCACTGATTTAGATTGTTTTTCACTGCTTTGTTCCATCTGATTTTTGGTCCACGCTTGGGTCTATTTCCTTGTACCCTTATTTTCATTCAAAGTTTATACTTTGGAATCCTTTCCGGTTTCATCCTGATCATGTGGCTTTACCTTTTGTCTCCAATGAATCAAAGTACAGTTGTGGAACTAAGGCTGAAGAAACAACCTCAATATAAGAACGTTATCTTATATTTTAGCTCTTAATCTCTTAAGAGTTTTTTAAGGCTTTCTAAGAGTTTCACCTCTGTTGTCTGTATTCTGCTTTGCAGCCTCGTCTTTTGCGTCTAGATTCCGCTGCAGTATATGTTAGCACAATTGGTACAAAAAATTGTAAATACTACAATTGGTAATAAAAAAAAAAGGTACAAATATTGAGCTGAAAACTTTCACCTTTTCATGTTAGTCGCGTTGAATAAACATCTTTTATTATGATATTTATTTTCGCTTTCATTTCTCCATTGTTAACTAACGTCAATACCAGGTTTTTCAATTCTTAATTAAATCTTGATATCATTAGTCTAGAGGTTTCAAATCGGTTAGAACTGATTTGCAAAAAACGTTTTTTTAAGCATTCTTTTTTCAGCTTAATTTTTATTTAAAATGTTAATTAAAACTAATATTTAGATAATTAATAATTAAATAATATGACAGCTAGACAACTGTTTTAATATAATGTTAAACTGTGCACATTAATTTTCTTTTGTTCACTATTATGCACGTTTTAACGCGACCGTTTTCTTTGTTGCATATCCATCATCTTTTGAAATTTATTTCATTCCTATTTTCTGTTGCTTAAAAAAAACAATGTCCTTCATTTATTTGCTTTTTCCTAATAGATCTTTAAACATCTCACTAGATACATTTCTAGTTCCCTATTGAATTTCCCTTTTAAATAATACTAATAACTGTAATATTTTATTATTGGGTACCATACCAATATTTACAATTTAAAGAAGAAAGAAAAACAATTAATGAAATAAACATAAAATGGTTCAGGTAAACAGGTACAAGATCAACTAAAAGCTGCTTTACATCTAGTATCTAAATGAAAAGAAGAGAATTCGATTACAAACATCTGTTTGGTCTTGATATCCAGGAGGGTTATGTCCGGCTTAGTGGCTGTCAGTAACCTCGAGGTGGGGAAAAAGTAATTCCAATAAATGCGGCATTTGGAATTTTCCACCACCGATTCTATGTTAATATGTTTATAAATATTGTTATTATTAACCACTTTTAATGTTTTTAATTCTAATCTTCAATCATTGATTTAATTTCAATTTTCCCAACTCTACTCAACAATTGCTAACAATATCTTTCGTTAAACGTGCACTGTGATATCGAAAAAAAATCACACACATTATTTTTGCGAGGATCGCGCTCCAATTTGTTGTCAGAACGAAACCGTCTTATTGCTGTATGAAGACTGTCGCAAACTTGTAATCCCAGAGCGAAACGGTGTTGTAAAAGTACTGTGTTATATCAACTCTACTCCAATATTCAGCTCTTACATGCTCTCTGAACTTCCAATATGGCTCCTTCACGTCCAACTGTTAGACATGACTGGGTTATAAAAATAAAATAAAGAAAACTTGTACGCACTTAAGATATTCAACTTTTCAGTTTTATTCTTAAAACCTGTCCTATTTAAAAGAAACGCATTAAAATATTTCCGTTACATATGTGTCAGAAATAGAAATAAATAAATACGCAGATATTTACGATTTGCCATTTTGACGTTTTGTTTATTTATTTGTTATTTTTTCTTATACCAAAACATATTTTAATGTACATATGGTAGCGCAAATGAAAAGTGTAAAATATTGTTTTTCCTGTTTTAATTTTTAGTTTAAAATACACACTTTTTAACATTGGCGGCACTAGCTTTTACAATTTGGGAGGGCCAGCGGGCACCAAGAAATATTTAGTGAAATTTAAAATATAATAATTTTGAAAATATGAAAGCTGGCTGCAAGTGGCCCTTTGGCTCGCTTCCATCTTTCACAATTCGAAATATTCCCAACACGGACAAATAGTCTGCCGTTAGAACTGCGCAAAAGGGTTTTATCTAAAATTTTAAATTTACTTCAAGCATATCTGGAGGGGCTAGCTGGGGGCCAAATAAGTTTTTAAGCAAAACTTATAAAGAACACGTGCGTGATTGAGCACGAACTCGCCAGGGGCCCCTGTCACCAGTTATCGTACCTCCAACCTCAAAGTGGCGATCCTCTTCTCCCCCATGGATCGATCTCCAGCTCGTCCGGAACCCGTGATTGCCGGCATCTACCATAGCTTCCAAGCCAGCCGACTCTAGATCCTCGTTGTAATTGCATTGCCAGCCCACTCTACCATAGAGAGAGCCAGAGCTTCCCTTGGAAATATTGGCTTGTTCAGAGAAGTCGAATGAACGAATTCCCAAACAGCATGAATTCGCTCTATATACCGTATGTTTCGAACCATAAGACCATAAGATGCACCTATGTGACAATTTTTAGAGAAAAAAAATATATATACCGTATTAGCCCGAATATAACGTGATATTTTTTGACCAATTATTTTCTGAAAAAAAATTAACTCGCGCTAAATTTGAGGTCTAGGTAATGGAATGTAATATAAACAACCCTTCTTATTAGTACGCCAATGCCTCCACATCACCATAAGAAAGGTGAAAACACGGTCTTATTGAAGTCAACTTGTTATGATTAGTCCAGAATTACTGTTGCGCTTGCTGTTACTGCTGATGGACAGAAGCTTCGACCTTACGATATATTGAAACGTAAAACAAAGCCCAAAGAAAAGCTGCATCCAGAATCATTTTTTGGCCCAACAAAAAGGTCGGATGACAGAGGAATTGGTATTAGACTGATTGAATATGATATGCAGAAAAAAGCCAGGTTCTCTGAGAAAACCTCGCTCCTTGATGCATTTCGAGGCCACCTTACGTCAGGTGTTAAGTAAAAAATTCAGGCATTGAATTCCGATAATACCAGGTGGTATGACACCTCAGTTGCAAGTCTTGGATGTGGTCAATAAACCATTTAAAGACATCTTACGAAAAAATACAACAATTGGGTATTAGCGGGAAATCACCAATTGACACCTTCAGGAAAAACAAAGAAATCCTCAGTCTCACTTTTAGGAGAATGGATTCCGATCCCCTGGCACAAGATCGAACCTGAATCGATAGCGATGGTTTTAAGAAATGCTGCATTTCAAATAATTTAAATGAGTCTGAAGTTGACATTTTGTGGGAGACTGAAAGCGAGCATACCTACTAACGATACCGTAGCGATTTTCTTTTTTTTTAAATATCTTCAAGAAAAATTTTGGTGTCGCGTTAAATTTGGGGTCGCGTTATATTCGGGCTAATACGGTACATAAAAAAATATTCACAAATTCTTAAATTTTATTATAATATTACGATAATTTTTACCAGTGACATTTAATAAACCTTCACTCTCTGTACTATCACTCGTCTCGCTAATGTCACTGTTCGTTATTTGGCCGTACTTGTCATTATTTTCTTTTGAACTATTGTTGTCAGTCTCTTCGATACCATCCAGTGTGTAACTTAGATCGCATTTCTTCAAAGACTTTATAATCGTCTCTTCTCTTTCAGCGTCCCATGATTTTTTTACCCGGGACATATTTCTGAAACTGTCGGCCATTTCATACTTCCGATTGCTATACCATCGTGATTTTGACATCCATCCATTTGTTCCACTCTTCCCTCATAATTTTTTTAAATGTTTTATTAATCAACATATTCAAGGGTTGTAATCGACTTATAATGCCTCCAGGAATGACAGCTAATTCTGTTTTTATTTATTTTAAAATCGTGGTTGTTTCTATTTAATTCGCTCTGAATTAACATATCTCGAATTATATACCTTCGGACTATAAGATGCACTCCAGTTTTAAGTCAATTTTCTACTTAAAAAGATGCCTTTTATGGTCCCAAAAATACGGTATATTCGTAAGAGCAATCGGTATTCAATCTAATAAAGTTATATGCTATGCAGCTGCGTTTCGAAGACAGTGCGGCAGGTCTTGAAGTGTTGATTTATTATGGACATCTACATTTCGGAATATTCTTTCTTCTTTTATGGCCTATTGTTCATTGAGACGGCTTAGTTCTTTATAGGTGGACCGTTGCGTACGTTGGTTCAATGGATGCCGTACGTTTCATAGTCTTGCAGATATCCAGGAACTTAATGTTCTTGGTGTTTCTAAGGCTGGTCTCACATTGGAAACGACTACGTACGACTGCCGACTATGGACGACTTGGTCGTACGACTTAAGCTCTCACATTGGAACATACTTGACGGAATAGTTTGTCTTTCACAAGTGGTTGTTGTGTTGTGGTTACCATGAATTTTGATTCAGTATTTTCGTATTTGTAGGGTTTGTTCGTATTCGAATAATTTGAAAAGATGAATGGGATGTTACCTAGTTGGAAGTAGTAGTTTGAAAAGATAGATATTCCTGAAGAGAGAAGAGCATGACGAGTTTCACCATTTAATGGACGATTTGAAACAAGATCCCGAGAAATTCTTTGACTACTTCCGTATGAGTTTGGACACGTTCAACTATATTCTGAAAAAAGTCAAAACTGAGCTGACGAAACACGTCTTGGAATGGTAATCTATAATTCTCTGGTTCTACAAACACTCTCTTTCTTGAATTAAAAGAATTAATGTTTCCGGGTCCATGATTACAAAAAATCAAAAATACTGCACAAAGTCGTACGTACAAAAATCCAAACCTGTTGGTATCGAGTCGCAGGTCTGAAATAAACGCAAGTAGTCGTACGTCTAAGTCGCTTCCAGTGTGTGAGCGCTGATACGACCAAGAGTCGCACGTAGTCGGTTCCTGTGTGAGACCAGCCTTCGGACCCCACATGACCGCACCGCGCCTTACCGTATGACTGCCGTGTGCTTGACGTCGCACGGCGAGAGACTTGCTCAATGGAAGAATACCGACTAGTCCCCACTAGCACCGACACTGCACCAACACCACCGCACCGTGTCCGCACCGTGCCCAACTAGTTTAGTTTACTTTTTGATGGACACGGCACGGTGTACGAGGTTGACTAAACATTTAGTTTTTGCTTTCAAATTTTTAAATATTAAACTAATATAATACTCGTACATTTATTACTATAAATAAGAAACGTAGAAAAATTAATTGAAGAGGTTAGAAAGTTTACTGTGTTGTGTGTTCAGTTTCTCTTGGAGTTTCAATTCCAGTTGGTTGAATGTGTACATCGACAGTATAAAATATTCGTAAAACTTCGTCTTATCGCACTTTAGATGAGGCAGCAGCGAGCAAAACTCCCCTTTAACACATATTTTCTTCCATGCGTTGTGAACCCACTTTCTTCTCCGATTTCTGCGACGATTTCTTCTCCAATTAACATCTCTTCTATTTTAACGCAAGTGCTACCATCCCTAATTAACTGTTTGTAAAACTTCTTAACATTTTGCCTCCACGAACTTCAAAAAGAATACTGAACTGCAATTGTAAAGCCTGGAACAGAATGCACAGCGCGCTACGGCGCCAACGCGGCGTCATTTGCGACAGCGTTGCGTAGCGCCGTTGAGAATTTTCGCCTGCACACAATGCAATAATTTTTAACGCCGTCAAGTGTCACTTGACAACCTATATCTGTGTTTATACGTGCGCTTTCTTTTATTAAAAGTATAATGGATGATGAAGACTTGTGAGTGACGTTATTTATGTTGTATGCAAGTTATTTATACATACAAACACTTTATTATTCAGTAAAAACTTAGGTTATGTGTTCTGCGTCAACGTTCAACGGCGTCAAAAGTTGGAAGTTGACGAACATTCAGTATCAACGGCGGTCGAACGGCGTAGAACGGTGTCCATTCTGTGCACTTGCGTACGACAGCTTGGGTTTAACTTTCTCCTGACAGATAGCGCCGTACGAACGGCGTCAATGCGCCGTCAAGCTCGTTGCATTCTGTTTCCCACTTAAGACAGACCGCACGGCTGACACACGGGTCACGTGCGGACAAGTGGGGTCTCCCATCACCGTCACCGACAGTCGGCCGACTTGTGGTGTGGGCGCGGTTCGGTCATGTGGAGTCCGACCTTTAGTCGTACTGTTCATTTGCATAAGTTACTCCTTTTCTTTATGAACTGCGTAATTTCAGGTTGGCAACTTCTTTTTCATTTCATTATACCCATTTATTTTTTCATTGTTTTATCGGAATTTTAGAATTTACCTATTTCCGATTATGTAATTTAGTTATGTAACTAAAATATTTGTCACGGCTAATTTAATTCAATTTACGCTGACATAATTTGTATGTACATTATAACCTGTACGAGTTATTGCAATCTCATATTAAATATCGGTACAGTAGATTTGATTTGAACAGATTTTATTGGCTTTTAAAACACTAATTTAGCATACAGTATTACATTCGACACTATAAAAAACGTTAATATAAAATTTATGGTAATGAAAAACACAAATTGTTAGTCATAAAATTTAGTGTTTTAGTTGAACAAATCATGAAAAACCAATAGTTTCCGTGGGAATAGAAGAATAATTATTAGGATTTTATAGTTTAATATTTTTGTGCATAACATTAGTTATTAAGCACTATTACATGTGATGTTATTGCATGGGTCGGCAACATGCAGACCACCAATAATAATAAAATATAATATATCCTTTTCTTAAATAGCCCAGGGCCAGCGCGAGTTTCTTTGGCGCCCCTAAGCAAGACATAATTCGGCGCCCTCTAAATATAATTCAAGGGAAGTAAAAGAAATATATTAAAATTTGTATATGCTACATATCTCTATACATATAAAAAGCAACGTCTATCTGTCTGCCTGTGTATCTGTCTGTGTGTCCATATATATATACGCATTTCCTTTGTCCAAGAACTGCTGCTTCGATTTTCATGTGCTTTTTAATGTTTGTAGCTACATCATCTGGTCAGGCTTTTGGCTGTGTTTTTTCAAAATTGGTAGTTGTATACAGCCTTGCACAAATGTATGGATCACCCATGCAGTTATAATATAACATCTAAATTTATGTACATTGTAACTTGTATATATTTGACAAAATGTTTTTAAAATATCATTGACACATTCTAAAAGACGTACGTCTAATCAGGTAACCGGAAATGTAAACAGAGTTATGATAAATCTTAAAATACAAATAAATATAGACTCAGATCTGTTACGATTTGTTTACATAAAAATAAACAAGTAGGGCTTGGATCATTATTATACATGTGTTTGAACACTGTCGTTTTCATGTTTTATTGAGTTCAAGTGAATATTTTTAATTATATTATGGCTAAAATACGTGAACTCACTGTGGCAGAAAGGAGTCAAATTGTATTGCTCCATTCACAAGGACAATCGCAGGTGAAAATTAAAAAAAAAAAAAAAAAAAACGGAGTGTTCCAGGAAAGCCGAGCAAATTATCATCAAAAGGTTTCAAGGGACTGATACCTATGAAAAAAGACCAAAAATCGGAAGAAAACGTGCACTATCTTCCAGAGATGATCGTTTTATAAAGAGAAGTACTCTTCGTAAACGCTCATTATCGTCAAAAGAGCTAGCTGGTGATCTGGGGGAGCATAGAGAAGTTAAAGTTTCTTCTAGAACAATTAGAAGATGGCTAGTGGAATGTAATTTAAATGACACAAAAAACTTAGCCTGGAATGAGCCAAAAGACATTCAAATTGGACACCTGATGAATCAGTGAAAATCATTTGATCTGATGAGTCCAATATAGCATATAGTCCAATGCATAAGTAAGCATTGTAATGGTTTAATGTACTTACGAATTTAACAGAAAAATGAATTTCTAAGCAATTATTGCAGTAACAATATAAAATTTAATTTACTATAAATTTACGAAATTAAGGTTTGTTTTTTCTTTTGTGGATCAGCTTTTTGGACAACCTGGAGCCATCATCCCTACGGTCAAATTTGGTGGTGGTAGCATCATTATCTGGGGATGTATGTGCGCCAGTGGCTTAGACGAAATCTTTTTGTGCGAGGAACTCATTATTCTGTTCGTTATATTACTATACTTAATGAAGTTTTGGAGCCATCAATATGAAAATTATTTGATGAAGACAATCCAGAATATGTTTTTCCATAAAATAATGCCCCCTGTCACAAAGCCAAAGCAACAAATAAATGGTTTTCCAAAAACAATGTGCCACATTTTGAATGGCCCCCATTTGCAAATTTATGGTCGATTCTGATAAACAAGGTGTCTCTTTACAAATGCAAATCAAAAGAAGAATTGAAGAAAATTATTGTGGACGAATGGTTTAATGTATCCGATGTACGTAAAAAACTTGTGGACTATGTATGTATGTATGCCTAAAAGGGTACGTGCGGTAATTAAAGCACGAGGAGGTACCACAAAATATAAATAATTTTGATTAAAGTTGTCATTAAAAGCTGTATGTATTATTTTATTTACCATTTTTCCTGTAATAATCCTAAAACTCAATAAAACGTAGGGTGCTCCATACATTTATCCAAGGCTGTATATATCCAAAGTTATAATGAAATTCATGCGAGCGAGTAAAACGAAATCCATATTTCTCGTTCATATTTAACGTATTTTGCTTTAGTTTAGTTTAATTCACTGTATTGATATCTGACCGAAGTCAACTGCTTATTGCGATGGATTTTAGGAGTAGACAGAAACACACCAACATATATACTCTTGGAGGAAACAAAAAGGGACAAGATGAGAATAGAGAGTGGCAAGATAGCAATGAGATATGAAGAGCGGTTAAGAAACATTCAGGAAGACACAGTTTTAAGAGAATGTTGGCGGGAAATGAGACAGAGAGAAAGGAATTTACAAAACAAGTCCAGGTGGGAGATAAATAGAAGAAAATATTATGAAAGAAATGGGTATTCCACAATCTATATAGAGATGATGCGAGAAAGAGGTGAAAATGTGATCAGCAAAATAGAGAATAGAGATAGAGATGTACAGAGTCAAGTACAGCATGACAGAATAAGAAACTCTACTTACTTCCCAATGTACCTTCACATTGTCACTCTTGATAAGCCAAGATATCTACTGAACTCCAAAGCAGAAAGAATAAGAATAATTGCCAGATTTAGATGCGGTAATGAAAGCACGGAAAATAAAATATGGAAAAGAGCTGAGGAAAAAAAATGCAGAATATGCGAAGAAAAAGAAGAAACAATGTGGCATTTGTTCTATGAATGCGAAAATGGAAAAGAGAGCAGAAGTATGGCAGAATTATTAGATGACCTGGGATCAGGAGAAGAAATAATGAGAAATATATTAAAAAGAATAAAGATCCAATGATAAAAGAAAGAAGATTGAATGTATATATGTATGGGTGTATGTGTGTATATATATGCATGTGTATGTATATGTATGTATATATGTATGTATGTATATGTATATGTATGTATTTATTTATTTTTATTATTATTTTTTAAAGGGTATGGCAACAATATAATTTTTTGTTAAAAACATGTAAAACATACATAACTAAATTTTTATAAATTTTTGTAAAATACTATGTATAATTCGAAGCCTTAGGGCAAGAATAATAAAGTTCTATCTATTTAACGTATTTTCTTGAAATGATAAGCGATAACGTAAGTTTTGTGAGTGGCAAGGTTGGAATACGAGAACGGACTTTTAAAATCTCTTCAGTAGTTCCAAAGTTACGACAATTTTTACTTGGAATTTCATCTTGGGTCAGTTTGAATCTCTTTCCCGCACTTATATGTATGTTGATTAAGTTTTAGATGAGCAAGATGCCATTCACTATCCAATTCAATTTTCGTTTTTTTTAACCGATAAGAGATAAGCTTTTACCTCACACTTTTACTTTGAAAGTAGGTGCACCAATAATGGTGAGCAACATAAACCCGCCAAAATTATGTAATGGAACACGCTTACAGGTGAAATATGTAGTAGAGGCAACCATTATGAAGATGCAAATTGATATGCAAATAGGTGGTAATCCCTAGAATACCGATGAGTCCTACAATTTTACTATTTCAGTTCAAGCCCCTCCAATAAGTCAAACCCTGAAGCTAGCTGGTGTTGATTTGCGGAGTCCATGCTTCTCGCATGGACTTCGCAATAAGAACATTATTTAGAAAAAAGTTTTCAGATAAGTAACCTTCTTCAGTTTAATCCCTGACCTTTTACATGTTTATAATATTTTCTCCTGGCCTGTCACCTAATTATAAAATTACGAGTAGGTATGTTCCAAAATAAAATCAATAATAAGGTCTGTCTTCGATCGAAGCCGGGCGTGGCAGCTAGTAATACCCTTTTCACACTAGAACTCTATGAAAAGTGAACTTAAAGTCCACCGATGTTTAACGTTGGTTTGCTATCACACTCGATGTTTAAATCTCCGGTGCTGCCATCTACTACGGTAATTTTATTATTAAATTACCATCAGCAAATTACTAGTTTTGAACTGTCTGCGCAGACGCACATTTTGAATTTTTATTAAACACATATGGATATTTTATTCCATTCTGCAATAAAGATACTACAATGAAAAATATTACACCTGTATTAAATATATAAGTCGATATATTTTACCTTAATTATTGTAGCTCTGTATTGTATTAAATACATTATTAAAATAAATAATTTAAGTATAGCAATAAGTTTTAACTTCTTATAATACAGTATTCTTGTTTACGATAATATAAAATGTTGACAGCACAAATTCGAACAGTATTTTTTTATATTAGAAATTATGTTGGCAATGCGTTCTATCTTTAGGATGTAGATCTCCGTATTAAAGTTAGCTTCAGTTTAGTCGAGGTCACGCGCTTTCACACTAGCACTTTAAGACACCTTGAGTTTAACATTGGATCTTAAAGTTCTAGTGTGAAAAGGGTTTAAGTATATAAAAGTCGTAATTTCGTGGCCTTCCGGCGCCGCTTCCCTTCCCGTGGTGTCCCTCGACGATCGCGTAGACCCGCCTAATAGAAAAACCAGCCCTGATCCAGCGTATCACGTTACTGCCTTACATACTAGGCGTATACACGCTGGCGCAAAAAGAGTTTGTTGGGACTGCTTTCTAAAAGATGTTGTTAGAAGCAACTTCTAACAACATCTTTTAGAAAGCAGCTATTTTTGCAACTATTTCGAAAAGGCCATTTAAATTTTTCATATTTTTCAATAATATTTTAATATGTTAGTCCAAGTACTAACTCATCAAACATGAAACCTCATATATCGGGTTTAAGACAAAAATTATATTGGGTTTCCCAATATAATTATTAGTAATTCCCGTAGAAAATTGGTTGAAAATATTTCTGTTATATTGTGAAACTGGCAACAGAATAATGACTTTAGTAGACAATAACAGTATTATCCCGGACACGGTTGGCTTCAACAGTAACAATACATGTGCAAACTGCGTTAATAGTTAGAGCAATTATGTGTGAAATAATGCAAACATGCGACAAAAGTCAAGGAAATATTCGAATAATTCTGATTTATATGCAAATTGTAACAACTAAACATAGCCTTTCGAAGAATAAATGTAATGTTTATTTTAAAACTCTTACTGTACATGACACTTGTTGGTTACTATTTCGTAGCAATACAATATATGTTATAAACAAATTATCTATATTAATAAAATTGGAGGCTATATCTGTTTATTTTATTTTTTCCTGCCTCATATTTGGTTTCTACTCGTTTCAAATGATTATAAGACAATATCCGCAAAAAAATCAATTTTTATCTGTCTGTCTGTCCAAGATTCACACAAATACGGCTGGACATATTTTGACGTAATTTGGTATAATGACAAACTGAAACCAGGATTCGAACATAGGCTATAAGGCATTTCAAAATTTTTATTCTAAAGGTGTGTTTGGAGATTAAAACTGTTTATTAAAAACCTTAAAGAATCTCCCTTATTATTGACTTAACAGAAAAATATATACAGCAAAAAATGTTTATAATAGTATTAAGATAAATCTTTTTTGTTGAGTGTATTAGATGAATATTTGTGGAGTTATGGGGGGGACATCCTAAAACTAAAACCTTTTATTACCATTTATATAACGGCATCGGGGCCAAAAACAATATTCATATAATATACAAATAGTAACAAACAAAACAAATAGATAGTGAACAGAATAATTATATAACTTACAAAGAAAGATATAACATAAAATAAAAAAAGAAAAAGAATATATAGTACTACTGGTCAAGCCTGTCCAAAGTACAGATTCAAGTATTAGCGAAGCACTAATTTCTTACACTAATGGTTGTTAAACAACACATCATTTTTCATACAATTTACAATCAACACATTTGTTTACAGCCAAAGTCTGCTGCACAGAGAAAAAAATCGTTTGCGCAGCATACCCCAACTGTGTGTTATTCTATTTTGCACAAACATGAGGCTAGCGCTACAAAATCTGTCCAAGCCATTTGTAATCCTGAAGGCGTTATTGTAACAATCTCTGAATCTATGTCTAATTGCTTTTGCTGCATTTATCCATAGGGGCGATGCATAAACACAGGCACAGTATGAGTTGAATAGGTAATTGTGCACACCTTTACTACATCTTGCAAATCGTCTATTCAGCATATTGGCGCGCACGCACAACATTCACGGCCTACTAATGTCTGCATTGTCCGAAAGATCGTCGCACACTATGTGACCTAGGTACGCCACGCACGACATACGCGGTACGATCTGTCCACACAACTTAAGGTTCGGTACACGGTACTTTTTGCACTTGGGTTGGAAAACAACATTTTGAGTCCGTGATCTGCGGTGAAGCACTCACAAATCTTCACTAGTTCCCTCAAGCCGGCCAAAGAGGGTGAGAGTAGTACCATGTCATCAACATAGCATATGTGGTTGATAACACAGGAACACCATCACACATCCCGTTTTCATCTTATTCGACTGCATACTTTAGTCGTCCATATAAGTTGAATAGATAAGGTGATAAGAGACTACCTTGTCTCACTCCCAGATTTTGTTTAAAAGGAGCAGATCTTTTTGCACCCCAATATACACGTTTGACCTCTTCGTCGAACCATTCTCTTAGTATATTTACCAAGCGTTCCGGAACATTTTTCTTTCTTAAAATTTCAAGAAGTTTGCCCTATTCACTCGATCAAAAGCCTTGCTAAGATCTAGGAAGCAAGCATATACCGGCGTTTGACGTGCTATGGCAATGGTTGATATCAAGGTATAGATTGCCATTTCCGTACCGGGATTTTTTTGAATCCGAACTGATTATCTGCGCATGGAATCTATAGAATCTACAAGTAGAAAGGTAACATTTTTCATAAAACTAATGCATTTTAATTAATTATATTTATTACAATTTAATAAATAAAATAACACAAAATATAGAAGAAAAAATTAATTATGTTATTACATCAAAATTATATTACATATTTTGTACAATATGTTACCATCACAACTACTAAAAAATTGATGTGAAGTGTGAATTTTCACACATTTCTGGGTTTTGCAAGTATTTAGTAACTGAACGATGATTATTTGGGATGCCAAAACAAATTTTATGTCAAAATATTTTTTTATGAATTTTAATTCGAATGCCTAATACCATTATTTAAGTTTCTAAATATATGCAGTATTTTTTTTTATACAGCAAAGTTCATTAAGATTTTGAAAATTGCACCTATGGCTTCCATTGGTTGCTTACATCATAAGTCCCGCCCTTTGATTTCGTCAAACATAGAATTAAATTATAATTTCAACACTTTCCACTGGTTATTAAATTTACGCTTTTAAAAATTAAATGCAACATTTACCAAATATAACTAGAATTTTAACAAAATAATTTAAACAAAATAAAAACGCAAAAAAAAAACAAAAAATAAAATCAACAGGATTCGAACCCTAGTTTGCAAGTTAACTTATATTATTAAGCGTACGACAAATCCAACCACGCCACGAGAGCTACTGATCTGGTATGTTACACAACGTATTAAATAGTTAACATATTTTAGTTAAAAACACAAAAAATGCGTTATTTTCCGAAAACATAATCTGATCAAAAATTCCTGTTGTACTATTCCGGTTTACACCATCTGGGCTACAGGGTGTGGGACAAAATTTTTTTTGCACAATTTTGGCAAAAATCACATCGAAATAATTTATTTTGCAAAAATAAAATTTTGATCGTTAATCCACGTACTAAGGGCTTTCATTTGATACCCTACTCAGAATTTAAAAAAAATATTTTTTTTTTCGATGAGCACATATTTGTTTATATTTTTAGAGGGATATGTTTTTTAGATGTTTTAGTATTTTTCCTATGTGCGGGTCAAAGAGTTGTATAAGCATGCCAAATTTCAACTCTCAGACAGACAGACAGACAGACAGACAGACAGACAGACAGACAGACAGACAGACAGACAGACAGACGACAAAATGACGGTATAAGGGTTTTTTGGTCATACCTACAAAACCCTAAAAATCAAATTCCAGAACTGCTATAGTTAAGATTTGCAGAAATCTCCTGCTCTAGGAGCACGTTCGCGGCGATCATAAGGCAGGACTCACGATCTAGATCAGTGGTTCTCAAACTTATTTGGCCTACCACCCCCTTTTCAGAAAAAAATTACTTAGCGCCCTCTGGAAATTTACATTCTTTAAACAAACAAACAGAAAGATATATGTATCGATATTTCTACCTACGTTCTAAAATATAGTAAAGAAAGATGTTAAATGAAATGTTAAATGAAATTCAAAATTATTTATTAAAATCATATTCTCATCTAATGATAAGGATGAACCTGGTGCGCTGCTATCAATTTATCAATTCTCGGCTCTATCTTCGTCAGCAGTATTCTTAAATCACCGCGATTACCACGTTCCACTAAATATGACGAAGAAAATGCAATCAACAACTTTTGTATTATAGCCCATAACCCAAGATAAGCTGTAGGAATATGTTTTTGCTGCCAGAACTGTTGGTAGCCGTCTTTGAATTTAAATTTCAATTCGTAATTCATCATTTTAAATGCCCCCCAAATGCACTCGAGGCTACTATCGCCCCCCTGGATGGTTCCAGCGCCCCCCTGAGAATCATTGATCTAGATGAATAACGCAAAATAAAGCGATTGGATATATACAGGTTGATGAACTTACCTAGTGGTTGAAATATCACGTGGCAAAGGACCCTTTGAGCTGCTGTAATCTTTGTCAAGCCACGATCGATTTAATAAGTCCACATTGTTTATTCGCGAAATATACTAACACGCACGAATGTGAGTGCATGTGTAAAATGTATTCACGGCAATAAAAAATAAACGAATTGAAGTAGAACAAGGCTAATTCTACCTATGTTAAAAGAAGCACGATACTTAGAGCTCAGATGATGCGGTGACCGAAATGAGCGACTAAATACACTGTATAAAACGACTGTATATGTACAGTCGTTTCGTCGTTAACAGACGTACAGTCGTGAACATGACCTAAACGGCGTTCGCGAACAGTCAGAACTGAGTACACAAATATTAACTAGACACAGTCGGTACGAGCGTTCTATTGTTACTGATAAAAATATAGGGTTGGACCCCACTTAAATATTAGGTCGTCAAGGATGAAATTTGTAGAAAAAAAGGCAAAGTTGATTGATAACTTACAAATATAAGGAATTATTTTATTCATCAAAGAATGCACCCATATTATCTATACACTTTTGCCATTTAAGCGACAGGTTGTTCAGGCTGATGGTATAAAACCCTGGCGGACGAGGGTCAATAAATTCCTGGAAGGCCAGTTTTACAGCATTGTCGGAATTAAACTGTTTTCCTATTAAAAAGTTGTCCAAATTGCGGAAGAACTGGTAGCCAGTGGGAGCTAGGTCTGGTGATATAGGGTGATGTAGAAGTTCCAATTCCAATTCCTGTAGTTTTGCCACAGTCATTTGTGCAGTGTGTTATCTAGCGTTATCATCCAATAAGATAGTAGTAGATCTGTTGACCAATCTAAGCTGTTTCTTTAAGTTTTTGCATCATTTCGTCCAGTTGGTTGCAGTATATTTCTGCTGTGATCGATGAGCCAGGCTTTTTTTTTGTTTGGTTTTTAAGTTACCTGTACGAAATTTGGCGAACCAATATGATATTGTCTGCTGCATAGTAACACTAGAGCCAAATTGGGTTAGTACTATGTTTCGTGCGATCTGCGATACCGTAGTTCCACGTAAGAACTCATACTTCATAATAGTGCGAATTGCCGACTGATCAATTTTCAACAAAATTAATTTTTTAAAAAAGTTTTTGATATATTTTAGAGAATACAATGATTTCTTTAAAAAGGCGAGATGTGTAACTTTCCAACAAAACAAAACAAAACGGTAAAATATTAAGCTAATGTCAAATAATAAGCTGTTAAAGTTGGCAATATTATTAACTACAAATTTTATCCTTGACGACCTGATATTAATAATCCGACTAGCGCGAACAAAAATATATGCAAATAAAATCAAATTTTTGCACGTTTTCTTTCGAAGTTCTGGTCAAAAATTTTAGTCCCAAATTGTGATCTCGAAAACAGTACATCAGGATCTATTAATCGCACCAATTTCCAAACCTCTTGCTAAACTTCCTCTTAAAAACTACGTATTTCCTGGACTACATGCCTTGCAAGCATGAGTAAATGAACAAACTTCTTTAAAAAACTGAACTTTAGTTTAATTTTCTTAATACCTACGAAACCCTTAAATGTAAATATACTTTACAGCAATTTCTTTGATGATAAAGTACACAATACTATCTGTCTATAGATATAGACTGGGGAATACTATAAATTTGCATCTTGCGATTCAGTATAAGTGGATTTTTAGTATAACTGGTTCTATCATGTATTCAGTATATTCTCTGGTTTTGACATTTCCTCCAGAGTACCTATGACACCGGAATAAGATATTTAAATCATATACATATGGTTTAAATGTCCTCTAAACAAATCGACTCTCAGAAATTTCAATGCGTTTCAAATGCTCCCTT
The DNA here is from genome assembly GCA_963971575.1 of Liopterus haemorrhoidalis. Classification (NCBI taxonomy): domain Eukaryota; kingdom Metazoa; phylum Arthropoda; class Insecta; order Coleoptera; family Dytiscidae; genus Liopterus; species Liopterus haemorrhoidalis. The sequence continues at coordinate 58,091,738 of OZ020611.1, forward strand.
TGATACATACCTATTTAAATTTACATACGTATGTAAATTGATATTAGAGTTGAGGTTATACGTTAGCCCCAAAGGACGTTCATTCTTTCACATAGAGAGAAGCGCTTCTTTTACGTTTCTGTCCGATTTTTTTCTTATTTCTTTTTAAAACCTTTTTATTCATCCCTTGAAATGTTAATCTCACATACAAAAAGTATACAAAAAATAATCATATTTCAAAAATACGATGTAATTTCAGCATGTACTCTAAGACAAAACGGAATCTCTTATCTGGTTAGGGAGGTTCACTTGGGTAGCTGTACACAAAAGAAAAACATTAACATTAATTTAATTTATTATACCATAAGATGTACACGTCTATCCTTAGCTATTTCAATGTCTAAATAGGCGGCAATTTGAAGTGATTAGTCAAATCTCAAATTTGGGATATTGAACTGAAGTTTCGTGGTTTATCCTTGCTCTTTTTGTAGCTGTGTGAAGGAATCTCTAGATACACTCCTGTAGTAGAATCGCAATGCGTTACAAACACAGGCCTTTTGTATTTGGACTGGATTCGACATGATGGTGTCATCCTGAGGTGCGTTCAGCAAAAGCTAATAATCTATACATTCTGCAACATTTACACAAGAAACGTTTAGTTTCTCTGCTCTGTGCTGCACGAAAATCGTTCGGTAAATATCGTGCAATGCAGTTTATGTTGCACAGTCGTCACAAGTTCAGATCGTGCGGCAATCTGTGCAATAGTGCTTTGCGCGGTAAAAATACAAGTTATTATTTCTACAAAACAATATGAGTGAAAACAATCAAGATATCAAGATATCAATGTTTATGCCTGCAGTATTTACAAAATAAATAGTACAGACATGATGGAACATGTAAATACACCCAAAAATTTCTGTATACAAGCGGAAATGTACTTTAAATTGATTTGTAGTCATGTTTGGAACAGTACTGTCTGCATATTCAATCACTTTTTCCAAAATTATTTCTGGTTTGAAAAATTCTACTGAATTATCTTCTTCATCAAATAAGATTTCTTTTATATTACTTAAAAGCATCCCAAAACCTTCATGCGTCATTTTTATATTATCGTACAACAAGTAGCAGGTGTTGCCACCGACGCGAAGGCACAAGTGCCCCACGTTGCGAAGCCAAATATGTCTTCGCAGACGTGGGTACAAAAAGCCCCACGCTACGAGCGACAAAATGTTGCAGGAGGTACTACCGCAGGTGACGTCTCCCCAGGTGACTACCCTGAACACTGTACCCAGGCTAGCTCAGATGCTGGGTTCCGTGTATACAAATCTCGGCTTGAAGAGCCTGGTCGCACTAGTGCCTGAAAATAAGATGGTGTTACCCCAAGAATTGTTATAAATGAAAAGCAAAGTGTGAAGTTATATATTTATTTAACAAGAAAGTATGAAAACATAACAGTGTAAAACATGAAATAACACTATAAAGATACATAGTTAGGTAAGGAGTATGACTAGGAGTTTGAGAAAGGACGGCGAGCGTCGTTGTGGTGTCCGTCGTGGATGTTGAATCGAAGATGAGTTATTGGCGACAGCGCTAGAATGGTTAATGGTGGCAGCGTCGAGGTAAGTGGCGATGCGTGGGTTTTGGCGATAGCGCCGAAGCGAAGTTGGTAGTCCGTCATAGCCGTTGTACGTGAGGCTAAGCATAGCGCTCACGCACGGTTGATAGAAGCGATGGTAGTGCCGGAGGGCGGCAATGTGCGGCGGTAATGCCGTGAAAGACGTATCGTTGTAACGGGGCCGTAGCGCCGTTCAATATGAATAATGTCAGAGGCGGTGGCGCACCTTGCCGTATAGCGAGGTGGGTGAGGATTCCTTACCAAGTAGCGGGGCGAAGCGATGATTCTTGCCATATAGCGCGACGAAGCGTTGTGAGTGTATAAATTCTTTTTTCAGAGGCCTCTTGCCCTATAGCGAGAGTATTGAAGAGAACGGTGGCTTCGTAGGAACTGATGATGAATGATGTCTCGTAAACTAGTGACTGACGAACAGTAGCGACTGCAGAACAGTGGTTTGAAGCGCGTTTCTTATATACCTTTGATTTTGGAATGAGGGAATGAAATTAGTGGAATGGGTAGCTAGGCCACGCCCAGTTATGCAAAAATGATCCTTATTAATGAAAAAGATTCTAAATATCAATTTTTGGCTGTTTTACGGGTTGAGATCGATGGATAATCTCTCGGTGGATCAAATGATAGGTGATAGATCGCGGTACGACCCCTAGAACGCGAGATATCAGCGGTAACACAGGAGACAGACTTCATGTAATCAAACACACATAATTTATTTGTTTACAAAAAAAAGGCTTGAATAACAAGAATAACTGCACAATCTGAACAAAGCGTTCGTCTTTGACTTTCTTACACAGTGTACACAGTGTACACAGTGGTCAAAAAACTTGCACGACACAGAGTTAACACTGCACAGTTATGGCGAACGCATCTCTGGCTGGACGGTTGATGGGGTGGCCTGTTCGCGCGCGTACTGCGAAACCGGGATTTGAGTCCAGATCGCGGTGAGTACTCAAAGATTTCGTTCTGTATGAAGCCCACACAGACCGGATGTCAGTCTGTAACTGGTTAAAAATAGTTTATGACCCTTAGGAGATGTGCTCTCAGCATAATACTCGAAGTATCATCGTTCTCTAGCCTCTCGTTGGTTGCAAACAATGTCAATACTGGTGCCCGGGGACTGTCGTCCCTTCAGACCGATGTGGGATAACGTGAGTGAAACTACGGGAGTTTTACTCACAGAATCTCGTAACGGTAACCGATAACTGCTTCCCAGCCTTAGCCAAGATTGAAAAGTTTGTGGAATTATTTCGTGGAGAATTAAAAAAAAAAAAAAAAACGCATCTCAGGAAAAATAGAAGCAATATGTATTCAACTAAAAAAAAATATTTTTTTTATTATTTGAGGTATCGAATGACACCTGTTAATACGTGGGTAAACTAGAAAATTTTAATTTTGAAGAATCAATTTTTTTTATGGGATTTTCACTAAAAATACCTATAAAAAAAGTTTTGTCCCCCACCTTAATTTCTAGAAGGATTGATATATGAAAAGAAATATGAAAAACTTTTAAATAATATCCATTGATAAGAACAAGAATATTTCAACAGGAATTTTCAGATTAGTTTTCCGAAAAATATAGAATTTTGCGTCGTTGAAAAAAATTATTATTAGTATTATTATTTTTTAATATACTGTGTGGTACAAAAGAAAGCTCTTAAGATGTGAATAAAGGAATGATTAACAGTTTTTTTAAAATTTCATTATTTTTACGATATTTACAAAAACATGTGCTACAAAAACTCTTGTCCCACTCTTCCTAACCCAGAGGAGTTATCAAATATCTGAAAAATTTCTGAGCAATGTAAATCAATGTAAATCGAAATAGTACAACAGGAATTTTTCATCAAATTGTATTTTAGAAAGCTATTGCATTTTTTATGTTTTTAGACAAAATTAATTATTCTTTCAATTTATTGCTAAATTATGGCCAATTAACTTCTGTTTTTTTTTTGTATTTATGACTAAGGTAGTATACATAGTCCTATGAAATAAAAAAAAAAAATAATAACAGCTGAGAACTGAACTACACTTTTTCCACGAGGTACACTACGTTATGCTTTACATTTTTAAATTGTTAATAGTGAAAAATACATATCTGATATTGAAAAAAAAAGTCATTTATCAATATATTTCTTATTAATTTAATGAAGACTTCGATACAAAGTAAATCGCTAGAAAAATCGGTGATATTTAACTTAATTTTTAGTGACGAAATTTTCGCAAATTATTTAAATTTACCTCTTCGTACGCAAATTATCGAATAACAATGATAATCAAAAACCTGCAGATTTTGATGTGATTATAGAAAATATGTATATTGTACTAGACATCCGACATATGTTGGTTTCTTACACTTATTAAATACTTACAAAACCCTGAAATGTGTGGAAATTTACACTTCACATCAATGTATTATTTATGTAACAGTTGCAACTGGTCAGGGAAGCACGCTGGCCAACCCATTGTTGTTATACCCACTTGATTTAAAAAGTCTGTTACGCAGTGGGCGACGTGTGGGCGCGCATTATCCGGCATTAGGGTGAATTTTTATCCGATATATGGGGCAAAAGGTACAACATGATCTTGAAGAATATCTCTGGTGTACCTATCTGCAGTTAACGCTTGGCCATCAATCACCACTAAGTCTGTGCGAGCTTCCAAACATATTCCACCCCACACCATAATTGAACCTCCACTAAAAGATACAGTAGTAGCAAAATTAAATGGTTTTGTTCTCCTTGGCGTCGATACAATCTTCGTTCATTGTTTAGTAGAGCATTCAAAGCTATCTAGATACAGGCTGCAAAAAAATAAAATTAAAAAAAAACATAATTTTCAATCTGTACCTTTAAATTTGCAGGTGTGTGTATTTAGAGGGGTTGGACTAAACATCTAAAACTCAGAGTAATGCAATGAATATGGTATCCGGGTAGCCGAAATATATTGCATTCGAAATGATCTCAGGTATTGGTCTTAAACAATATAGACCTAATGCCACCTGAAGGACCCACGCCATGAAGAGATACTTGAATCTTCACCTCCCAGAAAGAGTAATCATACAAGAGATCATTGACCTATAGAAGAATAAAAAGAAGAAATAGTACTCACTGTCAATAAAATCTAACATAACATTTCAATCTATCGAACAGACCATGATATAAATTTATATTTGGCAGTAACTCAAAACCTATCAACAGCAATTAATCTATAATTCGTACATACTTATGTTAAGTCCGCATTCCTATTGAATTAACTCTCAAAATTTTCCGAATATATAAAACTGTTTCAGACATGACGCATTTTAGAGAAGGATTTTCTTTAACTTCTAATCCGAAATCCAAAAATAACTTTATAAACAAAGCTTTTTATTAATAAATTATATATCGAACAACGCAAGCGTGATAAAATCATACATAGAAAGTTATTTATAAATATTTTGTATAAGCAATGTGGCTAAGTCACTTCCACATTCTGTAACCAACTGAGTCTCGTGGTATTTCCAACAACAGACAACATAAATAGTTAATTTCGAACTTGCAATTTTAAGTTAAATTCCTTTTAGTAATAAATAATAATGCATCTGAGCTAACCCATTATTTAATGCTGCATTAATATTTTGATATAGATATTGTAAATATTTATCATATTATACCAACAGTGTTTATAAGATAAGTAGATTATTAGTAGGGGAGACCGAGTATAGATGTCACACTTTTCACATTTAATTTACAGTGACTGTATAAAGACAGTGTGGCCATATGAACTGTAGCCGCCATGTTTATTCCAGATTTGTATTGGGTTATCACGGATTCTTTAATATCTCTTCGGGTCGATGGGATATCGACTTAGTTTTTGCTTACAAAGATTACACATACATATTCCGAAAAACTTATTTCAGGATTTTGTCCTAATCAACCCCTAAAGGGGTGAATCTACAAACGGGGTGAATTTAACATCCCGTCGTATTTCCTGTGTTTGTTGCGTTATAAGGTTTCTTTTTGGCACATAGGTGTCTTTTTATAATATCTCGAAATGGTTTTGACAGTTTTTTAAAATTTCACCCCTAAAGGGTGAAAAGGGGTAATATGTGATTTCAAGGATTCTTTAATATCTCTTAGGACCAATAAGATATTGACTTGCTTTTTGCTTACAAAAAATACCCATACAAAACCGAAAAACTAATTCCAGCATTTTGTCCTTATCAACCCCTAAAGGGGTGAATCTACAATTGGGGCGAATTATACATCCCGCCGTATTTCCTGTGATTGTTGAGATGTGACATTACTGTTTGGCACATAGGTGTATTTTTAAAATATTTCGAAATGGTTTTGACAGTTTTTTTAAATTTCACCCCTAAAGGGTGAAACGGGGTAATATGTGATTTCAAGGATTCTTTAATATCTCTTAGGACCAATAAGATATCGACTTGTTTTTTGCTTACAAAAATTACCCATACAAATACCGAAAAACTAATTTCAGGATTTTGTTCTTATCAACCCCTAAAGGGGTGAATCTACAATTGGGTTGAATTATACATCCCGTCGTATTTCCTGTGATTGTTGAGATGTAACATTACTTTTTGGCACATAGGTGTATTTTTAAAATATTTCGAAATGACAGTTTTATAAATTTCAGCCCCAAAGGGGGAAAAAGGGTGACATGTAATTTCAAGGATTCCTTAATATCTCTTAGGACCAATAAGATACCGACTTGGTTTTTGCTTACAAAGATTACTCATACAAATGCCGAAAAACTTATTTCAGGATTTTGCCTAATCAACCCCTGAAGGTGTGAATCTACAAACGGGGTGAATTATACATCCCGTCGTATTTCCTGTGTTTGTTGTGTTATACAATTTCTTTTTTGCACAAATGTGTCTTTTTAAAATATCTCGAAATAGTATTGAAAAACGCATGTTTATATAAAAAAAAAGGATATTTTCATATTAAAAAAGAATAAGCAGAACATGTTATATACCCTGACTTCAAAAAGAAATTACATAAGAGTTGGCTATGGAAAAATATAATAATGTATACTACAAGCTTTATGTAACAATAAATAACTTATGACAACAAGAGTGATTTAATTAATTCAGACAGTAAATTAATTCTAAAGCTTTCTGTTGACATTACTTTTATTTTCCATAGCCAACCCTTATGCAATTTCTTTTTGAACTCATGGTATAAATGATATATTAATAAAGAAAACTGATGTATATATTATCAATTATGCATTTATTCAACTAAAATTATGGTCAGGTGAAAAATAAAATGAAATCAGTATGGAATAACATTTTTTTTTTTTTTTATTAATTTATTATTGGCCATCGGCATAAGACGCCATATTAGCCAGCTTCAATATACATTTACAGAACATAAATAATAATTATAAATAATTAATAAATATATAATAATATTTATAACAAGGATATATATAATACATAACAAATAAATTATAAATTATAAGATTATATTTGAAATTTTCATGAATTTTGAAATATGTTTATAAGTTCTTTTATCGTTTAATATGTCGAATAATTTGGTTGGGGGTTTTTTTAAAATTGGTAATAAATTTTGTAAAAATGTTAATCTATGACGTGCGTATGTCGGGCATTGAAAAAATATGTGGTCCAGGCTACCAGTCGATGTATTATCACAGCTGCAAAAAGGCGATGAAAGTACACCAATTCTATGGAGATGAGCTGGATGACCAGCATGTCCAGATCTCAATCTGCATATGGTTGTAATGAGATTGCGTTCTGCTGCAATTTTGTAGAACCAAGGTTTTTTTAATGGTGTCTTTTCAATGGCTGCGTATTGTCTTCCTTTATAAACACATGAAGCGGTCCATTCTTTTACCCACTCTGAATTTATATTACTGTTTATAGTATTATAAACATCCCGACGGGAAATTTTTACATTAAATGTCACTTGATTAATTGGTGAAATTGCCGCTTTTTTTGCTAAATAATCAGCCTTATCGTTCCCTAAAGATATTCCCTGATGAGATTTGATCCACAGAAATATAAAAGACAAACCATTAGTCTGAGCTACATATATAATTTGTGCAATATGTTGTATATCAAAGTCTCTTGAATGAAGGTGGTTATTTGCTATAGTTTGAAGAGCGCTTTGGCAGTCGCTTATAATTACCCAATTTTTCGAAATTTTACTGCTTATACAGTATTTTAAAGCTTCTTTAATAGCGTATAATTCGGCCGAATAACTTGAAAATTGAGATGGTAGTGGGAATATTTTGTTTATTTTCGTAACTGGACAATAGAAGGCGGCTCCAGAAACGTTCACGTTTCTGTCTTTAGATCCGTCGGTATACATAGTGATATAATTGGAGAACTGTGTTTCTAAAATTTCACTAAATATAATTTTATTTAAAGCAGGATTGTCTACGTAGTTAGGAAATATGATTTTTTGTTTTTTAAGTTTATAATTATATGGAAATGAAAGTATAGGACAATTATTTCCTAGCTGGCAGTTGTTTGTCGTTTCCATAAGTTTGCCGTAGACGTGGAAAAATATTTTTGGTGCATGTTTTGCCCCTCTGAGAAGCGATAGGTCCTTTATAAATTGTCTATTAAGTGATTTTAAGCTATATTGATCACTGTGGAGTTTATTTAAGACAAATTTATAAGTTAATTTAATCCTGCGCAGATGTAGTGGGATCTCACAAGTTTCAGCTAGAAGTATATTAGTAGGAGTAGATTTCATTAGTCCTGTACTGATCCTCAAGGCTTTAAATTGAATCTTGTCTATTTTACTTAAGACCGTGCTAGATGCTAAAGCATAGAAGATACTTCCATAATCCAGTTTTGACCTAATATAAGCTTTATAGAAGAGAAGTACTACATTGGGGTTGGCACCCCATTTACAATGAGCGATAATACGTAGTAAATTTAATTTCTTTTCTGTGCTTGTAAGAAGATGGTTAATATGGGAGACCCATGAAAGTTTTTGATCTAAGTAAAGTCCTAAGAATTTTGTATTGGAAACTACTGGAACTAAATGTTTACCTAATTTTATGTTGTTTGGGAATGTGTTCAGTCTTTTCCTTGTAAAAAAAATAATGCGTGATTTAGACGTCGAAAGTTCAAAACCTTTATCAGATAGCCACATATCTAGTGCATAGAAAATGAACGACATTTCTCTTATACATGAGGATATATTAGATTTTTTAGTCGAAATACGGAAGTCATCTGCATATTGACCAATGTTAGTGAGAGATGGAAGAAAGTGGTATAGGTCTGATGTGTAAATGTTGAAAAATAAAGGGCTTAGTATTAAACCTTGGGCAATACCATAGTACACATATCTGAGGGAACTTGTTATATTTTTATGTTGAACTTTTATGATCCTATTGCTTATCATAACATCTATTCTTCTTATAAATTCTGGAGGGAGGCCTAAATCTTCCATTTTTGCTAAGAGAGTTGGAATTACAACATTGTTGAAAGCACCTGATATATCTAAAAAAGCCGTTATTAAAATATTATTTTCAGAATATGTTTCAGAAATATTAGTGATAAGGTCAAATAGTGCGTCCATAGTACCTCTGCATCTCCTAAAGGCATAAAGATGGGATGGTATTAAATTATTGTGCTCTAAGTACCATTCTAATCGAATTTTTATAAGTTTTTCTAGTGTTTTACCAACGCAGGAAGCTAATGTTATAGGTCTATATGAATTTATAAGCAATGGGTCTTGTCCTGGTTTAAGTATAGGAATGACAGTTTGTGTTTGCCATTCTGTTATCCACTCAGCGGAGGCCCAAAAGTTATTGAATGTAAAGAGTAATATTTCTAATGCTTTTTTAGGTAGATGCTTTATCATTGAATAAGTGATATTATCCGGTCCAGGAGCTGTATCTGTCGAGTTTTTCTCTAACACTGCTACTAATTCGTCTATAGTAAACGGTTCTAACAAGAAATGAGTTTGTGAAGTGTGCCTATAGTACTGCTTGTATGGACAGTGCGTTGCTCCTGGAGAAGCCAAAGAATCCGCATATCTCTCTAACCACTCTTTTGAAATAATATCTCTATTACTTTTAACAGAAGTGTTATTATTAATGTTCTGAAAACATTTTACTTTTTTCCAAACTTCAGTCAATGGGGAATTGATGTTTAGAGATGCACAATAAGTTTGCCAACTAGAGCGTTTTTGGTTCTTTATTAGCTTTTTTGCAGACGCCACGCTATTTTTGTATTTTATATAATTTATTAAAGTAGGGGTTTTCCTATAATTGCTTCGAAATCTTTTAGTTAGGGCAAGTTTCTGCTGGCATTCTTGTGTCCACCATACCTTAGGAAGGTGTTTAGCAATGTACGGTCTTTTTAGTGGTATGCTTTTATTTGCCGCATTTGTTATTGACTCAATTAACTTATGATATACAAACAAGATGTTCGAGGAGTTGCAAATCAAATTATCTATATTTTGCTCTATTAGAGAGGCATATAGACCCCAGTCAGCATATTTTGTATTCCACCTGGCTCTTGGGACAATTTTTATAGGAGTAGGAATTTTATTTTGTAGACTAATATCAATTAAAAAATGATTTGAACCCAATGTGTCTGTAGATGTATGACAAGTGATGCTGGCCGCTATGTTAGAACTGCTAATGGTTAGGTCTATGGCAGATTTTCTTTGTCCTGGTCTCGTTTCAAGGGTGGGAAGTCCATCATTTAGAATAGACAAATTGTAAGAATCTAGAAATTCGAGAACATCCCTACCGGACACGTCAGTCAATTCGCATCCCCAAACTGTACTATTTATTATTTATTATTCTTTAGAACACTACAGACACAGAGGTCCATTCATGTGTCCATACATATACATTATTAGCCTTATAAACATAGAAATATATTTATAAGCTAGATATCTATACAAATAGAATGTACATATACATATATACTAACATATCCTTAATCCATACATTATACATTATACAATTATTATTAGACTCAAGACATTACAAGTAGGTACCAATTTAGAAATAGTTCTCAAACGATACCTACTACAACTACTACTAAATACAATTAACATACGTGCAAACCTATACCTATATATATATATATACATATATACATATGCATACATATATATATACATATATACATACACATACACACATATATATATATATTAATACACATTATAATTATACATTTTATTATATTATAAATTATATTGACGGTACATTATACGAATACATATATTTATACTCAAAGAATTTATTTCAAAATAATTAGTAATTAAAAAGGTAATTAAAGTAAACAATCAAAGTAAGTGAAATAATCAAAAATTGAAAACGGAAAAAATAAAATTAAAAAAATAAAATTAAAATTAAAAATATATATACTATTTTTTTTTTAATACTGTTATAAAAATTTCAGTAATTGCCTTTTGAATTTACTGATAGAAGTATTTAAGATATCTATGTCCCTGTTAATTTTAATTAAGTTGTTGTAGAGCGAGACCAGTCTTGGAATCGGACTCATATTATAGTGACAAACTCTATAATCTCTAGTGGAGAAAAACAGATCCCTACATCGCATTCCGGTAATAGGTACCCTTATACCGATTTCAGCCAAAATACTTGGGCAGTTGATCATGTTGTGCCACATTTTGTACAGAAATAATAAACTCTGTATATTCCTTCTCTTCTCTAAAGACGTTAGTCCGTATTTGGTTAAGAGTACATGCGATGGGACCAAAGCTGGATATATCCTGGTGTTTCTAAACTCGAGTATTCTTATGAATTTAGATTGCAGTTTTTCTAATATTTTTATGTATTTATTTTGATATGGTGACCAAACCACCGATGCATACTCCAACTTGGATCTGACGAAGGTGTTAAATAGAGTTAAATACGTTTTAGCATCTTTGAATTCATAACCCACACGTAAAATAAAACCTAAGTTTCTGGAACAGTGAGTAACTAAATGATTTATATGGTAAACAAATGACAATTTAGCGTCAAAAAATACACCCAAATCCTTAAAATGTTCTACCCGTTCAATGCTGCAGTTATGTAAGCTGTAGTTGTAGTTAATAACATTCCTGCTCCTACTGTAACTTATACTTTTACATTTTTGTAAATTTAAGTATAGTCCTCTAAGCTGGCACCAAGTTTGCATTGTTCGTAAGTTGACCTCTAATGCTTTGCAGTCATCGACACTATCTATTGCATTATATAATTTAATGTCATCTGCGAATAGTAAGCAATGGCATTTGTTCAATATTTTTGGCAGATCATTAACTGATAACAAAAACAGTAGTGGACCCAAATTTGACCCTTGAGGAACTCCTGAAGTTGACTCATAATTGGACGATTTACAACCTTCAAATTGCACATATTGCGCCCTCTTCGTAAGATACGAGCAAAACCACTGACAAATATCCTGAGGTATATCATATTGTTTTAATGACTTCAATATTGTGACATGGTTTAACTTGTCAAATGCCTTGCTCATATCGAGATATAAAACGTCTGTTTGTTTACCTAAACTGTAATTGTGGGTTATGAAGTTAGTAATTTCTACAAGATTAGTGGCAGTAGATTTACCTTTAATAAACCCATGCTGATAAGGTGACAAAGATGAGGCAACTTGATTGTAAACATGCTTGTACATCACCTGTTCAAATACTTTGGCTGTAGAGGACAACAAGGACACAGGTCTATAATTCTCCACACAGTGTTTATCCCCTGATTTGAAAATAGGGCATATCTTTGCCAACTTCCATCTGTCGGGAAAGATTTTAGTTCTAAGTGACATATTGAACAATATCTGTAAGGGTTCCGCGAGTATATCCACTATGAGCGTTGAAATCCCCTGCTATTATAAATTTATCAGATAAAATATTTATTAAATTTGACCAAGTACTATTTCTAATTCTATATTGAGGAGAACAATACAATGATACTATATCCACTGTTAATTTATCTAGAAATATTTTGGCGCCACAAATTTGAAATTTATTGTTAGAAATAAATGAAAGGTCTAATAATTGAAATTGTATATCTTTGGATATGAGTACGGCACTGCCGCCGTATCCATCTTGTCTATCACATCTTACGGAATTGTAATTTTGAAAATTATAACTGAAACCTGGTTTGAACCATGTTTCAGCTAATATAGCAATTTTTGGTTTGTTGATGTTTAGAAATATCTCCAAAATTGGTTTGTTAGATTTAACAGATTGTCCATTCCATTGAATGATTTTAGTTCCCATTTTGAGTTGCCTGGTTTGATGAAACAGAATTATTTAAGTTGTCTAGAAAAGAATTTATATCTTGTTTTGAAATGAAATTATTTTTTCGAGATTCTTGAATTACGGTATCTATGAAAAGTATTAATTTATCTTTAAGAGATTCTGATATTACAGGTGTATTTAGTTGTTTCCGGTGATATTGAGGGGCATAGGGATTTGGGCCTATTGGCTTGACAGGTAGAGAAGTACTGGGAGTATATGGTGGCTTTTCATTTAAGTTCTGAGGGCCAATTCTATTATTATTTTTGTATGGAATGATTTTTGTAAAATTTATATGTTTTTTTAATTGAGCATTAGTACTTGTATTATGCTGTGGTCTAAGTTCTAGGAGAGGAAATTCCTTATTAGAGTCTATGTTTGGACGAATTTGATTTGCTATAACAGCGTATGAGTTATTATGAATTTTACTGGCGTCTTTATATGAAAGGTCATTTAAGGTCATAATTTTTTTAATGTTTCTTTGTTTGGAATATTCTGGGCATTTGCGATAAGTAGATGAATGTTCCCCTTTACAGTAAAAACATTTTGGTGTACTGACGTCGCAATCTTTAGTTAAGTGTGCTGCTTGACATCTGCTACAACGTAATTTGCTTTTACACTGTCTACTCATGTGACCAAAGAGCAAACAGTTAAAACATTGTACTACAGGGGGAATATATATATTAACTTCACACCTATTACCAAATAAGTAAACATAGTTAGGTAAGGTTTGTCCCTCGAATTTTAAAACACATGTTTCAAGATTATAAATTTGAGCGTTTCCATTAATGTTCATTCTTTTTGTTAAGCGTCGAGCGTCTATAACTTTAATTTCGGAATCAACCTCAGCGACAATTTCTTCATTAGAAATTGATAAGTCGATATATTTAACAACACCGTATTTGTATAAATTAAAATCAGGGATATAAGTGTGTAAATCATTATTATTTAGTAAATTATATGTTAGTAATTTATTAGCTACTAAGGCATTGTCTAATTCAATTTTTATTTTAGACTTTCCGATCGAGGAGATGTTTATAATACTATTTTTATGTTGAAATTCACTTTTGTATAAAATTTTACCAATAAACATGGGGTGTAGTTTTTTATTTAATTTATCTTCAACAAAAATGTAGTACGGGCCTGAATCAGTTATTTTATATCTATTTATATTTCTTATAGGATTAGCAACATCTCGAGAAATTTCGGATATATCTTCCCTTACTTGAATATGTGGCTGTTTACTTTTATGATTTTCTGTGTCATCTGACTTGTCATTCATAGGTCTTTTGTTATTGCTACCTGCACTTCCATTGCGTGTATGTGAAGTTGAAGACAAAGTATCCATGTCCATTTGGTCCGGTGAGGCTCCATTGACGATATTAAGAGCTCCACGGATGAGAGCAGCTGTTTCTGTTATTTGCCCAGTATCAGGAGGATCGGGTTCCCCGTCCATGATTTTGTTAACTGTTCCACAGTGATTAATTTATTTTTTAATCACTAATTAAATTCACTCGTCTCTCTTATAGATTAAATAAGAATTAATGTATATTTAAAAAATTCAACTGTTTTTTGACAAGTCTGTCAGCTGTCACGATGTTGTCTCTATGGAAGTACAAATCGGACTATGTGGAATAACATTAAAATTAATGAAAGTAAATACTTCTTATAATTGTGAAACCATCCATTTATCCATGATTTACTGGCATAATGTTTTTTTTATGTTCATTTAGCCTTTTTTCCCAGCAATTTTTAACCTAAACATAACAAAACGTTTCCTTATTTTTAATTTTAATTTGTAACAATTTAAAATATGTGCACAGTTTACATTATCTACATTACTCATCACAAACACAACAATATTCACTATTAAACGTCTAAATATACGTATAATATTTGAAAATATCACTTAAATCTGTTGAAACACAAGCTAAACACATGTAAACCATATATAATCTGTAACAAAGTTGGTAGAAACATGGCGGACTTCAGCTCGACCAATAGAAAATGAGACCATCGTATGGCCACACTGTCTTTATACAGTCACTGTAATTTAATTTTGTTAAATTTTTTGGACAATAGTTTTTAAATAAATTTTGTTTCACTTAAATGTTTGGAGTTTTTCGTATGATGTGGCCTAGAATTAATCATCTAATAACCTGAAAAATGTTTAATTATAAATTTACAAAATATCACTGCAGCTTTGACAAATGGACCCGACCATGGGGTTCGTTTTCACACACCCTGGGATTATTTGTCACGTGTATTTTTAATGGGGAAACATGTTACGAGGGTTACCTTTTATGTTTTTGCAAACGACCACTAGATGGCAATATTGAAATATGTTATTATTATATTCGTAAAGTTTGACATTTGTTATTGTGAAATCAGTGGAAGCTTATAAATTGACCGAGTAGTTTGTTGACAGTGAGCCTTAAAAAAATAAGTTTGTGAAAAAATGGATATTACCGGTGAAGGTTTTCGTTGGATGATTTTTTACGATTTTAGTAAAGGCCTAAATCAACAACAATGCATAGATTCGCTTCGTTCAACTTTTGCTAATGAAACATCATCAGAAAAGACTGTGTACAATTGGTTTGCAGAATTTCGTCGTGGTCGTCCGGCCGTCAGTGATAAATCTCGTGAAGGTGAGATAGAGGCATCCTTTGGTATATCGCAGACTGCAATACATTCGATTTTGCATGTTGTGAAAAAGATGTTACCGATGGATTCCGCATAATTTCACCGAAGCTCAAAAAAAGGCTCGCGTTGATTGGTGTAAGGAAATGCTAAGAAATTTCAACCTAGGCACTTCAAAATTCGTATACAACAATTACAGGTGACGAAAGTAGGATGTACTCACATGAACGAGAAATTAAGCAATAATCCACTGTTTGGGTCTCCCAAGATGAAGCGAAACCCACAAAAGTTGTTCGTTCACGAAGCACTTCCAATAAAATGATGTCTTGTTTCTTCGGTTGTACTGGACATGTCGCAACCATTCCTTTAAAGCAGTGTTTCCCAAAGTGGGTTCTGTGGAACCCTGGGGTTCCACGAAATAATTTTGGGGTTCCGCGAGATAAATTGTGATATTATATTAAAATAAGATTAGCTGCAATATTTTCTTAGAAACGCATTAAACTATTAATGTAAGGCGTTACGCGTACTTTTCTAATAAATCTATCAAATACAGTCAAATTGGTAATGAAAAGCCCATTGAATGTATAGCACTGGATTATGAAAAATTAATTGATATTGTTTTTGTTACCCAATTAAAATCTAAATTTGAAGAAATGTCACTTGTAACATTCTAAAAAAAGGTCGTCACTTATAAATTTCAAGTGAAGACCTAAAAAAAAGGTCCTCACTTCACTTCTAAAATTACATTTCACTAACTTACTTTTATGTTCATTTAACGTCCTTTCGAATCTTACGCCAGTGCCCCCCTCGCGGTGGCGCCCGTATGCATTGCATACTCGACAGCGCCGGCTCTGGCTTTAGGTATGGCAAGGGTTCCATGATCCGTAAAAAATTGTCTAAGGGTTCCACAAGATAAAAAGTTTAAGAAACCCTGCTTTAGAGGATCGGAGAACAGTCAAGCTGAATAGTATACAACAATTTGTTTGCCAGAAGTCATCGACAAAATCAGGAAAAACAACCAAAAACGTCGCATCATTCTTCATCATAACAATGCAAGCTTCCATACAGCACGTCAAACAATTGATTATTTGAAGGAGAAAAACATCGAATTAATGTCTCATTGCCCGTATTCACCTGATTTATCCCCTAACGACTTTTTTTATTCCCCAATGCCAAACAAAAAATGCGTGGACAGCGATTTTCATCACCTCAAGATGCTGTTGAAGCCTTCGAAAACCATGTTTTTGAGATTCCAACTTCAGAGTGGAAAAAATGTTTCGAGAATTGGTTTGAAAGCATGCAAATGTGTATAAATCTTAAAGGCGAATATTATGAAAAACAATATAACAATTTGTTCAAAAAAAAAAATCTTTCTTAGTTTTTGTAAATACTTAAAAGGTAGCCCTCATATTTAGGACATAATCAGTAGGATCCTGAAAGCTAGCGTTAAGTTCCTTGAACGGTAAGTAACTCATCATAGTTACGATCTAATGTCAAATCGGTATTGTCAAATCTCCGAATGACCTATCCACTGTTAATTCACGCCGACATTAATACGTTCTGTAGATCTTTGTACAGGTTTTACATTTAGCCAATCAAATAAATATTTCCTGACAAATGAAATAATTCAATCTGTAAATTTATTATTTTATTTACAATCCATACTTCATTTATGATTATTATAGAAAATATCAAAATAAATTCTATTTATATAATTTATAGTTGTATTAATTTATATCATTGCTGTCATATATTTATTACTCGGTTGCATTGGTGTTCAACAAAAGACATGCCAGGCCCGAAAATAACTTTTAAACGGCCTACAATACATTTTTGCGTCCCCAATTTAATGTTTTAAATTTCTGCCCCTCCCCAACACCAAGTGATATTTTGAATTTAACCCCTCGCCCCCAGGTGATCTTTAGAATTTCTACTCTCGATTCTCAAGTGATTTGCTTTAAATTTAACTACCTAAAGTGTTTCCTAGAATTTTTGTCCTCCCTGCCCCAACTTGTGTTTGGAATTTTTACCCCTCCCGCCCTGAAATGATTTTTGTACTTCTCTCCTCCCTTAAAATAACTTTTAGATTTTTTGTTCCCCCTGCACCCAGCTTATTTTCTGAATTTTTACCTCCTCCGCCCTGAAGTTTTTTTTTTTTACTTCTGCCCACCCTTCATGTGATCTTGACTTGAGTTGTACCTCCCCACCCTCGAGGTTTTTCGAATTTCTGTCCCTTCTGGAATTAAATGATTTTTAGAATTTTTGCCATAATTTAGTCTTTTTTCTCCACCGCTATTCCCAATAACTTTACCAAATATATATATATATATATATATATTCATTAAATACATATTTATTAATATGTATCTTTGAACTCTGTATAGCTTTTCTATATATTTGTCAAAGAGTTGTTCACACAAGCAAAATTTCAGTTTTCTATGTTCAGCTGTTTGGCTACAATTTCTACCGTGCAGCCAGACACATGAGTGACTTTATAAGGGTTTTTTGGTGGTCATATCTACAAAACCCTAAAAACATAAAACCAGTATACTGTTATTTTTAGTATTGTTCATTGTGATTACAGAAAAATGTTTCCACACAGATTCAACATGTCAATTGAGAACATACTTATTAGCGGCCTTCTCATACTAGCAAGTCTGATGTGTGAAAAAAAAAAGTTTTTGTTATAAAATCTCTTCAATATTGTTGAATAAAATTTGAAATGTGTATGATTGTTGATCTAATATAATTAATTTAGAACAGAACTTTAAAATAAATATTTAAATATTTACTTAAGTTTCATGTTATTGCAACTAGTAAAATGCATTAGATAAATTATTTCACCTTGACATTATTTTCGAATATTTACATTACGAAAAACGGTTATTACCGTAGTGGTCGTCGGGTGTTACATAAGTTCACATGCATATTCGTTATAGCTATCCCAGGAGATTGAATTTAATTTCAATTATGGTTTTACTCACGTAACTATCCCTCTCTTTTTAGCTCTCTTTCCCCGCTTCTTCGGCAGACTTTGTGACCAGTTGGACAGTTTCTTCCCTGATTTACCCCAATTTGGTTGCTACTTGATTGATCTAAACCTAAGAACACTTATAAAAACATAAATTATTATAAGTTTACTTCTGTTAAATTTTTAATATTTAATAATAAACTTTTCATATCAGTTTTGTTGTAATCAAATTTACTAAGTGTGTTTTTGTTATTTTTAGATTTCATTACAATGTTTTCATGATTTTTTAATATGACATCTAAAATTGTGTTTCTTTGATCAACCCTACAAGGTATGTACGTTTGTATCACTTTTCTATGTCGTGTTCTGGTAAATCAATTTTCCTGCGAGAACATGATCCCGAAGGATTCTCCTCGAGGTAGATTGAAATAGTGAATAATAAGACTGGTTGCTTATTACTTTTCAAGAATCGATATGCAAGGAAATTGTAACACTTGTCTGCAGGGCCGTATTTACCATTAGGCGCAGAAGGCGATAGCTGGGGACCTCTTTTGACAAGAGGCCCCGTGTTGGACCATCTTTAAAATATTTAAATCACATACTCATTTATTATAACTTAAAATATTCTTATATTGCCAGTATAACAAATCCAATTAATAAATAATTCTATTGAATAATAATTAAATAATAGACCTTAACTATATTAATAAAATCGGAGGCTATATCTGATTTTTTTCGACCTTATAATTAGTTACTACACGTTTCAGATGATTATTAGGCAATATCCGCAAATCCGCTATCTGCCTGGCCGGCTGTTTGTCTGTCTGACCGAGATTCACGTAAAAACGGCTAGACATATTTTTACGTAATTTGGTATGATGGTAGGGTAAAACCAGGATTCGAAGGCAATATAGCGTCTCAAAAAATGTATTTTAAGGGAGTGCTTCGGTATTAAACCTGTTTACTAAAAAACTTTTCTTTTTAAAAAATATTTCACTTATTATTGACTTACAAAAATTGTTTATAATAAGAAAACAAATCTTTTATGTTCAATGCATTTTTTCAATTGGATGAATATTTGGAGGGATACCTTAAATTAAACTTTTGAAATATTATTATATTGACTAAACAGAAAAATTGTGTGTAACAAAAACTGTTTTTAATAAGATACTTTTCTTTTTGTTCTATATTCTTTTTCGATTCTATAAATGTTTGGGGAGTTACCGCCTGTAATTCTTTCTGTTTAATGCAGTTTTTAATAAGAAAATTATTTAGGGGGCAAAGGGAGAGTGTTACTTATAAAGTTAAAATATCTGATTTATGATTTACTTAACAGCAAAAATACATATGAGAAAAGAAACCGTTCCATTCTGTTTCTCTGCAGTTTTTAATAAGATATGTTTGAGAAGCTATGGGAAGCGCTATTTACAAACGTGAAAAATCTCATTTATTGTTTGCTTAACAGCAAAACTTTATATAAGAATTCAGGTATTCTGTTTCTAACAAGATTGATATTTGGAGGGCCATTGATGTTTGGGTAACTTATTTACTTAACATACGGGCCTGCTTGTCTGTATTGGTACTCAAAGCTGTGAAGTCAATACTCAAAACAGTTAGTTATTTTGACGCACAACAACAAACATGATGAAAAGGATAAATTCCGGTGCTAATGAAAAAAAAAAAAAAATTAGAAGAAAACTAGGCTTTATTTATAAATAAAGCCTATATTTATAAATTTAGCCAAAAACCTCTATGTAATTTTAGTTTAAAGTTTTATCTTATCTAAACACTCCCTACTAAGCAAATGCATAAATTCTACGCTATCGATAGAAGTGATGGATTACGTTATCACAAAGTCGATTTCTGCAGTCTCTCGTTGCGGTTTTACGACTGGAAAGGTTTTCCAATCAACAGTTTGGAGAAAGTTATTTTCTGTAGCTTTTTGGAAGTATTGAAACATGTGAAAGAAACATCTGTTTTATCTTGACTTTGTTCAATTCAGACATTCTGACAATGATTCGTTTCATTATAATGGTATCCCTAATTGATTTTACATTAAGTGTTGTCTTATGAAAATATCTGTGTCTTCTAATAGTAAGTTAGTTAAAAAATTTGGCGCACAGCAACAAAGGCTATTTGCGCCCTTCTTATAGTATGATG
The DNA here is from genome assembly GCA_963971575.1 of Liopterus haemorrhoidalis. NCBI lineage: Eukaryota > Metazoa > Arthropoda > Insecta > Coleoptera > Dytiscidae > Liopterus > Liopterus haemorrhoidalis. The sequence continues at coordinate 58,112,379 of OZ020611.1, forward strand.
GTTATTTACGCAGCAGAGGAATGCGGGTTCAAATACTGAGCTTTATCTTCCACAACTGTGCAGCCAGCTTAGAGATCGATTCAGACTCGAATATTATGTTTAAAGCTTTAAATGAGTTACGTTTCTTCTTTATTTGCTATCTCCGCGATAAAGATTGATTATGAACATGGCAATCCTAATTTTTGACATCGCATTGCGAAATATGTTAACAGTTTTTACATGACCTAAGATTATTCAGCCACGATGAATAAAAACTCTTATAACGTCACTCATGTGTCTGTCGGTACGGTAGAAATTGTAGCCAAACGGCTTAACATAGAAAGTTGAAATTTGGCATGCTTATACAACTCTCTAACCCACATGTAGGAAAAATACTGAGAGTTCAAAAAAACACATCCCGGGATAATTCTATACAAATATGTATTTAATAAAATAATGATTTTTTTTTTTTTATTTTGTGTTGCATTTCAAATGGAACCTCTTAATGCGTAGATTACACAAGCAATTTTTTGTTTTTGAAAAATCAATTTCTTTTATTGATTTTTTGCCGAAAATATGTCAGAAAATTGTTGCCCCCACCCTATCTCCCAGAGGAGTTGACCTAAAAATCTCCATAATGACAATAGATGGGAACCGGAATAGTTCAACAGAAATTTTTGTTCAGATTAGTTTTTCGAAAAATGACGATATTTTTTTTCGGTGAAAAAAAAATATTTAAAACAAAAATTATTGTGGGGTATCAAAAGAATTCTCTTAAGACGTAGATTAAGGAACAGAATGTAGTTTTTTAAATTTGTTTCTTTAAACACGTTTTTAGCAAAAAATGTGCTAATAAAGTTTTTGTCCCGCACCCTTCTAACCAAAGAGGTTAAACTAAAAATCTGAAAAAATTGTACATTGATCTGAGCCGGAAACGTACAAGAGGAATTTTTGATCAGACTGAGTTTTTGAAAAATATAGCAGTTAGTGTTTTTGACAAAATTTATTATTTTTTAATTCATGGCTAAATTATGGCTAATAATGTTATGGATTTTATGTATTTATGGCTAAGATAGTGTGTCTCTTTTTGAAATTAAAAATATAATTGTTAACAGATGAGAAGAGTTGCTATGTGCAGACTCTACGCATATGAATACCACAATACACACTACACTCTACACTGTAGAGTGAAGTGTGTATTGTTTAGTTATTTCATTATATTATTATACGTTGTGATTCAACCTTGTTTGCACTACTATAGATTTTTGTTTTTAAAGTATCTAAGAGGAAAGAAATACTTATAAATCAAATAACACATTGTTAATAGTGAAAAAAACGTTTTTGAAATTGAAAAAAAAAACATGTATCAATATATTTCTTATTAATCTAACGAAGACTTGAATACGAAGCAAATGCAGAAAAAAACACTGGGATTTTTAAAACAAATTTTAAATTTAATTGTTTAAAAAATTAAATGAAACCTCTTTATACCCAAATAACGAATAAAAGTGATTATCAAAAAAACTGTTGATCTTTATGTGATTATAGAACAAATATTTCTAGTGCTATGTTGGCTTCTTACACTTATTAAATACCTACAAAATCCTGTAATGTGTGAATATTCATACTTCACATAAATTTTTTCCACTGATCTTTAACTATGTATCTTACCTTGAATTAATTTAGAGATTCCGGATTTCACGTTCCTCATTTAAGTCCAATATATTCGAGTTATTTCGTAATTTTCTCCATTTCAAGAAAAAGCACAACATACTTGCTCACAAATCAAGAGACCAATAATAAGTGAGAAAAATAAGTTTTTGCGGAAAAATTTACCTATAATTAATACAATAGTCCATTGAAATGTTAGAATGCAGTATTGCTCTTATGGCAAATGGGAGCGGTGTTGACAATTGTTGTAAATGTGTCCAATTTTATGTTCTTTTGTCATTAATTCATTGAAACTAAATGGAAAAATTATCAGAGACTCGTATAACTTATAAAAAAATAAGTTAAACTGTACAAATATGAATAATTATTTATAGAATACTGTCTTCACAGAGCAGCGCGTTTTACAACCGGTAACATCACCAAGAAATGAATGAAGCGAATCATTGGGAGAATTCATTAGACAGTATGAAAAAGAACTACTCCATTTGCTTTGTACTGCATTTTAACGTTTGGACGAACTATAGTAGTTACTTCTAGTAGTACTAAAACTGTGTAAATATAACATTAAGATAGTAACCACTGTTTGATAACCGCCGGTACATTCAAAATACCAGCATTTACTGCTCAAGTGCTGGTTAACAAGTCTGCCAAGCATGTTAACCAAAATCTCTTAACGGTCAATGGGTTCGTATATGGAATTTGAACCAAATATTTTTGACGATATTTTTGCATATTATTTATATTTGTTGTAGGATATTATATAAAAGCTTTTAGTACGCAAACTAACGAACCAAAAGTGATTATCAAAAAACTATTGGTTATGATGCAATACAGATTACTGTTGCCCTCTTTCACTTACTAAATACGTATGATACCATGAAATATGTGAAAATTAACACCATATCTATTTTTAACTCGGTTTAAAGAGCAAAACCTTTTGTCAAAACACCAAAATCAGTCTGTACTATAATACGCTTCCTATAATACGCTTGCTTCTTACAAGGGGTGAAGACAGAGCCCCTAGCGCACTAAGAAAAAGGGCGCCGATGAGCTTGACTAAGTAAGGACCTTTTTTTGTTTGCTCATCACTTACATTTATTTGCCAAGGGCGCCAAAACGCAGTTTTGCCCCTAGCGCAAGTTTTCCTTACTGCGGCTCTGGGTGAAGACGCTACTTGCCGTGCAGTTGTGTATGATGTCTCCTTTTTGTCTAAAATACGAGGTGTGTAAATTAAGTAACCGGACTGTTTTTTAATTTTTTTTTTTTTTTTTTTATTTGAGTAGAATTACAATTCAATATTGTCACCCTCAAAATATTTTCATTAGGGAGCCACACAGCGCTGGAGACGGTTCTTCCAATCCTCATAGCAGTGCTGGAACTCGGATACCGGAATAGCTTACAGCTAGTCAGTTACGGACGTTTGAATGTTTTCGAGTGTCCCAAAATGACGTCCCTTAAGGTGATTTTTCAATCTTGAGAAAAGAAAAAGTCACAAAGACTCAAGTCAGGCGAATAAAGAGGCTGAGGAGCCACAGGAATGTTTTACTGACCAAAAACTCTGGTATTTTGGAACCAATTTTGCGCAGATTTTTCTCATCCCCAATTCTTTGGTCAAAATCTGATGAACAGTAGTGTGGGTCAAAATCTGATGAACAGTAGTGTGAGTCAAATTCAACTTTTCCTCAATCATTCTGACTGTCAACCGACGATCTGAACGCACAAGTTCTCGGATTCTGTCAACATTTTCATCAGTTCTTGGAGATGAAGGCCTTCCGCTGCGTGATTCATCTTCAATCAACTCTCTTCCTTCTGAAAATGCCTTAAACCACCAAATAACCTGGGTCCTTGAAAAAACACTGTCTCCGTAGGCCTGATGAAGTTTTGCAAAAGTTTCCGTTGCACTGAGCCCAAGTTTGAAGCAAAACTGTTGTTCGAAACGAATGTCACTCATTTTTAGAACGCACTAGAAAAAACTGTTTCACGAAAAAATTGCTACGGACAACAAAATTACTCTAGCGAGTTCAAACTCGTACTGAATAATGGCATATTGAAATGGTGTATTATTGAATGGTGTATCATATTTATTGAATGGTTTATCACATGTTCACCTACCGCCCCTCCAAGTCCAGCGTCTCAAATGTTGCCAGATCAAACGCTATGTTGCCAGTCCGGTTACTTAATTTACTCACCTCGTATATGGAATTTTATGTTTCATATAGGATTAGAACTAATTTATGTACTATTTCAAATTAGTTATTTAAATGTAATTCGTTTGAATTTTGAAAGATGGAAGCATCTTTTCAATTATTCAAGAAATTATTTGATGTGTCCGAGATGTATGAGACAGTCCGACAAAGCAAAGATACATAAATGGCTGATTTTGACAAATCAAATTATTATTTATTTTGAGCCAATATAACTTTTTTATAAAATGTTTAATAGATTGGGTGTCACCTCTTCTGACAGTGACATGGTGACATTCAGAACGGACCGCACTCCTCGCAGCCCTAGCGACGCTACTATTGCAGAAAATTTAGTAAAGTGGGAAACAGAATGCAACGAGTTTGACGGCGCGTTGACGCCGTTGGACGGCGCAAACTGTCAGCGCAAAGTTAAAAGCAAGGCTGTACTACGCAAGTGCACATAATGAACAACGCCCTACGGCGTTCGAACGCCGTTGATACTGAATGTTCGTCAACTTCCAACTTTTGACGCCGTTGAACGTTGACGCAGAACACCTAACCTCAGTTTTTACTGAATGGTAAAGTATTTGTATGTATAAATAACTTGCATACAACATAAAACACATCACACACAAGTCTTCATCATCCATTATACTTTTAATAAAAGAAAGCGCACGTATAAACACAGATATAGGTTGTCAAGTGACACTTGACGGCGTTAAAAATTATTGCATTGTGTGCAGGCGAAAATTCTCAACGGTGCTAACGCAACGCTGTCGCAAATGACGGCGCGCTGACGGCGTAGCGCGCTGTGCATTCTGTTCCAGGCTTAAGACTGTTCCTATAACAATTTTTATTGCCAACGTAACTACAAAGGACGAATTTCATTGGAAGTTATACACCCCCGTAAACATTTCTCCCACTACTGGAAGAATTGCTGGAACTCCAGAACTGGATTTGCCTGTAAGTAGTTGGTGAGAAATTTCTTGATGCTATCGAGAATACCATGAGCAAGGCCGGAGGAACGCGGTAAGCAAGGCATTAGGGCGCTTGATGCCAGAGGGCGCGAGGTTAAAGGAACCTTTTTTTAGGTCTTTTAAAATTGTTGCCCTCTCTGGGGGCGCTTCATTAAATCTTGCATTAAGGCGCCAAAGACCCCCGCTCCGGCCCTGACCACGAGCCCTATTCTTGAAATCGTTCGTCGTCCGTGCTTTGCGTATGTGAAATAAACGAATGGTTTAAATGTGTATTTGTTGGGAATATCGGTTGCATCGTTATTCTTGAGCACCCTTCGTAATTAGATTTGAGCATATACAAATATGCTCGACTTACAATAATGTGTAAATTTATTTTGTTATGACAATGTCGTATTTGCAACAGACTTTGTAAAACGAACCGTACGTTTAAATGTTGACAGTTAAGGTAGTGAGTGTATACAGTGCCGTAAAAAGAAAGGTGCGCAGGTACAGGGTCCAGGATGAAGGCGGTCCGGATAATTCTCAATGGAGCCTAATTCAAACTGTGGATTTCCTTTTTTATCAGCCTGGTCCTGAACCCAAACTAAAATCTTGCACAGGGTACATGAAAAGATAGTTGAGGTTATATAATGTATAATTGTCTACATAATCAGACATTATTGCCAAAAACTTGGTTACAAAGGATGCCGCATGACAAGAAGTGTTGTCATGATGCGGCATCCAAAAATCAGCTATCTCAAGAGAAACCCGTTGATTAATTGTCTGTCCTTGAAGTACATTTATTTATATTTTATTTATTTAGTTATTTTACATCGGCCTATTTCTGCAACTAGGCTAATCGCCGATTTATCTTTGATTTAGGGTTCCAATAAAATAAATAGATAATTTAGGTTTGTTTAATAAAAATTAATTCAAAAAATAACAATTATCTTAAAAATTACACATAAAATTAAATAATAATATTCAAATTGAATATTCGTCAAAATAACCTCCTCTGGATTTCACAATCGCCTGACAAATACATAATTTCGCCTTTCATAATCGCTTGATCAATTAATTTGTTTAAATATTGGCCATCAATGTTGTTCCAAATATTTTTGAGTACTGTCCAAAGGTCATTTTTGTTTATTTTTGGAGGTTTTTCCGCACCTCCTTGTATAAATGATCCCATAGTAATTCTAAAGGGTTATAGTCCGGACTTTGTGGTGGCCAAGTCATTAACTTTGAGAATCCTTCCTCAGATTTTATATTTAAGTATTCTTTAACCACTTTGGCAGTATGTTTGAGATCATTACCTTGCTGGAACACGAACCCTTCACCAATCAGTTCTGCTCTGCAATATAAAACATTCTCGTCTAAAATCCGCAAATACAACTCTTTCATCATTTTTTCGTCCATATTAACGATTTTTCCAACTTGACCACCACCAAAATAACCCCAAACCATTATATTACCACCTCCATGTTTTACAGTGTGGGTAATATTCATTGTTCCAGCATCCTTTCCCCTGGCCGACGACGAACAGATGATCGGTGTTTATAGCCAAAAATTTCAAATTTTGATCCGTCCGACCAAAGCACTTTTCTCCATTCTTCTACCGTCTAATTTTTATGCTCTTTGGCTCAGGCTAACCTTTTTTGTTTATGGACGGTCGTAAGACGTGGTTTTTTAACCGCAACACGACCTCTGAGGCCTACTTCAAGTAGACGTTTTTGTAGTAGTACTTACTTTTGTAAAGTGCGATTAAACATATGGACGGTAGTGTATGCTTGTGTAACTTAAAAACTTGTTCTCTAATTATATTAATTGGTTGCAAGTCTCGTTCTTGTTGCGCTGTCTTAAACTGTCGTACAAAATTTGGCTGCATAGCTCTGCTCAAGATTTATTTTTTCCCATTTTATGACGCATCACTAAGACATGTGATTTCGAAACTTGTTGAATATAATATGAATTCTGTATGAATGTCTGGATTGAATAAGTAGTGTAGATTCTTCCCTACAGTATTTCCAGTTCCGGAACAACGAAATCAGTATTATAACGGTTTTATACACTACGTATTTAAAAGTAGAAGGCAACAAATCACAGTTATTTAAACAGTGAATTAAATTGCATCTTTATCCTATCCACATTAATGGTAAATGGAGAAGCTCCAAGAATAAAGATATGCAAGTATCAAACAGGAATTTATGGCGGTATTCTGAAGTTTCCATCCTAACATCCGTTAACTTAACACCAATGAAAATAACATTGCTCTATGAAATCAGATTTAACTTCACTGAAAAAAAAACCTTATTCTGAACAAACCGATGTAAAACCAAATGTTATAGATTGTTTATGCTGTAAAATTAACATTGGGGTTATCTTCATATGTGTTCTAACATCTGTCAGATTTACGTTTTGTTAGGTTATTGTTTTTAAAAACAGTTTAAATGTTATTCAAAAATAAGAATGAGAAACAAAAAACATCCAATATATAATACTATTCAAAAAACCTAATTTGAAGGTTAAATAAAAGCAACCATAGGTATGGTCATAAAATGCATTAACCTCATTTTGGCAAGACAGCAAATCATATGAAGTTTATTTGCAAGAAATGGAAGAGTTCATTAATAGTTAGAGAGTTTAACAAGGTATTTTATTATTATTTTTTTAAATATATATGATATAAGCTTTATAGTGTTTGTAATAATATCAATTAAAACACATAAATCCAAGCACAAATAAGCATTTATTACTACGTCTATTTACAATCTCAAAACTAACACAACTCCTTGAGGTCCCTGACCATCCAGAGTTCCCCTGAACTCCTTGAGGTCCCTGACCATCCAGAATCAAACAACTCATTATGGCTAACACGTGCCATATCAGCATTGTACAGTGTGTCTTGCGGTACTCAACAAGCTATTAATTCTCAACTCAACTATCTATCAGTTTATTTCATTACAGGTTGTCTAAAGTACCCAACAAGCTCAGTGACTGTCGCTGCTTCATACTCAGTGCCTTATTATTCTCACACACAACGTGCCTTCTCATTTAATCAAAGCAATAATATGTCTCTAACTAGTTACCTTTGTACTATTTGTCTGCCAATAGACAAACGCTCGTCCATTCTGACATTTTTTTTTATAATTATTTCTCTTCACATTTGCCATTTCAGGTAAACTGCAGCCTGGTCTATTTTCTATAACTTTGGTAAAATAAGTTAAATTAAGCAGAACCCTATGGTTCCTACTACTTAGTCCTTGTTAGAGTTCCCCAAAAAACAAAGAACACATTAAATGAATTCATCTCCTGGCACTGAATTATGTTCCAAACCTGCAATATCTGTAACAAAAGATCTGCGCAAACAACATGCAAAAATTTTTAAATCTCTCTCTATATAGGTATTTTCATCAAATATGTACCATTAGTACAAACTAAAGGCCAAGACATATTTGACACATTACAAGATATCTTTGACACCTTGCCATATTTTTTCAGTGTATTCACAATTACTACATCAGTAAAAGACTTAACTTAGTACTTTTGTGTTATTGAACTTGGAAGAACTAAAAGTTTTACATTCATTAGATTAAAACAAAAAAAAATTAATTTGCAACTCTGTAAAACCTAGTTCTCTGAATTTCAAAATCTTTTTAGCATAATCACAATAATAATAAAACTTTGAATTAGCTTGTTAAGTATTTATCCAAAATTTCTAAATTACCAAGAACAAATTATTATTTGGTGTCAAATTTGCATAACTCTTTAGCTTATTCTTTATTTAACCTTTGCAATGTTATCGGAAAATTTATTTGCATCTTGTAGTGTTTTCCTGCCCTTGCTATTAGTTTTAACGTACGTTTTATCCAAATTCATTCTAGAACATTTCAACTTCTACGCATCACTGTGGCTCACCATAATATGGGTACGCAACGTTTTGGGGTTAATTATTTTTTTACAGTTTAATTATAATATAAAGTCGTTTCCAAACGGTTAGGCGGAACTAGGTTTTGCAATTTAGTTACTTTCATCGCTTAAATCGTGCTTTTCGGCCGTTTTGTTTAAGCTTTGTAAATCATACTTACAATAAACATTTTTTGGTTAAGGTTAATATCATTTTAAAATGTCATTTTCTTTATATTTTGATTTTTTGTGTCATTCTTAATACAAATTTCCCATTTATTTATTTTTTTGTCATTAAAATATATTAAAAAAATAATTTAATTTTGACATAGGTTATTCGTTTCCATGGTTTCATTGTTGTAATTTTAAATTTTGACATTCCAACGTAAATAATGAAATAACCCAAGCAAGGTCCCTTGTCGTGACAACCTAAAAGAACGAAATTCCCATTTAGTTCCGCCTAACCGTTTGAAACAGACTGTAGCAGTTGTGTTTTCCATTTTAAAAACTCTTGTCAGCCAATTTTGACATTTATTTTGCAACTGTCAATCTTTGTGTCATTTCATTTTTTTTTTCAATCATTTTCGAAATATTTTATGTATGGAACAACAAAAACTGGTCAAAATTAAGTGTAGGTGTAGGGATCCCACTTCTGATGATATAAGCTTTAAGCGTTTGTAATAATATCAATTAAAACAGACAAATCCAAGCACAAATAAGAATTTATTACTACGTCTATTTACAATCTGTCACATATATGTCATTATGTTATGATTACTATCGAAACATATTACAAAGGAGACATATAATTAGACCATAGTATAAATGACATAATTATTTTATAGCGATTCAAAAACTAAGAAAATTTGATTCATGCAAAATACAGTAAGATTGAACGAAGCAGAAAAGCAGTATGAGGAAATCCATAAATTGGAAGTCAAATGACAACGGTTGAAGAATGTGGCTCATCGGTGTAGAGAAAAGTGGCTATTACTAGTTTTGTAGATCTTAAAGAAAGTGTTTTTGAAAGGTGCCAAAAATTTAAAAACAATATGTTTTATATTTAAGATCCGATGCTGCCAGGTTGTTTTTAATAGGAAAGAAAATTGATAAAAATTATTGCAGAATTTTTGTGATTCGCAATATCTCTCAAGCCGGGGAGTTACGATGAAGATAAAAAAGAATTTTTCTCAGATTTTTTATATGTAACTTTTTTTGTATGTAATAAATATTTTATGCTAAAATATAAATTCGTAATTATTTATTGCCAGCATTAGTTTTAAAATTTTATTTTACAAATTTAAAACAGTACCTTGAACTAAAAACAAATAAATAAATATTTATCAAAATTATTTTCTTACTTTATATATATATATTTTTAAAAAATATATTTTTTCTTTTATTTTTATTGTAAATTTGTTGGCAATTCAATATACTTTAAATAATAATATAAATACAATAATTTCATGTTCATTTTTAATGCTTTTGGTTAAAAAAATTATAAAAATGTGTTCAAAATAACACTTAACAGCACTCTCTTCTTAATTCCGTCAACCGTTTTCGTGGTTGTTAGTTTACTACCAAAAATGTTAACTTGCACCGACGAATGTAAACGTGCCGCCAGTTCAGTGTACAATTTTTCTAACATCGTTCACCTTCGACCATATCCATTGGTGTACGACTTAACATTTCACTTCAGAATACCGCCATTAGATGTTAATAATTACTGCGGATAGGCAACATGATGGGAATGAAAAGGAGTGGAATGGTAAAGAAGATCTAGGAAAAATATTATATATTTGTCATCTTATGCTAGATAATATTTTCTCATAACTGGAGATCAAGAGAAAAACTTTAAAGAAACACTGATATCAACGATGAAAACAACGAACAAATAGAAACAAGTGGGAGATTTTAGATAAAATTCAAAAGATAAAACAGTCCGGAAAATTTGAGAATAAAATGTTGCCAATGACTGTTGTACCATAGTGATGATTATTACCAGAATTGTCAACAAAATTATTTCCTTCCATGAAAGCATAAATGCGTAAAATTTTCTGGTATAATGTTCCCGTGGTTTGTAACACGGAGATTTAGAATTCACATAAGGAATTTCAGTGGAGTTTACAAGACCTTCCTAAAGCATATTAACAGCTATTCCCAGTAGCGTTTTATTAACTTGGACCCTTCATCACGGTGTAGGATACTAGGGAAATTTCAGAATACCAGCGGTTTCTAAAAGGTAGTTATGGAATATTATGTAACTGTTTCAAATTACACCAGATTTTGTAAGTGTAATGTGAACATCACATTCCTATACTACGAGGGGTGATTGGAAAGTTTCTAGAACGAACTAAAAGACGGAGTTGCGCGCGCATGTCGTGTATGTTTACGGCTTTACATACAATATAGCCAGTGATGGCATCCTACCGGTTAGGACCGGTTTGCGCGAACCATTTCTTAAAATTATTGAAACCTTAGGGATCCGGTTGTTAGAATTATTAAAAATAAATGAATTACTCTGACTTCAGTTTTGAACCGAGCCCTTCAGTGTTGCAAATGTAATATTTATTTTATAGGTTATTAATAATACGCTCTTAAAATTTGTTCCTTATATTTAATTAATAAATGGAAGTAAGTGATTTGTTTTCACTCTTAAAAATACAGAATAGGTTCCTAAATATCACATGACTTTATAGAACCGCATCTTGAAAATTTAGGATGCCATCACTGAGTATAGCCATGACAGTCAACTAAAGGAATAAATTACGAGCAAAGATATAAAAACGAAGTTAGATAGCGTTCATGGTGAGTCTGCTTCTTCATATGCAACAGTTGCAAACTGGAATGGAGAATTTAAACGCAATCGATCAAGCATAGATGATGCACAACATTCTGGTAGGCCGAAAACAGCTACCGATGAAGGAACGGTTGGAACATTCCACTAAATCGTGATAAACGATCGCCATCTAAAATTACGAGAGATGGCAGAGGCAGTAGGTATTTCATAATACCGGGTTCATTGCATTTTACACCAACATTTGAATATAACAAAGCTCACTGCAAGATGGGTTCCGCGTTTGCTAACAAATGACCTGTGGGATTATTATGACTTCAGGATTTTAAATAAAATATGCCAGTGTTAAAGTTTTTAATAATTTGTATTTGAGATTGATATGAGATGTGAACTGTTTTGCATTATTAAGTCAGGGGCTGAGTAATCGTAGCGGCCAGATATTTTATGTCCCTTTTGGGTAGATAGTTTCTAGAAAAGGGTAGTACGAAACGTGACTATATGTAAGATAACTGAGATTGTAAAATACTAAAGAAACATTTTAAACCAGAATGTGTAATAAAAATTCTATTGGCTTATGACCCAACCAATGCCGCCACAAACCAAAAACAAGTGCGAACGACCATTACTAGGCAATGTCTGGACATGTTCCAGCGCAATAAAAAAGATTTTTTGCGTCGTTTTGTATCTATCGATGAAACGAGGATACATCACAATACTCCGGAGACCAAAGAATAATCAAAACAGTGGATAGCAAGCGATGAACTAACTCCGAAGAAGGCAAGATGATACCAGCAGCTGGTAACGTTATGGCTACCGTCTTTTGGGATTATCGAAGAATAATTTTTATCGACTATTTGCAACATGGAAGCACAATAACAGACCAGTATTATGCGTCGTTACCAGATAGATTGAACGAAGAAATAAAATCAAAAAAGCCTCATTTGGTAAAGAAAATGTCTTGTTCCACCAAGATAACGCAACTTCCCATAAATCAGTAATTGCGAAGACAAAACTGCATGAATTACGATTCGAAGTAATTGAACATGCACCGTACTCGCCAGATTTGGTTGCTTCTGATTTCTTTCTGTTTCCAAAACTCAGAAATGATTGGCTGGAAAAAATTCTCATCAAATACTGAAGTCGTCGAAACTGTAAATGGACAATTCGAGAATTTAGATAATTCTTATTTTTCTGTTGGAATGAAAGGTCTTTAATGCCTTGGACTAAATGTACAGAGCTGAATGGCGACTATGTAGAAAAATAAATACAATTTTACCCAAAAAATGTATGTTTTCTGTCTAGTTGTAGAAAATTTCCTATCACCCCTCCTATTGACTTTATATTGATAAAAAAAAAAAACTTTGTTCGTAAATATTTTCAAATTACTATTTCGGTTTGTTAAGTCTTTGACAAGAATCCACCGATCCATCACAATAGGCTCTTATAGAGCATGCCATACAAAATATCAATGGACCTTAATACACACGATTACATCCCAAATCTTAACGATATGAATTCGTGAAGATTATGCCAGATTTAGAGCCCGAACAATACGGATTGACCCTAGCAATGTTGTCTTTGAAATCCTGCAGATCAATGAGTTTGGAAAAAGATTTTCAAGTGACAATGGTATAGATTCCCTTTTAAACGAAAATCAGGCTGCCTAAGACACCAGTTATTAAAACCATGATCTTAATTTTATAAACAGAGTACAACTTCCAAATCTCAGACAAGTCTTAATACTTTTAGTGCTCTTTTTCTCATCCTTAAAACAGTTTATCTCAGCCATACAGAACAGTTCGATAACAAACAAATGGTTTGTCTTGTAGTCCTGGAGGTTTATATTTCGCTTATTTACGGAAAGTTGTCTAGTGGTGGAAAAAACGTATCACAAGGGCTTTTAAATTTTTATAAAAACGAAAAATAAAAAATAAATTTTTTTTGAACAAATTGTTTAATTGCTTTTCAAAATATTTGCCTTTAAGATTTATATACTTTTGCATGCGTTCAAATCAATTCTCGAATCTTTTTCGACAGCTGCTTGAGCATTTTTAGTTTGATATTGGGGAACAAAAAAAAGTAGTTTGGGGATAAATCAGGTAAATACGGGCAATGAGACATTAATTCGATGTTTTTCTCCTTCAAATAATCAATTGATTGACGTGTTGTGTGGGAGCTTGCATTGTCATGATGAAGAACGATGCGACATTTATGGTTGTTTTCCTGATTTTGTGGATGACTTCTGGCAAACAAATTGTTGTATACCATTCAGCATTAACTGTTCTCCGATCCTCTACACTTTGCGACATGTCCAGTACAACCGAAGAAACAAGCGATCATTTCCTTGGAAATGCTTCGTGAACGAACAACTTCTGTTGGTTTCGATTCATCTTCGAAGACCCAAACAGTGGATTGTTGTTTAGTTTCTGGTTCATATGAATAAATCCAAGTTTCGTCACCTGTAACGATGTATACGGATTTTGCATTGGCTAAGGTGATTTTTTTTTAGCATTCCCTTACACCAATCAAACAAGCCTTTTTTGAGCTTCGGTCAAATTATGCGGATTCCACCGGAAACAGATCTTTTTCACAGCTAAATGTTCATGCAAAATTGAATGTATTGAAGTCTGCGATATGCTAAAGGATGCCTCTATCTCACGGTGAGTCACATGCTGATCTTCTTCAATCATTTTGCGCACAGCATCGATATTTTTTTGAATCACAACCGATTTTGTTCGACCTTAACGAGATTCATCACTAATGGACGCAAGACCACGACGAAATTCTGCAAACCAATTGTAAACAGTTTTTTCTGATTGTGCTTCATTACCAAAAGTTGAACGAAGCGAATCTATGCATTGTTGTTGAGTTAGGTCTTTAATAAAATCGTAACAAATCATCCAACGAAAACCTTCACGAGTAATATCCATTTTTTCACGAACTTGTTTTTTTTTTAATGCTCACTGTCAATTACTCGGTCAATTTATAAGCTGCCACTGATTTCACAATAACAAATGTCAAATTTTACGGATATTGTAATGAAACGCTTCAATATTGCCATCTAGTGGTCGTTTGTAAAAACATAAAAGGTAACCGTCGTATCAAAACTACCACCAATGTAGTGTCAAAAGGGACGTATGGTATGATAATTATTAGAAATGACGACGGGTACCTGAGTACCCACCAAGATTGTACCCGGTTCCGACTTTGATACCCACTACCCGTTATCTGCCCATTACCCGTTAACTACCGGCTATCGAGTAATAATCGGGTTGAAGATAGTTAACGGGTATCGTGTAACTAATGGGTAGCGGGTAATTTGCTGGTAGTTGGTAATTAACGGGTAGCGAATAGTTAACGGGTAATTCTGTGAGCTATTTTATGTATTAATTTATCTATGAGTATTTTGATCTCGGTTACAGTAGTAGGGATTAAGTATACGTATTCCATAACAAACCTGAGCTTATTTTTCTATACTAACTTTCCATTTTTATATATTAATGGGTAGCGGATAATTCAAGGTTAATGAGTAATTAACGGGTAGCGGGTAATATCCGGTTATTTATGTCGTGTACCCGGTTCCAGAAATTTTTATTTATTTATTTATTTTTTTTTCGTTCTTTTGTTATGCCGTCATATATTTATTATCTACGATATATTATAGGTATATCTGAGATGATAATAAATTACGCGAAGTGCTGCATTATGACAATGGATGTATTTCGTCGCTGCGAGCGATAGACCTTCGGACAGGACGTTTATTATCGCCGCAGAATAGCGGGGTGGCGCACTCTGCAAACCTGGCTTCAGATGTGTTTGACGTCTGTTAACCAAAGTGGTTTCAAATTACTATTACTATTATTATTAATATTAATTGAATTGGGTGTAAATGTAGCAGAATACTGTAGCTGAAGTTAAGGATCGTGGTATCACTCAAAACTAATCTTTGATCGGCACATTTGTGAAATTGTGCGAAGGGTTCTTAGAAATCTGGGGTTTATTTTTAGAGCTGCCAATGATTTTACTGATCCAAAACCACTCATTATTCTTTTTGATGACTATTAAGTAAGATCTAAAATAATGCGTCTGGTACGTAAGCTATTTAAATTGTAAAAAATAAGATCTGTAATACGAACGTCTGTTGAATTTAAAGTTTAACTTGTCTATAAATTTCTTTTGCACTCAATTTGTTCAATATAGACATTAAACTGAGGATTCCATATTGTGCTGACAAATTCCAAATGGCGTCTAACCAGACTTGGCTTACTAGCTTAATGGCTTACGTACCAGACGCATTATTTTAGATCTTACGCTCCTATATAAAATTTTCAATAATATGGTAGATACATATTCATTAATCCCATTTATGAATTTCAATTGTGGCTCACATGCTTTAAGAAACCGTGTGCTGCTTATAATAAACCATTTAAGAGTAATTTGGGACTGAATTCTCCGATAGCCAGAATGTCCAGCTATTTCAACAAAATCGACCCTAGTATGGATGTTTATGCCTGCTCATTGCAACGTTTCAAGAAATACTGCTTTGAAAATTTATAATAATTTGTATATGTTTTTGTTTTTCTTTACTTTTGTTTAATTTGATATTTGTACAACGAACTTTATAAAACTATTATTTGTTCTGTATTGTATTTTGTTGTGTTACCCTGTTATAGGAACCATTTTTGTCGGTTCTGTTGGGTAACCTAATTAAACTAAATTAAATCAAATTAAATAAAGATACTCGTTGAACCATTTTGAACAAGACAAAAATACAAACACTCGATTATTGTTTCAAAACAAATTAATGTATTGTATTTAAACATATTTCGGCTTACTAGGCCATTTACAGAATGAACAGATTAATATATTTGAAATATATACCTACCTATAACTAGTAACTAGTAGGTACAGCAAACAATATTTAAGTGAAATAAAAAATCTAAAGAATTGAAAAGGTTCTAGAAGTGGCGAACGCTTCTAACATCTCCAATTTTAATGTTGTACATTTAATATTTTAACATCGTCAAAATTGAACGCATGATTATTATTGATCATGTGTTTGGCAACATTAGAATAAGTTTTGTTGATGTTGCCATGCTCCTATATCTTCTTTAATTCTAATATTAAAGTTTCTTTCAGTTCTTCGTACATAAATGAAACCGCATTCGTTGCAACTAACTTCGTTTGCATAATAAACTGTCCAAAACACATCCAAATTACATGGGTGCCAAATTATTCAATAAATTACCGTTATCGGTGCGAGAGCTGAACATAAAAATTTTTAAAACTTTTTTTTTTTTTTTAAATTTTTGGACTTAGCTACTAAGGCCATTATCCAGTAGATGCATTTATTTTTGAAAAATCCATGCCATAATCGGGATTCGAACCCGAGCCCTCATGATCTAGAAGCCAGTGCATCGTTACACTAACCACTAAACCATAGGTTCTCAAACTGGGGTACGCGTACCCCTGGGGGTACGCGAAGCATCTATTGGGGGTACGCGAGATCATTCACATAAACATACACTCATAAAGCCATATATACAAGTAGAAAAATGCGTAAGTGGCTTATAAAACAAGGAGACTGTTCCACTTCAGGATCAGAAAGTACGGTGAGTCAAGACAATAATCCTTCTAAAAAACGCAAAATTGAAAAAATAAGAAAATACGATCTTGATTATATTAATTTTGGATTTACGGAAAGAGTGGTAAACAATGAATCACGACCTCAATGTGTAATTTGTTTCGAAATTCTTTCAAATCAATGCATGAAACCTTCATTTTTGAAACGTCATCTTAATACAAAACATTCAACTTTAGAAAATAAGCCTCGGGAGTATTTTGTACGAAAATGTACCGAAATGAAGTCTGTAAAAAAAACTATGTCGTCTTTTACCAGCAATACTCAAAAAGCAATGGAAGCGTAAGTTTAAGAATAGCACGTTGTGGAAAAGCTCATACAATCGGTGAAGAATTGTTGTTACCTGCTGGTAAAGATATGGTTACTTGTATGTTTGATGAATCGATGGCTAAAAAATTAGATACAATACCGATATCAAATGACACCGTACGCCGCCGAATTGAAAGCATGGCATCAAATATTAAGGAAAATTTGATTGTTGAGCTTAAAAAAAGCAATTTTTTCGCTATCCAAATAGATGAGAGCACAGACATTACTAACTACGCTCAATTGATGGTTTACGTGCGGTATATATCTGAAAGTCGTATTAATGAAGATTATTTATTTTGTGAACCCTTGGCAACCCGTACAACTGCTGCTGAAATTTTCCAAAAGTTAAATCATTTTTTTATAGAGAATGAACTGGACTGGAAAAAATGTGTTGGTTTTTGTTCAGATGGTGCTCGGGCTATGGTTGGAAAATATGGAGGTGTGGCAATGAAAGTAAGAGCCGTAACAGAAAATTGTGCGTTCACTCATTGCAGTATTCATAGAGAAGCTTTAGCAGCTAAGGGTATGCCAGATGCACTAAAAAATGTTCTTCAAGATGCCATCAAAGTAGTAAATTATATAAAATCACGAGCTGTAAACTCTCGTTTGTTTACAAAACTATGTGCTGAGATGGGTAGTGAACATATACAGTTGCTCCTTCATACAGAAATCAGATGGCTCTCTCGTGGAAAAATGTTAAGTAGATTATTCGAGTTATATTCTGAAGTACAGCTATTTTTAATGGAAACTAATTTTGAATTGCGTGATAAACTACTTGACGAGTCGTGGATAATGACACTGGCTTATTTATCAGACATTTTTAATCGTCTTAATAACTTGAATTTGTCCTTGCAAGGTAGTGGAATTAATCGATTTTCGGTTAATGATAAAGTTAACGCATTGATAAAAAAATTAAAAATGATGGAGGAATGTGTGTCTGATAAAATTTCGTGTCGGAACATGAAACAAAAATTGACAATAATCTTATTAAAAATATTAAAATTCATTGTAAAATGCTCGCAAAATCTTTTGAAAAATATTTTCAAGAAGACTTTTCCGAAATGCTATGGATAAGGAATCCATTCGCTATTGAAAAGTATCCATCAAATCTCAATAATAATAATAAAGAGTCATTGATTGAAATATCGTGCGATGGAGATTTAAAAATGAAGTTTAATGAATTGAAACTTGAAGAGTTCTGGCTCATGGCTAAAAGTGAATATCCAGAATTAGCCAAACAAGCATTATTGTTTTTAATACCTTTTTCAACAACTTAGCTCTGTGAATGTGGGTTTTCCTCCATGGTGATTTTAAAAAACAAATATCGAAATAAATTAAATATCGATCCTAATATGCGGTTAAAATTGAGTAATCGAGAGCCCGATATTAAATCACTTATTTCAAGCATGCAGCTTCATCCTTCCCACTAAAGTTGGTAAGTGTAGTTTCATGTATGTTTTTTCAGTCAAGTCTGCTTTGTTTAACAATTTTCAAATTGTTCCGATTTTTTTTTTACCTTTTTGGGGGTACGCGCCTGTTCTAGAATTAACATAAAGGGTACTCAAAAAAAAAAGTTTGAGAACCTATGCACTAAACCATGTTGACCGGCGTTTTTAAAACTTGTGTTCGTAATTTATTGATTAATAAGGCCTATTATAATCTAGAATAATACATTAATGATGATCTAAGAGACATGTCTGTATCATCTTATATGTTTTGAATTTGTGTATATTATTGTTACATTTCTTATTTGACTATGTATATGTACTTTCATGTATTTTTTTACTGAAATATATTATTATTATTATTATTATTATACACCACCACATAGCATTAAGTTCTTAGTATTGATTTTATTGTTTACTAGCATATTTTTTTAGGTAAATTTATTATGAAAAGCTGCTTGAAAGCCTAGTAGGGCCTAGTAAGTCAAAATACATATTACTACTAACACAATACATTTAATTTTTTTGATTTGACTATTATTACTAATTATTTGTAAAAATTTAAGCATAGCTAACACAATTTAAGAACAATACTGAATTAAAGTTATGATACTATATAATTAAAAATATACATAAAGTATACCTTGGCATTGACATTGGCATATAAACATTGGCATTTAAAACCATTAAATTGAATTAAAACAAATATACAATAAAATTCAGCTGAGATTCTCAAAGAGCGTCTAGTCTATTTTTAAAGGAATTAACTGTTGTCACAAATACAATGTATGGTAACAGTGTTTTACAAATATGGAAAACTCGATCATCTAGAAAATATTCACAAGGTCCGAGCCGAAATATATCCGTCTCCAGTTTATAATGATGACCAATGACCAGTTAGTCTACTACCACTATTAAATGGTGATATACCTCGGCTAAAGAATATAATTCATTTCACGAGGAGATTCGTAGTTCGAATTATTCGTTAGCCGAATCACGATTTTCCGTAAGTTTCAATGCAAGAACCTTTTAATTCCTGTCACAACGTTCCCAAAAGGAGGACTGAAGAATTGAAGATTCACTATTTATACTTTCTACAGTTCATAGTTTTCAGTTCAGGGAAGAATAATATTCAGGCTGTTACCCTGGAAAGTTCAAATATTCTTTTGGCGTTGCAAGAATCTCAGTAGTTTCTTCTCTACCAATTCTTGTTAAGGGGGGGGGTCTAATAACCACATTTTAAGCATATTTTTGTGATTTTTTTTCAAATCTATGGTTAAATTTATTCATTTTTAAACTAAGTACATACCATATAAACTATGTTTTGAAGAAGATACAAAAAAAATTTGAAGGCAAAATATGGCGAAATGAGCCAGCTGTGGCAAATCTTCTCAGACTCCGGGAAAAAAATTAGATTTTGCGGTGACCAGCATAACTCGTCACTGGATCATCTGAAATCAAAAATCCAAAAAGATTTCGTTAATTTATGAGTTTGCCGAGGGAATAACGTTGAGTTTTTATTTTTAAAATGATTTTTCAGTTTTTAGCGTTACTTAGAAGACAAAAAAAAAATTCCCCCTAAAAAAAACTTAAAAATTAGTATATTTGTGATTGTTAAATAAAAAAAAAAACATGAAAAAAAAATCTCAACGTCATTACCTCGGCAAACTCATAAACTAACAAAATCTTTTTGGTTTTTGATTTCAGATGATCCAGTGACGAGTTATGCTGGTCACCGCAAAATCTAAATTTTTTTTCCCGGAGTCTGAGAAGATTTGCCACAGCTGGCTCATTTCGCCATATTTTGCCTTCAAAATTTTTTTGTATCTTCTTCAAAACATACTTTATATATGTACTTAGTTTGAAAATGAATAAATTTAACCATAGATTTGAAAAAAATTCACATAAATATGCTTAAAATGTGGTTTATCAGACCCTAACCCCACCCCCCTTAAGGGCGCCATTCAATTTGTTATTTGACTCTTAATTCGTTATCCGCTGCAAAAACCTTGCGAAAAAAAAAATATTTTTTAGCTCATTTATTTGTAAGCAGGGTCATTCATTAGCTGAGGTATTACTGTATGTCTTTTGTATTCATCGAGTAGTTATCGTGAAAAATTCGCTAGATCTGAGTAAGATCTCCTAGATTTCGGCATTCTTATCATTATAAGCAAAAATGAAAGGTGTACGTTAGCTTCACTACTTTTTAACCTGTAATAAGAAACAATCTTCAAAATAGCTCTTCAGGATTGTGACACTGCAGGCATAATCGAAAATGGCTAGAAAATTAAATAACAGAAACGATGGTTTAGGCTAGCGACTCCCAAACTTTTTTTGTCGTGGAACCCTCATACGATAATCCAAACATCGCAGAACCCGAGACATATTTAATACTAAAGTACACCTTATCTCGCAGAACCCAATTTGGGAAACACTGGGTCAGACTATCAACAAAAAATTAGAACACGTATAAGAGAGGCAAGAAAGGCGTTTTTAAAAATGAAACGACTTTTTACTAACCGATGGCTCAGCGTACATCTCACATGAGCACAGTAAGACACAACCTATACGCAACCTTTTAAAATTTCACTAGCACGCCCGCATTTTGCAACTGAAAAAATGTCATTTGCGAGTAATTTATCAGAAAGCGATTTTTAAACAAACAATTTATTTACTGGAAATCAGTTTGACTATTTCAGTTAAGATACGAATATCCTTAAGCTACGTTCACGCCTATAATATTTATAGACTATACGCTATGATTTGTTCAATGTTGATTGTCACTACCAAGTTTGTCACATGGTAAAGCAAGTGACCGTTCACAGCTCTAAGTTTACTAGATTATATGCGTTATCGATTGTCGACTGTTTTCCAAACCTCTAGTTAGTGCGTTGTTTTAATGAGAGAGACATATAAACACACATTAGCTATCTCACTTTACATAACCTAAAATATACTGTCGCATAAATTTCAACAAATTTCGGAAATCGTAAAACGAAATAAAATTGCTGTAGTTGCAGTTATAATTCTGTTATTAAAATTTAGTAAGAAATCCAGATCTCGCTGATGGCGGGTTCGTAAAATAAAAAAAAGTCACATTTATTCCATCGTTGTTGGTTTGAAAAAACATAGGTGTAACAACATTCGGTACTCATTAATTTTCAAAACTGTGAATACTGTGTTAAATATTAAAACTGTCTACTAAATTTCTGTTTCGCTGTTTATTTCAGTTATTTTTTCGCTAGCGGGTTGTCAAATTTTAGGACTAAATTATAAAAATCTAAAAACTGAATAGACCTAAAAATTATTTTTGTTTGTGTTTTAATTAATTTTATTTACTTTCGTAAATATATCTTTGTCATGTAGGTTAAGTCCATTAGATAATACATTAAAAAATATGAAGGGTGCGTATATTTTAATTTTATATGTTTATAGGTAGGGATAGTGTTATACATTTAAAGTAATTATATTGAACTACCGGAACTTCATTCTTATTTTTTATTATTTATTTAATTATTCTTTTCTTTATAACCCAAATATACAAAACAAAAGCAACAACACATTTGTATAAAAGACATAAGTGAGACTACAACGTAAATAATATAAAACAATAAAACGTGCGATAGACAGAGACGTAAAGCGTATTTTCGACGTCTATGGCGAGTAAAAAAAAAACTGAGCCGTAAATAAAATAAAAGTTATCACTTTTAAAATGTAAGAAAAGAGGATATTTGACTAAAAGCACTGGTGTATTTATGTTATCCATTGATAAATTATGCTATCCTCGGTGGCATAGCAAGAAGTGAATGAGTTCGTGTGCCAGCAGGATTGATAGGCCTTTCATTGGCGTGGGATGTTGGTTATTACTCGATGACGAAGTAGGGCCTCCCCTTCTCTCGTAGGCTCGTGTCCACCGCATACTGTGCACTCTTGATTGATACACCACTGATAACTCTAAATGCATTGTAGCACTGTAACAAGTTTACGTCATATACATGGGTGGTATTTATTTGGAACGCAGAGGTGCAAAAACTTCCACAAAACGTGTTAAAAGGGTACTTGTGTAAATCAGAACTGTTGTTTAACATATGAAGTGTTCAGGGGAAGAATATTTATAGCCCAATATTAGTCATATTCAATTATAAAAGTTCATTTACTATTGTGCCTACAAGAAAACCAGCTAGTTTTGACTTTAACGAAACTGAATCGTTTATGAACTGGGCCTGGTTGTGCTAACCTCCTAAAAAAGTAGGGCTAATCTCAAGATGCAGGCCTGTATAGGCCTCATGCTTCAGAGGCCCCGAGCCCGGAC
Source organism: Liopterus haemorrhoidalis (assembly GCA_963971575.1). NCBI lineage: Eukaryota > Metazoa > Arthropoda > Insecta > Coleoptera > Dytiscidae > Liopterus > Liopterus haemorrhoidalis. The sequence goes on from OZ020611.1 coordinate 58,135,578, forward strand.
CATTTCTTCGGACGTTTATGAAAAAATATTAAATCTAAATTACATCCTCGTGTTATAATATACCTCATTGTTGTGAGGTGATAATACAGATTAGATATTCTGAATAAGGCAAGAATAGTCATGAGGAAGCTGTGGAGTATAGGAGAGAGAGGAAGTTTAACGATGATATTAGATGGAGACTGAAGGCGTTTGACGCCGTGGTGAAGAACATCCTGCTATATGGGGTGGAAATATGGTGATGGAAGGAATGGGAGAAGGTAGAACGAGTACAGGAGAGGTATTTGAGATGGATCTTAGGGGTAGATAGAACAACACCAGGGTATATTGTAAGAGAGGAACTGAAAATGAATAAGATGAAAGTGGGTACAGGAAGGAAGGCGTTTAAGCACGAGAAGAAATTTAGAAGAGAAACAGACACAAGAATAGTGAGGGAATGCTGGGAGGAAAGAGCCAGAGAGGAACAGAAAGGAAGATGGTACGCATGGGGGAGATGAGAAAGGAGTATTACCGGAGATGCGGAGTGGATGCGACAGAGGTGGAAAGGAAAAGAAATGAAGGGATAAGCGTGATTGAGGAGGTGTGGAGGAGGAATAAGGAAGGGAGCAAGAAAGGACAGTCAGAATAGACAAATCAAGCAGCGCAGGGAGATATAAGAAAGTCAGAACTATAGGGGTACCAAGCTACTTCAAGGGAGAAAGAGGAAGGTCAGGAGGGAGGGTTAGGAGGATTGCGAGGCTAAGGTGCGGGAATGAAGAGAGAGGAAATAGATATTGGAGGAAACAGGAGGATAAGATGTGCAGGATGTGCGGGGAGGAGGAAGAAGAGCACCTCGCCAAGAGGTGTAGGGAGATGTCAGTGTGGTCGCAGAGCTCATTAGACCTGTTGCATGAAGATGGAAGGGGAAGAGGTGGGCGAGGGAATAAGAGGCAAGAAGGATTGAGATTGGAGAAGGATAACAGAAAGGGTTAAAGGAAGGAAGGAAGAAGCCCGGGGGAAGCAGAAGGGGGGACAAGAAAGGAAGGAAGGGGGCTGAGGTTACCTGGAAATGAGTAGGAAGGAAGGGATATAGGAGGAGGGGTGAAGAAATGATTGGAAGGGAAGAGAATGGAATAAAATAAATAGTAAAGTAATGTAATGTGATGTATGTTTAATAGGACGTTGGGATGTTGATAAGGGATATATGTTTTGAAATTGTAGTAAATACTCTAAACGCCGAAAGGTCGAGGGGAAATAAAGGATTATATATAAGATATTCTGATACAGATATTGTGAAAACTTCTTTAGAATGTTTCAAAACTATTATTGTAAATTCGTAATTAATTTCCGAGTTTTTACAATTACGCTTCGTGTATTATTTTAACAGTCTCTGTAATCACAGCTAAAGCTGAAAATTTAAAGTTAATAAAAAATTATCTTGGAACTGGGATAAATCAAGAGAGATCAAATAATTTAATGTTATTGTCAACTGAAAATGAATTCTGTCAGAATTTATATTATGAAAGCATTATTAAAGATTTTGCTGAATTAAAAGCAAGAATAATCAATTTTGTTTAAATAACATTTTATAACAAAAACGATTGATGTTATGTACATGAAGGATTATTAAATATTAAACTAGAATCTTTTGTTAATTTCTGTACTCGAAACAATGAATTATAATTTGAATTTGTTGTATGCATTTAACTATAGCCTACTCCCTTAATATTTTGGAGTCCCTGCAATTTAGCTCTAGGGCCCCACATTTTTTCGGGCGCCGCTATTAGCCCTGAGCTCCACTATTTTAACCCGTGCCCCACTATTTTGCCCCGGACCCCGCATTTGCTTAGGTTGTCCCAGTTTCTAATTGATATATCAGGTTGAAAACTTCATTATAATTCCCAAGAATTTTCCAAGTATATGTTGTACGTATATACTACAATTACGAACAAGGACGAATCTGTACATCAGAGGACCCTGAAGCTTCATCATTTCTGGGCCTCCCATAAATGTATGTACTTCTTTTTCTGCACTCAGCATCTTAGCTGGTACCTACATGTTCGCTAACTATTGGGTGGGAACCCCTTGTGTATTGTCTCTACATTAAATATTAAAATAAAATATTATTAAAATTATGTGTGAGCGATCTTGAACTCAACTAAGTCGGTGTCATTTAGCATTTTTTGTAGTGTACTCGTGACTAGGGATGGGAACGATATATCGATATTTCGAAAAAATTGATACTTTAGAAAAATATATCGATATTTTTATATCGATATTTGAAATGCGATATATGGCGCAAAATATCGATATTCGCACAAAATATCGGATTCTTGTATCTTTATTACATTTAAATATATGCTGTTCACTTTTGTAAAAACAAACTATAGGCTATTCCAAACGTTTAGGTGGAACTAGATTTTAAAATCTAGTAATTTTTATTTATTAATTCGGACTTTAGGTCATTTGTTTAAGCTTTGTAAATCATACTCGCATTGCAAATTCTAGATTAAATTGATTGTCATTATAAAAAGTCCTTTTCATTGCATTTAAATTTTTTGTCATTCTTAATAAAAATTTCCCATTTATTTATTTAATTTTTTTTGTCTTCAAAATATAAAAAATGTATTAAAATATTTAACATATGTCATTCGTTTCCATGGTTTCACTGTTGGAATTTTAAATTTTCACATCCAAACCTGAAACATGAAATAACCCAAGCAAGGTCCCTTTTCGTGACAACCTAAAATAACGAAATTTCCATTTAGTTCCGCCTAATCATTTGGAATAGCCTGTAAGACGAAATTTCGATTTCAATAATTTATACCTTTGAAATTGCATGTCATGTTGGTATTAAAAAATTATAAAAAATGTCACTTTCTTAATAATGTTCATAACCAATAAATCTTAAGTCGGTTTTATAGCGTAAGGAATATTTTTAATTTAATGTCCTTAATACACTATAAAAGTAACCAAAAAGATCTGGTTTGTCCTTACAAAAATGAACAGCATATACATAATTATGAGAGCAGTTAACTAGGAAAATTGGTTAGTAGCTGGTTGAGTACCAACTGTAAAGTGATTGTCTGTCAAGTGGCGACTTCTTTTCCCGCCAAGCCAACAAAAAAAAAAAGACTGTAATTTATATATTTTACATGTTACGTGTTAGTTATTTCGATATATCGAAAATATCGTAATTTTTACTTCGATATATATCGAATATCGATACCACACTTCCGATATATCGAATCGCGCATATATCGATATTCAAAAATAAATTCCCATCGCTACTCGTGATTCATAAAATTTTCGCTTCCAAGATCGTTCGTTTTACCATTTGGATACACGATCCGTGTCCATATCCGTATCCATATCTGTATCCGCGGATCAGGACGCAAATAATTCGAATCCGTATCTGTATCCGCGGATTTGGCTTGTATGTGATCCGGCACATTACTAATAAAAAGCACGATCAATCACTTTTTTTAATATTATTTTGAAATTTTGTAATCCTTGATTCTTAAGTTCGACAAAGTTAGATATTTAAAAAATTGGTAGAGTAATAATTTGTATCATTTTTAAATTTTGTAAGGCGCGTAAAGTTGGGATATAAATTTTGTTTATTGCGAGAGTTATAAGAGTGAACCTGTTTCAAATTTGTCAAACGGTTTGTATTTTTATGGTTTTATAGAAGGCAATGATAAATTTAAAGGGATGAGAAAATCATTATTTTCAATTTCGTAAATCATATCCTGCAATCTTTTTTGTACGGAACATCAGTTAAAATTCTAATAGCACGGCGTTGCAAGGAAAATATTCTTACCGCTGCATCAGAGAGACCTCAAACTAACAGTGCATACGATATGTAGGATTGAAATAGTGCAAAATAGGAAAAGTGTAGATATCTTGGGAAACGGAATTGTGGAGAATTCGGAATAGGAAAATTGATTTACATAATTTATATGTCAGAGAGTCAATGTGTTGAGTCCATTTCAGGATAGGATCAATATACTCTCAAAAAATTAACAGAGTTAGAATTGTCATAGTCATGATTTTTAAAGGTAAGGAGAATTGGTTGGGTTTTTTCAACATGTTGATTTGTTAGAAATAAACCATCTATTTATTTTGTCTAACATTATTGAATTTATATTCAATATATTTGTATAAGTTGCTGAATGAATAAAGAAGGTAGTGTCGTCTGCATAACGAATTAATTTTGCAGCTAAAGAGTTCGAAAAGTCATTAATAATATATATTAATGACTTTTCGAACTCTTAAAAAAAAATAGCAAAAGTCCCAAGATTTAACCTTGAGGCACACCATAAAATGTTGTTAGTATTTCTGATTTAAAGTTATTCAGATCACCAAACTGTTTACGGTCAATGAATTATGATTAAATTAGAGAACAACAATGTCAAAACCATAAATGGCAAATTTTCAATAAGAATGGTATGAGAAACAATGTCGAACGCTTTACTCAAAATAATTAAAGTTGAAAAGCACAGATCGCTAGTTTCAAGATTATCTGATATTTCATTAATAAAAATAAGATTGCAACTGTGGTCGAATTATTATTCTTGAAAATGGACTACGAATAACTAAACAGATTATTTGTTTCAAAATAAGACATAGTTTGTTTATACCATTTTTTTTTTTTCAAAAATTAAAAAAAAATGTAGTAATGATAGAGGACGATAGTTATTCAAGATATCTTTAATGCCTTTTTAGGGTTTTGTAGGTATGACCAAAAACCCTTATACCGTCATTTTGTCGTCTGTCTGTCTGTCTGTCTGTCTGTCTGTCTGTCTGTCTGTCTGTCTGTCTGTCTGTCTGTCTGTCTGTCTGTCTGTCTGTCTGTCTGTCTGTCTGTATGTCTGTCTGTCTGTCTGTCTGTCTGTCTGTCTGTCTGTCTGTCTGTCTGTCTGTCTGTCTGTCTGTCTGTCTGTCTGTCTGTCTGTCTGTATGTCTGTCTGTCTGTCTGTCTGTCTGTCTGTCTGTCTGTCTGTCTGTCTGTCTGTCTGTCTGTCTGTCTGTCTGTCTGTCTTTCTGTCTGTCTGTCTGTCTGTCTGTCTGTCTGTCTGTCTGTCTGGTCGGTAAAAATTTTAGCCAAACGGCTAAACCTAGAGAGTTGAAATTTTGCATGCTTATACAACTCTTTGACCCGCACATAGGAAAAATACTAAAACATCTAAAAAACATATCCCTCTAAAAATATAAACAAATATGTGCTCATCGAAAAAAAAATATTTTTTTATAATTCTGAGTAGGGTATCAAATGAAAGCCCTTGGTACGTGGATTAACAATCAAATTTTTATTTTTGCAAAATAAATTATTTTGAAGCGATTTTTGCCAAAATTGTGCAAAAATTTTTTTGTCCCACACCCTGCAGATGGTTTAAACTAAAAATCTGAAAAAATTCTAAGTAATGTATATTGGTGTGAACCGGAATAGTACCACAGGAATTTTTGATCAGATTATGTTTTTGGGAAAAAACGCATTTTTTGTGATTTTTTGCTAATAATGTACACAAGTTATAGCTTTGTAACACGCCACACTGGAACTTGTATGCTGGTGTAGTGGTATTTGACGCTGATTTTTCAACCAAGTAACCCGATCCGAAAGGGATCGAACCCTGTGAGAAGAGACAATATTATATTTTTGGTTTTTTTTTAAATTTTTATATTGTTTAAATTATTTTTTCAAAATTCTAGTTATATTTGGCAAATGTTGCATTTAATTTTTAAAAGCGTAAATTTAAAGCCAGTGGAAATTGTTTAAATTATAATTTAATTCTGTTTCAATGTACACGAAATCAGAAGGGCGGAACTTATAACAACCAATGGAAGCCATAGGCGCAATTTTTAAAATTCTTAATGAACCTTGCTATATATAAAAAAAATACTGCACATATTTAGAAACCTAAATAATGGTATTAGGCGTTCGAATTAAAATTAACAAAAAAAATATTTTAATATAAAATTTGTTTTCTCATCCAAAATAATCATCATTCACTTATTAAATACCTGCAAAACCCTGAAATGTGTGAAAATTCACACTCCACGTCAATTTTTTGATAAGAGGAAGGATTGCAAATTTTAAATTATCTGGGAATAAATATTTTTTATGCAGATATTTATTATTTTTGTTAGTGGAATAACAATTTCATTTTTTGCTACTTTTCTACGGAAAACCCATATGCGTCTCTACATGTACTATTTTTTAATGAATCTATATCCTCTTGAACGATATTGAAGGAAATAGATGTGAATAAAATTGAAAGATTATTTGCGGAGGTGGGTAAAGTTAAATAAGATTGAGCTAAAATATTAGAGAAAGGTAAAGCTTTTAAAATATTGGTTGTTATGCGGGCAAAATGGTGGTTAAATCCATTAACTGACAAATGACTTGTACAACTGTTAGGTTTTTTGATTTTCTATTATTATTAATCACTGGCTATGTAGATTTAGGAACGCTGGACGGGAATCTGATGAATAAGGAATTAACTTCAATTTTAGATAGTTTAATTTCATGCCTGTATTTTGCTCTAAAAATATTTTTTCTAATTCTCAATTCTTCTGATGGTTTAATCCAGGGCTTCTTAAACTTTTTTCATTCACGACCCCATTTATGATTGTGAGTTTGTTCGCGACCCCAGGTTCGCTAGATTTTATAAATTTATTAATTTAAATATTTTACATTAAGATCTCGCGACCCCAAGATTTCGCTAAGCTAAGAAGCCCTGGTTTAATCAAATATGTATGATGTCTAAAGAGTTTCAAGATATTGAATTTTTTTTCGGTAATCTAATATATTGTCGGCCTTGGTAGCGTAGAGGTAGTGCTCCTGCTGCACGAGCCAAAGGTCCCGGGTTCGAATCCCGGTCAGGGAATGGATGTTTGTAAGCCACAGTGTAATTGGGACATTTAATCCTGTTCTGTGGTTAATAAAAAATAATAATAAAAAATAAAATATAAGATATGTTAACGTGAATTTTTTCACGCGGAAGCTACCGATAGAAACTCCCAAAAGGGTCTAAATAGTGATAACTGATGACAGCCAAATACATAAACAAAGTGTGTAGTCAAATTGAATCTGGCCCGAACTTATAAACACTAGTATTTCAATTATTATTACTTCAACTATGACGAATGATCGTTTATTCGGTTCGAGTATGTTGTTTGTTTGTTCATTGTAGTAAGTTTGCCAATTTGCCAATTATCGCAAACGCCTTCAATTTCTATTAAAATACTGTTCTGTATTTATGAATGTATGTATAATAAATTACTCTATAATATATTCAAAAATATGCCTTCATTTTTTGCATCGATTAAAAAAAAATCTGAGGGCGAAAACAAACCAAATATTGTACAAATATAACATAAATATGTTGGTATGTATTGCAAAAAGTAACAAAATTATAGATTTTATTTTTTTAATTGCGGAGCCCTGAAACTTCATTAATATTCATATAGACTCGTCCATAATTACGAATATGAATTTAAACACAAAAATCTCTCTAAAATACAGGTACATATGATTAGCCTACCTATCTTGCTGACCCTTAAAGTTTTCTCGGGGAATCATTGGGTTGCGAGAAACCCTGGTTGTGAAACGTTGGTTTAAAGGAATGAGAAACGTTATAAATTTATATCCAAGTTAAAAAATGTCATAGTTCATTTGCAGTATTCTGTTTTACAAAATCCTGTTTTTCTTTCTTTGAAATATATTCAACTTTTCTTAAAATTTTCTAAACGCAGTTTTTAATACCAATATAAAGTTATAAATTTAAGTCAATATAGAAATTACATAAGGGTTGGCTATGGAAAATAAAAGTAATGTCAGCAGCAAGGTTTAGAATTAATTATATTTTCATTACTTAATCACTTCATTGTATTTGACCGAAGTCGAATTCTTATTTCTGTTATTAGAATTAATTAACTGTTATCACTGTTGTTGTCATAAGTTTCTATTGTTATATAAAGCTTGCAGTAGATATTATTTTATTTGTTCATAGCCAACCCTTATGTAATTTCTTTTTGAACTCATGGTATATCCTTTGTTGGGAAAAATGATCAGAATCCTATTGTTTGAAGGATAAGGATATGATAATTTAGAAATTATAAGCGATAAATTTTAAAAATTAGTATTATCAGTTCAATAATATATTTTTACCGACCGCCAACATATATAAGGGAGGTATTGTGATCATACCGATTTTGACATTTCGAGATTTCGATGGATCTCTACGAATTTAGGTCCCTACATAACGTTTTGACTATTTTTAGCATAATGTCTGTCAGTCTGTCTGTCCGTATGTCCGTCCGTCCGTCTGTCCGTCCGTCCGTCTGTCCGGCTGTCCGTCTGTCTGTCTGTCCGTCCGTCTGTCTGTGCAGAGCAAATTGGGCTAAAAGGATTTTTATGAAACTTCATATTTAAACTTTTGACATCAATGGCACGAGTTGATCAACTTATGGTAAAAATCGGTTGACTGAAAATGGGAGTTTACTCCTGTCGATTTTAAGATTTTTGCGAATATTTAGCAACAGAAAAATATTTCGAAAAAATTTATTTAACAAAAGCAATAACCAACAACTTTTATTTGAGAAATTTTTTGATAAAACGAAACATTTTTGAAAAATGTTTCGATATTTTTTCTATGTATCTATTTTTTCATACTTATATGTAACGTTTCCATGGTTATGATAAATAATATCTCTGTTAGAAAATATTAGGCCAAGTTAGTCTACTCTGCTGCTAAAATGTATTTTATACAAGTACTTTCCGTCGTACAAGCCGTCGATCCTGTGCTGACCACAGCTGATTTTTTTAATTCTATGTTGCGTAATACATTGTTTGTTTAAGCACATTTTTACAAGAAAATCCATAAAATACATAACGGAAACAGAAAACAGAACTTAAAATTAACAAAGAACATGAAATTACAAATATAACAAATATGGTTTGAATCTGTAGTAATTTTACAAATACGGTCTCAACTCGTAGCAGTGACCGCTCATTCATAAAGAATTAATGAATGAGTTGTACTACCTAGTGCGAAAGAAAATTCTTATCGCTATGTACACGCTCGTTGCTCGTCGCTCAGAGTCTTTCCCGCAAACCCATAATGAGTATGAAAGACAGCAGATTGGAATAGATGAATAAACAAACGTCGGATAGTACAACGATCAAAACTGTTCGTAGATCTATTAAGTAGAGGTAAGTAAGATACTTGAAATGAATCGACAAGAAAATTTTGTATGATTGAAGTCTAGTCACTGGGAGCGCAGTTGGGGGGGGGGGTATGAGCTTGAGCCTCCTTTCGTTCCCAGCACTAAAATTATCTCGCCTATGGCTATGGCTAGGAATTTAGGAAGTTTGCACTGTTTTCTGTCTGACTTTATTTTATGGTTTCGGTTCCCAGCACTAATTTTAATATATTTACCCTAGAACCGGGTATATAATCTAGGAACTCGGAATCGCGTATCTAGAACCGGGTATCCGAAACCGGGCATCCGGAACCGGGCATTCAAAACCAGGTATTTGGAACCAGGTAATCGGAACCGGGTAATCGGAACCGGGTATCCGGAACGGAGTATCCGGAACCGAGCATTCGGAACCTGGTATTTGGAACCGGGTATTCGGGACCGGATAATCGGAACCGGGTAATCGGAACTGGGTAATCGGAACCGGGTAATCGGAACCGGGTATCTGAAAACGGTATCCGGGTAACGCAAAAATTCCAAACCCGGTTTTACCCGAAAACCGGAACCGGGTACCCGAAAAACCGGTTTCGGTTCCCAGAACTAGTTTTAAGAGAATTTTGTCTTTTGAGCTCCTTCCCCAAGATAAATTCCTGGGTACGCGCCCTTTGAAGCCAAATGTCGCGACACACAGTACCCAGGACGAGATAAAACGATTAAAGAATTTTGCCAAAAACACAATTCGTTAATAAGTTTTGCGTATGTTACGCAAATATGTAATTTGATAATCAATCTAACCTATAATTTAACTGACCCTTCCTAAAATGAAACATTGTTCAAGTACATAAAATACTCTCTAAATAAGGTAAAAAATAATTCCTTTATTGTGATAGGACTCTTAATAACGAGTCGTCAGTGTTGCAATGTTAACAATCCTCGGTAACGATATCCTTGTAACTTTCTTGCAAATATTTTCTTTTCCTGACCTTCCTAAAAACCTTCATATCACGCAATACGAGCTTTCCGATCTTTATTTTTGTTTCTGGAAGACAATTACTTTTGCACAGCGGTTACTTGTCAGTTGCAGTCGATACACTTCCTTGATGTGTCCGAAACATTCAACCTTTTTGCGATCCGGTATTTGTCATATTTCTTCCTCTATTAATTGTCTCAATTTTTCCCCAGAATTACTTCTATTATTGACAATATTTTTAAAATAAATTTTACAGTTGTGTTAAAACTGTTGAAATGATTTATTTTTGCTATCTATAAGCTTTGAGGCGGACAGTCATGCATTGCGATACCACATAATTTTCTTATCAAAATCCATTTAAATTAGTAACCAAAAAAAAATAATTAAAAAAATATAGAAGGTATTTTGTGAAAATATGGCGAATTAAGTACAATCATGAACAATACAAGCAACTAGCCATTTAAGGCATGAGGATCTCATAAGAGATCCTTTTTAGGGTTTTGTTAGACCAAAAAATCCTTATACCGTTATTTTGTCGTCTGTCTGTCTGTCTGTCTGTCTATCTGTCTGTCTGTCTGTCTGTCTGTCTGTCTGTCTGTCTGTCTGTTTGTCTATCTGTCTGTCTGTCTGTCTGTCTGTTCGGTAAAAATTGTAGCCAAACAGCTAAACAAAGCAACAAGAGAGTTGAAATTTGGCATGCTTATACAAATCTTTGACCCGCACATAGGAAAAATACTAAAACATCTAAAAAACATATCTCCCTAAAAATATAAACAAATATATGCTCATCGAAAAAAAAATTTTTTTTTTCAAAATTCTGAGTAGGGTATCAAATGAAAGTCCTTAGTACGTGGATTAACGATCAAAATTTTATTTTTGCAAAATAAATAATTTAGACACGATTTTAGCCAAAATTGTGCAAAAAAATTTTGTCCCACACCCTGCAGCCAAGATGGTTTAACCCTTTCACTGCGCAATACGCTTTGAGATTTCGTGCTCGCTGTGCGCACATATTTCGGTGACTGCGAGTTTATTCGTGTAGAGCAGTTGGCGTGAACTTTTTGCGTAAGTTTTCATGACATGAATGATGGTGACGATATGACTAATGTTAGGAAAAAAATGTAATGTGAGTGAATGAATATAAAAATACAATCAAAAAGATTTTATTTTTAAAAAAAATTGTTTTATTTACCTATATGCTATACTAATTATGAAACTGACAAAGAGTAGGTAATCTAGTTTCGTATACCGAACTGGAATAAACTATAATATACTTACCATATATATTTATATAAAATCAATATAAATAAGAAGATATACTGAATGTAAGACACTATCTAACTGAATTGAACGGCACAGCAACGTATACCAACGCAACGTGCTCGCAGCTACTTGAACTGGTTGGGGTACCCAGCGAGAATAGTCGTGTTGAGCAGGGAACAATTTAAAACACGGCGCGAGTTAACTCGCTCGGAGCGTATCGGGCCACACTTTTATTTACGAGTATATACGGTTGGAGAAGCGAAAGGGTTAAACTAAAAATCTGAAAAAATTCTAAGTAATGTACATTTGTGTGAACCGAAATAGTACAACAGGAATTTTTAATCAGATTATGTTTTCGGAAAATATTGCATTTTTTGTGTTTTTTGCTTGACCACGTAAAATATTCAATAACTTATCTAACACAATGAACCAGTATGCTTTGATAGTGTAATGGCTAGCATGCTCGCGTTCTAATTTGCAAACTAAAGTTCTTTCCGCTGTCCAGGCAATTTTATTTTTTATGTTTTTTTTGCATTTTTATTTTGTTTAAATTATTTTTTCAAAATTCTAGTTATATTTGGGCAAATGTTGCATTTAGTTTTTAAAAGCGTAAATTAATAACCAGTGGAAATTGTTAAAATCGAATAAACGAAATCAGAGGGGCGGGGTTATGACTTAAAACAACCAATGGTAGCCATAGACGCAATTTTCAAAATCTTAATGAAGCTTGCTATATATAAAAAAAATACTGCTCATATTTAGAAACCTAAATAATGGCATTAGGCATTCGAATTAATAAAGTTGACAAAAAAAATATTTTAACATAAAATTTGTTTTGGCATTCCAAATAATCATCATTCACTTACTAAATACCTGCAAAACCCTGAAATGTGTGAAAATTCACACTTCACAGCAATTTTTTGTAACATTATTTCCCTATTACCCGGCTCTGAATACAAGAAAGATCAAAAACCGGATATAAGAATGCTCAAAGTGGGAAGACTGATTACAGATCTTGTACAGATAATGAAGGATGGCAAAAAAACGACGAAGTACCTTATTTTAGGAACGCTGTTTCTTATGAGATATACTTTATTTATTAACAAAAGAAGTATTCAGTCCGAACACAGTAGCAAATGTGACATATTTTATGGGCACCGTATAAAGTCATCTTGCTGACACAGTAAGGGGCAGATAAAAATATGTAGGTACTTGTATCATCGTATTATTATTATTATTATATTATTTATTTTACATCGGCCTTTATTTCTGCAACGAGGCTAATCGCCGATGCCAGGGGGCGAGCTCCTACACCTGGATGAGGGGTGAATGATTGTGAAATGAGAGTAATGTAAACATATTATTCTCGCCCGAATAATATCACCAACGAAGCAGGCTCGAACCACAGACCGGACAATCGTACTGTGTTTCCACCAGTACAAACCGCACGACTAAGTGCGCTCGACCACCACGTTGGCTTGTATCATCGTAGAAAGGTCAGAGTCCTAAGCTGTATAGGTTCTTCCAGTTATATTCTGCCACAGAAAATTTAAATAAAGAAACAAAAAAAAATCAGTCTGGCCACTACAAGACCGACCGCCATCATAAAGTACTTCTATAAATTACATTCTAGCAGCAGAGTAGAAATAACTTTGCCTAATATTTTCTAACAGAGATATTATTTATCATGGCCATGGAAACATTACATATAGGTAAGTATGAAAAAATTTAGACATCGAAAAATTTTACAATTTTTTTTCGTTTTATCAAAAAATGTCTCAAATAAAAGTTGTTAGTTATTGCTTTTATAGCAATTTTTGTTCAATAATCTTTTTCGAAATATTTTTCTGTTGTGAAATATTCGCAAAAATCCCAAAATAAATGGGAATAAATGTGTTTCCCATTAATAATATTTTTAAACAATTCTGTTACTTATCTTATTTATTAATTTTTAATGACTATATTCCCTAATGAGCTTTATCAGTGATAGCCATCTTGATTTGTAGATACGTGATTTTTACAAGAGGCATTGCAGTTTTTCTGGCGTGTTTAGTTATTATTAAGTGGTAAAAGTGCAAGGTGTAAGTGGTAAAAATGTGGCATAGTGTGGACTTTGGTGTTTGGACTGCGTGGAGATCAAAACTGGAATGATTGCAAAGGTATTTCTAGAAATTTTTGTTAATTTTGTAATGCAAGTCATTGTTAAGTACACTGTAAAATAAAAAATCAGCTGTGGCCACCACAAACTATTTGTTTACGAATATTTCATTCAAGTATCTCTTGATTCTAGCAGCACAGTAGAAATAACTTGGCCAAATATTTTCTAACAGAGATATTAGTTATCATAACCATGGAAACGTTACATATAAGTAGGAATAAATAGATGCTTAAAAAAATTTTACAATTTGTTTTCAAAATTTTTCGTTTTATCAAAAAACGTCTCAAATAAAAGTTATTAGTTATTGTATTTATAGCAACTTTTGTTATATACATTTTTTCGAAATATTTTTCTGTTGTGAAATATTCAGAAAAATCTTAAAATCGACACGAGTAAACTCCCAGTTTTAGTCAACTGATTTTTACCAAAAGTTGATCAACTCGTGCCATTGATGGCAGAAGCTTAAATATGAAGTTTCATAAAAATCCTTTCAACCGAATTTGCTCTGCACGTGTACACAGACAGACGGACAGACGGACAGACGGACAGACGGACAGACGGACAGACGGACAGACGGACAGACGGACAGACGGACAGACGGACAGACGGACAGACGGACAGACGGACAGACGGACAGACGGACAGACGGACAGACGGACAGACGGACAGACGGACAGACGGACAGACGGACCGACAGACATCATGCTAAAAATAGTCAAAACGTTATGTAGGGACCTCAATTCGTGGAGATCCATCGAAATCTCGAAACGTCAAAATTGGTATGATCACAATACCTCCCTTATATATGTTGGCGGTCGGTAAAAATAAATGGAACTGTAACGAAAATAGGTCTTTTTGAACTGAGCCAATGGTTTGAATCTGTTGTTTTGAAATTTCTTTGCAGTATTTTTTTTCAAATACATGGTCCCGAATCCTGTTTACTGACGAATCAAGATTTTGTCTACGATCCTCAGATCGTCGTCAAAGAGTGTGTCGTAGGGCTGGATAGAGATATTCCCAGTGCAACATTGTTCCAACTTCATTATGGTGGCAGTATCATGGTATGGGGAGGCATTAGTATAAAGGCCCGCACAGAGTTAGTGGCTGTAAATGGAGGGACAATGACTGCTGCTAGATACATTACAGATATTCTGAAACCACATGTGATCCCTTTTGCTTCATTTATTGGCGAAGACTTTATGCTTGTGGATGATAATGCTTGTTCTCACGTCGCACACATAGTTACTAATTACTGGGATGAAGTGGATATCGAACGTATGATTTGACCTGCACTCAGTCAAAACAAAATTTACCTAGTGAAAACTATAATAAAACTTTCCATAAGGAAAGCATAAAGCATCTTATGTACATGAAAATCATAATCACGTCATACGCACGCATACTGCATGTTCGTATCTATATCTGTATCTCTATCTAGATATTATTTTAAATGTATCTATTACAACACTGAATATATATTACACCACTGTAGTTTAAATATTGGTACTGCAGATTTCTGTAAAATACGCTAATAAAATTTTGAAGCTATTAGTAATATAATATAATAGATCACTATTGTCCAAAATACTAATACACTATTGATTTGGCATAGTCAATTTGTCGTAATTTGTATCGCGGTCTCTAATGATCACAACATTAATTTTCATTATTAGTGTATAGTCCTCAGTGGACTTAAACTTGCCGAGGTAAACCGAAACCAAATATAAAAAGTCAATGATTTATTAAGAAGCTGCCAACCACTGTCTTATGTTAATACCCTTTCTTAGTTGTGGATTATTTGTGGCAAGTTTTTGCAGTATCTAATACATCACCCTTTAAGGCAAAGGGTCGACGTCCTCTCGTAAAATAAGATATTAACTATAAAGATAATGAATTTATATTAAAAAAAGTTTATTACTGGATTAAGTACAATATTTATTGTAATGTAATTATTTATTATATCAGTGTTTCACAAGAGCAAACAATTTTGTCTGTGATTGCTTGTGCTAAAAGAAGACTTTAACATATATCTAACATATCTAGACAATAACAGACCGGATGATCGATTTTTATTCTGTAAACGGTTGTGGTTTTTTAGCCCTCTTAGCTAGAACACATTAAATTCAAAGTGTTTATTTCTGCGACCGGTTTATTGCTGCGGTTTAAAAACCGGAATATGCTTCATTTTCTTAGTGATCCAATTACGGCCTTTTGAAAAGAAATCAACGTTAACAAATACACCCGAACGTACGGCGTTATTGACAGTCGCTTTTTCCATTTTTAAGGTTTTGTAGGTATGA
Organism: Liopterus haemorrhoidalis; assembly: GCA_963971575.1. Taxonomy (NCBI): domain Eukaryota; kingdom Metazoa; phylum Arthropoda; class Insecta; order Coleoptera; family Dytiscidae; genus Liopterus; species Liopterus haemorrhoidalis. The sequence goes on from OZ020611.1 coordinate 58,151,449, forward strand.
CCACCAAAAAACCCTTAAAACATCACTCAATTGTCACTGTCTGTACAGTAGAAACTGTAGCCAAACGACTGAACATAGAAAGTGGAAATTTCGCATGCTTTTACAACTCGTTAATAGGAAAATTACAAAGAATTCAAAAAACACATCGCAAGATAAATTTAAACAAATATTTATTTAATGAAAAAATATATATTAAAGAAGAAATTAAGTGGGGTATTAAATGAAACCTCTTAATGCGTGGATAGCAGTAGATAGTAAGTACTTAGTGGGACAAAAAAATATATATATATTTTTTATATTTTTGGCAATAATATTTTTATAAAATTTTGTTCCTCGCTAAATAAATCTCAATAAATAGTTCAACAGGAATTTTTGACCAGATTAGTTTTTCAAAAATATATCGAATTCTTTGTGTCGTTGAAAAAAAAATATTATTTTTTGTGATCAAAAGAAAAAATATGGCAGTTATTGTGTTTTTGACAAAATTAATACATTTTTGTTTTTAATTAATGGCTAAATTATAGCTAATAATGCTATGAATTTTTTGTATTCATGTCTAAGGTATTGTATATCTTCTTTTGAAATTAAAAATACATTATATTGAGTTGTTACATAGGTCCATTCGCTTTTTTTTTCACCTTTTATTCAAAAAATTTACATTCTAAAAAAAAAAACTTTTAGTATCAAATATACTTTCCATTATTTTCTATCACTTTCGACAAACGCTCAGGCAATTTCATAATACCATCTCTCCAGAAGGTTCCGTCTTTGCTCTCGAAAAATCTGTCCAGGTGAATTTTGATATCATCCACAGATGCGAAATTTTTTGCGGAATTTTGTAGAAAGCGGAACAAATGGTAGTCGGAGCATATGGTCCAGACATCGCACCATTTATTTTACTTTCTGCAAAATTCACTTACTTAACGGACAAGAATTTGCATCTGTGGACGATATTCACCTGGACAGATTTTTCGAGAGCAAAGACGGAACCTTCTGGAGAGATGGTATTATGAAGTTGCCTGAGTGTTTGTCCAAAGTGATAGAAAATAATGGACAGTACATTTGATAATAAAAGTTTTTTTAGAATGTATATTTTATTGAATAAAAGGTGAAAAAAAAACGAACATACTTATGTAACAACCTAATATTTTATTAACAGCATAGAATCGAGTTTAAACATGGGATAAACTATACGTCATGATTCAACCTATTATTTCAAATATTTGACATAGGCAAAAGTTGAACACATGTCCATACCCTGCCTTAGAGGACAAACAGAAACTATAAATGATTTATTGCTTGCGGCCACAGGCTTGCTTAGTTTAATTATCAGGTTGAATTCTATTGTTGTTTTGTCTTGACTTAGATTTACTTGATTTATCATGGTGTCTAAGCGTTATAAGGTACAAATTGTCTTTAAGTTATTATTATTTAAATACAAGCTGACTTTTATTACTCAATCTATTGTACGCTTTTGTATTACCCCAATTCTCTGTATTCCATACTTTGTCTTTCGATTACTTTTTCGTTATGATGCCACCATCCGAATTGTTTCAATCCACAGCATTTAATGCAGTTGTAACGCAGTTATTTTCGTATATTAGGTTTATATATGGCAACTGTAGTGCTTTACATACATGAGTAAATGAACTAAGTTAGTGATTCGTATTAAGTACATTCCGGCGGTGTATGCTTGTATATTATATTTATGTATACGACTTGCTACTTGCTCTTTTCCTAAATTAAGTCGTGGTTTCTTCGGGGTTCCTAGAATTGCGGGACCTCTGTCCCCTGACAACTCTAATATTCGCTTAATCCACCAATGCCCACAAATGCGTCGTGTCAGAAATTACCTTGACTAGGTCATAAAACTATAGAATCACCTGTTACTAATAGTGAACTGGACCGGCGGTGTAAAGTCCATTCACGATAAAAATGAGATGAGAATTTCAACCTCACAGTTGAAAAACTTGATATGTTGCCACTTCACTAATTGTCAAAAAAAAAAATAGGTTAAAAGAGATTGAAAACCTATATTTTCTATGGAGGAAAGGAGTTAATGTGAATTATGATGCAGAGTAGGGTTGTACATCGAAGGCAAAACATCGATGTTTAACATCGATGTTAACATCGGCGCCTTACTATCGATGTTGAAAAAACATCGAAGGAAAAACATCGATGTATCGGAAACATCGATGTTTTATTAATATTAAAAAAAGCTATTTATTTATATTATATAGGTTTTATTTAATAATGTAAAGATAAAATACGAAAAAAGTAACATATAATACACAAAAAGCATTTATTAGATTTTGACATAGAAATATTCCTTTTTAATAGTAATTAATTTCACATTAATATTATTAAAAATAATATAATAATCTTAATTTGTACCTACAGTCTATTCCAAACAATTAGGCGGAACTAACCGCAATTTTCATTTTTGTAATTTGTCATTAGATATTTTTTTTATATATTAAAGTTGACTTTTCCTGAACAAAATGATCAAAAGCTTCAATCAATCGGTAAAAGTAACTAGAATTGAAAATCTAGTTCCGCCTAAACCAAAGGAACAGACCTTACTATTTTTACATTTCTAAAATGAAATATTAGATTTTATTACAATACTAATATAGTAATCTTAATGTTAATTTTATATTATTTAACATAAAAATAACACTGTCATACACAATTATTTTTATACTTTTTTAAGTTGAAATAAAGTCTGTTTCTTTGGTAACTTTTTTTCTGCTAACTGCTAAGAAGAATAAGAACTAACCCTATTAGTATTGTTATATCACAATAGATGGTGCTTGTATTTTGTGTACTAATTTTAATAAAAATTAAATTTTTAAGATTCCAGCGCCTCTAGCGGTAGTTTCTGAATTTCAAAGTTTAAACATCGACATCGGTAGTAGACATCGATGTTTTATCGATACTATCGCCAGCTGACCATCGATGGTAAAAACATCGATGTTTTTAAAACAAACATCGATGTTTTCGATACATCGATGTTTTTTTCCCATCCCTAATGCAGAGCAGTTCTTTCCAACCGATTTGTCGTAAAATTTATGGTTTAAATTATATTAAGTGAGTAATATAATGTCAAATATCATATATACAAATCTAAATAAAATTAAATGAATATTTCAGTGTTTAAGAATCATCAAAAATAATTGTTAAAAATGTTTCGTGTTCTTTTCATCTTTTTTGTTCTTTTTATTCAAGTGAAAAGATCACAGATGTAAACAAAAATTAATACTTATAGTAAAGGAGACTTTAGTTGAGAGATGACGGTTAATTAAAGCATATGGTTCAATGAGAGAAAACTATTTGGTCACAAAACAAGCTAGAAATAGAGAAAGAGATACAATTTGTTTCACTTGACACGCCTGTCTTCCATCTAGTGGTAGGAGGTTAATTTGACAAGACAATATATGTGTGATAACCTAAAAGAGATTATTTTTTTGTAAATTTTGTCATATTAAATGCATATATTCTTTAAATAAAACTTTTAGAAAGATTAGGGGAAATATAATATGAAAAATATTTTGATAATTGTGAGTAAATAATAAACAACTGACCTATAACGTTTAATAAACAACAAAATTCAATTTTAAAATTCTGAGTGTAACTGAAATGCATTGTCAACCTTCAATGGTGTATTCTATGTTTACCAAGTTGAATGGAGCTGGTTGTAGTGTAAATTTAAAAGAAATTGAATTACGTATACTTTAACAAAGAGCTGACAGTCATACACTTAGGCGAACAAATGAAATATAAACAACAGAATGTTTAAATAATCTATTTTGATTTTAAAATTACCTAGTTGAAAAGTTTTTAAGAAACTATGTCCAGAAATACACGTGGAACCCCTTCCACTACACCATTAGCGACCGCCCAGAGCCGAATGCCCGCGCATGTGTACAAAGGGACATGCGTTGAAGTTACCATATTTTAATATAACAAAAAAAGACAAAATCTATGAACGTACGTTACAGTAAGAAGCAGAAATACGTTCTTGACATCTTACATAAAACTGTGTGAAATAGATATATATTTCTTTATCGGTTCTCAATCGATCAATCTGTCAAGTAAATTCTCCTTTACTATACATCTTTTACACATTTCAGATCTATTAAAGGCCCACCATTATCTCGCTCTTCTTTGGGCGCGGCTACAAAGGGCTTTTAGCATTTTTATTATAATAATATTTGATAAAATTCAGAATAAAACGTAAGCATAACCTCACTTGTTCTAACGTCCAAAAAATACGATAAAATGCTGTTTAACATGTGTCAGATGAGTTACCAATCTATAGTTGACAAATGTAACAACTGAGTAATGCTAAAAATTTGGGTATATTTCATTTCGACATTGACGTCATCTCATTCTTATCGTAAATGGACTTTACCAGAAGTCTCACGACGGGCCATTGACCTCAGAGCCGTCACTTGCAGGTATTCAAAACTGATAATTACCTCCCTGCTCACCAACAAATCAATCGAGAATTTCTACCCACCGCTCTTTAAGCGTGAATTTTTGCTCAAATGTTTGGAAACGATTTTCTATAAGAAAATTTATTGAAATATTTGTTTATATTTATATTATGTTTTTAGCTATTTTTATTTTACATTACGTATCTCAGGCTTAGAAAAGAACATAAATCAATTTATGCAATAGTGCAAAAGGTTTTTTATCTGCTAGTCTAACTTGTAGCGCTAGAAAAATTTGGTATCTGGTGTAATAGTCCGGGAGGCAGCGTTGCAAGTGACCTGGTCATTTCATCCCGATTGATTCCTACTGGAAATTATTCTTTTCGGGTAGTAAGTTGATGATCTAAGCGTCAGCTGCGTTGGTAGTGGTGGGGCTGGTCGTGAGAAAATATACATCTTGTAAAAACAAATTCCTAAAATCATTTCAAGCCACTTGAAAATTTGCACAGTTATTGTTTAAGTGATAATAATAATAATAAAAAAGGTAAGCTGCGTACGTATTGGGGGATTATACGTCAGCCGCTTATATAAACCTGTCATAAAAAAAAATAATGTACAGTCATTTCAAATTCAATTAAACTTATGCATCGAACTTATTATATAATTAGAATAATAAAAACAACAATCAACTGTTTGCTCCATGGGGGTAAGACCGTCAGCTGAGGGATTATAATTGCTGAGCGGGTATTTGGCCTAAGCATTGTATAATGTAATCACTGATGTAAATGACGATCTTTACCCCGTTATGTCAGCAACTGACGATTATTTTTATTTAATATAATATGTAAACTATTTATTATAAAAATTGGCTATTATTGATTTCAAGTCTTAGTATTATATTATTATTATTATTATTATACCGTATTAACATTAGTGCAATATCCAGCTAAAGAATGGAGAGACAATATTCAGAGATTTGGGAAAGACAATTGGATTTTCTGAGAATTGTGATGTCCAGTGTCAGCAAAATAGTGTATATGAGTCTCTTGAGTGTTTGAGTGTTGGTGAATGTGTGTCTCTTTTGGATTTAGCGTATCATCATAATTGTAAATCTAGTGTATAATAATGTTAATATTAAACCGAATCGTAATTAAAGTTGGCTAGTTAAAATGTTGGATTTAATTCAACAACTTCTACCTAGGAATCATAGCAACCAGTAAGCGGACACAGGGGGTTCATATCAAAAACCGCTTGCGGATTATGAACTCATTATGTGGGAGACCTTGAGTTTGAGGGATGTATAAAGCAATTACAAATGAAGTATGTTAATATTATATTCAAATTAATCAGCCAATCGTGACGCTCATTTAAATAATTAGTAGGCTACCTACAGATCTGACAAATATGAGACTGAACACTGTTGGATTACCTAGTATGTCGGATTACTGGACTGATAATGGGAATTTAGTAAATAGCGAGATTTTTTAAGAAAAAATATATCTTTATTAAAAAATATGAACGTTATGTATTTAAAATTTCAATCTGATGTAACAAAAAAGCTGTACATTGCTTTTTGCTTTGTTACTTAAACGATTTTAAAATTGCGTTTTCTTACAAACTTTTCAATGAGAACAAGTCATCACTGTTAACATTATTTTCTTCCGCCCACTTTATCACTTTGTTGAACGCTACATTTGCGTTGTTGTGCTCAATTGTGAAAGCCTGTATTAATGGAGAAGTAGCCATCGTCGGTGGCTCTAATTCGTTTTCCTCTTGCGGTCATTGTATATGAGCCGAAATTAGTTTAATAATTTTCGGGCGGAAAATTTTCAAACAAATATCAAGTAATATTTGCCGACTTTTTTGCACTTCTTTCAGCTCACCAAACAATACTCTTTCTCTCTCTCTTTCTCTCTCTCTCTCTCTCTCTCTCTCTCTCTCTCTCTCTCTCTCTCTCTCTCTCTCTCTCTCTCACACACACACACACACACACACACACACACACACACACACACACACACACACACACACACACACACACACACACACACACACACACACACACACACACACACACACACACACACACACACACACACACACACACACACACACACACACACACACACACACACACACACACACACACACACACACACACACACACACACACACACACACACACACACACACACACACACACACACACACACACACACACACACACACACACACACACACACACACACACACACACACACACACACACACACACACACACACACACACACACACACACACACACACACACACACACACACACACACACACACACACACACACACACACACACACACACACACACACACACACACACACACACACACACACACACACACACACACACACACACACACACACACACACACACACACACACACACACACACACACACACACACACACACACACACACACACACACACACACACACACACACACACACACACACACACACACACACACACACACACACACACACACACACACACACACACACACACACACACACACACACACACACACACACACACACACACACACACACACACACACACACACACACACACACACACACACACACACACACACACACACACACACACACACACACACACACACACACACACACACACACACACACACACACACACACACACACACACACACAAGTTCCACATGTCCGCTTTGATTATTTGACGGTTAGACCGCTTGGATACGTATATATACATTTAAAATTGTACATTTCTTAGCGACTTTCGTGGAAAAATAAGTTTTGGTCCCCGTCGTTGAGAGTCGAATTACTGGACGTGTGAAATAGGGAAGGGCCGGATTATCGAAAATAAGCTGTATAGGGTTTCACAATCGCTGAGAAAAGAACATGTCATTGACGCGTAATATTCTGTTTTAATAAAGTAAATTGCATGTATTTTCCTTTCATGCCATTGTGGTAACCGTACGAAGTGGACAAATGCAAACGACATCAGAATAATTAACTTACAACAGTGGTAATTTTAGTGTAGGTAGTTTTAGAGTAGCAATCAAAACATACATGTCTGTATAACATTGAGCAAAGTTTAAGTCTCGTGAAATCTCAACGATTGGCTGATTTTATATCGGGCAAGTCCCTATTAGCTTTACATGGTATGCGTTAGTAATTTTCACTAACTCGAACAACTTAGTTCGTGTTTGTCTATTTCCCTTGCTATATCCTTGTTTTACCTCCTGCCTCGAAATGTTCCCGTTATAAGCCTTGCAAATAACATGCTGCGAATAACATGTACACAATGATGTACTATAATTCCACCCGTGCGAGATACAATTATGAGTACATATCGACTCGAGCTACATTACCCCATTTTATGTCATTTACATACTTTGATAAATGACATAAATATAATTTGAATTTAACACACATATATTCAATGATAAGTCAAATTTATGAACATTTCTTGGGATCAATTGTTATAATTGTTCTTATTCACACATCCTGTTTAAGAAAAACAAATTTTAAATGAATTAGTATTTGTTTTTCAGGATTTCGCAGGTGTAACGAATAAATCATTATGCCGTCACTGAAAAACGTATGCTGACAGTGGCGCTGCCAGGATTTTGTCTTGGGTAGGGCCGAATAAAATTTCGAGGGCACGCGGGCCGCATAAGGCCCTTAACCTTATTTTTTATGGCCCCTGAAGCGGTAATCAAAATCACTTGAGATTATTTCGGGGAAAAATATATTTAAAAATGTAAAATATACTCTCTTCCCCTTTTCTGTTTATAAAAAATGTCAAGAAACCCTTCGGGATATTTAAAGTTCCGGCACTGCTTATCATTTTGTATGTAAAATAGACTGCGACCAAATCAGTTCGACACCCCTGCTGTTGGATATTGATGTTTATATCAAATAATAATTCCATTATTTGTTGATAAAAAAATGTAATTGTTAATCCATGTATCAAAAACTTTCACTTGATTTTTTCTTAGATAAATACATATTTATTTATATTTTTCGCGGGATATATTTTTGAAGTCTCAATATGTTTCTTATTTATGTTCAGTTCTCTAAATCAGCCGCTTGGCCACAATTTGTACCGAACGAACAGACTCGTGTGAAGGTTAACCGAAGTCAGATTTCCACTTTATCTTATCTGAATCGAGTAATTAGTTGTTTAAAACAGTTTTATCATTTGACTGGGTAAATGTTTTAGTCGATATGTCAGGGGGAAAAGGATCAACGCTCCCCTTCATATAATTCGTTGGAGCATATTTGGAAAGTGATGTATTTTCACTTGAACAATAACGGCTCCTATCAAGAGTACGCAATCTTAAAAAAATGTTTATTTATACGAAAAAATAAATAAATAAAAAATGTCAATATTGTTTACAATGAAGTAATTTAAAAATTAACTATTGTTGTGGTTAACAAATTTTATCTTCAACTCTCCGAGCAGCACGGTGTAATCTGCTGGTCCTGGGAGGGGCCCAGGCCCGTCGCCCCTCCCCCTTGGCTGCGCCACTGTATCCTGGAGACCTATTTGAAACTCGTAAACCCAGTGTCATACACGACTTTACTGATGTGTCGCATGAGTTGATACTTTTAGTATTCTTGAATCTCGCATGCGATAATTATCGTGCGACGATCTGTCGGGTGGTTGAAGGTGTGCGACATTACATGTTGCATACAACGGTACATGTTGGTATTAAAGGCAACGAAGCGGCTGATGATGTAGCTACAAAAGCCACCTCCCACAGACTTAAGATTAATGTGAGTTTCATATTTCCAGATGACGCAAAGAGTCATCTGAAACATCTGGTTTTAGCCAGGTGGCAGCCTGAGTGGAGCTGCATACAGAATGTTGAGTTAATACAGATTAAGGGAGACATTAAACCATGAGGCTCTTCCTGCAGGATTAACAGTAGGGAGAAAACCACTATCACATGCCTCCGTACAGGCCACTGTTGGTGGACTCATGGACACCTCTTTCGAAGTGAATAGTCTCTTATATGTGAGACGTGTAACACGGATTTGTCTGTATTCCACAGTTTAACTCAGTGCGTACAGTTCGAGGATGTCGAAGAAAGGTTCGGCCTGTGCAATGACCTGTCCGTTGCTTTAGGTGACGACAGAGTACTCATGGACAGGCTGATATTCTTCCTGAGGTAATCGAACTTAATGTTTTATTTGTGAAGTCTTGCATCCTAATCTAATATGTCCTTTTCTTAAACTGTGATTTTCGGTGCTAATTGGCGCTTTTACAACCTTTTACCATCAGGGTGTACCCTGCGTTCAATTTTTCGAACAGACTTTTTATCTTATTTATTTGTATTTGTCCGTGCAAGATTTCTTTTATTAAGTTTGCGCATATGATTTTATTTTTTTATTTATTATTTAATTTATTGTTTTTAATGTGTAGTGCAGTCATTTAGATGGGCTGCGCTAGGCGCAAATAGCCATCGTTGCTGTACGCCAAAAATTTTAACTAACTAATTAATATATCGCATACGACAATTTCATTGGCAGCTCGTAGAAATTTCTAATGGAGTTGCTGCAACCAGAATTATAATTGAGATTTTTTTTTGAGAAAGAAAATCATTATTAAGATAGATATACATTTTTTAACTACATACAATCAAGGACATTTTTTTAAAGTACGATATTTTTTATAGGAGTGCTGATTTTCAGAGAGGCGTTCTTTTTTCAGAGAGGCGTTCTTTTTCAGAGAGACGTTTACGTTTGAGAGAGGCACTGCTGTTTAAGAGTGGCACCCTTTATTAGGAAAGTTTCTCTTTTAGAAAGACCAGTTTTTTTTTAAATAAATGTTCTTATTTAGATTAGACCCTGATGGTTCTAGTATAATATTTCCAAAATGAAATGGCCACTTTCACTTGCTGATTCCAATAATGACTGATAGTATAACCATTATACCTGCTGAGTTTATGGTTCTGTTAAAAATAGTTGCCAGGACCGTAATAATTATTTAAAATAAACGTGTTTTCTTATATGCTGTTTAGAACTAGCTGTATATTCACATGACATTCCTTCACATTTTTATCAGGCTTAGGACTGGCTATATTTGAATTATAAATATAGGTATGTTTAAAAATCGTTTTATTTTAAAGTCTTTATAATCTATATTAAATACTTCAAATTTGCACAAACAAAAATCATTATATTTTTGAACTTGTCAATTTATGGTAATTTCATCACTATTATCATTGTTTATATCAATTAGTTAGTTAGTTAAAATTTTTGGCGCACAGCAACAAAGGCTATTTGCGCATAATGCAGCCCATCTAAATGACTAGACTATATATTAAAAACAATAAATAAATAAATAAAATCATCAAAAATACGCATACTCAATAAAAAAAATCTTGCTCTGACAAACACAAATAAATAATATAAAAAGTCTGTTCGAAAATTTGAACAGACTCAGGGTGATGGTAAGAGGCTGTAAAGGGATCAATTACCATCGAATATCACAGTCAATAATTAGAAACACATTAAAATAAGGTACAAGACTTCACACATAAAACAATAAGTTCGATTCTTTCAGGAAGCGTATCAGCCCTGTCATCACCTAAAGCAACGACAGGTCATAGCACAGGCCTAACCTCTCCCTGACATCCTCGAACTGTATACACTCAGTTAAAAAGTGTAACACAGACAAATCTGTGTTACACGTCTCACAGATAGGGGACTCCTCAGCTCGAAGAAGGTGTCCATGGGTCCACCAACAGTGACCTATACGGAGGCGTGTGATGGCGGTTTCCTCCCTGCGGTTAATCCTGTAGGAAGAACCCCATGGTTTAACGTCTCCCTTAATCTGTCGCAACTTAACGTTCTGTGTGCGGCTCCACTCATGTTGCCACATGTCTAAAACCAGGTGTTTCAGATGACTCTTTGCGTCATCTGGAAAAATGAAACTCACATCAATCATAGGTTTGTGAGAGGCGGTTTTTGCAGCTGCATCTGCCGCTTCATTGCCTTTAATACCAACATGTACCGGTATCCAAAACAGCTTTACCCTCACATTCTCAGCATTCATATTGTGCAGTAGCAACCGGATCTTTAGTACAAAGGATGCACTGAATCTGGCTCTTGGATACTGTTTAGAGCGCTCAGCGAGTCCGTCAAAATAACACTTGACCGACTTTGCTCTGACAAAACAAAACACAGGGCCTTGAAAATAGCGTACAGCCCAGCAGTGTACACACTCGTTATGGAGTGGAAACGGTACTGAAACTGCTGACGTGGGTTCAGGACAACGAACGCACACCCAACCCTGGTTCCGGATTTTGATCCGTCAGTAAAAATGGCAGTATCCTCGAACCTAGGAATCATTGTTTATATCACTATCAGAGTTTGTGTCACTACTACTCTCATTTAAATTAATAATTATTGAAGATTTAATTGGTGGATTTATAAAAAAAAAATGTTTAAATTGTCTTTACATGTTCTACACATTTTTTCCACAAATCACTACTTATTGCACTTGTTTCGTCTTTAATTAATTGTACTGCAGTATCACTTTCTGTCGGTGTTGTATTTTTCCGGCGCAAATTACCTTTTAATTGGCTCCATATTAGTTCTATAGGATTTAAAACACAATAATATGACGGTAGCCTTAAAATAGTAGCCACGTCCACATTTTCGCATTCCACGTCAACGTCCACATTTTCGCACTCCAAATCACCTTGCTCAAATGCACTTTTCACAACAGAAATTAGGAATTTCTGCAAAATCAAATAGTCGCCAAAGAACCATGTTGTTAATGTATGCACGCTATGAACGTTGAAATTTAACTAATAAGTATAACAACCCCTAAAATTTAGAAACAATAAGATTATAAATTTGGAAAATATCCTTAAAGGTTTTTAAGACACTTCAATTGAACTAGTGTTACATCCATTCTATTTAAATTTTAAATTACCTTAATACCCCTTATATTCTTTTTACAGCAACGAGTCTTAAAATTACTGCCATAAACCCATTATCGTATTATTAAGGTTCTTAAAAAGAGTGACCATTTTTTTTGGAAATACTATACCAGCCTTATTTTAGGCGCCTCCTTGCGTTTGGCGCACTTTGTCCGTGAAGTTCGAACGGTTGGTGACCACTAGCATAGTTGATTCTTCATTATCCATAAGAAACTTACCAAATGAACCCTGAAGAAGAACAAAATAAATGCGATAAAATAAAATAAATGAAGGTAAACATTTATAAACAAACTAATGAACAATTTGATTAAAATGAAATTGTGTATGATGGGCAGAATTTTAAGTATATTTTTCACATATCCGATATCTGCGAGTTGAAACACGTATCTTGGCTATTCCAGGAAAAAGACTTACTCTCCAAGGGATGTTTTCCGATATCTATTATAACATACTCGGAACGTCTTTGTCAATCAAGTTTTACTACATTGCTCTTAGTTAATAATGATTCATGTGTTATAATCCGAGACTGATTATGTTTGTGTTGTTTGTTTGCAGAGACACAGCATTCATGGCATGAACGAGGAGGAGAATGTTATCAGACCCCACCAAGAGATGGCACAGTTATCGTTGGACGAGAAGAAATTCCTTCTCGCTGTCGAGAGGGGTGATGTCGCATCAACAAGAAGGTAATTATTTTTCAGAATTCAATTAATGCGACGTTAACATCATCTGAGGAACGACAAGGTTGATGAGATTATTTCTCTCCGTCTAAACTTGCGTAGCTATATAATTGAAATATTTATTAGCATCGCTTTTCTTTCGCATAATTTGACATTTAATAAATATGTAACTGAGATTTACTGGATGATTCACTTTACACTGGCGTGTGGCATTATTATTTTTTGTGGTTTTCTTGTTGCGCAGAATGTTTAGATTCTACGAAATTTGACCGCTTTTATAATTCATTTTATTATAATTTTTTTTTTATTATTTGCCGATTTACAATATGCTTGAACTTAAAATCAAAGATGCGTGGGCAAGGAAACAAGGCGACCGCCTCGAGTGGTATATTATACATTTATGCCGGTGGGCGGCATAATATTTCTGTTCTTATATGAAAAATCTCATGGTTAAATTCATACACAGATAAAGATTATGAAAATATATGTATTTTAATTCATTATTTGTAGTATTTTTACTTGTTCAGTATTTTATTCTACAGGGTGAGTGGGGAGGAATGGGCCGAACTTCAGGAATGTATTGTACCTACATGTAAAAATAAGTAAAAAAGACTCGAATGTTGTTGTGCGATTGTCTTTTATTTTCAAGTTATAACGTAATTAAAACACTTTCTATCGAACATCGGGCCGAACTTCAGGAATGTATTGTACATGTAAAAACAAGTAAAAAAAAACTAACGTTGTGAAATGATTGTCTTCTGTTTAATAAATAAATCATTAGTGTTATCCTGTTTATCATTTTGGGCCTGTTAGGTGGCCTCCAAGATCACCAGACCTCGCACCATTGTACTATCGTTTATGGGGATGGTTCAAAAATACGGTTTACAAAGTCAAAGTAGATACTCGAGATGCACTAATTCGACGAATTAGAAATACTGGAGTAGATATTAAAGAAAGGCATGAATCAATCAGGAGAGCAACGAGCGCTCTTCGTAAGCGAAGTAGACTATGTTTACAAGTGATATAGTCTGTGATATTTTTGAAAACTTGTTAGCACACCGAAATTAAAACTATGTTCGATAGAAAATGTTTTAATTACGTTATAACTTGAGAATAAAATACAATCGCATAACAACACGAGTTTTTTTTTACTTATTTTTACATGTACAATACATTCCTGAACTTCAGCTCATTCCTCCTCATTCACCCTGTATATTAAATTTAATGGCTTAGGCTGTACGCCACTCCGCCAGCGCGTAGCTTTTCAGGGGTCATCAGTTGTCAGAGAATTTTGTTAATCTTAGCCAGGTATTCCATGAGGAGGGCATATGTTGTCGGGGTTGGGCGCTGTAGTACATCCTGTAGAGAGATGAGTGCTTGATAGTGCTGTGGTTACTGTAATTCTGGCAAGTGAAAAAAGTGCAGAGGAGCGAGTCTACAACTTGGATTTTATTTAAATGGCTGTAAGAGTGGCAGTGGTTGAGTCTTAGTCTAGTACGTGTTCAGTAATTACTTATTTTTTATGTAGTTTAATTAGAGGCTCATAAAAGCAATTAACGCCTTAGGCACTTAACAGATATAAGAATAAATTGCTGTAAATAAAATCATTTATTGATTTCGAATAGAAAACCTTTTTCTTTCTTCAAGTAATAATTATATATAAATTAAATAACAGCAAGAAAACTTTCATAAGAGGCGTTCATTCTTATAATACAAGATCTTAAACTTTTTCGAATAAGGGCCAAATCATTTTATTTTTTTATGTTCTATGTCTAGTTATTTCATATAACATCAAATATTGTAAACAACTTATTTACATTTTTAAATTTTATTTCCATGTGTGTGTGGGATTTTTATATAATCCCACATATACGTCTGTACCAGAGCCAACTGAGACAGACAAATGATGACCGTAACTAAGGACGCTATTTATTACTGTTGATTGCGGATTCACTTCTGTCGTTACAATTTGTGTGTAAAAAGACATGTAGAGCCGGTTTCTGAAAGCTTAGTTAACTAACCAAAGGGTCAGAAAAGGGTTGCTAAGATTACTTATGGGATTGTTATATTGTAACCGAGTTTAACCAAAAGATTAAACTCGGCTAAGCTATCAGAAACCGGCCCTTAGTGTTTCATTTTGACGACGGAATTCCTTCAGATTTGGGGGCTCGTCCGGGACTGATTGAAAAATAAGTCATTATTTGTAAACAAATCATGTTGTGACGATGTTTACAAAGATTTACAGAAGTGAATAAAAGACGAAAAACCATGTTATTTAATCTGTAAAAGGAAGTAAATATAAAATATTAATATTTAAAGACTAATTAAAAAAACTACTTAAAACGTGACTTGATAGTAATTAAAGATGGATGTTAATAACATATTATAAGCCAACGGAGTGGCCGAGCGCATTAAGTCGTGCGGTTTTAGACTGTTAGAAACAGTTTTGGCTGGGCGGTCGGTGTTTCGTGCCTCCTTCGTTGGTGATATTATTCGGGCGAGTATAATATGTTTACATTACTCTCATTTTCACAATCATTCACCCCTCATCCAGGTGTAGGAGGTCGCCCCCTGGCATCGGCGATTAGTCTCGTTGCAGAAATAGGCCGATGTAAAATATATAAAATTAAAAAAAAGAAAACATTATATTACATACAAAGAAGTATTTATTTGTTAATATAGCAAATAAGATGCTGAATGACATTGCGAGTGTAGCAAAATATATAAAGTATGCACTGTATTCGGTCATATAAACATTTTGGAAATTAGTACACTATACCTCGCTATACGGCCGCTCTTTATACGGCTTTTCGGTATAACGGCCTTCTTTAATTATGGCACATTTTCGATTTATGGCCCAAAATGTTTCGTTATATAGCAAAAAAAATGTGAAAAAAATATGGCCAGATTGCATAAAAACTAATGATCTTGAAGTTGATTCTTTTTATGAAATTCGACAAACCCTATTGAACCTAGCAAATGATCTTGGTTTTGAAGATTTGGAAGAAGGTGATGTGCTTGATTTACTAGATGCTGATAAAGAACCCCTATCACACGAGAATCCAATTAGAAGCAGAACGAGCACTTGATGAGGAGCCAGAGCCTGCTGTATGTAAACAGCTAACACCAAAGAACTTGTCGAATGCGCTTTCTTATTTCGAACAAGGAATAAACGTCCTTCTTCAAAATGATCCCGACATAGAACGCAGCGCTAAAGTTTCTTGAGGAATTAACTCAACCATTAGCTGTTATAAAGAAATGCAAAAAGACGCGGAAAGCAAAGCAAGACAAACAACGTTAGACATATTTTTTAAACCAGGTCAATCCACAACAGCGGAAAGTGATGATGGCAGTATAGTTTTTTAGTTTCAGTTTATTATTTTATGTACTTATGTACCTTATGTATTTTTATTTTATACGTAAGCATTTTTAAATGAAATACATATAAAGAAAAAAATGCATTTTAAACTAAAAACTACGTTATTTTATAAAAAATGGATCCTATTGAATTTATATGACTTTATATCAAAATAATTGATTCGTTATACGGCTTTTCGCTTTGCGGCCAACTTTCCCAGAACGTATCTAAGCCCTAAAGCGAGGTATGAGTGTATTTAAAATTGATGGTAACCGTAACGTAACCAAAAAAAAATTCGAACTTTGAAGGATTTACATTTCAGTATAAGTCAGTATAAGTGCAGCGGCTATTAGTGTAATTAAGCGAGGCAATGAAGCACAAAAATCAGCCCAACTTCCGATTTTTGGCGCAGTAAGATGGATTTACATGCGGTTTGGTGCATTCGACTCGTTAGAGCCTCAGGAAATTTTGTGAACCAACGCGACCAATGCAAAATGAAAAACTGCATTTGTGCATAAGAAACATCCATTGGGAAAGTGCATTTTCCAGAGTTGCAAAATCAAAAATTTATAACTCGGTATAAATTCACTAAAATAAGTCAAATTTTGATACTCGGGGGTTTTTGGGGTCGCTGAACACGAATATCGGGACGAGAGAAGTGTCCGAGGTACCTGGTGCCCAGGGTGGATACTACGTACATCGTCTCCTAGAGTTTTATGCAAATTTGATACAAAAGCAGTTAAATCACGTTACTCGGGGGTTTTTGGGGTCGCTGAATCTGAATATCGCAATAGCGAATGTCTCCAAGGTTCGTAGTGCCAAGGATCTGGTACCCAGGACTACCAACCTTGTATACTGAAACTCATTTTTTTTAAACGTAGGCGCCTTTTTATAATTCAGTTGGTAGCAATTCTAAATCCAACCGATTGGGGTTGGGAAATTAAAGAAAATGCTCTACACCCTATATAAATGACGCAGCCTCCTGGTCCACCATCTATAATGAATTTAATATTTTGCAGTTGCAAAAAAGATTGCGGAAATTTATATGGATACAGGAAGCACGGATTATTTTGCAATCTTGCATGCAAAAATTGTGCTGGCTGCAATTGCACGAATGTAGAGAATTTTATAGAAATTGAATCTGACATCATTGAAGAATCTCAAAATTACGAAGAAAATGAAAGTACTGAAAGTTTCTAATGTAATTGTTTTGTATTTTTTTTATAATAAAAATATATTTTTATAGGCATTTATAAAAAGTATTTATTGAAAAAACATTGTTACATTACTCCGAAAAACCTCGAATAACGTATTTCAACCACATTTGTAACAAATTCGCATAAAACTCTAGGAGACGAGGGTAAGTACCGCTCACCCTGAGCACCAGGTACCTCGGAGACATTTGCTATTGCGATATTCGGATTTAGCGACCCCAAAAACCCCCGAGTTAAGTGTTTCAACTACTTTTGTATCGAATTCGCATAAAACTCCTGAAGACGAGGGTAAGTACCGCTCACCCTGAGCACCAGGTACCTCGGAGACGTTCGCTATTGCGATATTCGGATTCAGCGACCCCAAAAACCCCCGAGTAACGTGATTTAACTGCTTTTGTATCAAATTTGCTTAAAACTCTAGGAGACGATGTACGTAGTATCCATCCTGGGCACCAGGTACCTCGGACACTTCTCTCGTCCCGATATTCGTGTTCAGCGACCCCAAAAACCCCCGAGTATCAAAATTTGACTTATTTTAGTGAATTTATACCGAGTTATAAATTTTTGATTTTGCAACTCTGGAAAATGCACTTTCCCAATGCATTTTTCTTATGCACAAATGCAGTTTTTCATTTTGCATTGATCGCGTTGGTTCACAAAATTTCCTGAGGCTCTAACGAATCGAATGCACCAAACCGCATGTAAATCCATCTTACTGCGCCAAAAATCGGAAGTTCACTGCTTCGTTTCCTCGCCTAAATAATAACAATATGTTTATTGCTGAAAAATAAGAGGAAAGGAAGGCGCGTCTGGATAGAGCTATGAGTTACAAGACATGACATAAAGAAACTAGAACTGACGAGAATTACATTTTTTTGTGCGTAATATACTGCTCTAGTATACGTACATATAGTCCAAAGCGAGCCGCTTTCAATTCGATTATTAGCGAACAAAGTCGGGCAAGATACAAGATCTTGTTACCTCAACCTTTTTTGCCATAATCGAGCATTCCTATGAAACAAGGAACAAAAGTGCAATAGTCCCAAGGCTCAGAGCCGCAGTAAGGAAAACTTGCGCTAGGGGCAGAGCCGTGTTTTGGCGTCCTTGTTAAACAAAAACAAGGTCCTTACCTCTCAAAATTTAAGTTTCGAACAAAAAAAAAAATGTTCACCGCTCGCATGGTCCCGCTAATCGGTTCCCTTAATATTTCGGAAAAACCGATCATTTATGCATAAAAAAAAATGTGTCTACTAATTTTTCATTAAATATTTTAATTAATTCCCATACTTTTTAGTTATCATTCTTATTCAATGCTTGTTCCACTATCCATATTTCCAATTTTTTAAACCGTTTATTTTTTTGTATTAACTATGCATAGACTATTTCTAACGTTTAAGCGGAACTAACTGGAATTTGTATCTTCCTAAGTTGTGATGAGCTCTCTTTTTAAGGTTTGAAGTGTACTTTTGCTAAACAAAATGATCAAAAACCTCACTTAATCGGTAAAAGTAACTAGAATTCCAAATCTAGTTCCACTTAAATCAAAGAAACTGACTTTTATGCAATATTGTTATATTGTACGTTGTTATTATGCAATTTTTATGTACATAAAAGACAAAATAAAACTACTTCAAATACTGAAAAATGCTCAAGTATTTGAAATATGGAAAGTACAAAAAATATTTGAAATACCGAAAAGAAAATGAAATATTTTAACGCACATAATCTAGAATAAAATGAAATCATCTGCAGCTACATTCGAATTTAACTATAGGAGTTTTAAGTACAAGCTGAATTTTGTTTCGCTCTCACGTCGCTGCTGGTGAAACCCAAATATTTTAAACAACTGTATTTAGAATATTAAAATTTTTACAAATAACTAATTTGCGTGGGCTAGTTTCTTTGAATATATGTTTATTTATTATAAAGAACTAAACATCTCTAGTGTGAATGCACTAGACAGACATTTTCTATACACATTTGTCGCAATCTCGGCGTCTGTGACAAAGGACAAAGACTTATGTGTGGTGGAAAGTTTAGACGTTTTGACATAAATTGGGTGCATCTGCTACCAGGAATGTTTAAGTGGATTTAAAACTACAAAAGAGCAATCAACTCGGTCTCCGGTCTTCGATCCGTGAAAGAAGATAAAATACTCTGACAGGTTAAAGAAAATATGACATGTGGCCAATCAATGTAATGTTATTTGTACAGCCAGCAGTATTTTTCTGCAAATATATTGAGGATGTTTTTTTTTATGTTTTGTTAGGAAAGTTCTTAGTTACCATAAACAGTCCACAGAAGTGTGCGTCCATACAGAGTTCAAAACTTTTAGAGTAACGTGAGGGATGCGTTAGAAGGGCGGTACAATATAGAAGATCTTTATTAGAGAACTTTTATAAACACTCGCTGAAACAAAAGTCCTTAATAGGAAACTATAAGTATTGGGAGACAATACAATGTTTATACAGTGAATTTATTTTTTAATGCAACATGTACTATGTCATTACCATGGATACAGTTTTTGACAGCAATATAAATCATGTTCATTTTCATTTGCAACATAGAAAAAACTATATTTACTAGCAAAATCAAAATATTTTATTGAAAATACAATTTAAAAAAAATAATAATAAATAAATAACTAATAATATATGTTCAAAAGTTTCTCCGTTTACTTGCATACAAAATGTTAAGCGATCATAAAAATGATTCTAAACATTCAGCAATTGCTCTTGAGGTATATTGTTGGATGCTTGAACAATTTTGTCTTGTAGTTCAGCAACATTCCTAAGTTCTCCATTATATACTTTAAATATTCCCAATAAAAAAAAATCATTGGGTGCCAAATCCGGAGATCTCGCTGGCCAATTCATCGACCCTTCTCTTCCAATCCAGCTATTTGGGAAAGTTCTATGTAAATATTCTTTAACTATTCTAGAATAATGGACTTGTGCGCCATCATGTTGAAACCTTACTTTCCCATTAATATTCAGGTTTCGTAACGCAGTTAATATTTGGTTTTGTAAAAGGGCTAGATATTTTGCGGCATTAAGATTACCGTCAACAAAAAAAGGCCCTATAATACTGGTTCCTATTATCCCTGCCCAAACATTTAATTTTCGCGGCCTTTGAGTTCGGGACGAATGAAACAAATGTAAATTTTCTCGACTCCAG
The DNA here is from genome assembly GCA_963971575.1 of Liopterus haemorrhoidalis. Lineage (NCBI taxonomy): Eukaryota > Metazoa > Arthropoda > Insecta > Coleoptera > Dytiscidae > Liopterus > Liopterus haemorrhoidalis. The sequence goes on from OZ020611.1 coordinate 58,172,314, forward strand.
TATCTAAAATTTTGTCTGTGCACTTCACCATTTAGAGTAAACGTTTCTTCGTTAGTAAATAAAATTCTTTGAAGCATTGTTGGGTCGGAATTAATTTTTTCAAACATTTCAAAACAAAAATCCATACGTACTGCAGCGTCCCTTTTTAACAATTCTTGATGATTTTTAAATTTGTATGATCGAAACTTTTCTTTTTTTAAGAAGTTAAAAACAGATCCAGATTTCCAACTGCTTCTCTTCTGTAAGCACGTGGGATGTTGTTCTTTTTTTTATTATGTTTTGACTTAAGACATCCTTTGCGATGAAATTAACTAGTCTTGAAATTGTAGAGGGATTTAGTATTGGTCGATTTGGATAAGTTGCACTAAATACAGCAGAAACTTCTCTTAAACTTATTTGGGAGTTATACCAAGTTACCATCATTATTTTTTCTTCATCTTTATACATGTTGATTAATTTTTAAATCAGCAATGAGCTAAAGTATGCACACTAATTGTATATGTTGCAAATGAAAATGAACACAATTTATATTGCTGTCAAAACCATGGTAATGACATAGTACATGTTGCATTAAAAAATAAATTCACTGTATAACAAATTTGAATGAACATAAATTTCTCGTTGCTAAGTAAATGTATTGTAACAATAAATAATGTTCTCTTAAATGAAGACTATGTTATATTAATTTGCATATTAACTAAAGGTATTTTAACACAAATAACTGATTTTTATTTTAAACTTTTGCATGTGTTTTATAGGACATAAAATGAAAGAGTAGACCGCAGTATTCGACATATCGCTCGCGTTTTAGTTAAAGAAGTAGTTAAAAACACTATTAATTACGCTCTAAACCATAATCAATGAAATGGTCCCTACACAGAGATACCTGGTTCAAATCATCTGAGGGTCACGAGCGCTTGACACAACCGATTTATTACCTTAACTGTCCTGCGCGATCGTGTTTGGTACTCAACTTTTTACGGACGTCGTCTCGCAGAAAATCGAAAATTGATAATTTCACGACGAATTGTCCAAAAAAGGTTGAGGTAACAAGAACTTGTATTTTGTCCGACTTTGTTTGCTAATAATCGAATTAAAAGACTGCGGTTCGCTTTGGACTATATGTACGTATACTAGAGTCAGCAATAAACATATTGTTATTATTACACTTTTATTTTTGTAAGTGAACACACACAGTGTTAAATGCGGAGCTCTGCAATGTTCCCAGACGGAGACACTGACCAGGTTCCTGCTCTGACGAGCACGTTCGTGACGATTTTAAGGCAGGACTCACGATCTGGATGAAAAAAGCAAAATAAAGCGAATAGACTTTATTGGGCGCATTCTCACGCAATTGTAGAATGCTGGAGAGGAGATTGGATATAAACAGGTTGATGCACTTACCTAGTGGTAGCAACGTCACGTAATAAAGGGTCCTTTTAGATGCTGTAGGCTTTGTAATACACTGGTCTGGAATGGAGAGTTTGGACACACAGCCACGATCGATTTCACAAGTCCATACCGTATATTCGCGAAAAATACTAACACACACCCAAATATGAATGCATGCGTAAAATGCATTCACAGCAAGAAGGCAGAATAAACGAAATGATGTAGACCAAAACTAATTCTACCTCTGCTTAAAGACCCACGATACTAAAAGCTTAGATGATGCGGAGACCGAAATAAGCGACTAAAATACACTAAGACACGAGAAGAATGTATATAACATATATTCAATTGAGGCTAACTGCAACAATGCAGGTAACCTCAACGGCGGTCGCGTATTTGCAGAACTAAGTACAAAAATTAACACGACACTGATGGTTCGAATGTTATTCGGTCACGTAACTAAAAATAATGTTGGACTGAGAACCCCTCCACATAAATATTAATAATTCGCGCGACTGACGTGAACACTCAGAGATGGTATATATTCTGTAGGTTATGTTGATATATTAAGTTTTGCAATACGAATCTCTGGATTAAGTACTCTCAGTATTTCTATTACATTTATAGTATTTTAAATACTTCTAGTATTTCAATTACTTTTTAAAATTGTTTGATATATCAATACTTTGATTGGTGTTTAGTGTTTAGTATTTGAAATACTTTTACTGAGTATTTGACACAGCACTGCTATATATGATGTTCATTTGGAAGTAGGGAGGACGGCAAAACAGTTTTAATTTTATGAGGCACTTACCCTCGTACCGCCACTGGGTTTTACAATGTGAGGAGAATTTTTAATAAAGAACAAAGCACGTTATTATTTTCTTGAGCCACGCAGATTTTTGCAACAAACACTTTCTAGGAGTGTGCATTACGTGGATAAACGTTTCTAAAGCTTTATCCAGACTACTTTAACAAACCGCGAAGAGCGTTTGATATTTGTAATAAAACAAAAGAATGTTTTAAGTTGATTGCAATTTCAAACATTAATTAATATAAAAAGTTTAGTAATGTATCCAAATAAAACTCCAAGGGAGCATTACATTCTATTTTCCATTTTAAAGAAATTTATAGGGCAACATCAATAAAGAAAATAAATATATTATATCCAATACATAGTCATGAAAAGAACGCCAGCTTACAAGATAACGGTAACACTTTTGTAAAAGTTTGACGTTGAAATATCTTCTTCTTCCATCATATCATGAAACAGATGAATTGTAATCAATCACATTGAGACTGAATCACCGCTTTGGGCATCCACCGTTTCTTCTCTTCTCGACTTTATTTAGTAAATTTTTGACGCACAGCCATTATAGTTCCTTGCGCTTAACACAGCCCATCTATATGACTAGCACATATTATCTTTAAATGGCAATATCTACAAACATATTCAATAAAAGAATCTTAGACGGCCAAACACAAATAAAGTACAATAAAAGACTGCTTGAACATTTGAATACATTTCGAATGATGATAAGGGCAGAAATTGATCTAAAGTTTATTCAAGTATGAAATGACGTCACAGTTGTTAAATTTGCAGTTTTGCTAAATATTATTATTATTATTATTTGTTAGTATACTGAACACAGACAGAGACTTGCGGCCAGTGTTGTAATAGATATGTTTAAAAAAATATCTAGATACAGTTACAGATACATTCCGAAAATTTTTGAATCTAGATACAGTTAGATAATTTTTGGATAAATTGAAAAAAAAAAAACTCTGAAAAATGAAAATATCATATAAAAACATGTTTAAGAAATTGCAGGCTGTTTAAAAATGACCGTGATGTCACAAAAAGTCCACTAAATTCAAGGCAAAACACTATTCTACGGAATAATTTTTTACTAAATAACGTATGTATTATGTTAGTCATATGTACTAACATATAAGACTAATATTGGTCTTATAGATACGCAGCTACGTTCTTGTTAAGGGAATGAATTGCGCTCCCGGGTGAGGGAGGGCAATTTTCCCCGGATTTTTTTTTTTTTTTTTTTTTGAAAAAATGTATTATATATTACAATTTTAAATGTTTTTCATGTAAAAATAACCAAATTAATACGCAAAACTAAATTTAAATAAACATTTATGTATGAAGATTCGGTTAGTTAATTAAAATTTTTGGCGCACATCAATAAAGACTATTTGCGCCTTTATGAAGATTCTCATAGGCCCAGGCTGCACTTTTAGCTCGACGGTTAAGACATTGATCGTCAACGAATTTTATGCAAGATAATTAGAAAATGGTTCTTTGTTTTTTAGTTTTATTGGTTGGGATATGTTAAGATAATGTTATTTTTTTTCGGTGTGTCTTTATACAAGTGGTTTATTGATGTGCGATCACCGGTTCTATAACATTAATGTCGGGTGACTGCGGAGAAATTTGTATTACTCTAGGGTAGTTATAAAGCATCCACTACTTTAATAAGTATGAGGTATGTTTGGGGTTGTTGTCTTGGTAAAATTTAAAATATTCCTGAAGTCCAAATTTTTCTTCCATACTTTTCATATTATTTTATAAAACATCTAAATACATATATTTATTTATGTTTCCTTCTATAAAGGAACTAATTACCTACTCCCAAACCATTAAACTGCTACCTCCATTTTTTACAGTGGCCTGCAGATTCTACAATTTGAACTCTTCATTCGGTTTTCACCACACGTTTATCCTTCCATCTGATGCCATCAAGTTAAATTTGCTTTCGTCACAAAAAATAACGGTCCGCATCCTGAAGTCCACATTTTTGTTCCAAGGCAAATTCGATGTGTTGTCTTTTGTTTTCTTACGCTCCTTTTATTAAGCGTCTTTCTGACTATACTGTCATCAAAATTGTTCTTTCTTAGTCTCTATGGACTGTTTCAGCACTCACTTTTTATCTAAAATACTTTTCAATCGCTACAGTGATCCGTACGACGATTTCAAATGACCCGTATAAAAGAAGATTGAAGTTGAAGTTGTAGTTCTGAAAATTCTAAAGAGAGATTCTAACATAACTAAGGTTGGCTCTAAGTGAGCGCAATCACGAAACATGGTAGGAAAATTGACAAATATGATAATAATTTAATTATTACCTGTTATATGCCGGTATTAAATATGCCAAATACAAGGGTATTATCTCAGGTATAGTTAACGAGATTAGCGATAAAGCTGCAGATTTGAATCTACAAAATTTCAAATTTAATTGTGACACGTCTTGGAAAAAAATCGCCATCGCTGGCATAGACAAATCTGGGTTGCGCGTCTCATAAATACGAAGCTTCTCATCTCGTAAGAGACATCCTTGGATCAACCAACAGTTGCTTTTACTAAGACGTGTAATGATGGTTTGTGCTCCGCTGTTGTTCCTATATGAATAAGACCATGTCATCCATCATCGGATGTAAGTCTCCCCTACTGCGTTCTATTCTTCTCTAATGGTGTTTTTTTTTTTTCATCCAGTCGTGTCCTTCATACCTTTTAATGTCCGTATCTTGTTTGGGGCCTTCCGATTGGGCGATTATGTGATTGGTTTCATCAGTTGTCACTGAGTTGACAAATCTTTCTCACAACATCTGTGACTTTTGATGTGCTGCGTATAGAGTCGTTAGCTCTTCAGTATCGCAGAGTGACACCTGTCATACGTCTCTCCATTGTTCTTTGTGTGCCCTGTAGTTTTCTCATAATACTTTTATTTATTGCCCATGTCTCAGTACAGTATGTGATTACTGGCAGTATACACTGATCAAAGGTCTGAACTTTTAAGGTGTTAGGCATTCTGAATAGAAAATAAGTTCCATTTTGCTAAATGCAGTCCAACCCAGTGATATGCGTATTCTTAAGTCTATTTTAAGATTATCTTTAGAGATCCATATTTTCAGTCCAAGATAAATATATGAGTCTACTCTTTCAGCGCCATTTTGAGTCGGATTGTTTCGGATTTCGTTAAAAGGTGGAGCATTTGCCATATACTTGTTCTTGGTTAAATTATTGTTTAGACCAATTTCTCCAGATTTTTCATGCAGTTGTTTCAGCATGATTTGTAGAGCGTTAAAGCTGTTTGCAGTTATCGTTAGCAGACCTTAGGTGCTATGACCAATTGTTTCACATAAACTTTAGCATCATCTAACGTATACGACTATACCTTCGACTATTGTCTTCTCTAAGTTTTAGAACCTTGTGGAGAGGTGACCCATGAATCAAAGGCTTTAATTATACTCAATTGGTAAAAATCTTTCTGATTAATTTCTCGCAGACCGAGACGTCTTCAACGTTTCGTTGAAGTATTCTCAGCAGTTGTCTAAAAATATCTAGGCCTTCGAAATACCTAGGCTCTATGATAAATTAAAAAATCCGATTCAACAAGAAAACATATATTCAACAGTTTTCAAACTGCTAATTCATTTTATTTTACACTCGTCTCTATCATCAAAACAAATTTGTCACACTAAGGAAACTCTAATATCATGTACTACGATAAAATAGTATGTCCCAAAATTATGTAATACTCTAAAACATGGACCGTGCACTTATTATTAATTGTTGCGAAACTTACGCTAGAAATGTATGGGCTTATTTTTGATTTAAATTCTTAACAGTAGCTCGATATACCATATTTTTATACAGTAAATTATTCAGTATACTTCAATATCTAAATGTAAACTCTAGATATCGTACGAACCCAATGGTAATATTCCTACGGTACATTTATTCTAGGACAATTTGGAACCTCTAGCACATTTCAACATAAATTAGTATACCACGGAAGTCCGCGCGACTCCCTTGTATACAGGGCCATATTTCGTAATAGTATATTACATATAATTGATTCCCTGGTGAACAGGATAGATTTAGCTGATATAGATAGATTTAGAGCAGCGGTTCTTAACCGGTCTTCCACGTAAATCCTAACTTTCAAATGACTACTGTAAAATTTTCAACCAGCTGCGTCATATAGTATGTGTTTGACAGTAATTGAAAGCGAACCACTTGCATATTTACAAAAATGAATAAAATCGAATATCGTGCAGTGATTAGATACTTGTTTTTGAAAACGAAAACGAACGATGAGAGCAACACCGAATTGAACGATGTTTATGGGGACTCTGCACCTTAGATATCAGCAATTAAATATTGGACAGCTGCGTTTAAACGCGGTCGTAAGAGCATTTTTGATGATGAGCGTCCAGGCCGTCCAAAAGAGGTCACCACGCCAGAATTGGTGGATAAAATTCATGGAATGATAATCGACGATTGACAAGTGACGAAGCGCGAGATAGCTGAGGGTTAGGGCATCTCAACCGAAACGGGTGCTCCATATTTTGCATGAAATTGGTAATGAGGAAGCTCTCTGCCAGATGGGTGCCGCATTTGCTCTCAGTCGACAACAAACGCGATCGTCATACCATTTCGAAGCAATTGTTTCCGATGTTCAACCGCAATAAGAAGGACTTTTGTGCCGTTTCGTAATTGTGGGCGAAACATAAATTCATCACAGCACACCAGAGACCAAGGAACAGTTGAAACAAGGGAGTGCTCCTGGTGAATCGAAGCCGAAAAAGGCCAAGGGGGTCTGTTGTCCAACAAAGTCATGACCACAGTTTTTTGGGATCCGCACAATATCATTCACATCGACTACCTAAAAAAGGATCACCAACGATCACGGACGTATATTATGTAGAGCAGTTCGACCAATTCGACGCCGATTTGAAGAAAAAGCGGACGCATTTGGCAAAGAAAAAAGTACTGTTCCATCAGGAACACGCACCGATCCCCAAGTGAGCAGACACAATGGCAAAACTCCATGAATTGCGCTAGAAATTGGTTTCTCATCCACCATATTAGCCAGATTTGGCCCCCTGCGACTATTATTTATTTCCAAACATGACAAATGGCTCGGTGGCAAGAGATTTTGGTCGAATGAGAAGGACATCTCTGAAACAGAGGCCTATTTTGAGGGCTTCGAGAAATAGCATTATTCGGAGGGCATCGAAAAATTGGAGATTCGTTGGATGAAGTGTATAGTTCTAAAAGAAGACTATGTTGAGAAATAAACTTAGTTTTGCCGGTGTTTTCTTGCCTAATCCGAAATCTTTTCAACCACCCCTCGTATATGCAAAGACTAGGATGGTGAATAATCCTGTCGATCATAGCTATTTGACATGGGAAACATTATTTATGTGATTTACTGCCTCCCTAACTTTTTTAGAGAAAAAGTGCGAGAGACGAAAGTTTTTGAAATTAAATTCCTCGGCGCCGCAAAATTTGTAAAATTAATACAGAAATAATACGGAAATAATTCAAGGCATCCTACACCTTGAATATTCCACATCTTATATAAGGGTACCGTCATCTGATATTGAAAACCATTGAAATAGACGATGTGGTCATGCAGCAATGATAATCAAGAATGGATGATCAATATGAATAAAAATGGCCCAGTGACGAGAAATCGTTGCACGAATCTTTGACAATCCTTGAATATACTCATGTGGCCATGGTGTGTTCTTTTGTTTTCATGAATAGACCTGAAGAGTAATTTTTATTTATTTATTTTTTTATGAACATTACACATTGACATATTTAATTTTGTATTGAAGTATAAGATTACTGGTGGTTATGTAACAGGAGTTGTAGGGGTTTTTTTGGATTTCCACCATAGTTTTGTATATTTCGTTATAATTTGAGCAAAAAATAATTATAAATACTTTTATATTTTGATTATCTGTTTTAAAAATTAATGAAAATGAAAATATAAAGGGTATTCATTTGCGCACATATCAATCTATTGGCCGGTTTCACAAAGCAATGCTAAATTTTAGCAACGCTGTTAAATTTAAATTTCGTTGTTAAGCACAGTTTTGCGTTCCATAAAGCAATGTTAAATTTAGCAAAGAATTAAAGCCTCTGCTATATTAACATAGGTCTGAGGCTGGTTGAAATTTAACATTGCACTGTTACCATAGTTTTACTAATTTTTATTTCAAATATTTAAATTGAATATAAGGGAAATAGAAAAGGTAGGTTATAATAAATATTTTTACACACAAAATCAGATATTGGAAAACATGTGTATAAGTTTTATTAATATTTAATAATATCATAAATTATAACCTCTTCATATTATTATTTTTTTTTTTTTCTGTAAATTATTTGCCGTGTCATCAAATGAATTTTTAGATATTGCTGTGCACCTGATTCCTCGTCCGCGTATGTTAAATGACTATCCTTTAATTTGATATCCCTGCAGTTAGTTATTAACTCCTTTACTCAATCCATACACTAACCCTGAATAGAACTACAACGCAGCACACATATTGACAAGAAATACCGTTCTGAGCCTTAAAAAGACAATTTCCATGTTTGTTTATGGGATTAAGCGAAAAAATTGACCTAAGTCGTGCAGTAATAATTGCATATTGTGATTTACATAATATGATAATGTTATTTAAAGACGAAACTCCACCTATTGTAGAAGAAATTCAAATACTTCGAGACGCTTCCGATGTAGTTTCGCTTGGACCAAACAGAAATTTACTAAATAATACTGCTGCAAGAACTGAGATTAATAACACCGTTTTTACTAGGTTATAAGAGAAAAATAATTTTGTTTTCTTTTTTGTAATATATCTATTTTATATTACATGCAATATATAAAGAAATAAAGAATGTTTTAAATTATTTTCTTCATAAAAACATATGTTACATCTTCTTCCTACTTTAAAAAATGCTACGAAATAATATAGAAATAATACATGACAGGACATAATTCAAATGGTTACTAAGGTTATAATAAGCTTGTTTAACGTATAAGACAACTGTGAATTTGATATTCATACCAATCTACCTAATAAAAACTCTAAACTGAACGCAGCACTGAAATTACTTAACACTATGTTAAAACCGATGCTATTTCTTTATGAAACGTAGTTAAATTTTAACAGCGTGTTATTTTAGCATCGTATTAGCTAACACAGGATTTAGCATTCCTTTATGAAACCGGGAATAAGACTCTCCTGTTGCCAGCAACGTCACTAAAAGACTATCACTACGTCACTACGTCTATAAACGTTGTTTATTTGGCACACCGAACAACGTCATACTTATCCGAAGTGAGGCTGCCGTATAGTCTACGGACTGTGGATTTTGATCAGGTAGCTATCCAATCAAATCCAGTTTTAACTAAAACCACGACCTCGCAATTAAAATGAATGTATTTTTAATGCGTTTAATTCAGCTAAAGTATTTGATATTTGATGTATCAAATAAACATATTGATGAAATGTATAAAAAAATGTACAAAAAAAGTCATGTATTAAAAATATTTCATGATAACCACTAGTTTTCTTTACATTAAATGTTTAAAGACATATTCATAAATTGCTTCACAAAAATCAGACCTGTTTTAAAAATTTCTCATGTTTACTAGTTCCCTGTTTGTTATTTTGGTGCATTACTAGATGAATCATACATCGCCAAAGCGAACCTTACATTCAAATGCCTGGCTCAGTATATTTTTTATTTTCAATGTCTCCGCAGATAGAAGTAATTTGGGAACAAGCTTATAACCAAAACAAAAGAATACATCATGACCAAGTATATTAAAAAGACTTTTCTATTTTTTATCTGTTTTTTTCATCAGTGAACTACTATAGTTAAAGCTGGATGATCTATCACATTAAAAACAGTTTCGCCTCTTTCACTTTTCCTTTAAAATAATTAAGAAAATACGAAATCACAAAGATATTAATTTTTTCCATATAAAATCGCTATGACCGACTGTATTCAACTTTGGTTTTCTTCAATTTTTACTTTTTTATATTCGATGTGTTCCGCGACTTAAGGTAAAGAACAACTCCAATATTGATTGTGATAATTTTTAATAAACATTTGTTTTTTTTTTTATAGAATGGCCCAAAGGGCTGAAGAAACGGGCTACATCAACATCAACTGTGTGGACCCTCTTGGTAGGACAGCGTTGCTTATGGCCATTGATAACGAAAATCTGGAAATGGTGGAACTTCTTATCGAGCACAAAGTTGAAACCAAAGATGCACTCCTGCACGCCATCTCTGAGGAATTTGTGGAGGCTGTTGAAGTATTGCTTGACCACGAAGAAACTATACACAAATATAATGAACCACACGTAAGTAAACCTATATATCTATTAGTCTAGAACAGTAATTCCCAAAATTATTTCTTAGCGGAATCCTTATTACAATTTTCTAAATATCGCGGAACCTTGGCCATATCTCTCATGACGTGATATTATTAAACGACATCTTATCTTGCGAAATCCCTGGCGAAGAACATAAGTTGAGAACCGTTGGTCTAGAGAAATCATACGAACAATATAACATGTCGCCACTACACTTATATACCTGATAACAATGACCCTATTCTGGAAATCATTCGCACCTTTCCCTGTGCGCGTGTTTAGAAGTAACGAGTGGTTTGAGCTCGAAGCATATTCTGAAATTAATTTTACGAATACGCAAATAAACAAGTTTGCCTCTTAAAATCTATTAATGATAATTTGTATTCATTCCTCATATTTCGATTGTCTTTCTTACGTTTTGTTACGTCTATTTGAGCAATTTTAAAAATGAAGAATATAATAGCAGCATCAATATTCAATATTTTGGAAAATGCTGAAAATTCTAAAAATAGATATCCGCGAATAAATAATACAGAGCACGACCCATTTAATTTGACTAATAGACAATTTAAAAAAATATTTCATATTAGCAAGATTAAGCACAGATTTTTACCGATTTATTTTATTTATTGCTATACATGCGTAAGTAGTACACGCAGTGAAAAGCAGAGGTGAAAGGGACACAAGCTCAGGACGCCAAAACAAGCACAATATATGTATATATTTTTATTTCTCGTCCTGCGGTTTTTGGGACTTCGTTCCTTTTTTTTTTCTTCTTTTTTCTCTTACTGGGTATTAATGACTGGGCGTAATAATAAACCCTATGTTAATTTAAATCTATGTCAAACCAAATTTGCAAAATTTTTCGAAATCACTCTTTTGAACCATAAATTGTATTGTGAAGGTTTATTCTGTAACTTGTAGACAGTCACTTTTACGCTGTCAAGGTCACTATCATTTATATTGTACTGTAAGAATTTTTGACAGGATATTGTAAAAAGAAATGTCGAAAAGGTTACGGAATAGACCATCTTATCTCCAGCTAGTGAACCTACCACTAGTGTTGCCACAACTGCAGAAGCGAATGTCGCTACTAACTTGATAAAATTCCACTACCAACTTGACAAAATTCCGCTACCAGCTCTTAAAAGTCGCTACCACCGAAAAATATGTCAATTGCCGAAGGGAGGATGCAAATATAGAAGAGGGAAGGCATATGTAATAAACAAATTATAAAAATTGAAACGTTTAATTATTATTTTACACATATTATATTAATGTTGATTAAATATAAATATAATGTTTTAATTTTTGTAAAAACAAACTTAAACGAAATTTTGATTTCAATAGTTTGCACTTTTGAAATTGTGTGCCATGTTGGTATTACAGAAATAATTAAAAATGTCAAATTATTAACATGTCATAACAATTGATACAGAGCGATCATCAAATCTTGACCGTTATGCAATACTTGACAGAATCATTTAATTATCAAATTCTATTTTTATTACCTTATACGAATTGATTATTAAATGAGCACTATTTTTCTCTACACGCCAATGAGTTGATAACAGATATTAAGTTAGCAACACATATTTTCGTTGTTCTTAGGGTAAGTTCTTGCAAACGAAATAATCTGATTGGTTCTTTGTTAAATCGGGATTTTCAGCTATGAATTAGAATACAGTTTTGATATTTTTAAACTCATTGTTTACTGTTACGCAACGGACTAGAAACAATGATCGCTCGGTATATATCATGTTAAAAACTGACATTAAATTATAATGGTCGTAACCTTGAAGCACAATATAACATAACCATAAACTGTAAAGTCAATTTTATAATGTAACAGATTTTTTTAATAAGAATTAGTCAGTAGGTAATACAATATAAAAGTAACCAAAACAACTTGATCTTGTGTCTCCTTACAAAACTAAACAAATACTTCTTTTAAGCACTACGTGTGTATATCGCATATAATTGAGTAAGTACATCGCTTACCATGAATTTTTGACATTTCTAAATATTTCATATTAATCGCTGGGAGCGTGTGTTACATTTTAATATAAAATCTCTATTCATATTCAAAAATTGTTATACTTGCATTCATTTCAAGCATGATGCTACGTTTCATTTCATAATTGCTGAGTAACAATTTTCTACTAAGTCAAACTAATTAACAAAAGAAATATATAAATAAATAAACCAAGAAGATTAATAAACTCAAATTAACGTAGCAGTATTTTTTTAAAAGAATTGCTTGGGAAAAAGTTTAGAAGTGACCGTTGTAACAGCCAGACAAAATGAGTCCCCTGCCAACAATATCCTTTAAAGAAATTGCCCCAAGAGTAACAATACAATTTTCACATATTCAATTTTATCCCATTGTGGTAAAGAATAGGTGAAATCTGGAGATTACGTGTGTGCGTTTCAAATATATGTTGTAGAACAGTGTTTCCTAAACTTTTCAACCTCATAACTTAAGAAATATAAATATAGCACTGTAAGTTATCAACATTTTTATGTTTATCAAATATTTATTTTTTGCCGGCCTGCGTAGCGTAGTGTTAACACAGGTGTCTCACAGAAGTCTCGGATTTGAATCCCGTTCAGGCATGGAATTTTCAAAAATGTAATTGAAAGAAAACTCATTTATTATAAATTTTAATATCCATACTAATATTAAAATTAGTTCGTGTGTTTGTTTTTATGTAAGTTACCTTCCGTATTATGATGACTCTGTGAGAAGCCCGCCAGACAGTGTCATGTTAAAACCCCTGACAATGCTAAATCTGTTAAGATTATAAAAAGACCATTTTTGTATATTATATTCATTCTGGTATTTGACATAAAACTATGTACTGCTAACTTTTAAATTGTAATATTAAAATAAATCCTTTTTAAAAAGACAACTCCAGTAACAATAAATATTATTGGCGCAGTCGGTAGGACTTTCAAATTATTTTCGTTCAACTTTCTATAATCGATAACTATCGCCACTTCTGCCTACCAGAAGCGTCTAATTTCTTTGGTACAATCCGAATCGGTGAGGACCAGGGTCTTGGATGATGATCAAAAATTATTCGATCCAAAAAATATTAACATATGGACAGTAATCCTATATCTCTGTCTCTTGAATATCCTGACCTACATCACTACAAGATATGTCGTTCAGAGGAATTCCAAGAGAGGCCAACAACACCAGGAAGTAAACGTTATCAACCTTCCAGGAGAGACTTCATTCCAGGAACGGGGGAGTTATCTTCCGTATTATGATGACTCTTTGAGAAGCCCGCCAGACAGTGTCATGTTAAAACCCCTGACAATCCTAAATCTGTTAAGATTATAAAAAGACCATATTTGTGTATTATATTCATTCTGGTATTTGACATAAAACTTCTTTTTAACATTTACTTTCCAACGCAACCTAGCATTAAAAGTCATGCCAAGATACTTTGCATTCAGCTCATGAGGTACAGCCATTCCGTTGATGTTCAAAGAAAGAGGTTCTGCTATTTTTTTATTGGTAAAATTCACATGAATAGACTTTAATTCGTTGAGCTTTATCCTCCATTGTTTGGTCCAGTTAACGACAGAATTGCTCGCCATTTGGAGTTTTTCACAGATCTTTCTTGATCCTGCTCAATTGCAAGAATGATCGTCTGCAAATGTAGCTATAGTCATATCTACCAGAGTAGGCAAGTTACTGATATATAGTAAATAGAGAATGGGTCCAAGGACACTTCCTTGTGAAACTCCAGCTCTTTTATCTTTTAAGTTAAAATAATCATCTTCCTACTTGATTCTAAAAAGCCTGTCTGAATTATACGATGTTAAAATCTCTACATACTGCTACCGAAGCATTTTGTATTTAATAAATTAGATTAAATTTTAATTGTAAAAAATATTGTAGGTTCGCCTAAATAAGATAAAGTTTCAGTACACTATTATTGACGAAATTCAATTTTCCCGAAAAAGGAAATTAGTAACTTTTTGCTGATTTGTTATAGTGTAGATATGACTTCTGAATTTACTTTCTATATTTTCAAAAAGAGACTATAGTGTTATATTATTTTATATTTCGACTATACATTCCTGGTATTATAATGAGTTTGAAATTGTATAGAGAAAAATGAAGAAAAATACTGATAAAAACACAAACAAATAGATTTTGTCGTCGGTTGCAATAAAAATTTAAGCAACGTCTAAGAATCGTTATAAATCTTAAACAGGAAGTAGCAGATATAATGAAAAATAGCAAAACTTTAGTACGACAAATTGCTGCACCATTCATAAATACGTATAATACACATACCAACATGTTCAACGACAAGCCCACGTACATATATATATATATATATGACATCTGTATCACAAGAAACTGGAAAAGATTAACCTTACATTTTAAAATTCAGTTGAAAAATTCGAAGTTCAACAATATTATAAGATTAAATAACAAAATGAATAAGGAAGTGGGGGAGAAAGAAAGGACAGTCAGAATAGACAAATCAAGGAGCGCAGGGAGATATAAGGAGGTCAGAACTATAGGGGTACTTAGCTACTCGAAGGGAGAAAGAGGAAGGTCAGGAGGGAGAGTTAGGCGGATTGCGAGGCTATGGTGCGGGAATGAAGAGAGAGGAAATAGATACTGGAGGAAACAGGAGGATAAGATGTGCAGGATGTGCGGGGAGGAAGAAGAAGATATAGAGCACCTCGCGAAGAGGTGTAGAGAGATGACAGTATGGTCGGGGAGCACATTAGACCTGTTTCACGAAGATGGAAGGGGGAGAGGTGGGCGAAGAAATTAGAGGCAAGAAGGATTGAGATCGAGGAAGGATAACAGGAAGGGGTAAAGGAAGGAAGGAAGAGGCCCGGTGGGAGGCAGAAGGCGAGAAATGGAAGGAAGGAAGGGGGCTGAGGTCACCTGGAAATGGGGAGGAAGGAAGGGAGATAGGAGGAGGGGTGAAGAAACGGTTGGAAGGGAAGATAATGGAATAAAATAAATTAAAGATGGGTGAGAGAACTGGAAGCAAGAAGGAAGGAGATCGGAGAGGGAAACCAGAATGAGAATAGGAAGAAAGAGAGGGACACTGGAGCAAGAAGAAAGAAATGAGAAAATGTAATATATTGTAAATTGAATCGTACTGTATTGTACGTTATGTAATTTGAATTGTTTTGGTTATTTTATTTATTTTATTTCTATTTGTAATGGCTAATACCCTGAACGCCGCAAGGCCTAGGGAGAAATAAAGAATATATATATAACAAAATGAATGAAAATGGGAATGTATTGAAAATTCAAATTTATAAGCCGTCAGATAAACATCGATAAAATCTTGAATACGTGGATAAGTAAAACCCGACATCAATGTTGTTCAACATATTGCTAAATTAAAATGAGCTTGGTTATATAATTAAAATGCCAATGGGCAAAAGGCGCTGTTGAACTAATAAAGTTGAATTCGGGCATCTTGTTATGAGATGGAGCGACGACATCGTAGAGCTGTATATTAACAGTACAGTAGAATCTATTTTTTATTTCAACAAAGTAAGAGCCAGTGATGTCATTTTGTGTGTGCGAAACTTAAATGTGAAGTCTGTGGTGTACATGGGATATTTTTAAATATATAGAACATAAAGGAAGGAGTAAATAATATTCATATAGCTTTGTATTTAGTCTAGAAAAACAACGTTTCGCCAATAGTCATAATTGTTTAATCGTTTTTTCGTCATTTTTTTTTTTTTTTTTCATTTCGGACCTTTGCATTTAGGGCAATTAGTCTGGAGCTATTTAGTTATTTTATTTAATGTACATGAGTAGGAGTGGGGGAAGGATGATTGAAGGGAGCTGGGAGGTCGCTGGCGAGACCCGACGCAGCTAGGAGATATGTTGTAACAACATTGTTGTTGGAGGGGGGTCTTGGAAAGGTTAACAATAGACGTCAATAGTAGATCATCTTCGTGTGCTTAACATATAGTAGTAAAATATTTATTTTCACCTTGGGGTATTAAATTTTTATTAATATTCACACTTATATATATACATTAAATTTTCGTTTGTATAATATACCTGCTGACCCAAACCACTTGACAAACTACTATCATGTAAAAAATACGAAGTTGAACAAAATGAACTAGTAACTAGTAAATTCTGAATAAATACCTCTACTTACCAACATAAAAACTATATTGAGTCTTCCTAAAAAAATTAGGACATATTTAGAGTCTAAAAATATTAATCTATGAAGGACTATTATTAATAAACCATATTTCATTATTATATACATTTGTTAAATTAGCTAAACTAAAAAATGCCCAACTAGGAAATCATATTCATTAAATAACATACAAACTTTATTATTAAACCTTCCATGGCTCCCCTTTAAATAGTGGCAAAGCCCCTTTTTCCCGTCCACCTGCCCCTTTGTCTAATTCCCAAATCATACTCATCATTCTCGGTTAGATTAGATTAGGTTAAAAGAAAAATATATAAATAATCGTAGCTGGCAATGGAGAAATCTGAAATCCAATTTCATCACCAAAAAAAATCGTCCAAATAATATTAAAAAACATTTTCACTTAAATAAATTCAGTTAACAAAAATATTTAAAAATTTAAAAAACCTGTATGCACGGATATTGAATATATTTTAAATCTTACCTCTTATAAAATTTTAATGAGCTACAGTCATCCAATTATGTAACGTGATTGATACGGGATAACACTTGATAGTTCATATTTTAATAAACCATTATAAGGAGTATCAGTTCGATTTGTTTGAATTGCGGATAGTTAAATCTAACACTAGAAAAGTCAATAAAATCTACAAATATTTTTACAGGCTCCTAGAAATGAAAAATTAAAAACGAACTAATTTCCTAGAAAAACTTTTTTTATCCGAGCTCTAGTTATAATACATTAAAATAGTACTAATATATTAATAGTTTTTAAATACATTAATAGTTGATACAAGTCATTATCTTATTTCTTTTCTTAAATTCCATACTTTCTTCGTCCATATGACATCTGGGTTCCCTTCATCCAGGATTTGTATAGTCGCTTTCAGTGGCGTATATATATATATATATATATATATATATATATATATATATAACATATATATAACATATATTGTTCGAGTGGTCTATTTTCAGTATTTTATATGTGGCCCAAAGAACTGTAAATACATGCTAAATTTCAAATTTCTGCGTCCAGCCTTTGGCCAGAAAATTTGCCGTACAGACACATGGTGACCGTATATGGGTTTCTTGATTTTATTTATGAATCCCTAAATAAGACATTTCATATTTTAACACTTGTGATGGTTGTGGCCAATTATTTACTTTAATCTCACAGCACACTATTTGTGTTATAGCTCTTCAACTTGACGTGCACAGATCTTGTATCGTATTGTCGATAAGTAGTAACATATACAAACGTATATATACTCAGAGTAAGAGATTAACAGAAACTCTCTCGTTATTTCTAAGACATGACACACGGTTCGGGTAGGGTGAAGTGTTATTTTATTCAGATTTAATTAAGATGTTTCATGAATATGAGTGTACTTTATATATGTGAGATAAGCAGTGCTGTAGTGGTAAACATTAAATCCATCCTAGCATCGCTTTGCTGTCATGGATTTGATGTTCTCATGTCAAGCAAATCTAAGACTCTCAACAATTAATTATGCATATGTTTTTCAGAGTTGGGAAGCACTGCCTCCGGATACAGCTACATTCACCCCAGACATTACTCCTTTGATATTAGCAGCACACAGAGACAATTATGAAATTATTAAAATACTCTTAGACCGAGGTGCCACGCTTCCTATGCCTCATGATGTAAGGTAAGATAATTATTTTCATCCTATCTAAATAATACCAGATATTACTGAAGATACGCCGCTACACACGTGTAAGTAAACCGATACAGTTTTTTGTTTATTTATTTATTTATTTATTAACTTAAGTGTATATAGGATAAAATTACCTAAATTACACAATATTAACAAACAACAAAAAAAGTTACAAAAAATGTATTAAAAAAACAAAAATGCTAAATAAACAGTACTAGAGTAAACGGTTTAGATTATTTTTAAATGCAATGTAAGAAGAGCACATAATATCCAAATCCGGGGCCAGGTCGTTGTAGAGCTTGCACATTCTGTCCAGGCTGGAGTTGAGTCCATAAGATGTTCGGCGCCTGGGCAAGTGGAATAAATCCACGTTCCTTGTTGGGTAAGGTGCAACTCTCAGTCCAACTTTAGCGAAGATGTCAGGAACGTCAGTGGTACCGTTCATTATCTTATGGAGTAGGCATAAGTCGAAAATCCGACGCCTATCTTGTAGAGGTTTCAAATTAAGTGCGAATAGTCGTTCAGCTCTCGGTACAGCACTGTAATAAATACCCGATTTATAAAGTGCATAATTACAAAATTTGATTTGCACGTTTTACAGTCTGTTAATCAAACTCTGTTGGGTTGGAGACCATATAGATGTGGCGTATTCTAACTGACACCTCACCAAAGAATTGAACAGGACTTTGATAGTATGTAAACTTCTGAAGCTGACAGACTATCTTTTTATGAAGCCCAACGTGCGTAATGAGTTGCTGATGATTGTGTTGATGTGGGCAGTAAAATTAAGGTCGCTACTAAATAAGACGCCCAAATCTCTAATATCTTTGGTTTCCTCTAAAGGTGTATTGTCTAGTGAATACACAACGTTCGATGGTTCTCGTTTATTGGCACAGATATACCTGCACTAATATACGGAATTCCTTAACGCTTCCATATGGTACATTTTTTTTACTGTTCTCTCGACTAGTAATAATCTCGGCGTCACCAGGTAATGCTTTAGCTATAGTTAGCTTGTTAGTAGTTACAAAAGGCCTTCATAAATGTAAAATTTAATGGCGCAAGAAGGATTTTGTCTTTTTTAACGGCCGAATCATAACTCTTAGGGAGAAGGGCGAAAATCTCAAACCAGGTTCTAACTGATGATACTTATTAACAATGTGATAGCTGGATTATAAATTATTGTTTTTATTAGCATTTATTTAACGGCATCTGGGCCAAAAACCATACATATATAATACACAAGTAGTAAGAAAATACAAACAAAACAAACAGATAATGAACAGAATATTTGCATAAATACATAACTTACAAAGACAGATATAACATGAAAGTAAGACACAGTTTACAAAGGAAGATATTAGATCTGTTCGTAGAGTTAGACAGTTCGTAAAAGTACGTTAAAATAACTCTACGATTGCATCTGATGATAATAAACCGTTAGAAATGGCTCTACGAACAGAGCTATTGTAACAACCATTGGTCCCTTCTGTCCACAGTACAGATCTAGGTATCAGTGCTGTACTAATTACTTACCCGAATGGCTGTTAAACATGACACCATTTTTCAAACAGTTAACAATCAAATTATTTGTTAACAGCCAAAGTCTGTTGCGCAGAGGTAAAATTCTTTTATGTAGCATACCCCAACTGTCTGTCATCCTGTTTTGCACAAACATTATGCTAGTGCTACAAAATCTGTTCAAACCATTTATTATTCTATAGGCGTTGTTTTAGCACACTCTAAATCTATGCCTAATTGCTTTAGTTAAATCACACATAGCAAGAATTGAATAGGAAACTGCGCACGCCTTTACTACTTCTTGCAAATCGTCGATTCAGCATATTGGCGCGCAACATTCGACACTGCCTACCAATGCCTGCATTGACCAAAATATCATCGCGCACTATGTGACCTAGGTATGTCACCAACAACACGCGATCTGATCTGTCCACATAACTTAAGATTCGGTACGCGATGCTTCTGCACTTCAAATAAAACATAATAATATTTTTCATCTGGCATTCAAGATAACGTTATTCTTCATAATAAATTACCAGATATGAAAATTGACCCTCCTACTAAAAATGAAACAATCTTGTAATTTTGGGTTGGAAAACAATATATTCAGTCTTTTTGACGTTGCATATCAATCCGTGCTCTGCGGCGAAGCACTCACATACATTCAATAATTCCCTCAAACCTGCCAAAGAGGGCGAGAATAATAAAATCGCAAGAATCTATATCTATAGGAACGCATTTAGATTGTTATTGTATCATAATTGGTACAATGTTAAATGTTAATGAAAACTAAAGCGTGTTCTACATTATACAATTCTCATCAAATTTTCATACTTATTTCTTTGACTAGAACTTGTACTAGAAATAAATCAGTGAAATTGTACAGTGTAGAACACTGGATGTAGTCAAGGTCAACTTTATTCAAAACTAGATTTGATCCAACTTATCTTGAAAACACATCCAACTTGGAACTCGGTGCATGCGCAGTAGACAGTTTTAACAATAGTACCAACATTAAAATTACGCTTGTAAATATTTTGTATTACCACGTGTTTAATAGTGTTTTGTTGATCATTGGTTTGAATAAGCGAATATATAAATTGTGTTTTGTACGTAAATCAGTAATTTTACAAATCTAATAGCTAGGTTATAAACATTTGACAAGATATGAATTATATTTTTATGTTGGTACTTTAAATGAACTGAAACACGTGTAAGAATTTCATTCTCTACCAAAAAATTGAAAAATAAATTGTATTAAAACTTTGACAACTTGTAGTTCAAAGAAAAAAGTTTAGAAAATTGATGAATAAAGTATAATGTAGAACACGCTTTATGTTATTTAATTTTATGGATTCAAACAGCCTGGGAGGGGCTCTCCCATGGTTACGCTACTGGTAAAATATAAAGTGATATGGTGTAACTAAGGTGCAATGAAATAATTGACGTAGTAGTTTGCGATTTCAAAAACTGTGAGGTATGTTCTATTTCGTTTAGTTTTGGTTGAAAGGAAGAGCACATTATTCACATTTGAACTTGTTTAAGAAATTTGCACCTAAAGATTGCCATAATTAGTTACGGTACAGTCCTGTCGTTAGTTCCACAATTAGGGATACTACAGGGTATTAAAAAATGGTCGGAAATTTCAAGAGCATATAGTATTGGCCACAGTCCGCAAACCAACCGTTTCAAAGATATGAACTATTTTCATAATTCCACTATCTATGAAAAAACAGTGTGTGGTGTCAAATTAACTTTATAATATTTTGTGTTGTTAGAATTACATACCAGTATGCCAGGGCGATACTTCTTCATAATGGAACCAGGTTACAAATAATTTTTAGAGCCTTAATAATGTTTCAAATGTAAAAATTATTTTCAAAAAAAAAATATAGCTGCGGGACTTTTGAAGAGCAGGGGGACAGAAATTCAGAAAATTACTTGAAGAGCGGGGTAATTTTTTTTTTTTTTTTTGTCCCACATAGAATACCTGAGAGCTCCAATACAGCCCGGGGGCTTTACATCCGCTTCACCTCCTATTAGACCAACCCAGCAATTACCAAAAACAAACACGAAACAAGAAACTTGGCAATTTATTTTAAGGATGAAGAAATGCACATTGGGATCTATGGGTCCCCAACACATTTTCGACTCTCACAACACAAATAGTTTTAGACTTGAAACTAGTGTAAAAATGTTGATACAAATTTACATGATAATAGTGAAAAACTCCTGAGCAATACGGCCATAAAAAGGCAGGTAACTAATCATAATGTAAGGTCCCACAAACCCGAATGTGTCATTCCAAGGTTAAATTACTTGACTTGTTCCAAAACGGTACCATTTAACCCATTGCAACACTAATGAAAAGACATAATTTGTTAATACATACGATTATAATCAATAACAACCTTGTGTTTTTGCAATGCATTCCCAGTCTGTCGGTCAGTTTTTACAGAGTCTGTCAATTGATTGTCGGAAGTTGATAGCAGATGAATAGGCTTTTTGTCTATCCATCGTATTGCATGGCTGAACAAAATATTGATGTCACCACGTTTCAATGATTTCTGTTTTTAATTTTTAATAATTATTAATTTGAAATTAATAATCTAAGTATATTTGTTAACGTTATGTTCATAAATAAAGTTATGGTCAATCAATCTTCATGTAAAAAAATATCACTCAAAGACAAACCGGCGAATCGTCGGCTGCGTGGCTCAATGCTAAAATGGGTAACCGACGTGTTCATCTAAAATCAATTCATCGAAAATCAATTCATCTAAAATCAATTCATCGAAAATCAATTCATCTAAAATAAATTCATCGAAAATCAATTCATCGAAAATCAATTCATCGAATGATCAATTCATCAAATCGTCAATTCATCGAAAAAAAATATTTTGTAAATATTTGAGAGGTATGCCGAAGGGATCGGAAAGTCAAAAAAGCAGTGGTCAATAAAAGTAGACAGACTAAGAAATAATTGCATAAATTTTTTTATATGTTTTAAAAAAAGGTAAATAAAGTGACATAGTGTTTGAATATAAATAAAGAAATATAATAAGAAAACTTATATAATAAAACAAATAAATTTTTTGTTTTTAAGGTTTAATAAGACAGGTTACGGGCAATTGCACGCAAATAATTTTTATAAATTCATACACAATGATACACATTTTAATTAGGTTAATATGGGGGAAAATAAAGTACTATGCATCTAAAAACAAGGTAATTAGGTTAGGTTTAGTTAGTAAAAGTCTAAAACCGAGCGGAGCGAGTTACCCATCTTCTAGTTTAAGGACAAAGCATTATTTTAGGTTAGGTTAGTAAGGGTTTTGTTAGAAGAAGCCGAGCGAAGCGAGCTACCCATCTTCTAGTTTAATGTCAAAACACTATCTTAGGTTAGGTTAGTAGGGGTTTGGTTAGAAGAAGCCGAGCGAAGCGAGCTACCCATCTTCTAGTTTAATGACAAAACACTATCTTAGGTTAGGTTAGGTTAGTAAGGGTTTGGTTAGAAGAAGCCGAGCGAAGCGAGCTACCAATCATCTAGTTTACTGACAAAACAAACTCACACTAACATAACAATGCCAACTGTTTAGAATCACCGTACATTGAACAAATCATGTGTGGTATGACGCGGTGTGACACATGCGCAGTTGCGTTTTTTTTTAGTCTGTTTATTTTTATTGACCACTGCTCTTTTGACTTTCCGATCCCCTCGGCATTCCTCTCAAATATTTACAAAATATTTTTTTCGATGAATTGACGATTCGATGAATTGATCATTTGATGAATCGATTTTCGATGAATTGATTTTCGATGAATTGATTTTCGATGAATTGATTTTCGATGAATTGGTTTTCGATGAATTGATTTTCGATGAACTTACCGTGAATCGCTAAAATGATATTGGCCGGCGATTCGCCGGCTTTGTGTTGCAATGGGTTAATTCTAGTTTACATCTGGCAATATTTTGCTACAACCAATTAGGTAGTTAAATTTTTTACACACAGCAAAGATGACTATTTGGTTTGTTGGTTATCCATTTATTTAAAGGTATAAAATCATCTGTTTATAAATAATTCAAAACGTGACATTTGTATTGTTACAGAAAAAAAGGAAATTTTACACAGAACAAATGTTTACTTTCAATTCTAAAAATAATGCTTCACATCTGTATTTTCTTTGAAATAACAAGAAAATGCGTTGAAACCTTAATTGGCTACAAAAAATGAAGTATAATATATTTTCCATATAAAAAAAACACGTCAAGAGCGTTGCTTAGTGTCAGTACTTGTTAGTAGGCAATTTTCTACATTCAATTTATCATCTTCTTAAACACCGAGATTACCAGTTCTCATCGCAGGCTTCCGAGAAGAACTCCGTCATCTATTGATTTTTATGTAGAAACATGTTACTGGCACATAACTGAAGTACTATAGAATAAAAAGAAAAATAATGTGGTCAGCAATTTATCTTACGCCAATTCTTTCATGATGTATAATTGATCCATCAGGTTAACTGTTACACATCACGTTCTATGACAAAAAAAAAAAGATTGATTTGAAGTGTTAAGTTTCACATATTTCGAAATGTAGGAATACTTCGATTTTATTTTACTTGATTTTTTAAGGTCAACTCGCCGGTCATGATGACTCGGGTTCGAATCCCGGTTATGGCATGGATTTTTCAAAAATAAATGCATCTACTTGATAATGGCCATAGTAGCTAAGTCCAAAAAAAAAAAGGTCAACACCGCATCGCTTGAAGTAAGAGGACTATTTGACGTTGTACGCCAATATTGAAATATTTTTAAAATATTTTGTCTGAATCACCGACGTACGTTATTGTTAAGGCACATAAGAAAGTAAAATACAAGTAAAGGAGAGCGTTATAGATAATTTTCGAATTGTCATGTTATTTAATGGTGTCATTAATTGAATTGCGATCAGTGAGACAAAAAAATGCGTTACATGTGTTTTAATAGTTCTTGCAGTCAGCTGTTATGGTTCAAGTAACAAAAATCAAAGATTATCTATTAAATGAAGAAGGTACAGAAAAATCCTGAATGCTGTATTTCTAGGATGGTAGGTGCCTTATTTAGACCGTGAGCCATTTTTCACAAAAATACAACACTTGTGGACCGTAGACTAATAAAAATCTAGCCAATGCTAATCGTGACAATTAACAATTTTTCAAATCGAAAATCATTCTTCGTCTTTTTTCTTTGATTTTACTCTTATTTTTCTTATATGAGAATTTCAAAAGTTATTACGAGGGTTGCCTCTTATATTTTGGGATTGCGCTAAACTAGTGCTGCCATCTGGCAACTGACGCTTCTATAGTAAAGTTTGACATTTTTGACGGTATACGTACTTAAAACGTTTAGACGTACGAGCGATATTTGTGTTGTTTACAGTAACTTGAAAAAATACATCTCGGCTAAAAATGGAATTAAATCGTGAACATTTTCAAGCGATTATTTTTTACAACATTCGACGTGGATTTACCCAATAACAGTTCATCGATGAACTTAATTCGACATTTGGCGATAAAGCACCATCAAGGACTACAGTTTATCGATGGTTTGCCGACTTCAGTCGTGGCCGTAGTTCGTTTAAACAACAATCGGTTGTTGTTCCGGAAAACATTGATGCTGTGCGTGAACTGATACTGCAAGATCATCCTGTGACTTATCGTGAGATTGAGGTATCCTTGGGCATTAGTGGGACCAGCATACATTCACTATTGCATGAACATTTGGCTGTCAAAAAGAGTAGTTCGCGTTGGATCCCACATAACTTGACAATCGGAGTGGAAAATGCCTCAATCAAAGTGGAAAAAGTGCTTCGAAAATTGATTCAAATGCATGCAAAAGCGTATTGATCTTCATGGAGAATATTTTGAAAAACAATAAAGCCACTTTTGTTGATAAATAATTGTTTTTGATCTCAAATCCCGAAATATAAAAGGCAACCCTCGTGATATTGGGCATTAGTCAGGGGCATCGAAATAGTATATTTTTTTCAAAATGGTAGTTCTCATATAATAAATAATTACCCTCTACTATCCCTAAATGCTACGAAACTACGGAAAATAAGTAAGAATAACATTATTGTTTTGAGATTTCTTATATATTTAATTTGTAAACGTCATAATTTCAATTGTTGTCTGAATTTTGTTTAAAATTCTTAATTATCTATCTTTAATCTTATAATAGATTTATGTAGGTCAGGAATTTTAGTAATTTTATTATTGTATCGCGGTTTATAGTTAAGTTATTATTGCTTCTATTATATTTGTGGCATTCAGTAATTATATTCTTTACTTTTTTAAACTCATCAAATTTTATATAAAAAAAAATACAAAAACTTAATGGTAAGTTTAAGTACAGTTTTATTTTCATATTAATTTATAAACTAAATTTCAGTTGCCATTCTGATTAAATTTACATGAATATAAAAAAAAAATGTTTTTCTACGTCCTTTATTAAACACACCTACCTACGTTACTGATTTCAATTAGGAAATATACTTAATATGCACACTAGCATGGCCGGCTCTTAGGTAAGGCGGACTAGAGGACTCAAGTGATGAAATACCTCAAAAAATTATCAAAGTGTACTTTAAATCACTGGATACTTTTGAACTGCCTTAATGTGTCTTGCCCAAGGCCTCATGAAACCACGATCCACACCAAAACCACTTGTGTGGATATAATTTTTCCAATATTTTTAGTAAATTGGTCATCAAAATCTCAACAATATTTATTCAAAGACGTTTTTATTAATAATGACCCATTTTCTTTAAGTGTTGCATATAATATTTACTATTTTACGGCCGTTCAAAAGCTACGAAAAACGAGTGAAAAAAAAATATATATATATATATTTGGCATTTCATATAAATTTAATTTGTAAACCTTGTTTTTAATTTTGTTTATAACAAAAATAAAATTTCCAAATGACAATTTATAATTAAACTATTATATCAGCATGGTATCACGGTATAAAAATAAAGTATCGAGCAAAGTATCTGAAATACAGATACAAGATACTTAAATTTAAATATCTAGATACAGATACAAATACATATTTCAAAAGTATCCAATTTGTATCTAGATACTTGTAACTAGATACATTGCAAACAATGCATTTAATATATTTTTGACACATTAGTAATCTGTTAAGAATTTACGATTCACTTTTTACGTTAACTTTACAAAGGTCACAAGTTACAGTAATAAACATGTCTGCCCTTAAGTATCCTTTCTAAGAAATAGACTATTTTTTATCATTTAATATTTTTAATATTTTACTCTAATTGGATGATTATACTGAATTTAGTTATGAAATTTTATTTCTGAAATAATACCAAAATTATCTCCCTTACAACGTTATTAGGGTTTTTGGTGGTCTTACTTGCAAAACCGTAAAAAGAACATGTTCTCTTTAAAAGCGATCTTCTGGCCAACCTATCTTCAACAAAACCCGTGCTTCTGAAAATCATGCTATGCATTTTAAATAACCTTTATTACCAATGCGATAGAGCTGTTAGGTCATTACACGTACCGCGGCTCATAGTTAAGAAACCATTAACCACTATTCCATTATATATTCATTTAGAAACTTTTTGTTGATTTGTAATGGCTGTCTTGATGCTCCGACTCCAAGGTCATTTTCTCTAATCGTGATTTGTTGGCAGATGCGGCTGTGACGACTGTGTAACTTCACGGATGGAAGATTCATTACGTCATTCAAGGTCCAGGATAAACGCATATCGTGCACTTGCTTCTCCTTCTCTTATTTCACTTTCCTCTAAGGACCCTATACTTACCGCTTTTGAACTTAGTTGGGAGTTAAGAAGGTAAGTTTATGTTAAAAGCATATTCCTAATTTTGAGTGCACTTTATGTGCACGTGGTACGTGATAGTTTTCTACGTGACTGCTTGCTAGATTATTTCTGTACAATGTTAATAATATTTTCTAACCAAATAAATTTGTGTGGAGTTTCACATTACATTAAAGCACTTGTAATATTACTTTAAAACCTGTTTATTTATTAACATATGCACCTTCATATTGCTAAAATAGTATATTAAAACACAAGTTCATAAGGCATGATTTTACCGCACGCGTAGAACTTAGAAAACGAGTCGTGAAGCGACGAGTTTTATAATAATAATAATTTTATTTAGTGCTTGTACAAGTTTTCACACGTTTACACCAGTCAAAGATCATACATAATTGTTAGAAATATAAATTGAAATATAAATTATAAAATTACAATACAATTGCCAGATGGGTACTTAAAAGGAGAGAGGATTTTTAGTATTTGCTCCAATCAATGCTGTAGTACTCATCAGTGCTGTACAGACAGTTTTCAAGAAAAACCTCTCTAAGTTTTTTCTTGAAGGTCCTGTTATTAACATTTCTGACAGCAGAAGGCAAATAATTGAAGAAACATGCAGCCGAGTAAAGACCGTTTTTTGACTTCTCAAGTCTTATTTTAGGGAGACGAATATTGTCTTTAGAGCGGACATTATAAGAATGACTTCAGGAAACGGTGACAAACTGGGCTGCGTTTTCTTTAACATACACCAGGCAGATATATACAAATAGGCTGTACACTGACATTATTCTACATTTTTTAAAAAGTTCCCGGCAGTGGGCATTATTCATAATTCTAAGAGCTCTTTTTTGGATTATGAAAATGCGGTTGATCGATGAGCTTACTCCCCAATGGACTATACCGTAAGACAAACGAGACTTTTTTTGATTTTTTAATAATATGTGATAACGCGTCAGAACCAGTAACCTGTTGGAACTCACACATTAAGGCCAACCTTTCTCTATGTATTTTTAAGTCATTGTTGAACCAATTAACATTTTTCAGAGTTTGCGGTACCATTCTGGATTTGAATGATTTCCGCATGCATTCTGTGAAAGTATCAAAGAAATCATTGAATAATTTGTTAACATCATTGTTGCTCAAGTTGAAGTTTAGATTTTTGACATTTAAAGTTAGGTTGTGTACAAAATTGTCAATGCTTCCCTGATTTATCACAGTACGCTTACAACAAATTACATTTGAAGTTATGACTTTGTTAACGGGGTAGTATTCAAGATGTACCCCAAAATGGTCAGACATGCCATGGTTCTCGACGACGGTGTTGAGGCACTGCTTGTCGGCATTGGTGATTACGTTATCCATACATGAGCCATTGTTTAGATAAGAAAATCTCGTTATTTCATAGTGTGAAAAACTACAACCATAGCTTTCAACCACGTCTTTGAAAACGGTACTGTTGTTGTCATCTAGTAACAGGTTGGTATTAAAATCACCACATATAAAAAATGTTTTGTTTTTTCGACTTAGTAGTTCCAATACATCGTTAATAACTTTTAAAAAAATTTCAAAACTGCCTGTCGGTGATCTATAAATAGCAATGACTATGATATTGTTGAGCCTAATGGCTGATGTTTCGCAATGATACTCAACGGACATGTTTGAAATTTTTTCGTAGTTATGAGAAATCATATGATTCCGTACAAATATACTAACACCGCCGTTATCCATATTTTGGCGGCAGAAATAATTTGCTAAGTAAAAATTGTTCAAATTATAATACTTGATTTCTTCGTTTCGAAGCCAGTGTTCACACACGCACAGAACATCCACATTTTTATGAAGGTTTATAAATAATTCAACTTCATGAAGTTTGTTACGGAGGCACTGTGAATTTAGTAAATACAAACCGACACATTCTTTAATCAATACATTCAACACATTCTTTAATCGACAAGTGCGGCAAAATGCCTTATGTAACAAGTTTTTTATAATGGTTTTTCTATTTTGCTTTTTCATGTCTTTTAAAATAATAAATTTGCATTATACTATAATCAAACAATCTCCGATGAAGGACTTTGGTATATGAATGTAGCGGTTGGTCGGACTGGTTTAACAATTTTATATTTTGCAAATTACTTCTCAATTTTTGCTTTGTAAAATTTGCGGGTTATTGCACCAATAGTACCAATTTTATGAAATAAAAGATTCAGTGTCAAAATGACACTCTTATGAATGCAAAATATATATATAGTTCCGGGACGATCGTCGATTTACTACAAATACATAGTTACCTACGCTTTCGCAAAAATAAGTAGGTCAGAGATTAGAACACTTATTCAAGTATAATTCATGTCGTTTTGTAATACATAAGAGTCTTTAGTAAGGCTTTTTATATTTAAAATACTGAATTACATAAGGATATATAGTAACAAGTTAAATCATATCTGAGTGGTAGGACACAAAGTGTTGCAGTAAATGGGTATAAATCGGAAATTAATAACATTACTTCCAGTGTTCCACAGGGAACAACTTGCTTTTCAATATTTTTATATATGATATACGAGGTCTGTTCAAAAAGTATCGCGAATTTTGAATTTCCGCGGGTTACGTATATTCGATTTTTTTGTGGCGTTATGTTGGTACTCATGTCTGTCACTTATGCCGACAAGTTCGGCCATTTTGAATGTTCAGTTAATTTTTGATAGTTGCTTTGCTTGCACGTGTTTTGGATCGTCTTCGATTTTTGCCTATACCAAAAAATGAATCAAAGAATCTGTATCAAATTTTGTGTGAAAAACAAAATTAAGTGCGCGGACGCATTTCGAATGTTGACTGTGGCATATGGTGAAGCTACCTTGGACCGAAGCAACAATGATAACGCCCCTGCCCACACATCGTACGCGAATTTTTGGCCAAAAACAACACACGAATAATGCCGCAGCCACCGTATTCCCCAGATCTGGCCCCCTGTGACTTTTTCATGTTCCCTAAACTAAAGAGGCCCATGAAAGGACGACGCTATGCTACGAGTGAGGAGATAAAGACGGCTTCGAAGGAGGAGCTGAACAAGATCACAAAAAATGATTTTTTCAAGTGCTTCGAGGATTGGAAAAAACGTTGGCACAAGTGTATAATATCTGGAGGGGATTACTTTGAATGGGACAAAATAGATATTCATGAATAAATAAATAATTTTTGAAAAAACACAAAATTCGCGATACTTTTTGAACAGACCTCGTAGGTGCTGCTTTCAAAACTCTCGATTCCTTCTTTACGCCGATGATCTAAAATTTTTCCGACAAATAGATGCTCTACAAAATTGCTATAATATGCAATCGGATTTAAACAAATTAGAAAATTATCTCAAAATTAACAAATCAAATATAAATATCACCAAATGTTCAACAATTACTTTTACGAGAAACAGAACCTCTAACAATTACAGTTATTACCTCAAGGATGTAAAATATTGTTCCGTTTCATTCATAAAGGATTAAGGAATTACTTTCGATCAGAAATTAATATTTGATACGCATATGGATCGAATCATCAGGAAATCATATAGAATGCTAGTTTTCATATATCGAGTAAGTAAAGATTTCAAATGCCATCACACTTTTCTTTCAAATATCAATTCGTTTGAAGTCCATTAGAATTTTGTACTATATGTTAGTCTCCTCAATATTTAGTTTATGTAAAAGTATTAAAAAATGTTTAAAATAGTTTTAATAAAACTATTAATTACAGATTTCAAAACTTTCAATTAAATTTGTTATCTCTTTAAATTAGACGAACTATTATAGATATAAACTTTATTTACAAATCACTTAATAATAAAATTAATCTCGGATCGTCTCGAAAATTTATGACATTTGGATAATTTCGAAACAGTTCTACGTTATAGGCAGACAGACAGATACATCAGTGCCGTCCTGATTATATCTGCCAAACCTTCAAACTGTATAAATAACTATTTTACATTACATATTTTATTTTCAGATTAAGTTTTTTGGAACACGAATTTAAAGCTGAATATCAAGAATTAAGAAAACAATGTCAAGATTTTGCCACAGCTCTATTGGACCACACTAGGAGTTCATATGAATTAGAAGTTCTTTTGAATCATGATCCAACTGGGCCAGCTTTTGAGCACGGTGATAGAATGCACTTAAACAGATTGAAACTAGCTATCAAACTGAGGCAGAAAAAGGTTAGTTGAAGACATACATAATAATATTTATCTGTTCCCATATCGCAATAGCAAACTTTGCAATCCATTTAGTATCGTAATGACATACTTTACCGCCCACAACTGGTAAATATTCATTTTGAACTGGTGATATTACATAATTAGGATGTCGTCTCCCAGATCTTTTCCAAACACGGTCACGGTTCTTTAATGGAATTAACCTAAACTAGACCAAACAAAAATAATTCTGTAAATCAAATCAAACACAATTCATTGACAAACAAATTGACGTAATTTTTACTCGGATTACTTAGTAGTTACTCGATTGTCCTTCCATATCACTTGAATGTACCGTAAATACCAGATTTTGGCCAAGAATGCGATTATTCTTCCCAAAAATACAAAATTGCTGAAAAAAATGTTATTTACGGAACGAGGTTACTGAAGTTTGATAGAACGATTACTAACCAAAACAACCAAGATCGATAAGTTTCTTACTTCCCTCCTTCGTTCAAATAATCTATTATAAATTCATCATCATCGCTTTCAATCGACGATGAATCAGTTAAAAATCTTGTTTAATAAATATTGTTGATACATATGGTATGTAATGTGCAGAACACCACAGAATATTGAGTGTGGGGGAGACTGGGGCTGGTGTGCTACAGGGGCAGGTAGGCAAGCCTTATTATTTCAAAAATGGTTAGAGGAACGACACCACCAGTCTCACTGTAGGTAATCATCTGTTTGGTGTTATGTTTAATGTGACCTTCAGTCCATTTTATTTGTTATACGAAGATTATAAACTAAAATCGTGTTTTCAACCTAGTAAGTAAAAATTTTCTTTTTTGAAACTTTTGTTATGTTATATAATCTTTTTAACTATACTATTTTAACTAGTAGTATGTTCAACTGTTTATTTCTTAGCTACCATAACCTGTTTAGTTTTTTTATTTTAAATTGCGTAATCATTCAGTGCTAGCCAGTTTTGAGCTAAATGTGTGTTTGGGGTTGGTCGGCACACTCAAGTGGAGGCAGGTAGGCACTGTGCCTACCAGCCCCGCCCACTACGTTTTTGTATTAGGTATATAATGTTTTCGATTGAATGTTAATATGTTTTTATTTGTTCAGTCCCGATGCGTAATAGTATAAAAGAAAAAGTGAGAGAAGTAATTACTCGAAAGAAATAATGCTGAATGCAGTTAATGCTGTGAATGTTGAATAAATATCCGTGAGTGATACTTGATGGCTAGTCGTCCTGGACAAATTATGACCATATACGACATCCCTGGAAGTGGAGCGTCCTCTTTGCCCTTAGCCTGTTCGTCTACAAACATACAAGCTGGATTCCGTGTGTCAATTTTTCCTTTCAATCCAGATATTTTCTCTGCTTCTGATTTTATGCCAAATTATGGCACTGACCGGCCTAACCCAGAAAGTCCAATTGAAACCCCTACAGTAGAAG
Source organism: Liopterus haemorrhoidalis (assembly GCA_963971575.1). Lineage (NCBI taxonomy): Eukaryota > Metazoa > Arthropoda > Insecta > Coleoptera > Dytiscidae > Liopterus > Liopterus haemorrhoidalis. Next base: position 58,205,792 of record OZ020611.1, read on the forward strand.
ATATCACTACACCTTCGCCTGGGACCACTAAAGCAATAGTGCATTTCGCGATCTCTGATGTGGACAGACAGGAACCAGTACAATCTCGTTCAAGTGACAAACCAAATCTCACGACTTCGTCAGGATCTCCGCCAACTCCAGAAAATATAAGACCACTTCCTAAACCGCCAGCAAAGAAAATAGATAAGAAAAAGAGAGGGAGGAAACAAAGATCATCAACTATCCTGACTGCACACCAGTTAAAAATAAACTAAAAAGGAAAAAGAAGATGCCGAAAACAAAAAGATAGAAGCATGAATTAAAAAAGAACAAAAAGCAGAAAAGGCATGAAGGAGGAAAGAAAAAACAAAGAGGAATTTATTTTAAGTGAAATCAAAATAAATTCTAATAGATTTACCTGGATAATAGATTTTAATTTTTTAATTTTCAATTTATGTTTAAAATAAATTCTTATTTTTATTAGATAGTTATTTGAATGTGCATTTTCAGATAATAAATTTTTATTATGACTTAAAAGTGTATTATTTGGTCATATATGGTATACCTGTGTGCCGCACCTGGGGCAGGTTGGCACATATGTTTTTGGTTTTTAAAGTGAAAAATTGTGTTCACAGAATCAGCATACTAACTTCTAATTTTGCTGATATATAGCCAAATGGTGCCTCTAACATTACCCGTTGTCAGATATTTTTTATCTATCACTGAAAATTTTTTAAAGATCGGAATGTAAAAAGTGTGCCTACCAGCCCCGGTTTCCCCTATGGTAAATGTCTTTGAACAAGGTGTTTCTTAAATTATCAACTACCAGCATATTGTATAGATAACACATGTGCCTTACGTTGCTAAGGTCTCTGGTTTGAATCCCGTTCAGGCATGGAATTTTCAACGTGGAAAATTAGAATCGTCTTGGCCAATTGCCCTAGTAGCAAAGGACATTAAGTTGATCTAAAAAATATATATTTATGTCACAAATATCTTGACTTTTAACACTACAAGCTATTTTTCCAATAAAAAATTTATAATAACAAAAAAAATCGAAATTTTTACTGTGTAATAATTGTATATAGCAGTTCAAAAATGTATCATAATTTATTCTCGTTTAAATCGTTTCTTTTTTTTTTTTCGAGCCTGTGTAAAGCAGTAAAGACTGCCGGGCGATACGTTCGGCCGATATGCCGCTTACGTCGAATATGCTGAATTCGAAACCGTGAATACGAGATGGTTAAATTTGTATGGTTAAAGAAGGTAGGTTCCAAGATCTCAAAAAAAAGATAAATGATTACAATTTACGAAAACTTTAAATTTGACCTTCTGTAACAAATAAAAACTTAATTATTATCAGGTTTAGGTATTAAACTTAGTTATTTTTTCTTGTTTCTTCGCTTTTTACAGATTTTTTAACTCGGATTGATATTCAGAAGTTACTTCGTCAATTTTCATTTTGGAAATAAGGCTTCTTTCCATGGATGGATCAATTCTCACAAAAAAAGTTACAAAAATCATTAGCAAGCCTTAATACTTCGCTCAGATTTTTATCTTATTTTTAAGTCAATGCCATCTTTTCTGAGCTACTTGCGGGTTCCTCTTCAACTGGATCTTCGATAATGAGCATAAGTTCTAAGTCAACTTCAGTCAAGTATTGAGACTCAAAAGTTGAAGTTCAGCAGGTGTTCAAAAACTTTTTTTATATTTGCAAAGGCAGTCGACACTGTAGATCATGCTATTTTTCTAACCATCACATGCTAACCTTCACACAAACTTTAACAGAATATTTGTGTAAAACCACTTTCAGACTGTTTGCAGTTCTATGTGGCATTGTTCTTATTTTATTTCTCAATTATATATATATATATTTATATATATTACATATATTGCATAAATTACGTAACAATATTTTTTTTTTTTCAGTTTGTGGCACACTCAAACGTCCAACAACTTTTGGCCTCCATTTGGTACGAAGGTTTACCAGGCTTCCGAAGAAAAAACATGGTCCTACAAGCATTAGAAATAGTGAGAATAGGCATATTATTACCAGTCTTCTCCATTGGTTACATTCTAGCACCACACTCAGTAGTCGGACAAACTATGAGAAAACCATTTATAAAATTTATATGCCACTCTGCTTCCTACTTTTTCTTCCTTTGTAAGTAATTTTTAATTAATTATAACAATAATTTTCAAAAATTTATTTAATAAGTATCGTTGATTTCTAACACGCAGAACAAATTCCAATAACATACCTACTAAGTTGGCTTTCTGGAGCACAGTATCATAGGCTATTAGCGCCCAGCAGACCATAATAATGTAATAGAGGCAGGTAGTAGTTCTGTGGCCTTCACATGACTATAGAATAGTATACTATTTCATCAACAGCAGCGTCATTTTCTAGGTAACGTAATTTTGGAATGTGGCCCCTTTTTACTCCTATTTTGGCGCATGATACCCTCGCTCCTCATTATCTGTCTCCAGTAGCAAGTTGCCAAACTGTATATGTACAATGTAAAGAAACAGGAGCGCTTTACCTTATTATATTATTTTAAATCCAAACTAAAATTGCAACAGTTGCTAAGGATCGTACTGCAAACTGTTACATTAATATTGAGGATTATAACATAGCCAGATGCAGTCATTACAAGTATCTAAGGTGTACTTTAAATATTAAGACAACACCCTAGCAGAATAACAGTATGCTGTGGAATTTCTTCAGGAGGTGTAATTGGAACTTATGTCTCCGAAGACGTTGCGGGCAACGCTGTAACTGTGAATGCCGACCGCTGCTTTGACATGATTGAGAACTTTCTGTCAATCAATTGGATGATCTGAGTTTAGAAAATATGTAGTTTCAGCAAACTGATGCTACATGTCATTGAACAGAAACCACGAATCGAAATTTTGCACAGAATGTTTCCAGACCGATTATTCTTGAGAAGCGGTGATACCAACTGGCCACAAAGGACTCCAGATATACCACCCTACACTTTTTATGGGAGGTTATTTTAACGGACGTGTCTCTGTCAACAAGCCAACCTCGACGGAACAAATAAAGATTAATATTCTTGCAGCAATAGTTGAAATATCATCTGAAATTTGTGTAAATGCTCTTGAAAGAGCTCGCATTTGAGTGGTAGCATGAGCAAGTATTTTGCCAACATTATATTCCACAAATATTTGAAAGATTCAAATAAATATTAAAAAATCAGCTGTGGCCACCACAGAAGACGTAATCAAATAAATATCTCAGTGGCTGAAGAAGTGTTTGGTATATTCTATGATAATTGTCCATTCTTGGCGAAAATTAAGCGATGGTACATTTTGTAATAAGTAACTAAGAGGGAAACTTAAATTTTTATATTGTACGTTTGTAATATCATCTTAAGGTGGTAGTTCTGAAATGACACCTTTCAAAATATGTTATAATTAATTGGCATTAATTTTTATGTTTCACCATGTTCACGCTAATTAAGAATCTGACATTTGTAATTTTTGGATAAATATAACCTTAATATAATGAAACAACCAAAATTGAAAAGCCAGTTTTACAAGTTCACATGGTTACATCAAAATCCATTTACTACAAAATAGTCATAAAAGTCACCAGATCTAGTAACGTATGACAAAATGAAATATATATAGGATTACCGTACGTCCCGGTTTGACCGGGACAGTCCCAGTTTTTAATATTATGTCCCGGTTTTCAACATATGTCCCGGTTTTCAACATATGTCCCGGTTTTCAACATATGTCCCGGTTTTCAACATATGTCCCGGTTTTTTAGTATTAGTCTTTTTTATTGCTCATCACTTCTATTTTGGGACTGAGGATCTTTTTTTTTGCTCGTCCCTAGTATTTTTGGAGTGTAACCTTTTTTTAGTATACTCTTTTTCTGTAAAAAAAAATCTGGTCAGCCTATTTTACTCCGTCCCGGTTTGGCGCATAAAAAATATGGTAACCCTAAATATATAATACAATAATTTTCAACATGGTGGTTTTGAACTAGAAGATGTTCCACGTTCTGGATGACCTGAACAAGTAGTAATTCCGGAAAATGTAGCTGTTAAAAATTTATTTAAAAAACGCCATTTAATATACAAGCAGATAAAGGAAACCCTCAAAATTAATACACTTGTCTTGAATAATACAATTCTGTACGGTAAATTAAATTTGAGAAAGATTTTTGCGCCAACAACGAGCTTTTTTTTGTTAGAAAGTTACACATCTTGGCTGTTTAAAGAAATCATTGACAGGCACTTTTGAGTCCCCTTAAGATTCCGGGGTCCGACACTGGGAACGTAATTAGCGTCATGATAAAATCGCCTCTGCCTTCGTTTGTACAGTAGTCCGGCTCTCAAAGACTGAGATCAAAATAAGTTTTTTTTTTATAAAATTGTAATGTAAATCAAAAAGAAATGTACATTCGTAAATATATACGGATCTGACCGTCAAATAATAGAAACAGATACCGCCGTCACACAGATGTGAAACTTAGCCTAGGATAACTTGTTTTATTATATTGTATTGCTGACTTAAATTATTTATGACCAGAGAGAGGTCACTGTTAGGTGAACTGGATTAAGTGCACTAAAGGCGGCAAATTATAATTGATATTTGTTTGATAAATTACCTCCTTTATTCCACTTTTTCCGACCCATGATCAGTTAGTCGATTAATTAATAATTATTGCCATCTCTAAGTGTATCGCAACAATACACGACCCAATCGGAGAGCAGGGTAGTTGAGAACACTTTCCTAGATCATAGATCTAGTCTGTAAATAGTCCTATCAGCAGGAATCCCATCCCATTATATATTCACACTCTTGTTGAATCCTCAGAGATGAAGGTGTATGAAAATGGTTTATTGTGAGACGTTAATCGTGTAGGAGGAATTCTGTAGATTAATAGCTCCTTTAACAGCTGCCTCCCTAATTCTCTTTGTATTGGTTCATTGAACTTCATTTGAAATATAATTCTCACGTCAGAGACAGGTCGTTAACTATCACATCCGTGAGAACATTACCCGCGACAGCTGTATAATCGATAACCAAAAGAACATCGCGAGCAAACCACAGAATCATATTAAAGAAAGAATATATATCTACAATCACTTGGGATATTTTTGTATTTTATAACTGATTCAAAGCACTATCGGCTGAGGAATAATAAAGTTAAAAAAGAGAGTAGCTTAAGGACAGTTAAAAATATATTCTAATTTTATTTGTGAAATTTGTACATTATATGTATCACAGCAGTGCTTCCGAAACTTTTTAAACCCAGTCTCCTTCATTGTGGCAGATCTGTCGATCCCCTATAAGTTAATTAAATAATAATATTATTTTCATTTAGACAAATATATTTTTCCACGACTATATATATAGATATACGTTCATTACAGTTAAAATTGTCGTATTTTGTAACTGTATTTTTTGTTAGAGTTGGTCTTGGAAAGTCAATGGAACTGATTAATTATCAGCTGACTCAAATGTTGTTATTTTAAGGCCGCGGTCTGACTGATCGAGTGCTGTCAATCGTTTGCTGTCGAGCAAATTTCAAACACACGTTAACTAAGGGCATGCGTCGCACTGAACCATCGTTTGCTGTCAAGTAGCATCAAGTTGTTTGCATTTCAAACCGGTTTGAATTGCCCGACGCAATAACACATGCGCATTTAAGCATATACAGTCCATAACCATATATTATTTGACAGTTGGATTGTCAATTTTTGCGCATACATACTAATATTGTATAAAATACAACTTATTGCCCAAATATTACCTCAAAAATCAAAATTAACTGTTTGATAGTATTATTTTAGGTTGGAATATGCACTATTTGACAAGTGAGAAACAAATTTACTTGACACTGAATGATCGGTAATACTCGGTCAGTCAGACCAGTTATTAAATTTTTAAATGGCACTACACGACTCGGCGCTACGTTACACATCGGCGCGCGATCAGTCAGACTGCTGCCTAACTGAATTTACATTCTGCATGACACGTGCATGTCCGTTGCTAGACAACGTAATAAATAGGTTGAAAACAAATGTCAAATTATTGTTAGTTTATAAAAAGAACTGAATAAAAATTAAATACGTAATAAAGGTATAGTCGTGAAAAAAGCATATTATGAAGCATGGAATAGTCATTCCATGCTTGTTACATAATACTTATTAATATATTCTGTAACAAGGTTGTAATGAGAAAATGCGATACGAGTGGAACATTCCGAGCGCGAGCCACAGGCGAGCGTGAGGAACCACGAGCATCGAATTTTCTCTTCCAACCGAGTCACAGACCCTACTTTCTCCACGACTTTTTCCTACGTGTTCCACTCGCATCGAATTTTCTCATTCCAACCTTGTTACAGAATATACTATTATACCACTGTGGCACTTTTAAGCATTAGTGCCTAAAGTGTTGCGATGGTAGCTAACTATCCTTGCCAAAAATGATCAAATGTACACTATCATGTTATAAAATAAATAAATGAAAGAGATATGTATATTAAAACACTTTTGTAAACCAGTATTTGGTTTGATGGGAGCAGTGGGTGTAAGGATGCGTGGAGCTTGGAGTATGTCTAGGGTTACTTTAAATGGTATTACATATTTTAACATTTTTTCTGCTAATGTGGATTAAATATTAACATAATAAAAATTAAAAAATTAGAGAATTAGTTAGTTAACATTTTTGGCGCACAGCAACGGTGGCTATTTGCGATAAAAATTGGACTAAGCGTTTACTTTTAAATTAATATTTAAGGTTCCAACACATGATATGTCTACAAGTTGATCTTGATCTATGAGTTTGATGTTTCATTCCGCTGACTTCGCAGTGAAAAAATTTTCTAGTCCAAGTTCTAAACTATAAATAATCTATAAATGTCCAACGTTTGATTTAGCATGGCAATAATATAGAATTATAACCACAGTTGCATATATTTTTATTTTCAAGGAAATATCTAATCGACGAATGATTTTTTTAAGTTATTTCCTGAAATTTACCAGCGGACCCCCATTAATCTGCGGACCACAGTTTTGAAAACTCTGCATGAGACCATACAGGGTTGTTATGGTGAATTTTATGGAGAAGAGCAATGGGAATATTAAGGATAAAAAAGGAAGTAACAAACTGAAAAATTATGAATGTTGATTATGCTATAGTTGAAGACATAAGCACAAATAAGTGATATATAAGTGGTGGCCTGCGGATCTTTCGTGACACTTGGAGCCTTCTTTGGCGCATTTGCTTTTATTAAAAATATGATTTTCGATTACGTTATTATAGACATTGCTGTTAACAACCTTATTCTACTTTCGTTTCGGTTTAGTCTGTTAGGATTAGCTGTGTTATGCATTCAGTATACAAAATCGCAATGGCCCGTTAGGAATTTTGACGCAATATGACATGAAAAAAATCGGTTGGAAAATGTCATGCGGTGCATAAAAGTTTTCGGCGCACAACTGGCTGATATGATACAGTCATTGCATAAAAGATTGCTAAAACAAGTCTGGACATAAACAGAGAGAGAAAGGAGGAAAATGGAAGACCTGGAGACAGATGGCGCAATAGAAGGGATCGAAAATGAGACAAGTATAAAAAGATAACGAAGAGTATTAGTAGGATTGAGTAGTAGTAAGAAGCCGTACAACAATGTAAACTTATAATATATCGTATTACAGAACATGTTTCAACTCCTTTTTGCCCTTTGTGTATTTATGTATGTCCATGTATGCTTCGATAATGACCAGGATATTTTTTAAATTTATTCAAATATCATATTTACTTCGCTGTGTAGTTTTAAAGAGCATTGAACCTTATAATAATTTTCATTTTTCTTTCCATTTTGGAATTATTGGATTATGCCGGGCGCAAATAGTGATCGATGCTGAGTGTTGTAAAGCATTTTTTTCAAAATGTCACTTTAATGTGCTTTGTTCTTTCAGTTTTACTTATTCTGGCCTCACAGCGCATAGAGACCCTAGTGGGAATATTGTTTTCTCAAGAGAATGAAACACAAGAAGACGAAAAGTTCGATGTTAAGAGAGGCGAACCACCTTCCATTATAGAATGCTTAATCCTTGCCTGGGTTTCTGGTAAGTGCTTTATTTTTCATTATATATCCTAAAAGATGAATAGAGAGAAATTTTATATATACTTACCTGCACTATGCTTCACTATTTCTTAATTAATTAACGTAGGCATCTTATATATATATTTGTTTTACCGCTTATGCAAGCCAATTCTATGTACTCAATGGACGGTGTCAAACCAAAATTGACGTTTTCAGACCAGGGGAATGGTCTGAAAACGTTTTTCATGTTTTTTGGAGCTCTTGCACCCTGATTATATAGCAGCGATGACAGAGAAAATTTCACAAATGGTCTGAATACGAGGGTAGATCGTATATTTATATACAAATTTAGTTCACTGATTTGTCGTGAAGAGCGCGCGCCAGTAGTTTTTGTATATAACTTTTTATACAAAAAATGTACGATTCCGACTTTGTCAGACCAGCACATTCAGTCGACGTTGTCAAGCCTTAAATCTGGCAATACTGTATAGAATGAGCTAGATAAATATTCTAGTCATGATAATTTTAGTTCATTGTAAGAACTTAAATATTTTCTTTCAATTTGTCTTACAGAAAAACTTTAAACTCAAATTTAGTTTTGGCAGACTCGTAGATACTTGAAAACAATGCATATAACCGATTTGTTCAAATTTGTTCAAATTAAAATTTTGGTATTTGCGACATGAAATTCTTCTTTTTTTCCAATTTAGAAATAATTACATTTTTATAGTTTATAGATTTTTGAAAGCGTGCTGAATGTTACTGCTTCAAATGAGACGTTAAATTTATTTAATATTTTTATTAGAATCCCAAATAAATGTACATTTTAATAAGTTTGAACTTTGTTCATATATTTCACAAAAAATTATTCTAATACGGACATCAATGTCCATAATTTATTCTTAATTCCAAAGAAGAACACAAAAGGTTTCAAATTACAAATAACTCGTTTGAACAATTACTTTTCTTAATTGTAAAAAATAAAAATAATTGTAAAAAACAAAAGTTCCCATTTCATTTTGAGTATTGAACATTTATGTGTACGTTTAAGAGCGTACTGTACCTGGGTTACGCTCAACGAATACGTCCATTTGAAAGGGCCAATTTGAACCAAATGTTGTCGGATCAATTTGATTTTTTTTTTAATTTGAAGATAAATATTGGCTCCGTTGGATTTAAGAGTTAAAATTTGGTTTTATTTTTAATTTTCAGTTTTACAATGTCCTAAACTTTGTCTAACTTCACATCACTATTCCTCCGTAAATCAATAACAATTGCAAATTCCATAGCTAGAATCCTATAGATTGTACTTTTATCTTTAAAATGAGTCCTTATTTATGAAAATTAATTAATATTTAGCACCAATTCTTTGGCCCACACCGAAACACTATTTATATGAAATACTGGCATTTACAAGCATCGAGAGATGTATCCATCTGGTAGCGTGGTTTTAAACTAATCTAATCATAGTAGAGGGAGTCTTATGCTCCGCCTTCGTTTCCTACACATATCTTTGAATTCGGTTGAAATGGGTAACAGAAGATCTTTGGAATAAAACAGTTTGTGACGTCAAATTTACCTGTTTTATTTTAGACTTTCCGTGGTAGAATACAAATTCATATTGACACAAAAAAATGGTCCCAAAAATTAAGTTAAATAATTATGGCCGGCTTCTGAAAGCTTAGTTAACTATAACCAAATGGTCAGAACATGGTTGTTATGGTAACGTATGGGATTGTTATACTGTAATCGAGTTTAACCAAAAGGTTAAATCAACCCCTAAAGGGGTGAATCTATGATTATTAACATAATTTTTTGATGATAAAAAAAAACTCTTATTTCTACAAAATTATCTGTAAAATCAGAATTGGTAATAAATATTAATCACTTTTCACATACAAGAGCTTATTTTAAAGATAAAATTACAATATAGAGTGGTTAAGTGTTAACATTTGTAATTTTTATTCATTTACTGAGTAACAGTCATGTGAAATTGAAAAAAGTATAGCACTGTAAAATTGAAAATTAAAAATAAATCAAAATACAAATTTAAACTTATTAAAATATTTAATTTATTTACTTTATTTTTTATTAAAATTTATTTACTTATTTACTTATTAAAATTTTGATATTTTCTTTCATATCTTGAAATTAAAAAAAAAAATCAAATTGATTCGAATGTATTTAATCTATATTTTATGATTCCCAAAACTACAGGTTGATTTATAAATATTAGCACTTTTCCCTCTCCCTGTAAGCTACTTCCACTTTGGTCACTCCCCCAATGACGTAATACGACTTCTCGCCACCGCACCCCGCGTGCAACGATGGACTTGGAGGTGGCTACATTCGCCTCTTAACTTCAAATTTTAAGATGCCATATCATAGGCTCGAAACCTGGTTTCACTCTGTCATGACATTAAATTACGAGAAAATATATATAGGTCTTGTTTTTTGAATGTCAGATAAATAAACCAATAGAAAAAAAGCATATCAGACAGACAGAGAGATTTTTTTTGTGAATTTTGTCTTAGATTCACTTGGAACATGTAGAAACGAAAAATGGGTACCAAGAAAAAATTATGTGAAGTGTGAATTTTCACACGTTTCAGGGTTTCGCAGGTATTTAGTGAATGATGATTATTTGGGAAGCCTGAACAAATTTTATGTTAAAATATTTTTTTATTAATTTTAATTCGAATGCCTAATTTTTATTTTTATATAGCAAGGTTCATTAATATATTGAAAATTGCGCCTACGGCTTCCATTGGTTGTTTAAGTCATAAACTCCGCCCCTCTGATTTCGTATACATTCAAACATAGAATTAAATTATAATATCAACACTTCCCACTGGTTATTAAATTTACGCTTTTAAAAATTAAATGCAACATTTGCCAAAATATAACTAGAATTTTGACAAAATAATTTAAACAAAATAAAAATGCAAAAAAAAAAACAGAAAAAATAAAAATTGACGGGAGTTGAACAGTAGTTGGCAACTAACGAAGCGAGAACGTTACCACTGATCTACGAACGTTCACTCCTTTACTGTGTTAAATAGCGGATTAAATATTTTACATATTTTAGTTAAAAACACAAAAAATGCGTTATTTTCCGAAAACATAATCTGATCAAAAAATCCTGTTTTACTATTCCGGTTCACACCAATGTACATTACTTAAAATTTTTTCAGATTTTTAGTTTAAACCATCTGGGCTACAGGGTGTGGGACAAAATTTTGCACAATTCTCGAAAAAATCGCGTCAAAATAATCTATTTTGCAAAAATAAAATTTTGATCGTTAATTCAGGTTTCAAGGGCTTTCATTTGATACCATACACAGAATTGTAAAATTTTTTTTTTTTTTTTCGATGAGCATATATTTGCTTATATTTTTAGGGGAATATGTTTTTTAGATGTTTTAGTATTTTTCCTATGTGCGGGTCAAAGAGTTGTATAAGCATGTCAAATTTCAACTCTCTAGGTTTAGCCGTTTGGCTACAATTTTTACCGAACAGACAGACAGACAGACAGACAGACAGAAAGACAGACAGACGACAAAATGACGGTATAAGGGTGTTTTGGTCATACCTACAAAACCCTAAAAATGAGTATAAATGTTTATATATGATTTTTTCAAGTACTTTTTCAAAGACATTTAATTTTGAGATTAGACGATAAAATGACGGTAAAAAGAACAGATTTAACCTCCAATTTTATTTATATATGTAAATTTTCCACAACTTTGTAAATTTCACTTAGAAGATAAAAGGTTGTTAAATGATGCTTGTTGTTACGTTTCACAGATTAGTTCACTGACTGTAGTTTCGGCTCACCGTAAATTTGAGAATTGCCAGAGCCGAAACTGCACTAAAAAAAAAAAAAAAAAAAACAGTGAGATATAACAAAAAGGTCTAATTAAACAACCTTTTACAAATATTATTTTTTTCTCGTTTATGATCCACCTGACACGCATACTTCTTTTTGGTGTATAGAGTTTCGTTTATCGGTGATTCTAAGGATCTTGCTTAATTTTACTTATCACAAGCAAGCCTGTGGCTGCCAGCAATAAATCGTTTGTGCTTGCCGTTGACCGCTCGCAAGTAGATAACAATTAAATTGTTAAAATAATTTGTGTAAAAAATATTTAGACAAATTACGGGCTCTGCTTAGCAACCGGCTATAAGCTGTACGGGCATTTCTGTGTGCGCTAAAAAATAGACGTAATCCTGTCTATATTACTCCTACATGTACACAGATTGAAAATGTGGTCACAAAACTTGAAATCAAGATCTAGATCTAGACTCATCTCGCGCTGTCGGGTCAATGATGATGATGACTTCTCTTTATTTTTCATATGAGAAATATAATTGTAAATATTACCTTTTATTATCACGACAGTAATAGTTTACTGAATTTATACAGTAATAAATGTCCTTAATAACAAAATACGTAAATAATACGCCAATATAATTAAAACCAAGATACAATTTGTAAAAATATATTTTAATGCGCAGTACAACCTAGTGGCTGTGCTTTTCGGGTCAGGTATGCGACAGTATTGACTAATATTTCTTCATTTTATTGAGTAACAAAATTATTTAATTTGAAGTGTAATCATTTTCAAAAACGCGTGAAAAAAAAACAACACAGGAGGATCCCCCGAATATATTTTATGTATAAAATAATAATCGGCATATATTAAATGTAATTACTAACTTATGATCAAAAAGTCTTTCAGTCTCAGATGGCTTATGTATTATAAATCGCAGATCTTCTTTTGTTAATTGAGTATTCATAATGCACGTGTCATTTGTCGAAAAAAAAGGAGATTTTCTTATATAAAACATAGCCGCCCGAAGAAAGGACATTTTGATCCACATGTTACATTGCAAATACGTATATGAATTATCAACAAGTGTTTTTTCACATATAATATTATTATTATTTATTTAAAATGCACTCTTGAGTGTAAACATACTCCTGAACAGTAGGACTGAATGAGTCGGTTTGAATGTTTTCAACTTTACAAATCATATTATACACTATGATAATATTGGCAACGTCGCAAGGCCTGACAATGTCGATTGAACAACACTATTTTATACAGGTGATACTGAAAAAGCGGTTCCATATACTGGGTCTAATAATGTTTATTAAACATAGCGAATTTTTTTTTTGAGATTTTCTTACCCCTCTCAGTGTGCCCTGAGAGTTATAACTGGTAGATTCTATATCTGGCATATATACACGCGAAATCCTTTAAATAACGGTAGGTCTTAGGTCGCCTGTTGGATATCATTGGTCTGACCACGTCGGTTGTATCAATATATATATATATATATATATATATATATATATATATATATATATATATATATATATATATATATATATATGGTATATTAGGGTAACTGCAGCGAATTTCGACTACCAAATTTATTTATTTTTTAATTTACGTACTATTCAATATTTTGGTAGGAAAGTGGTCCCAATCGATACCTCATTCACTTAGCGTTAGGTGCTAAATATTTTCACGATGAAACAAGCTGTTATTACAACTAAAGTTCGACATAAAGAAAATATGAAAAAAACGTTGATTTCAAAAAAGTGATGTTAATATCGACTACCCTAAAATTTTAAGATAATCAACGTTTCTTGTCTGTTTTACATTTTATTTAGGTAAAAGAATATAATAATAGAGACTTTTAGTAAGACGTGATTTTAACTGTCGTCAAATTAGGTAAGTGAAACATGCATGGATGTAATATCGACTAGTCCGTAGTAGCTTCATTCCTCCTAGTCGATATTACCTGCAATCAAATCTGTTTTATTTAGCCTGTGATATTGTAACAAAATATTATGAAAATCAAATTTTACCAGCTAATATATATGCATTTGGATCAGTTCTTATCAGTTTATTCAATGCAAAATATTTTGTTCAACTTTCCTTTGATAAACAACTGCTATTTAAAACCAATAAAAAATATTTTAACACCTAAATAATATAAATATCTACACTGTTCGTCTAACGACATTCACACGTGGCTTAAAATAAAGTGAGGTTAGTTTTTCACATAAACATAGTGTTACGTTATACTACCGCTATATGGCAGCAATTATTTAGAGAAATAATGGGATAGTCGAAATTACCTGCGTAGTCGAAATTCGCTGCAGTTACCCTACATATCATAGAAATATTAATTAGTTACACATAGTAAATAATACATGAAAATACTTCTTAAGCAATAGACATACTAATTTATAAATTCTGTAAAAAATGGCCTTTGTTTAAATATTTTACTGTTTCATTTTTGAGGGAAGAGAGTTATATTCGTTACAATCTTTTATAAATAAAGCATTAATGCATCATTTTAGTCTAGCTTTTTTTTAATATAAATATTATAACAGTTTCTTCTGAAATATGAATGAGTTTCTTTATTAAAGTTATATAGTTAGACAAGTATTTTGAATTGAAGTATAACGATTACATTTTAAAATAATTCTCATTCCTCTGTTTTGCAGTTTTTGTAAGGCTAATTAATGCCTAATAAAAATAATACATCACTTAATAGTGATGTATTGTTTCATAAATAAAAAATTGATGAACAGTATTGAAAATAAGGCTGTACGATACTTTTATAAATAGGATACTTAGTCCATTAAGAAACTTCTGATTTTTTTTTATAGATATATACGAAAAGAGATTTAAAAGTTAAATTACAATCTAAGATTAATCCTAAATATTTCAATTCCATAACAATTTTACTATTTACATTGTCAAGATTAAGAGATATGTTAGTAAAATTAATTTTATCTAAAAAAAATTTACTTGCAATTATCATTGTCTTAGTTTTATTTAAATTTAATTTGAGCTTATTTATTTGAGCTTATAATTTGAGCTTATAATTTGAGCTTATAATTGGAAATAAATTGTAATTCGGCTGAGTTCATGTTGCAATTGTTTTTTTGCACTATTTAAATTATTATCAGGAATAGGTAGAAGAGTATTATAAGCATACAAGTTTACTATTGCATTTCAATATTAAGTTTATATCATTCATATAAATAATAAAGGCCGTGTCACTCTACCCTGAGGTACTCCAACATTATTTTTACAAACAGAGGAAACAATTGTATTAACTTTAGTTTCTGCCAACGAGTCTATAACTGTTCCACCTATACCACACTGCAAAACAGATCTGTTAATAGTTTCAAAAGCTCTTTTGAGATCTAAAAACGCAACAATATATTTATTATTGTCAATATCTTTTTTTATTTTGAAACAGTTAACTGAATAACAGTTTTACACAAGAAGTTTTGGCAACAGCCAGATTTATTACCTATAAAGATATGATTGGTTTTGTCAAATTAAAAATAATTTGACAATTGATTATTTGCTGCTAGTTCAATAATTTTTTCAATGAAAGGCAAAGTTTTAACAGATCTGAAACTGCTCGCTTTGCTGCATCACTTGAATTTTTTATTTTGGGAATTTGTACCGCTGTACTAGTTTTAAGTGCACTGGGAAAAACTCCAGTTTCAAGTGAACAATTTACCAAATTAAGTAAAACATGAACAATAACATCAAAAATATTTTTTACAATTTTGCTGCTTAAAATATCAAAATGACTAAATTTATTGTTTATTGATTTTACAATTGAGTTCAAAATTAGTAAATTTAGAATTTAAAACAAAATGAAATGACATATCGTCATCGCCGAAAGAACAAGTTTGTAGGTCCTGACTGGGCCAGTCTTGTAAACATAATCTGGTCTATTTAATGTTGTACCGTAAATTTTAAATTTAGTGGTCTATTGGTGATAATTAGGCACTAATAGCGTAGGGGTCAATTCACTCGGTTTGTTTCAACCGATTATTACAATTTATAACGTTGTTTGTATTCTAGATCAGTGCTTCTCAAACTTTTTGATGTCGCGGCTCCCCTGCATCTCAAATCAATAACCCACGGCCCCCCTAATTTTTGTTTTTGGAACCAAGATTAGTTAAAATATATACATAATTAAATAATTAAGTGTTATATTTGCGGCTCTTCGCGGCCCCCTTGTGGGAACATCACGGCCCCCTAGGGGGCCGCGGCCCACCACTTTAAGAAGCACCGTTCTAGATATTCTATATTTTTGTATTTATCATGTTGCTCTTTATATATTTGTTTCACATATTTATAGGTTTCTTATTTGATATTGATGAACATACACACATGTTGTGCAGATGCGCATTCCTTTCCCAAGTTAGTACCATAAAATGTTTTGCAATTTATTGCATTTATCATATTGAGTGTCCCACCATTCTTACGGCTCATCCATTGACCACTTATTTGGAGACGATTTCGATGTTTAATTTTAATATTTACCATTGTGGAATATATCTTTTCGCATGTAGAAACTAAAAGCTGAAAATTTCTTCAAACTGGTGCGAATATTCCCTTTGGGCCGGAAACCAAAATTTGACAACGGAAATGAACTGTACAGTACGTGGGTGAAACTTATAAGAAAATAGCATGTTCAAATGAGTCAACTTGGATAACGCAGTTGAACAAATTTCTACTTTATTTCAAAAAGAAGCGTTACTGCTCCCTTCGGAACAAAATCATTTTATTCTAGCTCGGCATCCTCTGATTTACTAGTAAGTCGGGTTAGGATTATTGGTACACAACGATAAAAGTCTGAAACAAATTAAAATAATGAGCAAAATAATTATCTCAAAAATGTAAAAATTAAAATTAAAGACATTTTATAAATCTTTGTGAGTCCCTTAATAATCTTTCGCTGATCCTTAGCTAAAAACTCCTCCTCTACTCGACTGACGACTGACAGAAATACACCAAACCAAAATGGCAACTGAAAAACATCGTTTTCCTATTTTCCGTCCACCGTATTTTAACCAAAAACAAAAGTTTATTTATCTTTGCTTGTATCACGTTAGTCTCTAATTGACATATTTAATTGAAAAGATTTTTATTTTTCTATAGGTTTAATATGGAGTGAAGTGAAACAGTTGTGGGACGTAGGTTTAGAAGAATATGTGAATGATATGTGGAATGTAATTGACTTTGTCACCAATTCACTTTATGTCGCGACAGTAGCATTGAGAATAGTTTCATATTATCAGGTAAGAACGTCTTTATATTAAACACAAATATTCTTATCTTCTTATCACAGTTTCTCTGCACTACTTTTTTATCAGAATACCGATGAAAGAAACCAACAAATGTTTCAGGTACAAGGTATGCCAAAAACAGTTTTGGGTGAAAAACAGTACAGAGAAGAATGGGATGCTTGGGATCCCATGCTCATATCTGAAGGACTCTTTTCAGCTGCCAATATTTTTAGGTAAGTTTTTTGGTGATATCTTTTGTTTGGACAAAAAGGTGAATCATATACAATTGAGCCCAGCTCATACGTTAGGATATCAGTTTCCACCGAGTAGCAAAAAAAAAACACAGACTTTTTTACCTTGATCACTACTATTGATTTATTTATTGCTCATATTGAAATTTCCACTGGTTAGTAGTGTAAAGTACACATATATTTACATCAAAATAATAATAACCTTAAAGACTGTATTATAATTTGTTTCACTTCTGACTTAAACTGAGTAAACGTAATGAAGAAAATATCACAGCCATTGAAGTAGTGGTCAAATAATATCATGATTCTGACATTAATTCATTTGTTGTTCTTGAGTTGCTCAAGTATTCTTTTAGGGTATGTTGCATATCGACCTGAATACAACGGTTTGCCAAAATCACTAAATCATAGCGAGCGAAACGATAAAATATTTAAAATACAAATATATAATGAAATGTGTTTGTATTGATGCTAGTCTGTCTATGTAAATACTATATTGAGTACACCATATTGTACTCGCATATTCCAAATGGGAAATGACTAGATATTTGTAAAATTGGATATGAAGCCAAGGGTTTTAAATGCAGATATTAGTCGTTTTGTCTATGTGAACGTTAAATTTTAACTTACACCTGAAGTAAACACCAAGATTTTTAACAACTTGTAGCTGATTAAGACTTGCACTTCCAATGGTGTACTTATATTTAATGAGAATATATATTTCTGGTAAAGTTGGTGGAGTTGCATTAATCCAGATACAAATAAAGTTTGTTGTGCATACAGTATAAGTGAAAATGAACTAAATCTGAATTAAGATCTTGATACTTATATTAACAATATTCTTTTAAAATTTGTAAGTCGTCGCCGTATAAAACAAAATTAGAATACTGAATACATAAAGTTACCGGTAGTTATATCAACAAAGCTAGACACGAAATTAAAATTTTATCCATTTAAAATTTCCTACTCTATATTGTTGTCTGAAATTTCAAAATTTCCAAGTGTATAACTTACAGTACACAAAATTCAGATTTTAAGCAACACTTGCGAACGCACAGTTTATGCTCCCATTTTAAATTTGCGCGTGAAGAATTATATACTCCATTTATTAGTAAAATAAAAAAGTTTTATATCAAATAATTATAAAATTATATACTTTGATTTTGTCCTCCTGTGACCCATTCCAACACACTTTACCTCGTTGTCGGGTTGCAACTTCCATGATTTATTTTTCCATCTATCAGATCTTTTTTTCCTTACTGACTCAAGTAAATGCTTTAAAAGTTCAAGACAAAAATATTTATTTACTGGTTCACCTGTTGGCACCCATCACTATGAATAATCTCTTGAGAATGAAATAATGTGATAAATATGGTTTTCACATACGACTTGACTTGTAAAATTTTCTTGGAGCAGTCGATATTTTTTGTTGCGAAAACTGAAATTTTGTTTACACGTCATAGCAGTAAATTCAACTATCATAACCTGTGATGATGCTATCTATAAAGTTAGGTTCGCTTTCTACCTTTCATAAAGTTCTTCTGTTGCCCTATTTTTTTGGTCTTTTGTTTAGAGACGAGAAATAAACTTTGAAACAACACGACGCCTAAAAGATGGATCAAATTGTCTTAACAAGACTTTTACGATATTCCTACCTCTTTTGCAACATCTCTTGCAGTCAATCATCATTGGCACTTTTCGTCGGTTTTAGATATTGAAGCCTATCCAATGTCTTATCATATTTTATTGAATTTCTATCATTTTTAATACACTCGAACTATTTAACACATGCATCTTCTCCAAAATCTCAATTCTTTTCAAGCTTTAATCAAAATTTTACATAGGCACACTGCTGTTTGATCATCTAAAACTTTTAAAAATCACTGAATTAATGAAAATCGAATTACAAAAACCGCTATAAAATTCGAACGAAATAACTTATGGCCGGTTGCTTAAGGACAAGTTAATTGTTGTAACTCGAGTTATCCCTAACTCAAGTTAAAATCATAGGTCTCTGTATATTGTTTTGATTCGATAATCCAAGTTAAAACATTCAACTCGTTGTTAGCAACTAGCCATTAGAAAAACAAACTCAACAGCAGTCAACTTATAAATAATAATTGCATCATATCGAGTCGCCTTCCCATTTTTCGGTTACTATCGGTGTACAAATAAGTTTCCGCCGTTTGAAAAAAGAAGGTGGTATTGAAATTGTCAGATGTAAAACGTAATATCGTAAGTTTGGACATCTGGTAACAACATAACCTTGAAGTATTAGTGACTCCGTATCAGCATCACATATTTTTTTCGTGCGAAAATATCAAATTTTGTGCCGAATACATTTGCGAGAACTTTTGATTTACTTCTTTAATTTGAAAAAATCTGCAGCTGAGGCGCATCGATTGCTTGTAGAAGCATATGGTGAGGCTGCATTAAGTGAGAGAAGTTGTCGTGAGTGGTTTCAAAAGTTTAAAAATGATGAGTTTGACGTGGAAGACTAAGAACGTAGTGGAAGGCCGAAAGTGTACGAAGACACGGAATTGGAAGTATTATAGGAGGAAGATTCGCGCCAAACTCAAGAAGAACTTGCATTTGCAGTGACTCAACAAGCAACTTAACATCGTTTAAAATCGTTGGGAATGAGTCAAAAACAAGGAAATTGGGTTCCATATAAACTGAAACCGAGAGACGCTGAACGCCGATTTGGCACGTGTGAAATGCTGCTTAGCAGGCATAAAAGTAAGGGTTTTTTGCATCGTATAGTCACTGGTGATGAAAAATGGATCCACTACGATAACCCAAAGAAGAGAAAATCATGGGGACCACCTAGCCATGCTTCAAGATTGACAGCCAAACCGAATATTCATAGAAAAAAACTCATAAGCTGCTCAAACCGAGCGAAATCATTACTGGAGCTCTCTACCGAACACAATTAATGGAATTGAGCCGAGTACTCAAGGAAAAACGCGCCCATTACTACCCTGGACACGACAAAATGATTCTCCTACATGATAATGTTCATCCGCATGTTGCGGCACCGGTCAATACCTATTTGGAAACACTTAATTGGGAAGTCCTACCGTACCCGCTGTATTCACCAGACATTGCTCCATTCCGATTATCACTTGTTCCGGTCGATGGCACATGGTCTTCTCTGAGCAGCGCTTTACATCATATGAAGATACCAAAAATTGGGTCGATTCGTTGATAGCCTAAAAAGATGTAGAGAAGTAGTGGCTAGTGATGGACAATACTTTGGATAAAACATAATGTACCGTTCTTTCACAATAAATTCCTAATTTTTGATAGAAAATGGCGGAAACTTATTTGCGCACCTGTTAGACATTGCGCATCGTACATACTTCGTGTGTTTTTTTATTAAACCTTGTATACACGTACCTTATTAAGAAATCTTTGATGAGCCTAATATGCCATACTTTTTTCTTCTTATTCCTGGATGTAAATACATATTAAAATGTTTTTATTTGTTACAGTTCCTTAAAATTAGTTTATATCTTTTCTGTGAATCCACATTTGGGACCACTACAGGTATCGTTGTCAAGGATGGTAATGGATATCATGAAATTCTTCTTTTTATATGTGCTCGTGCTATTTGCTTTTTCTTGTGGTGAGTTCATGTCTATTGGTATAGATGAAAAATATCATTGTTCTCTTAACATGGAGACTTCAAATATTTGTTTGTTTGTTTCAGGTTTGAACCAGTTATTATGGTATTATGCTGATATGGAAATAGGGGTTTGTACAGATAAAAATAATTCAACCCCTTTGGATTTTAATGCGACGAATGCTAGGTGGACATTGCCAGAATGTATACAAATTGTTAAGAATATTACAGAACCTGATTCAAAAGATAAAGATAAGTCCTGCATTGTTGGGAGAAGATTTTCAAAGTAAGTGCCACTATTATTACTATTACTAACTGACGTACCTATACTTTGTACGATGTTGTTGTAAAATTAAAACAGAAGATGAAATATGCCAAGAAGAAATCAAATCTGTTGCATCGTAAGAAAAATCTATATTGTGTCCTGAAATTTTAACTTGTATTAAACTCTGCGCGCACTAACCCGACTACTCATGCGACCAATTCTACAAGTTACGCGACCTCTTAAAAAATCTTTGAAAGGTTAAGGCTATTTTTTTTTTAAATTTATTTATTTTATTTTATTTTTTTATCTAGTTCAGTTTTAAATGTATTATATTCAATCAGCTTTTTAATAGTTAACCCTCTAGTTCCCAATACCGCCTCGAAGAGGATCATACAGGGTGGCGCGCGGCAGACGCATGGATTTGAAAATGGAATAAAACGCAGACTGTTACAAAATGACCAAGTTTTTTATTCTTTCCTGATTCATTAACATGGGAAATTTAAGTTTACATGGTTTTGAACAAAGTATCGGCCAAATGGCGCCCCCTACACTCCACACACTGAGCAAGCCTTTTTCTGAAGTTTTCGTGCACTCTGTGAAGCATTGCCACAGGAATTTCGCGATAGGGCGATTTGGGCTCGAATGTTGTTTTTGAAAGCTTTCAGAGTCCTGGAACGATCGTTGTAAACTAAGGATTTTAAGTATCCTCACAGGAAAAACGATACCGTCTCGGAGCAACGCAGCAAGCATGTTATCATTAGCGAGTTGTATGCCTTCAAAATCACGTGGCTTCAATTCTTGGACGACAACCATCTTGTAGGGGTGCAAATGAAGATGTTCACTAACGATTCGTTAAATGGAACGTCTCGAATTGTCAAGGGCACCTGCCTATTTTCGAATTAAACGCCTGGGAGATCGTTCAATTGCAGCTCGAACCCACTCAATGTTTTCTGGGGTACTGACGGTTTTCTGAGGCTCCCTTCTTATCGTGGACACATTTCCGGTATCCTGGAATGCTTTAACCCACGCAAGAATTCGATTTCGATCTGAAGTTTGGCCGCGAGGGGCGATATTAAACCTTAGACGGAAGGCATGCTGCACGCGGACTATCGAGCGGGCATTCGAAAAATAGGTCTGCACACAAAAAACACGTTGTTCAACAGACCACTCCATTATGGTTACTGACACCACGTGGAACATAAATTTCCTATCCCCCTCTTTCGAACCCCCCCATCTTCAACCTTCTAGGACCGTTAGGAAGGGAGCAATGCCGTCTTCAAATCCATACGTCTGCCGCGCTCCACTCTGTATATAAATCGATGTAAAAATACAATACGTGTAAATTTCATCGAAATGCCCATGGTCACCTACAGACGACTACGCAATGAAACACTTACAAACGCCGATTGAGCAATATTACATGTTTTTTTTTGCTAAAAACAATCAGTTGAGTGCAAAAGTTATCGTATTATACTAGCGTCGGCGAATCAACGCAGTTACGTCATGTGACGTAACTGCGTTGATTCGCTAGCGCTAGTATACGAATTTTCGTCCCATGTTATACATTTTTTTTTTTTAAATTGATAAACTTACAGAACTAAAAGGATTGTTATTCTTGAATAACAAATACAGCATAAAAATAAAAGAATTATTGTTCTTATTTTACCCATATAAATCTTCTGGCATATACATCCTGTTTACGGTCTTCTTATTTCTTTTTTAATGGGTGATACTACAGGTCAAAAGAAGGCGAAAAACTTTAAAACACCTTTGTAGAAGTTTTATAATAAAAGAGATATTAATTTTCTAAATTTTTTATTTTTGGGTTTTTTTCGCCATAACTTTCCAAATATTTATCCAATGAAAAAATGCATTTGGATAAAAGATTTGTCTTCTTATTCTTAACAATATTTGTTATATATCGGAGTACAAATAAGTTTCCGCCGTTTGACAAAAGATGGCCCCACCAGAAGGTTACGTTGAAATTGTCAGATGTAAAAGGTTATATCGTAAGTTTGGACATCTGGTAACAACATAACCTTGAAGTATTAGTGACTCTGTATCAGCATCACATTTTTTTTTTTTTTTTTTCGTGCGAAAATGTCAAGTTTAATGCCTAATAAGCGTCATTTGCGGGAACTTTTGATTTACTTCTTTAATTTGAAGAAATCTGCAGCTGTGGCGCATCGATTGCTTGTAGAAAGATATGGTGAGGCTGCTTTAAGTGAGAGAAGTTGTCGTGAGTGGTTTCAAAAGTTTAAAAACGCAGAGTTTGACGTGGCAGATAAAGAACGTAGTGGAAGGCCGAAAGTGTACGAAGACACGGAATTGGAAGTATTATTGGAGGATTGTTTAATTTATTGTTTTTAATATGTAGTGTAGTCATTTAGATAGGCTGCGTTAGGCGCAAATAGCCTTTGTTGCTGTGCGCCAAAAATTTTAACTAACTAACTAACTATTATTGGAGGAATATTCGCGCCAAACGCAAAAAGAACTTTCACTTATATTATAAGTATCCCAACAAGCAATTTCACATCGTTTAAAATCGTTGGGAATGAGTCAAAAACAAGGAAATTGGGTTCCATATAAACTGAAACCGAGAAAGGTTGAACGCCGATTTTGCAAGTGTGAAATGCTGCTTGCCAGGCATAAAAGAAAGGGTTTTTTGCATCGTATAGTCACTGGTGATGAAAAATGGATCCATTAAGATAACCCAAAGAAGAAAAAATCATGGGGACCACCTGGCCATGCTTTAACATTGACAGCCAAACCGAATATTCATGAAAAAAAACTCACGCTGTGTATTTGGTGAGATCAGCTTGGTGTCGTGTATTATGAGTTCCTCAAACCGAGCGAAACCATTACTGGAGCACAATTAATGAGATTGAGCCGAGCACTCAACGAAAAACGCGCCCATTACTACTCCAGACACGACAAAATTATTCTCCTACATGATAATGCTAGTCCGCATGTTGCTGCACCGTTCAAAACCTATTTGGAAACACTTAATTGGGAAGTCCTACCCCACTCGCCGTATTCACCAGACATTGCTCCTTCCGATTATCACTTGTTCCGATCGATGGCAAATGGTCTGTCTGAGCAACGCTTTACATCATATGAAGATACCAAAAATTGGGTCGATTCGTGGATAACCTGAAAAGATGAGTAGAAAAGTAGAGTTCTTCCGACGTGGTATCCGAATGCTGCCAGAAAGATGGCAAAAAGTAGTGGCTAGTGATGTACAATAGTTTGAATAAAAAATACCGTTCTTTCACAATAAATTCCTAATTTTTGATAGAAAAGGGCAGAAACTTATTTGTACCCCGATAAATTTTTACTGTTAAGTCAATAATAAGGGAGTCATTTAAATTTTTATAAACCATAATTTTTTTTTTTTGTTTGTTAAATAGTTGCAGAAGGCAGTTTATGAACATTTTGCAAAATCCAGGAATTCAATGGAAAAATTCAATTTATAAAATAGATGTTATTGCAAATTTTAATGTATATTTAAAATACAGCGGGTCATTTTACTGGCAATAACATAGATGATTTGCCCCTACGGTCAATAGCAATATGCAGTAAAATTATACGACATAAAATATGAAGTTCTCAAATATATGACGCAATTTCTTCTTTAATGACATTTTAATCTTGAGAAAATAACATTAAATAGAAATGCTTGTTTATAGTGTTCGATTAGGTACATATATTGGAACAGAGATTCCGTAATATGGATAATTGACTTTTATTATATTTTTCCTCTTCCTAATTTAATTACAAATATTTTTTATTACTGATAATCAGGATGAACTATTTGGAATTTTTGTGTTACATCTGTATTCATTACAATTTACTGTTTTTAGGATTACGCAGATATAACTAAGATATCTTTGTACCGTCACTCATATGTCTGTCAGTCTGTGTGTTTGATAGAAATACATATTTGTTT
This sequence comes from Liopterus haemorrhoidalis, assembly GCA_963971575.1. NCBI lineage: Eukaryota > Metazoa > Arthropoda > Insecta > Coleoptera > Dytiscidae > Liopterus > Liopterus haemorrhoidalis. Next base: position 58,231,074 of record OZ020611.1, read on the forward strand.
ATATTTCTCAGTATTTTTCAATGTGCAGGTCAATGATTTTACATTTTGTGACAGTTTACTATCTTTAAATATCTTTGCATATAAATAATTGTCTATTATATTATATACTATGTGTTTTTTTTTCAGTTTATTTGAGACATCACAAACACTGTTTTGGGCGGTGTTTGGGCTGATAGATTTGGACAGTTTTGAACTGAAAGGTATTAAAATATTCACGAGGTTCTGGGGAATGTTGATGTTTGGAACCTACTCAGTCATAAATATTGTGGTTCTGCTAAATCTTCTTATTGCCATGATGAATCATTCCTATCAGCTTATATCAGTAAGTAAAGCTACCATTAAATTTCCAAATTTAAAAAAGATATACACTTTTAGTCAACAGATTCGGAGATTTTAAAATGAAAATAAATATATTTTTATGTTGTACTTCCACGCGGTCTGGTTTTTAGTTACCACCAATCACCGGCTTCAAATTTACCTGACACGTCTTTATAATTTTAATTTCTCGTTCTTCTAGGATAACATCGCTTTCTAGGATCGACTGTGATCCATTTCAGTTCTTTTTTTAAACAGAGGATAGTCTCCCATCATTTGCACATAACCGTACCACTTCAATTTCCCATTCTGATTATCTCCTATTAACGACAGTACTTCCAATATATTCCGAATCTCTGTGTTTCTTATCTTCTTCTTTCGGGCGACTCTTGTTGACTTTCGCCAAAAATTCAATTTCGTAGCCAAGAGGTTACTGTAGTCCAGTGATATTAAGGTTCATAATTAACATCCATACGTGATTGCCGATTAAATTATGGTGTTAAATAAGATATGTTTTCAACTCATGGAAATGGACCATAGAGTAGGACGACGCCCGTGTTGCACGTATTATATGTTATAATCAACACACCTATCTGCGATTTTTTCGTGTTCTGTCGTCCAACATAAAATTATAAATTCACACTGGATTGATAGAGCGACGGGTTTTAATTAATAATACGATTTTAACATAGAAATTAAAAATAATTATTATTAATTTTAAGACAATTTATATATGTATAAAATTTAAACAATAAGAATAATTTAAGTTACAGTTTTGCCATTTTGTTCATCTTGCACAAGAATGCTCTTTTTTTAGGTAATAAACTTCACGTTTTGATTTTAGTAATAATCCACAATTTACGGCACTGCCACTTATTAATAATACAAACTAAACGTATTAATAACCACTAAACATTTATAATCAAAACTATTAATTATCAAATACTACCTGCCACATTCTAGACAGTGATTCATTGGGTTGTGTTCATTATTTATAGCGAATTAATAACTGGACTGCTCTTGGTGTGAGCGTGCTGCGGACTTTCTATTATTATTCAAATTTATAATTAAATAATTGGCTTGCTCTCGACGGAAGCCTATCGCGAACTCTTTCTGGTCTACCATTTATCAATAATAATATTAATAATAATAATAATAATTTGAAACAGAAGGTTTTGTGTTTACGTGTCAAGATGGTGTTATAAATACTTTGGCGTACAGGGCCGCATATTTCAAATTGCGGAGTCCACACTCTGTAGGTTGTACCACCACCATCCTGAAAGGATTATGCACATTCTATCTGCTTGTCCATCTCTTGTAGCGTCGAGCTACGTGTCTCGACATAATGCTGCTCTCCGCGCGCTCTACTACCATCTTAGACATGCCTATGTTATTGATCAAATACCGGGTATACCGTACGTCCCTTCTCACATAGAATCGGTGGTGGAAAATTCCAAGTGCCTAATTTATTGGAATTATTCCTTCCCCACCTCGAGGTTACTGACAGCCACTAAGCCTGACATAACCCTCCTAGATATCGAGACCAAACAGATGTTTGTGATCGATATCTCCAGCTGATAAGAATATCTCTCAAGGAGGAAGGAAAGAGGTCCAAGTATATGGATCTCTTATCCGAGCTTAGAAAGCTGTATCCAGAGTATAAAGTTTAACTTGTAGTCCAGATAGTTGGTATTTCGGGTGGTATGAAAGCCTCCTATCGTAGAGAAATCGAGTCCATTCCCGCTTGCAGATATTCTTTCACCTCTTTGATCTGCAGGATGCAAGAAAGCAGTGCTGATCAGGTCACTCCGCATTGTGTGGGCACTGAATCTGGCGTTTTCCGCGTCTGCATATCGCCAGGGTTTGGAATGCAGTCATGTGCATTTAACTCCACTAGTCGCTAGTATGACGCGGCTCAAAAGGTTGCTGAAGTTTGCGTTTAGTTGACGCTTGTCAAGACCTGGCAAACCCTAAATAATTTTAATAATCCCAGCAAAATGTGTCATGAGTTGAAATATCTTATCCCCTCACGCTACTCTATAGACAGAACGCAACTGCAACCCATATAATCATACAGCGCCGGTGCTAGAGTTTTTGCCGCTGCAGGCAGGATTGTTTATGCCACCATATTGATAAAATAGTAACGTCTTCGGCCGCTCCCTTAAATTTGCCGTTACATGCGTGTAGTGGCAAATTTAGGAGCAGTATTCGGTTGGAATCTGCTCCGCCTATACGTAACGCCGGCGGTGCAAACATATATGCATAAAATACATTCATGTGTCCAGTATATTTCAAGTTTAGGGCACCATACAGCTTTCTTCCAGATATATCTTAAAAAGTAGGTAGAAAATTTTGTGTATACATCATCTGGTACACTAGCTCTCAGGTTTGGATATACCCTTACCCTCAATCTTAACATTCTTCACTATCAGTGGTTCCACTTATCCATTGTTGTCCGCCACATTTTGACAGTTTTTTTTTTTTTTGTCGTAAGATAAAACTTATTTTAAGTCAAAATTATATTTTTTAGGAAAGAGCAGATGTAGAATGGAAATTTGCCCGGAGCAAATTGTGGATAAGTTACTTCGAAGAAGGTGGGACTGTGCCCCCGCCATTTAACATAATTCCTACTCCAAAAAGTGCCTGGTACGTCATTAGCTGGTTGCACAGAAGGTTCTGCAGGCACTCCAGAGCTGCTAAGAAGGAGCATATGATGACAATAAGAGTATGTAATTAGTCATTACAGCATTTTACTCGTTGTCAACAATATTTTAAAGAGTTTAATATTTACAAACAGTTTTATATAATACAAGAACGAATAGAAAAGTTCGCGACAAATGAACAGATCCAGCTCGCGACTTCCATTTTTGTAGCCTGCCTTAACAGCACATCATGTAACATCCCGCTTAATTATGACCAATCAGAGTTATGCGCTGAATTTATTCGAAAATTATAATTTATTTATAATAAATATAAGTATCGTTTCATTTAACTTTAGTACTTTCCATTTATTTATTTTTAATATGGCTCGCCTTGGTAAAAGTTTGGCTGCTCTAACTGAAGAATTAGGCATAAAAAAAACTAATTACTCGATAGGCGCGTTTACTAACAATTAAACAAAAGCCTACTCAAATGCAAATTTATTAAGAGTATTTAGCCAATTTTGTAAAGGTTACAACGAAGGATTTCGTTCATCGATCTTTATCTACAGTTCGATTATCTAAAGTAGTCCAGTCAAGGTCATATTCGAATTATTACATAATTATGTAAGTACGTTTGTCGTAGTTATACCTCACAGATAAACAACAAATTTTATCATGCTTCATTAGTATTTCTCTTACTATTTTGCCAATGTGAGTAAGAGAGAAACACATCAGTACGGTAATTATTATTTCAGTCATATGACCTTGACTGGACTTCTCTGGATAATCGAACTTTAATGTTGAAATTTAGATTCAGCACTACACGCCAAAAACAAAAAGAATATTAAAACAATAAAATCATAGAGATTATCTGCTATAGAAAAACAAAAGAGGGCCATGTTAGCTGCAGGAAAGGTTATGATTTACATTTTCTGAAATTACAAGAGAATATTGTTTACTGATTATTTTCCAAAGGATCAAATGATAGTACTATGCTTAGACTATGTACTATGCAAATGAATAAAAAATGACGTGGTTTATTAAAACAGATCTTTAATCAATATTGCATGTGCCCATATAAGTGCCCTTTCTCTGTCAAAAGTCACCGAATTAAATTATAATTTACTACTCCGTCTGCCGTATCAACTTGATTTAGCTCCGTCAAACTTTCATCTATTCCCAAGTCTTAAAAAAAAATCCTGAGAATAAGCGATTTTTTTAAAGGACCAAAGCGGCAATGAAAATCAATTTTGAGGGCCATAAAGAATGTGACTTCCGGGATGGAATAAAAGTACTAGAGCATCATTGAACTATTTAAGTCCAGGGAGTCTACACTGAAAAATAAAAGTTATTTTCAAAAGATCCATTCATAATCAGGACATGAATTTTTCTAATTGCCCTTGTATTATCCTATCAGTTTGGCTTTTGTTACTCATTAAATTTAATTTGTACGTTGCAGACTTTATATTATAATGTTTATAATATTTAAAATCAATATAAATATTTAAGATTATTGCGAAAAGTAAATTATTGAAGTATTTCTCATTTCAGCGAAAAGTGAAACAAGCTAGCGAAAGAGATTTCCGATACCAGGTAAAACATTAATTTCTTTACATTAAAACATATAATTACCTATACTGTTTTTTAGAAACATTTATAATTAAAATATATCTAGATACATTTTGTCGATAAATGATCATTTTCAATTATGCGATACTCGGTAATATATACCTTTCTATATACATATGTTTCCTGTGCACAGAGTATAATGAGAAATCTGGTCAGACGGTACGTAACTGTGGAACAGAGAAAGGCTGAGAGTCAAGGTGTTACAGAAGACGACGTGAATGAAATCAAACAAGACATCAGTGCTTTCCGTTGTGAGCTTATTGAAATATTGAAAAATTCTGGAATGAATACCAGTACAGCAAGTGGAACAGGAACAGGTAATGTTTTCTCGTCCTTTGCTGTGTTATAGACCTATCTTGAATCATTATCTTCAACCTTCATATGTTTTATTCACACACTCTTAAAGCAATTTTACTTTTAAGTCGATTACTTTTAGCGAGAAATGTCCTGACCTATGATGTATTTATTTTCTTTAGCATATTTTGTGAGTTTTATAATAAAGCTCCTTACTATTACCACCTTAATATTATCTACATACCTTGTAAAAGATCGACAACGAGACCATCTTCCAGCAAATATTACCTGTAATATTATTCTCTCTAGGATGGAGTACTCTCAACTCTCAACGATGAAGTAGTACTTCATCGTTGTATATAGCCAAAGAATGTAGCTATACAGTTATGAACTATGTTTTTTTAAATTTCTTCAATCACGTATATGTAGTAAACATATTTCTCTCTCTTATGATTCAGATAAATATAGCATAACAGGGAAAAAAAGCGTTACTCTTAACAATTTATCCATATTTTCAATTGCTAGCCCTTTAACGGCATTTCTTGCCAGAGGGCGACTGAGAGGTGGCAAATAAAAGTTTAAAATACTATTTATAATCCCATTAAATATATTTTCTTCCTAACATACGCGTAAGTGTATATTTTATCACACCATGACATGTAATAAAAATATTGTTTAAGGTTCTGGCGGAAAGAAGAATAGACAGAAAGAACGTCGTCTCATGAAAGGTTTCAACATTGCTCCTCAGCCATCTGGATCCAGCACTTTACCGCCAGTTGCAGAATTCATAGCAGCTTTACAACACGAACATGGAAACCATCATGATTTGTTTGGTTCCACCCTATCGGGAATATTCGGTGCAGGACATGCGATAGTTCCCAAAAAGCCTATTGTCAGCCAACATAGTGTCAGTCAATCTAACATATGTGAAGGACAGACCTGTCATCATGCTAGAAATTTTGGCAGGTAATAAAAAAAAATACCTGAAATAATTATACAACATTTAAGGATCTATCAACATACACAATGTATAGGATCTGGTCCCTCTTGATTATGAAAAATTGGCACTTTTATGGAATTATACTTGACCCTTGAGAAAGTGGTGATTTTGACACCCCAAAAACTTAACTAATAGCCAATTGTTGTTCGGAAGTCTTACAAATAACATAAACAATCGATTACCACATATTTTACATGTTAATAAAAAATCTTTATTTCCCAGAGGGATTGATATAAAAATCTGAAAAAGGTCAATATGGTCAATGTACATTGATGGGTGCCGGAATAGTTGTACAATAATTTTTAGAAAAATATTTGTTAATGAAATCATAATTATTATTTTTAAATTTATTGTGAGGTATCAAAAAAAGATCTTAAGACTAAAATTAAGAAACAAACAGTAGTTTTTTAAATTTCTTTATTTTAATAAGATTTTTACCAAAAATGTGCTAAAAAAACTTGTCGGAATAGTACAAGAATTTTTGTCTGATAATTATTTCGATATTATTAAATATGTCAAAAAACTTTATTGTCCAAAAGGGTTGATCAAAATTTGAAAAAATTTCAATAATGTACATTGATGGGAACCGGAATAACTCTACAGGAATTTTTAATCAGATAAATTTTTCGAAAAATATCAATTTTGTGTAGTTGAAAAAATTATTATTATTTTTATTTAATATATTGTATGGTATGAAAAGAAAGCTTTTAAGACAATTATTAAATAAATTATTTGTAGATTCCATATCAAACGAACATCATCCCACAAACGACGGTGGGGCACTCTTATAGAAGCAGCCAAAGCAGGTCGAGTTTCTCGCTTAATAGGACGGTCGCGTTCTGAAGATTCAGTCTGTAATTCTCAATGCCAAGATCATTCACATTCAAACAGTCCTCCATCCGAAGTTGAAACTGGAGCTATTGACAGCCCTAGTGATAGTAATCAAAGTTTTGAACAAGTTGAACCACCAGCATCATTAGAAGAACACCATGAACCCACTGGTCATGTGATGGGTGCTTTAGCTGCACTTAGAAGAAAAAGGAAAAAGTTTAGTGACAGTAGGAAAACCGGAGGAATTGAAACTGATATGCTTAATGTTATTGGAAAGAATAATAAAAAAGTAAGTATTAAACATCAACATCCAGATTATAAGTGAGACTGGGTTATGTATAGTATAGGAAAAAAGGAAGAAAGTAGCAAGGAATGTACCTTGTATCCATATAAAAAACATAATAATCTATTCTCCGAGTCACTGCAGTGCTGCAAAACAAATTCACAAGGTAGTAAAGCATGGCGGCACTTAACAAATTTAAGTTTAATTACATATATGTACATACGTACATGTACAATACTGATAGTGTTAAGAGTAGTGGTGTGCCGTAGCTCCGTAGCCGTATTCGCGGTTGATCTGTAAAAAATAAGAATCCGTATCCGAGTCCGAATCCGTTTCTCCAAGGCGGATCTTCAACGAATCTCATATCGATACATTTGAATTAGTTTATAAGCTTGAATCTAAAAATGCTCAAGAAGGAGTAAATTTTACTCAGACATTTAAATTCAGCCAAGAAATTGCCAAAATTTTATCTTGACTGTCGTGTGAGAAAAGTTAAGGACCAGTCACGATCACGCAGAACAATTGAATGTGTTTTGAACCAGGTTTTTTTTTATTTAGAAGCCAGTTCGCTGATAACGCTTTATTCCAATACTGCACCCATCTTCATATAATGGCGCAGCTCGTGCTTGTTTATTACCTACCATTACTTATAGTTTCCTAATAAAATGGTTAATTAATTTTGTATCATCCCTTAAAATACAGCTAAGACAGTTCCATTTCGATTAATTAAATGATCAATTAATCGATTACGTAATTATTGTTGCCATATCTATGTATTAGTTAATTCGTATTTGAATAAATTCAAATTGTCAAAGATGTTGCAGGTATTAAAACGAGCGTCCAGTGTTCCCACTCGTGTGACAGAGGGAGTGCAAATACCAACCGCCCAAAAACACGAGCACTGTCAGTCCGAGCAACAATCTATCGAACTTCCAACCGGCATTGCAGATCCTTTAACTTCCTCAACGACTGAAGAAAGTTTCGGGCAAGGAGTAGTTGGAGGTGCAAGCAGTTCCGGGGAAGCCCTACTCCATTCCTCCGGAAGCACTCAAGCAACAAATGGAGTTCAAACACCAGACGATGATTTTAAACAAAACGGACAAGCCTTATTATGCAAAATACCAGGAGTTGTACCATTAAGTGGCCATACTGGATGGCTTTAGATATTAAGAAAATTAAAGTTAAACTGTTTCTTTTTTAAATAGGTGGAAACAATGAGCTAATAAAGGAAACAATATAAGCAATATGATGATTTTTTTCACTTTTTAATTACAATTACATTATTTATTTATATTTATTGTTTATTATAAATTTCAATTAATTTTATGTAGCATTTATTTGTCATTTTATTGAATACCTTACACAGAGCATTCAGTAATGATTGATTTTATTTTAGGCGTTTGAATTTGAGGCGTTGGCGTGATAGTAATTTTCAACTCATAATGTTGGATCCCTAGTTATACATGACACATTAGACCATAAACTTACATTAAATATTTTTGACACTGACGTTTCCATATTTAGTTTTGCGTTTTTTACAAATTACACTGTATTTACTATTAGAGAAGACTTTTTTATTTCCACTTTTGTATATTGCCACGGGATGAATTCAAGAACGGAATCTTTTCTACAAAATTTATTATATAATATTAATTTACATCAGAATACAATTGTTGGTCGAAATGGCTGCTGGTGTTGTCAGTTAAAAGCTGATGTAAGTCCCGTTCTTGCCCCGGCTTCTCCAGGATCGGTCGAACCACCCCAGGTATCCGCACGACGCGAACACGTGGAGAAGCCCTGTAGACGACACTCACATCTCGCGTTGACGACTTCAACAGCTGGGCTGGTCTTTGGGCAGCGTGTTCACAAGAATGACTACTGCTTGACTACCAAGAATGACTAACCATGACTCTATTCCCTAAGACCATTTTATAACTGTTAACCAGGACACTATGACGTCAGGTCCTACCTCAGTTGTTTTGGAAACATTATTCATTTGTGTAATTGTTGGCAGCAATTAAAGACCATAGTCAGCACAATTGAATAATGTTTATCAACACATTAGAATGTAGTTCAAAACTTATATTGACAAACACGCAACACTGCACATTCTTTAATTCCCAAAACCGTAAGTCAGCAACCTTGACCTACACGGCTTAAAGGCCGCTCAAGGAATTGGGATATTAGAACACAATTATACCATAATTGTGACAATATATTTTATTGGTAAGCAACCACATAAAGAACCACATAAATAATAGCAAATGTATGTAATATGATTTTATATTGCTGATAGCTTTGATGTATCTAGACATTACATTTATTGTTAAAGCATATTTTAAATTAGTGATACGTAATGAACAAGGAATTTGGAATTACTTTTCATTAATTTGCCTTTGTATGTTCTAATGTACAGTCTCTGGCTTATCAAAGGTTGGGACTTATACTATAACTTTTAAAATTAATCTAATGAGCGATAAATTCAAACATCAATCAATCATTAATGTATGCTTTGTACTTCCTACTTTTCTATGAAACTTGCATAGGCCTGCGATTTTTTTTTACATACATTTTTTTTTAGCCCATTAGTTGCTAAATGAGCTTTTTTGTTAATCACGTACAGATTTTGCATATGCTGTGCTCAAAAGTGAAGTTCCTCCAATTATACTTCCATGAATATTGATTTCTACTATTTTGAACCACGGCTAAAAATTATTTTGTCTTTTATATAAAGAATCACAGTAGGATAGCAAAAAATTGATATGAAGTGTGAATTTTCACACATTGCAGGGTTTCGCAGGTATATAATAAGTGAAGGCGGCATGCTGAGTGTGTAGGACAAATATTTCGTTGTAGTAATCACGGCAAAATGAACGATATTTTTTAAATAATTTATCGTCTGTACCATTATTTAGGTTTCTAAATATGTGCAGTATTTTTTTTTTTTTATACCTAGCAAGGTACATTAAGATTTTGAAAATTGCGCCTATGGCTTCCATTGGTTGTTTTAACTCATAAGCTCCGCCCCTCTGGTTTCGTATACATGACACATAGAATGAAAATATAATTCCAATTCATATAAACAATTCCAATTCATTAAATTTACGCTCTTAAAAATTAAATGCAACATTTGCCATAATATAACTAGGAATGTTGACAAAATAATTTAAACAAAATAAAAATGGAAAAAAAAACGAAAATTAAATTGTCACCGCTGCCCGGGAGCGAACCCTAGTATGGCTAGCTTCCCTGGGTAACAAACGAGCAAGCTAACCATTAGACCAGGATGCACTTTCTATAAATTATATTTATGTAGCACTAGAGTGTTACATAACTATAACTTTTGTGCATTGTCAACCAAAAAACACAAAAAATGCGTTATTTTCCGAAAAAATAACCTGATCAAAAAATCCTGTTGTACTATTTCGTCACACCAATGTACATTACTTAGATTTTTTTCAGATTTTTAGTTTAAACCATCTGGGCTACAGGGTGTGGGGCCCACACCCTGTAGCCGGTGTGGGACAATTTTTTTTTTTTTGCAAAATTTTGACAAAAATCGCATCAAAATAATTTATTTTGCAAAAATAAAATTTTGATCGTTCATCCACAAACTAAGGGCTTTCATTTGATACCCTACTCAGAATTTAAAAAAAAAAAAAATTACCGAACAGACAGACAGACAGACAGACAGACGACTAAATGACGGTATAAGGTTTTTTTTTGGTCATACCTACAAAACTCTAAAAAAGGACTTAACTTCTAAACTACAAAGTGATGACCCAAAAAAAAGGTCCTCACGGTCTTGGGTCTTCGCGGCGCCCCAGGGCGCCGCGCCGCACAGTTGGGAAACGCTGATCTAGATTATTTTTTTAAATTTTCAATTTTCATCAATCCAGCACAATATACAAACAACAAGGAGGATTTTCCTTTAAAAAAAAAGGTAAGATCGTTGAAGCTGAAGGAAAGATATTTGTTTTTGGATACAACCAGGTGTGTGTTCAGATGCAAGATCACAAAATAGTTTTTATATAAATCATAAAATATCTAGAATGGAACCACTAAAACATATATATGAGTTCAGAAACCTGAAAATAAGAACCGCAACGTTACAAAATATCCTTTTTTTAACACAAAGTTCTCAACTCATTATTATTATTATTAAGCGAGCCTAAGAGCGGAAGCCTAAGGCTTGTATTGCTCAAATACAAAAATACAATGATAAAATAAAAATAAAGAAGAAAAATACAATAACAAGTTATAAGTACACAAAAATTACTAACACTAGTATCTTACATAATCTTCTCTTTATTTGTCACTAAAAAACTAATCTTAGTTAAAGTTATTCTTAGAACTATTCGAAGAACACCAGACTTGAAAGTAACATTCCATAAATTAACAGTTCTGTTAGTTAGAAAATTAGCCCGCACATTTTTGTTAACAGCTTCGTGTTCGAGTTTAAGTCCATGTCCGCGTAAGCGAGAGTCACTGTAATAGTTGAGTTAACTCGATACATTGCACTTAAAATCACCACGCACTAGCCGAAAAATTGTTATCAAATCACCACGCAACAGTCGCTGTTCCAGTGTTGTGAGTTTAAGCACAGAGAGTCTTGTTTCGTATGGCATGTTTCTTAATTTACGACAGAGTTTGGTGGCACGGCGTTGAACATTTTCCATAAGGTTAATATATCTGCGTAGACAAGGAGACCACACGGAAATAGCGAAATCCAAGTGCGTCCGAACATAGGTCACGTACAGCTTACGAAGTAAATTCGGTGACGGATCGCAGAAGGACTTCGATATTAAAAATATTATAAAATTTGCAGTCTTAACTGCTTTGGCCACTTGACAGGACCACTTCAGTTTGGATGTGACTACTACTCCCAAGTCAGTTTGTTCAGCAACTTCCTTTATCGTTGCACCGTTCATAGTATATTGACGTTTTGGGTTATTGTAGCCGATGTGCAATACGATTGTTTAATCGAAGTTGAGAAGAAGGAAGCAAGTTTTTTCCATTCAAATATGGCGTTGATATCGCTCTGAATTATGACATAATTCTTTAGCGGATTTCCAAAGAATTTGGTGTCATCCGCAAACATACAACTCCAGGACTGAATATGCTGCAAAAGGTCCGCTACAAATATCAAGAATACCCCGCTAAGAACTGGCCTTCGATTGGAAAACGAGTTACCAATCTTGACGTGGAAAACTAACTCGGTGACAAAAGCTTCAATCCATTTTAAGATTTTACCTCGTATACCATAGTGTTCTATTTTTAGGGTATATGGGCAGTCCGCCAGGAGGGAGGAAGTCGTCCGGTATCCAGTGAGTCTCTCATGGCCTGATAAAGAGGTTCGTATAGGCTATTGCAGCATTTTTTCAGATTTAGACGCGATATGCCATCAGGACCTGGTGAACTGGATACTTAAAGTCTTGATAATTTGAAGAGCACATCATCAGGTTAAAATTCAATGTCATCAATCGTATTAGTCACTGTAGATTTCTGTGGAAGATCAAGTACTACAGTACTAGAATTCTGGGTAAAAGCTTGCGAAAATTGTTCAGCAAATAACTCGGCAACTGTAGAATGATCATGACACACAGCTCCATTTTGGTCTTTAACTAGTGGAATTGTCACTTTCGAGTCAATTTTAGATCTTACATAACTATAAAATGCTTTCTGGTCAGTATTCAGGAGTTGGTTTCATAAGTTTTACGTGCCTTTCTTATTTCATTTGTTAACATTCTGCGATGTTCTGCGATGTTCCGTAAAGAAATCAATTTTATTGGACGTTTTATATTTTTTCCATAAATAATGTTTCAATTTTCGTAGATCTAGTAACGTTCTATTAAACCAGGGTTTTCTAAAGCATGTTCGTGGTAAAATTTCTGGGGTATGTTTATCAACTGCGTTTATCACCGTATTTCTGAACACTGCCCAATTATTATCAAGATCAGTACATTCTGTCCAGGTGACAATAGATAGTTCTTGGAATATTGCCTCAAAATTGAATTTCCAAATATTTTTTCGACACACTTTCTGAGAGGGTGGACTAAAGATTACTTGTAGGGTAATCAGTAACGTTGCGTGATCTGAACAACCAATTGGTGTAAGATATTTTATTTGGCTCACCAGATTTTTGTCATTTGTTAGGAACAAGTCAAGAGTCGATGGGGTTTGTCCTAAATGGTAACGAGTCGGTTTTGTGATTAGTTGTTCCAGAGAAGAATTGTATAGTCGATGAACATATCCCTAGAATTGTGGTCAGAAAGAACGCTATTTATATTTAAGTTCAGTTTCCAAGTTATTGCTGGAAAATTGAAATCCCCAAAGATTAAAACATTCTTGAAATCCTCAGATACACTCTTTAAATACTTTATTAAAAGTACATCATCTTCGAACTTTGTATCGGCAGGTCTATGTTAGTAACTATAAAACTAGTATGTTGTAATTTTACCCTTAATGTTAAAACTTCAATGTTAGGTAGATGTGCAGTTAAAACCTCTATATGACTCTCAGGAAATACTGTTGTTTTTACATAGGTGCAAGTCCCTCCTCCTCGTTTGTTAACACGGTCTTTGCGATAAAGTAAGTAGCCAGGAATATTAAACAGGGAGTCAGGATGAGCATTCGTAAGCCAGGTTTCAGTTATAAGAATGAGTTCGGGTTTAATCTGATCAATTTCCAAATAAAGTTTATCGAAGTTAGCCGTTAACGCTGCTATGTTTGTATAAAAGACAGTGAGTTCGTTTACAGTACTCACTTTTTTGAGGGTCCAGGTTTATTAATTCTGTCACTGGCCGAGCTGTTTATAGAAGAAATGTTCTGTCTGCTATGAATCATAGTCATCATAGTCATTACAACACAGATACAGACTGTTACTTATCTTAATCGGAATCAGCTGGTAATTCCGTAGTTAGTACGTTACAGCATATATGGTAATAACTTCTCTATTTGTCGACACCCCGAAATGAACAATATATAAATAACCCTAATATGGTGGCTTTTTTCAAAGAAAGTTCTCGTTTAAGAATACTCACATAACTTGGGTATTCCACAACAGAAGACGGGTTATATTTTCCCTACTAACCAAAGAACCGATAAAATACAACCAAGACGCATAATTAGTTTCGTAGTAAATATTTTAAGCAAAGCTCATACAATCTGTATAAATATTCACCAGATTAAAACTGCGGTTAACAAATAAATTCCAAAAATTCCCACTCCACGTGATAAACGGATGCATCCGGCATTGCGAAGCCGTACATCTTACAATTTCCTGGATTACGATATTTCCGCTATTGCTAAATAAAACTGTAGGAATCAATATTCTCTTCCAAATATTCCAACAAATTCCCAAATTGCAGTTCGAATAATCTGCAACTCACAAGAAGCCGAACCTTTGTAAGCGATGTCGCCTGTGCTTTTGTATTTTATATTAATATCAGTGGACTTATCTGTGATTCTTTCAAGTTGTCTAACAGCCTTACAGAAAATTACGGGTTCGTCTAGGATTGGTGGAGAGACCGGTTTAAGATAATAACGCGGTTTTAAATTAAAACGGTTAAAAGATAATTATTATTAAGTAAGACCAGTCACAGACTGTCAGTCGTGTGCGCTACATCAAAAATATGGTTTTAACATAAACAATTAATTTAACTTACAATTTTACCATCCTGATCACCTGCGCGGTGCATACAAATGTACTTCTGTCAAACTATTTTACTTCACAATTTGCGTTTAACAAGAATCTAAATTTTAAGCACGGTACTTATTAAAAATCCAAAGTTAACAACCGATCATATTTATAACCATAAATAACAATTAACTAAAATTAACTGAACTACTGTTAACGGTGATTCATTATGGAATATAAAAATAACAATCTACTAACTAACAATCCTATAGTCAATTGTCTCGGATAAAATTTTCATGAATCTGTTTTCCCTCCACCTATCTAAGAGAAAACAACACGTATTAGCTAATGATAAAAAAAGAAATGAGCTAGACATACAGTCTGGGGTGCCACAAGATTCAATTTAAGGATTACTGTTGTTCATAATTTATATTAATGATCTGCTATTATGTGTGAATAAAATCAAAACCATATTATATGTAGACGATACTATACTTTTAAATAATTACGCAAATTATGAACAGCTTGTAGATCAGAGTCAGTTAAGCCAGAGTCAGTTAAACAATAGGGTGGTCCGAGCTTCTCGGGCGAAGGTATGGCTAGAACTTTAACTCAGCCAGAAATAAGATTTTCGACTTCGGTCAAATATCAAATACAAGTGAGTTAAACAATATAGTAAAGAGTGGTTCAGAGCCATTTTTAATATGTAGACAATTAATGAAGCTAAAACACATCTGTTTTTCTTTTCAGGTTCTTATTGCGGTCCTTACTAGTTAAAAAAAATCATAAAATAATTTTAAAAAATTATAATAAAACCGTCTTGCGGGCCCCAAAAAAATACGGGCCCTAGGTAGATGCCTGGTTTGCCTAGGCCGAAGTCCGCCCCTGCCACAGTGCCGTGGTATTTTCTCTTACTGGATGAATAATTAGTGAACTGGATTTTATGAATTATTTATTGAATCCGAAGAATCGGCAGCCAGCAGGGTATTTAAATGTATTTATTTTTATTCTGGCAGTCAACGACTACCTAGCAACGCTAATATATTTTTAATATAGCCTACTCCAATAAATTCTAAATAAAAAAAAATATTTATATATATATATATATATATATATATATATATATATATAGTCTCATGTTGCTTATGCCTTACCTGCGGGGTTTCTTCACATGCTGGATGATTTCTGTTTTGCAGCCAAGTGTTGTTAGAATTATATTTATGTACATGAAAGACAAGAATAAAACTAAACTAATTACACCGGTTAACAAAAAAAACCTTTTTGAAGGCATCAGAAATAAAAATACGTTTTTCTAAATCAATTTTTTGCACTGATTTCAAATCTACTTTCAGTTTTTTTTTTTTTTTTCAGCATGTCTAGTTGTTGAGATATTATAAACTCGTGTTTTTGTACATTCCATGCTTCTCAGTATCCAGCTTACATTACAGCTGGATACTGAGAAATTGTTTGATATCTATGCTGAACTCATTTGTTATTTCAAACACCACTAACGTATTTATGATCTTTTTAATCAATAGAAATTAATGCAAAGTTGTTATCACACAAATCAATCATAATCTCTGCGAGTATTACTTTCTTTTGTAGATTTTTCCTGGCTTATCACGATAAAGCATCCAACAGTAGTCAGCCATCATGTTTTCATTCCAAAATCCTTGATAACGGGTTTCCATCACTTGAATATCTTGGTGAAAGCATTTAACTTGTTCATCCTTACGACGCCCAAGTTTTCAGGAAAAAAAGTTAGATGCGAATGTAGAAAATGCATTTTCAATGGCATAAGACAGTTCATAAGACAGCATAAGACAGTGCCTCTTTTTCATCAGGATTAAGTGATTCTTCAAAATGTTCGTCTTTCTAAACTTCTCGAACCTGAGGTCCGACGAAGATGCCTTCTTTAAGTTTCGCTGCACTAATCTTGGGAAAATTTTCAACCAAGTACTGAAACCCCGCCGAATCAGTTTTGACCATCGCTTTCATAAAGTTTTTCATTAAACCAAGCTTGTTGTGTAGCAGCGGCAGGAAAATTTTACTTAGATCAACCAGCGAAATTGCGGTGAACACTGCTTACACTGGGCTCGTATTCAGTTCTCAACATCCAATCACGTTTAATGTAGTGATTGTTCATTGCGCGACTATCTCATGAACAAAGGAAGCAGCAGAACTTTGTGAATTTGCGCTGAAAGTATATCTTATAGCTAAAATGATACACCAACATCTCAAGACGTGCTGGAGAAAAAATAAGTACATATTTGGAATCAGCGTGAAAAACTACATATAGGTAGTACACCTAAAATTAAAGCTGATGCAAATTCATTGTTGACCAGCTAGTCCGAGAGCTAGCAACGTTTTCGAGAAAGAATTTTAGATCGACTGGTTTTTCGATATTTCTCTTTCTTATTGAAGTTAGGTAGGGATGCGGTACGTCTGGCACCTAGGAGCGGTTGCGTTTACCTGTGCGCAACTCGCCTGTATAGGTAAAAAGTGGATATTTTTAAATCATTTTAAGACATTTTATTTATTTTATATAATTTTCTATGTCTTTTTAGCATTATAAATTTATAGTTGCCAGACAATTTCGTTGTTGCTAACATTGCGCCAGATCTAATTTAAGTATTTAAAAAATAATATTTTTCAAACCAGTTTAGTATAGCTGTAATTTTAATAGGATATAGTTCTGTAATCAAAGAATACAATATTAATTTGCCAGACGGAAATTCTGTTGTTTAATTAGGAACCAGACCAATTTAAGTCCCGGGGAGAATAGGTGAGTTAGAAGAGTGTGGCAGCTTATTCGTTGGTTGCGTGAGAGAGATAGCTGCAACAGAGGGCGTTAGAGAGAGACAGGTTATATAGGTTAGAATTTCATAAAAAAATAGAGCAGAATAATAATTAAAGTAAAATGAGATGAGAACAACTGATAAAAAATATTGTTAGCAAATCATTTATTTTAAATATGTAGGAAATTAAACATAAAATGTAATTCAGTATTTTTATTGAATAATTCTGTCCCAATGCAATGACCTGAGTATCTGTTAAAAAAAATTTAAAAAAAAAATTAAAAATAAAAAATTTAAAAAAAATTAAATTAAATTATTATTATTTTTTAAATTTTATTATTTTACCACTTTTGTTTGAACAAAAAACACATTTTTCTTTTTCCTCACTCATCACGATAAAATTCTGCTTCTATTTTATTTTATAAAAACAAGAAAACATAAACACTCATGTGGACGACGCCAACTTAAAAAATAGCAGCTGTGATTGTTTTACTGTTATCTCTTCTAACTCACCTATTCTCCCCGGGACTTCAATGGGTCTGGTTCCTAGTTAAACAACGGAATTTCCGTCTGGCAAATTAATATTGTATTCTTTGATTACAGAACTATATCCTATTAAAATTACAGCTATACTAAAATGGTTTGAAAAATATTATTTTTTAAATACTTAAATTAGATCTGGCGCAATGTTAGCAACAACGAAATTGTCTGGCAACTATAAATTTATAATGCTAAAAAGACATAGAAAATTATATAAAATAAATAAAATGTCTTAAAATGATTTAAAAATATCCACTTTTTACCTATACAGGCGAGTTGCGCACAGGTAAACGCAACCGCTCCTAGGTGCCAGACGTACCGCATCCCTACCTAACTTCAATAAGAAAGAGAAATATCGAAAAACCAGTCGACCTAAAATAAACTTTTTTGTGACGTTGCTAGCTCTTAGACTAAGCGTTATTATTAGTTTAGCCTACAGAGATGAATATAGAAGTTTTTTCATCAGTTTAGGTATTTGGACGCTACCTTCTTTACACATTTATTACTGGTTAAAGCACATATATTTTAATTATAAGGACAGAAGCTACAAAAAGACATTCACAACTACAGTACAAAGAACTAATCAGGCTTTATTATACAAGACTTTCCTCAACTAGATACTACTTGAACTATTGTTACTTAATATTACAATGTTCTCCCTTGTGAAATAAAGGCTTTATCAACGAAAATTTTTAAGATAAAAATAAAAAATTTCCTAATAAACAAGGCTTCTTATAACTTCGACTAGTATCTAGCGAAAAATTTTAACACACTTTCTGCTTGTTTTTGTTCAATATTTTTGTTTATTATTTTTCACATTTATGTCTCACAACTCTTAATTGTTATTTTATTTATTGCAAATTCTATTAATTTATAATATGTATATGTGGCGGATATAAAAACTTCGTTCCGTTACGTTAAACAAGCGCTGACTGTATTTATCTGCGCAAGTTTCCATGCCACCTATGAGGTATTGCGCCAGCTCGTTAACCGTTTTTTACAAATGGTGGTTTCCCCATATAATCTTTTTACCTGTTAATATAACACTATAGATTATATAGGCCTATTCTTCCATAGTAGGCAATAATAAATTCCAACATTTCAGTAATATTTTAATTTCTAAAGCCTAGTACAGATCTACAAACAATGTTCACATACAAATGTTTTTAAACACTTGACCGATGCAAAAACCAAAAAACATTTGCCCGTAAACAAATCTTTAAGAGTAATTATGGTTACTTCGGTTCCAGTATTTCAAAGCAAAGTGTTCTAAAGTGACTGCGGAATGAATATGAATTTGTCCATGTTTGTGAACGAACTTGTCCAGACCTGTCGTTTACGGGCTAATGTTTGTGTTTAAAACTTTTGTATTCATCTTCTATGGAAAACAAAAAACTTACTCTTACATTTCTATAAATGTTTTTACACAAATGTTTGCAAACAGTTTTTAAACAGTTTATATACAGTTTATAAACATGTTATTATATAATATCCTTGAAATTATTTTGCAATGGTCCAATATTAATGCGGACACCGTTATTTGGGACGTTTGCCATTGCTGATAGTACAAGGCTAAAATAGCGATCACGAGAGGTGACGATCACGAGAAGTGATCATCACTTCTCGTGATCGCTGAAGACGGAAACAGATTGTTGAGCAGTTTCCGAAACGTCCGAAAATATCTTTTATAACTCATGAAGCATTATATCTTTTTGATACTAATACTCATTATATTGTACTATTCTAGCCTAGTACTATCAGCAATGGCAAACATCCAAAATAACGATGTCCGCATTTTTTATATGTTTGCAGGCAAAAGTATGTAGATGTGGACTAGGTATAATAGCAGTTTAAGGTGCAAAAATAATTCCTAATTCCTCCCAATTCCACAATACCATATCAAAATTAATATATCTTACCACCACAAAAAAGATGTTTATATACATTTTAAACTCAAAATTGAGAACTTTTTTCTTCGCAGACATTCTTAGCTGTAGTATTAACCACATTACTACGTTTTAATCTGTACAGCGTTTAATATAGAGCTTAAAATATATATATAGTTCATAAATTCCAGTGACTTTATTATTATAAGATTTATGTTTTTATGAATATAAAATTCTTCGACGTTAACATGATGACGTTAACGGTATGATCGGTTTCATAAAAATATATTGCGCAATTCTTTTGTATATTAAAATATATTTTATATATTAGATCGTCAAGGATGAAATTTGTAGAAAAAAAGGCAAAGTTGTCCAGGCCGGTGGTATAAAACCCTGGCGGACGAGAGTCAATGATTTCCTGGAAGGCCAGCATTGTCGGAATTAAACTGTTTTCCTATTAAAAAGTTGTTCAAATTGCGGAAGAAGTGGTAGTCAGTTGGGGCTAGGTCTGGTGAGTATAGAGGATGATGAAGAAGTTTCAACTCCAATTCCTGTAGTTTCGCCACAGTCATTTGTGCAGTGTGTGGTCTAGCGTTGACCAATCTAGGCAGTTTTTCTTTAAGTTTTTGCATCATTTCGTCCAGTTGGTTGCAGTATATTTCTGCTGTGATCGATGAGCCAGGTTTTTTTTGTTTTGTTTGGTTTTTAAGTTACCTATACGAGATTTGGTGAACTAGTTTGATATTGTCTGCTGCGTAGTAACACTAGAGCCAAATACACTAAAATAAAATTATTTCGCGCGGTCTGTGATGACGTAAGAACTCATACTTCATAATAGTGCGAATTTCTGACCGTTCCATTTTCAACAAAATTAATTTTAAAAAAAAGTTTTTCATATTTTTTAGAACATACAATGGTTTCTTTAAACAGGCGAGATGCGTAACTTTCAAACAAAAAAAAAAAAAAAATAGAACCGTAAAGTATTAAAGTTAAAAGTTAAAGTTGACAATATTATTAACTATAAACTTCATCCTTGACGACCTGATATTTATAACATTAACTGAATAAAATAAAATAATCGAAATAAAATATTATGTGCATAAGAAATATTGGGTTATATTATTCGTTTCTTACCTTCGTTGGGAACTAGATAGTAATTATCTTTCTTTATAAAGGACTTTGACTTTTTAAATGAGAAGATATGTCGTATTGGGTATCTTTGAATGCACTTTTTGAAATAAGTACTATGGAAATATATGAAATACTAGGAAAATATTTAAAATATGTACAAGGGAAATATTTGAAATATTAGGAAATACTTTATCAAATAATAATAATAATAATAATAATAAACTTACGTATTTCACGCAAATATATAATTTATTATACCCTATTACAAATATAAATAATAATTATAAACCTGAATACCGTTTAATAAATATACTATAAAATGTTTGCTGAGAATAGTTGAGGAACAAACACATGTAATCTGTAACAAACGAAAACAGTTTAGAAAAATACCAAAAATAATAATTATAATTTGCAAATAAACGCTTATCAGCAAATAATTATTATTAGAGCCTTGCAAATACGCGGGTATCCACGTAGATTTTCTTTATATTTTAATTGAAGCGTTTCGGCACCTTTTTAAATTTCCAGCTCTTCCATTTTTGTTTATTTTGAAGATAGCCTGAAAGCAAATAATTTGGTAACCTCATGCATCCCTTCAAATCTATTGTTTGTTTGGCTAATAATGATAATAAAAACTTTATTCAACACGTTGACGCGAAAGATGTCATCTCCATTACCACCAAAACGGTAATCGCTCGCTAGTTTATCAAAATGTCTTTTAACAACTTTCTGTATCTTCCAAGAAAAAGTTGGTTTAATTTGCGATTTGGCTGCCATTTGAACTTCTTCGTCTTTTGCCGATTATACATGTGTCTGTATTGTTGTAAATGTTTACTTGCAGTTTTTAAAGATTCCGCCGCAGTCATTAGATCTAATTTCTTGTCTGTAACAATTTCGATGATTTATTTAATTTATTTAATTTTTTACCGACCGCCAACATGTATAAGGGATGTATTGTGATCATACCGATTTTGAAGTTTCGAGATTTCGGTGGATCTCCACGAATTGAGGTCCCTACCTAACGTTTTAACTATTTTTAGCATGATATCCGTCTGTCCGTCTGTCCGTCTGTCCGTCTGTCCGTCTGTCCGTCTGTCCGTCTGTCCGTCTGTCCGTCTGTCCGTCTGTCCGTCTGTCCGTCTGTCCGTCTGTCCGTCTGTCCGTCTGTCCGTCTGTCCGTCTGTCCGTCTGTCCGTCTGTCCGTCTGTCCGTCTGTCCGTCTGTCCGTTTGTCCGTCTGTCCGTCTGTCCGTCTGTCCGTCTGTCCGTCTGTCCGTCTGTCCGTCTGTCCGTCTGTCCGGTACCTAGTAGTATTCCTTAAAGAGATGGCGATGGTGAAGCGTCGAAATAACAGAGCTTCAGATTTCCAAGTTATTCACAAAAACAACATTTTTCAAACAGAAGACCCTGTATATTTTTGAATGTACTAAAATAGCAATATATTCTGAATAAAAAAGTATCAATTCGAAATTATCCCAAAATTGCAATTTAAAGAATAATTTAAATTTAATCAAATGTATTTTAATAATATTCAGGTGGCTATGACAGTGGCGTAGGAAGGTACGAGTCCCAACCCCTGCCCCCAGGTAGAATTTTCATGAAGTTGGATTTTTTTTATCTTCACTTTATTTTTTCCTCCTTTTTACCGACCGTCAACATATATAAGGGAGGTATTGTGATCATACCGATTTTGACATTTCGAGATTTCGATGGATCTCCACGAATTGAGGCCCCTACATAACGTTTTGACTATTTTTGGCATGATGTCTGTCGGTCTGTCTATCCGTCCGTCTGTCTGTCTGTCTATCTGTCCGTCCGTCTGTCTGTCTGTCTGTCTGTCTGTCCGTCCGTCCGTCTGTCTGTCTGTGTACACGTGCAGAGCAAATTCGGCTAAAAGGATTTTTCATATTTAAGCTTCTGACATCAATGGCACGAGTTGATCAACTTTTGGTAAAAATCGGTTAACTAGAAATGGGAGTTAACACGTGTCGGTTTTAAAAATTTTGTGAATATTTCACAACAGAGAAATATTTGGAAAAAATGTAATTAACAAAAGTTGCTGTAAAAGCAATAACTAACAATATTTATTTGAGACATTTTTTGATAAAACGAAAAAAAATTGAAAAATTTTTCGAAATTTTTTCTATATATTTGTTTTTTCACACTTATATGTAACGTTTCCATGGTCATGATAAATAATAACTCTGTTAGAAAATATAAAGCCAACCTATTTTTACTCTGCTGCTAGAATGTATTTTATACAAGTACTGTGTGATGGCGGTCGGTCCTGTGGAGGCCATAGCTGATTTTTTTTTTCGTACTTATATGTAACGGTTCCATGGTAATAATAAATAATATCTCTGTTAGAAAATATTGGGCCAAGTTATTTTTACTCTGCTGCTAGAATGTATTTTATACAAGTACTTTGTGATGGCGATCGGTCCTGTGGGGGCCACAGCTGATTTTTTAATCTTGTTTTTAAATTTATTTTAAAAAAATGTTTGGGCCCCTTACAGTTCCCGGCTCCCAGGCCTGCGGCATTGTAGTTACGCCATTGCCTTAGTGTCATAATGACCCTTATGAACCTTATGACCCTTATGAATTTAGGCTATTCTAAACGTTTAAGTGGAACCAATAAGAATTTTTATTTTGGTAAGTTATCAAGAGCTCACTTTTTACTGATTGAAGTGTTTTTGCCAAAAAAAATTATCGAAAGCCTCATTTAAACGTTAAAAGTTACTAGTTTTCAGAATCTAGTTCCCCTTAAATCAAAGGAACAGACTATACAATGTATGAGTCTATAATAAATGTAAATATTAAGGTACTTAATACCACAACAGAACTTATTTATTAGAAACAATTCTGCGTAAAAGTAGGAAGGTCCGCGATTTCTTTTTCAGATGTAGGGCTCCAGGTACTAGAATTTTAGAAAAATATTTTGTACATGACGTAAATGACGTCTTAATACAAAACTAAATATGGCCAAGATTTACAAATCCTGAGCCGCGATAATATTGTTCATATCGGTCAAAGGATATAGGAGAATTTAGAGTTTCTCGTTTATGCCTACGAAACCCTAGACATTTCTATATGTTATTTTATTCGCACTTTCTTATAGAAGAAATCTGCAAAATATTATTCATGTCACTCCGAAATAAGACGAATCATCCCGAATTATTCCAACCGTTACGATCAGACAGGATTAAGCTTTTTATATTATAGGGAATAGGGATTGATACAAATTTCTATAAACCCCGTCTAAAGTAATTGTATATAGTACTTACACTTTTTAGTCAAGCAAATTTCTTCTTAGAGTATCCACCAGCGCTTCTCTCTTGCGTCTCTCTTTGCGATTTAAATCTCCTGACTGTAACATAGAATGTGTTTTTTCACCATTTTTATCTTCTAAATTTCCATACTTGGCTTTATGAAGTCGATTAAGCTTCTTCGTACAAAATACATCTAACAATTTATCTAATTTATTTATTTTTATAATAAACGATGAATTAGTAGCCGAAGGAGGATAAGTAGATATATTATTTGTCAAGGATATTTCAGAAATATTTTTTGGACAATCGACAGTAGTTATTAGATTTTCAACCTTATAGCAAGTGAAACCTGTGCTAGAAGATGTCATTGGCATTTCTGTTGATTCTTTTGTTTCGTCACAGTCTTTACCATGATTTGGATCGCATTTCAGCAATGAATTATAATCTTTTACAGGATCATTATCTAGATTTTCTACCTGTCTTAACAGGTCTATGAAAAATAGTAGTTTTAAAGTGTTGCTATTATATTTTGACGAGCTTGACTTAAAACTTACTTCAGTTGTGCCTTGATTTTGTTTTTTTATAGTACTTAATATATCTGGCTTCATGGTAGCAATGGTTTCGATCAATCTATTTCTTATTTCATTTGTATTTTGTTCAGTTGGGTTGCCATTACTTGGTTTAGTGTTTAAGGTGGAATATTCAGGTGTTGCAGTAGACAAATCATCTATAACATTTTCTAACTTTATTGTTGTTAAATCTAAGTTTACATTATCTAAAAATGATCTTTCTGCCCCGATGTCAGTAGTTTCTAATGGTAAATTTTGCTCATTTTCTTTATTACTTCCGGCTTTAGAAGTGTGTTCAACGATTTTTGTTGAAAAAAATTGCTCATTCTTTGAACTGTAAATTGGTGTATCAGTAATTGGAGAATTTGTTGAAACAATAATAGGTTTTGTTTGTTGCACAAATAGTTTCATTTCGCTCTTAATGCCTGTGTTATTAAAAGGAAATTTGTTTAATACCATTATTAATTCTTTTTTTGCATGCGTCGGTATAACTGTACCGTTTTTCCCAACTGTGTTACTTGGAATAATTTTAATTGTTAGTTTAGGAACGTATTTTGTTGCAATGTCATCAATATTTTGCGGTAATGTGTTTCTTCTTTGAGGAGTAGATTCGCTGGATAATACATTTTGTGACGTTTGTACAGTTTCAGAAGTAGACAGGTTTTTTTGATCTTTAGTATTAAGCTCTACATGAAACGTATTTTGTGTTGTCTCTGTTTCCACAAAATCAGATTTTGGTGGAATTAATGTTTGCGAATCACTCATCAAGTCAGTATATACTATTACAGAATCTTTAGTTAAATATTTTTCAGACTGATGCATTTCTTTGAAATTATTTGATGAGCTTGAATCAGAATTTTCTTCTCTGTCTTGAATAATTTTATTTTTTTTAATTGTTTTGTGCCAAGTTTTTCCTTTAGGTGTATATTCTGTTGATGAATCTGATGAATCTCTTGGTTGTATGTTATTATTTGTTCCTAAAAAATTTATTATTGGTTCAGATTTTTCTAATTTTGCTGTAAATGATGATTGTAGATGTTCAACTACAGCTTTTGTTGGTTCTTCATTAAAAATTCTTACAGAAGGATCTGTACCTTCAATTATATTAGTAAAGGATGTTAAAGTAGTTTCGGATACTTTATTGGTTGATATTTTATTTGTGGTAAGCTTGAAGTTTCTGGTAGTTATCACATTTATATCTGCAGGATCATCTATTATTTCTTCTGAAACAATTATAGCTTCCACTTTACCATTCCTAGGCTTCTTTCTTCGTATATGCATCCTTTTCCATTTTCTTGTTTTCTTTTCCACTGATGGTAAACTTGTATCAGTTACGCTATTGTATAGATCACCAGTAACGTTTGAAAGAATGTTATTAGTTCTAACATCTTGTGTCGTCGAAAGAGGAGTAGTGGTATTTCCTTCTGGAATTATATCTACTTGTTCAAGAGTAGTTCGCAATGGAAAGTTATTAGTGTCGTTTAACTGTTTCAATGTCGTTGATTCAACTGTTTCATTATGTGTCTTCAACCTTTTATCTGTGTCATGCTTAATCTTTCTTATCTTATGTTTTCTCTTCTCCGTACCGTCTTCTTGCGACACAATTTCAATATATTCATACTCAGATTCGTGTGAAAAATATTCGTCTTTGTTTGAAAATGACGACTCGCTATCATTTTCGGATAGTTTAGATATTTCTATCTCAGGTTGAATTTTGTTTGGTGTTATCGAATGATCAACTGGCAATACTGTCAAAGTAGTTCGATTTTCCGTATTAATTGATATTCCAGAAATGTTTTCTGGTTGTTCTTGATTTGGTATGAATGGCGATGAAGTATGTTTTAAGTAGTCAGTTATGGTTGTTATCAGAAAATTAGGTGTACCATTATTTTTTAAGTCGTTAGACGATACTTTTAAGGTTTCAGTTGATATGTCATGTGGAAAAGTTGTATTTCCATAAGAAGTTAAAGTTGTCAGTTCTATGTTTTGTCCAAGAGAACTGTCTGTCGGAAAATCGCCTCGAGTGGATGGTTTCAAGTTTCTTCCATTGATTTCTGGTTTAGAGTCATCTGGATATTTGTGTTTTAATATATATTTAATTACATCACGTGATATATTTTCCGTACTATTTCCATTCATAATAGAAGCAAATTCTGGATTATTCAATATAGCTTTTAAATTGTATTTGTATATTTTAATTCTCTTCTCTTTATTTTGAAGTGGTTGATGATAGAATGGAATAATTTTTGCGTCTTTCGGTGTTACTTTATTAGGTGTATATGTAAATGATGATTGTGGATGTTCAACTACAGCTTTTGTTGGTTCTTCATTAAAAATTCTTACAGAAGGATCTATACCTTTATTTATTTTAGTAATGGATGTTAAAGTAGTTTCGGATACTTTATTGGTTGATATTTTATTTGTGGTAAGCTTGAAGTTACTGGTAGTTATCTCATTTATATCTGCAGGATCATCTATTATTTCTTCTGAAACAATTATAGCTTCCACTTTACCATTCTTAGGCTTCTTTCTTCGTATATGCATCCTTTTCCATTTTCTTGTTTTCTTTTCCATTGATGGTAAATTTGTATCAGTTATGCTAACGTATAGATCACCAGTAACGTTTGAAAGTATGTTATTTGCTATAACATCGTGTGTCATCGAAAGAGGAGTAGTGGTATTTCCTTCCGGAATATTATCTACTTGTGCAAGGGTAGTTCCCAATGGAAAGTTATTAGTGTCGTTTAACTGTTTCACTGTCGTTGATTCAACTGTTTCATTGTGTGCATTCATCCTTTTATCTGTGTCATGTTTAATCTTTCTTATTTTATGTTTTCTCTGCTCCGTACCGTCTTCTTGCGACACAATTTCAATATATTCATCCTCAGATTCGTGTGAAAAATATTCGTCCTTATTCGAAAATGACGACTCGCTATCGTTTTCGGATAGTTTAGATATTTCTATCTCAGGTTGAATTTTGTTTGAAGTTGTCGAATGATCAACTGGCAATACTGTCAAAGTAGTTCGGTTTTCTGTATTAATTGATATTCCAGAAATGTTTTCTGGGTGTTCTTGACTCGGTATGAATGGAGATAAAGTATGTTTTAAGTAGTCAGTTATGGTTGTTATCAGAAAATTAGATGTACCATTATTTTTCAAATCATTAGGTGATACTTTTAAGGTTTCAGTTGATGTGTCATGTGGAAAAGTTATATTTCCATAAGAAGTTAAAGTTGTCAGTTCTATGTTTTGTCCTAGAGAACTGTCTGTCGGAAAATCGCCTCGAGTGGATGGTTTTAAGTTTCTTCTACTGATTTCTGGTTTAGAGTCATCTGGATATTTGTGTTTTAATATATATTTAATCACATCACGTGCTATATTTTCCGTACTATTTCCATTGATAATAGAAGCAAAATCTGGATTATTCAATATAGCTTTTAAATTGTGTTTGTATATTTTAATTCTCTTTTCTTTATTTTGAAGTTGTGGATGATAGAATGGAAAAATATTTGCGTCTTTCGGTGTTACTTTTGTACTAATATTTAGAATATTAGTAAAAAAAGTGCTATTTTCATTATTTATAAGACCTAGTGGAGTTTTACTTTCTTCTGATTCTATTTCTATATATATTTCTTCTGATGTTTCATCATAATCTACATTTTTTGCTTTGCTAAAATTAAACTGTTCTGTGAACATGCTTGTTGTTGGATTTATTGTAGTTTCTGTAAGACTTATTCTATTTTGAGGTATTAGTGCATCCATATTTGTTATTGATTTAACTGTTGGACGACTAGTACTTGTTTGTTCCGGTTTTAAAGACTTATGTACCCTAGATTTTGTAAATTTTATTAATTTTTCAATTATTTCATCCATTTCTTTGCTCACTGCTGTTGGTGTTGTGGACACTGAGAATTCTGAACTGGTTTCTTCGCAAGTTTCGTCTAATCCTTCAGATATAACAGAGATTTCTGACATTACATGGTCTTTTAAATCACTTTTTAGGCTAATTTTACAGGTTTTACGTTGTTCGGGGCCCATACTTCTTCTAGACATCTCTGTAGTATTATATTCTTTATTTCCCATTGTTTCTGTGGGATCAATATGACGTTCGGGCACAGTCGGAAAATTGTTTAAAATTGTTCTGCTATTTGCTGATTCAAATATTTCAGTAGTAACATGTTCTGAAGTAACTGGTTTAGATGTTTCCTGGTCTTCCTCCTTTTGTAAAACTGTATTGTCACAATCAGCCTGAGGTGGAAATTTTAAGGGACTAACTCTAATTTCTACTTTTCTTTTGTTTTTAAATGGCCATGTAAATACTTCCTTTGTGTATAAAGGTCCAGATCCACAAGTAATGAATTTATTTTGTTTAGTAATTGATGTTGCTGTTTTTTCTATAATCTCAAAAGGAATTGCAAAACTCTTACGCGTATTTTGAAAGAATTCTTTATTTTCATTTTGCACAGAATATTCTTCTGGGATATTGGCGGGAGTTTCAAATGATACAGCATATTCTTCAACTGTTGTAGGCTCGGAATTGTTTAAATATTCTGTTATTGTTTTTATTTTTGTCCAGCAAATTGTCGAGTATGCCCCTATGTCATATGTATCTATTTGGTGCTTAATATATGATTTATTTGGATTTTCATTAAATATTTCTGCAACTGTATTGTCATCTCTACTGATTTTTGCAACACCAGTTAAAATATCTGGGCGGATTTCAAACGGGTTGCCTATTATCTTCTCATTGCAATCGTTACCGCAGCGTTTAGTCTGAAAAATATGGAGATATTAGTAATTTACGATATAATAAATAATAAAACTTTCCTTCAATTTAATAGTGTATTTATAATAATACAGGATGTAAAATTTCGAAATGCTCATATCTAAAAGCAATGAATTGTTTCCGGGTAAACTAACTAAATAAGTGAATATAATAGATGAAAAAAAAAACTTAATCAAATCAACCAGTGCCAATCTATGGTGGGCTAGAACCGAAGTTCAAACAAAAATCTTACCAAACTAATAACTTCCACCAAGAGGTCTCTGTCATGGAAAAGAAGTACAAGAGGACAGTGGAGTGCAAGAGTGAATTGACTTGTATCTTAGCAATATCACAACTTGTTAAAATATAATTAAATATATTTTCCGTAATACTATTTTCCGTAGTACTCAATACTATCCGAAATTCAATCCTGTTACATGAAAAAATTAATCAACATTTAGCTGACCTACGCCTTGAAATACCAACCATTCCAAAAAATAAATATAATAAAAATTCCCCCTTGGACACTTAAAAAACCAAATTTTGATCTTTCCCTATCCCAGTTTAAAAAATATATATACCCACCCTAATACCTATCACGAGAAATATTCCCTATTCAATAAAAAGTACACAAATTCACTTCCTATCTTCACCGATGGGTCTCGTGTAGGGGATCACACCTCTGCTGCTGTGATCTTTGGCGAAGAAAAGTATTCATATCGTCTTCCAGATTTTAACCGAAAGGTGCAAATAAAATAACTATCTATCTATATCGTCTTCCAGATAATTCCAACAGAAATATATAGTATATTAACGGTAGAAATATATAGTATATTAAAAGCTACGGACTTCATAGAACAGTCAAATAACACAAGATTTGTCATCTACACGGACCTGAGTGCTATCCAAGGCATCCAACAAATATACACGAAGATGCCATACATTCCAACAATTCAAGATACCATCAGTGAAGCAATAATCAACGGTAAAAATATCACCATTGTATGCATACCATCCCATGTAAGCATTCCTGGGAACGAAGAAGCCGACCAATCAGCCAGAGAAGCCACCAGAAATAACTACCCAGAATCTACTACTGATTGTCACTTACTAATGATTTCAAAACCTTGTGTAAAAAAAGACTAAGAGGACATTGAAATAACTGCTGGACTACCCTTACCAACAACAAGCTGATATCCATAAAACCTACCACTGGCCATTGGAACAACAGGGACAACAGAAGAGAACAAGATATTTTAACTAGGCTAAGGATAGAATACACGGCAGTCACCCACAAACATATCTTCGACCACTCAGAACCACCAACGTGCGATGTCTGCAAAACCAAAATTACTGTCGAACATTTACTACTCCACTGTCAAAAATATAACACACACAGAATACACAGCGAACTCACACAACCATTGACACATCCAATACTACTCTCCAATTCCAGTAACAAGATGAAAACATAATACAATTCCTAAAAGAGGCAAATTTAATAAACCACATATAAACTTAAAATCAACCAATACATATGAAAAAACATTTTAAAATTTCTAGAAGATGTAAACTTAATTGACAGCATATAACATTCCACATCATTTCTAACAGCATTAATTAATTATAAGCAGTTCACTTTTGTAAGAACAAACTAAAAGGAAATTTTGTTTCAGTATTACAGATTTTTTTTTTTAAATTTAAGTATTTAGGACACATCAACAGCATGGTTATTAGTGTCCACCGTGTGTTAGATTACAATCATTAATGTTACATTAAATTTACAGTTAGGTTTTTAAGTATATACATGTACATAGATAGATTTATAATATTGAATTGTTTACAAAGAATTTTAAATGACAATTTTAATATTACAATTAAATGGAATCGCTCAGTTTAGTCTCCATTAGGAATTTCAGTAAGTTGTCTAGTTTTTCGGGATTGTCACTTAGCGCTTCACACAGGTTGTTTGGGATCTGGTAAGTTCTTCTTTCTTCCTCCAGACCCTACTAAGTCGGTGGAAACTAAGGTATACACTACACTTAGGAGGTTCAAAAGTGAATATACTGATGAAATGAGATCTAAATAAACTCCGCATTATAGCAAAGCTCCTCACATCTATGGCTTACCTAAAGTACACAAGGAAAATGTCCCCTAGAGGCCTATTGTCAGCTCCATTGGCTCACCATGTTAAACATTAGCTAAATACTTAGTGTCAATAATAACAGCTCTAGCCGGCAAGAGTGAGAGCTTTGTAAAAAACTCGGAGCATTTTGTTAGTGTTGTGGTTCTAAAACGTAATGAGATTCTGGTAAGCTTTGACGTTGAGAGTCTATTTACTAATGTGCCTGTAGATGAAGCTCTAGTAGTTGTTTGAGAAAGGCTAGAGTGTGCTCATACGTTATCTACTCGAACACATCATTCGGTTAACTGCATTAGGCAGCAGTCTGACTGATCGAGCGCCGTCGTGTAACGTAGCGTCGAGTCGTGTAGTGTCATTTAAAAATTTAAAAGCTGGTCTGACTGATCAAGTACTGTCGAGTATTATCGATCATTCAGTGTCAAGTAAATTTGTTTCTCACTTGTCAAATAGTGCATATTCCAACCTAAAATAATACTATTATACTATTATTTTACTCTATATTGTAATTTTGTTTTTTTTTTTGACGTTCCAACTGTCAAATAACATATGGTTGAGCGTCGAGCGTCGTGTGAAATTCAAACCGGTTTGAAATACAAACAACTTGATGCTACTTGATAGCAAACGATGGTTCAGTGCGACTCATGCCCTTAGTTAACGTGTGTTTGAAATTTGCTCGACAGCAAACGATCGACAGCACTCGATCAGTCAGACCGCGGCCTTATGGAGTTATTAACACTTTGTGTGAAAACTACCTATTTTCAACTGGAAACCGATTATTACCAACAAAAGGATGGCATGGCTATGGGTTCTCCACTGTCACATATTATTGCTAATATATACAAGGAACATTTTGAAGCGAAAGCCTTAAAAGAAGCCAAGCACAAACCGAATAAATGGTTAAGATACGTCGATGATACCTTTATCATATGGCCACATGGTAAAGATAAACTCCACGAATTCCATCAATACCTAAATTCAGTACACACTAAAGTTTACTGTTGAACTGGAAGTTAGCAATCAACTGCCTTTTCTCGATGTTTGATAATCAGAAATGGCAAGGGGGATCTAGCAACCACGGTCTACAGAAAACCAACACACACAGGACTATATCTTAATTTCAACTCATTCCACCATAATAGCACTATGAGAGCTGTTGCACTGAGTCTAGTTAATAGAGCCAAAGTATTTTGTTCTTCTAAAAAGCTTCTAAAAGTTGAATTGAAGAACATCCGTTCCACCTTACAGGATAATGGCTACAGTCATAAAATTATTACTGATGCTATCAATCATAAGAAAAATGACGCACCTAGAACTGACGAAGTGAGATATGTCTCTATGCCCTGTTATAAAGGAGTATCTGAGAAAATTGGTAAGCTACTAAAGAAGCATAATATCCAAGTAGCCTTCAAATCGAGTTCGACTTTAAGATCTATCCTATCATGTACGAAACCCAAATCTGTCCTAAACGAAAACTGTGTCTACTCTATTCCCTGCCTGTGCGGGAAACAATATATTGGCGAAACTTGCAGACCTTTACATGTTAGGGTAAACGAGCATAAGAAGAAAGTTCAGCAGGGCGAAATTTACAGTTCCAAACTGGCTGAACATGCTTGGGAAAATGAACACCATTTCCAATGGAAAGATGCTAAACCCTTAATGTATGAGGAAAACAAGTTCAAAAGAAAATTGAAAGAGTCTGCTTTGATCAAAAACTCTGGAGATGCTGTCAGCCAAGCTAGCATAGAATTTCCTCAACTCTGGCTTTCCATTATTCAAAACAATTCTTTTAATCCTCAAGTCACTAATCCGGTAACAAACAACACATTACCACACAATAATGTGACAAACAATCTTAATCCGGTCGTTAATCATCCGCAGGTAGTTCCGTCCCTACCCATTCCTGGTCCTAACCACCCCACCAATAGCAACGCACCTATAACCTGCTCACACTCTTACAATACTCGGTATAAAAACTCGAAGAAAATTGAAATGTTTATCACTTCTCGTGATCGCTGAAGACGGAACCAGATTGTTTGCCAAACGTCCAAAATAACGGTGTCCGCATAAAAATATATAGTTCCATCTCTCGATGATGCAGGTACTGGAAAGTCCCCACCCGCCATATACTTATTTATAGATATATGAGTTGAACCCTATACTAAAATCTGCGTTTCAGAAGTGTTTTGAAGACTGGAAAACGATGGCATGTGCATTATATCCGATGGGGACTATTTTGAATGAGACAATATAAAAATTGATGAATAAATAAATATATTTTTTAAATTAAAAAATTGCAAGAACTTTTTGATCACACCTCGTATATTTAAAATAACATTTAGAAGCAGTATTAAATGAAAAAACTGCGAAAAAAATCTCGTGGGAATGTTTCAGAAATCAGTTAAAATATTTTTAAACCTAGCATGTTATTTTTATTGTTGTTTACTCCCTATTAAATTACTTTATTCCAATGTCATCATATTTATGGGTTATTTTGTAATTGATTACCGTCATTTTTAATTTAAAGACATATAAAAAAGCTTTAAATCTCTTGTTCAATTTAAGTTTATTATTGCTCGGTAAACATGTAATTAAACTCACCTGATGAAATTTTGTTGTAGCCGCATTTGTTATACTTGGAAAACTAATTAACAGAGGTATCTGAAAAGAAATGGAACTATTAAATTTTATTTTACAATTAGCACTTTATATCAAAGAGTGGGCGACAGTGTCGTAGCTAGAATATGTGTCACCTGGTTGCAATAATTTTATTGGCACCTATATATATATAAATTAATAAAGAGGATATATCTGTTCTTTTTTTATATTTTTCCGCCTTATATTTAGTTTTTGCACGTTTAAGATTAGTATATGACGAGATCCGCAAAATAATCAATTTCTGTCTATCTATCTGTCTGTTTACCCGAATTTCACACAAAAACGGCTTGACATAATTTCACGTAATTTGGTACGATGACAAAGTAAAACCAGGAGTCTAACACAGGTCATACGGCAAACTTTCATTCTATAAGGGCTGTTTTGGGATCAAATCTATTTACTAAAAAACTTAAGATAGCTCCCTTATGACTTAACATCAAACACGTACATTACAAAATTGCTTGTAATAAAAAAACGACGGATCCATTCGTCCTACTAACCAGGGGGGTAACCGACGAGTTCATCGAAAATCAATTCATCGAATATCAATTCATCGAAAATCAATTCATCGAAAATCAATTCATCGAATGATCAATTCATCGAATGATCAATTCATCGAAAAAAAATATTTGATAGGAATGCCGAGGGGATCGGAAAGTCAAAAGAGCAGTGGTCAACAAAAGTAGACAGACTAAGAAATAATTGCGTAAATTTTTTTATATGGTTTAAAAAAAGGTAAATAAAGTGACATAGTGTTTGAATATAAATAAAGAAATATAATAAGAAAACTTATATAATAAAAGAAATAAATGTTTTGTTTTTAAGGTTTAATAAGACAGGTTATGGGCAATTGCACGCAAATAATTTTTATAAATTCATCCACAATGATACGCATTTTAATTGGGCTAATATGGGGGAAAATAAAGTACTATGCGCCTAAAAACAAGGTAATTAGGTTAGGTTTAGTTAGTAAAAGTCTAAAACCGAGCGGAGCGAGTTACCCATCTTCTAGTTTAAGGACAAAGCACTATTTTAGGTTATGTTAGGTTAGAAAGGGTTTTGTTAGAAGAAGCCGAGCGAAACGAGCTACCCATCATCTAGTTTAATAACAAAACAAACTCACACTAACATAATAATGCCACCTGTTTAGAATCACCGTACACTGAACAAATCATGTGTGGTATAGTAAATATGAATAGTAAAACTATGTACATAACAGAAAACCCTTAAGACTTAACAGATGGGGAAATACCATTTTTATAATCCTTTAAGAATGGTTGTATTAAGTACATTTATGATCCCATTAACCGGGTTTTTCTGATCTAAGGAGCCCTGTTCGATTTCAAAATAATCCATATTTTCTGCGTATTTTCTGAATGGAAAATTTAAAAATTATTAATAGACCAAGTATGATAGTTATTTAATAAGTGTAGTCTGTCAACTTTTATTGACCACTGCTTTTTTGGCTTTCCGATCCCCTCGGCATTCGTCTCAAATATTTACAAAATATTTTTTTTCCATGAATTGATCATTCGATGAATTGATCGTTCAATGAATTGATTTTCGATGAATTGATTTTCGATGAATTGATTTTCGATGAATTGATTTTCGATGAATTGATATTCGATGAATTGATTTTCGATGAATTGATTTTCGATGAATTGATTTCCGATGAACTTACCGTGAATCAACCAGGGGCGGATACCATAGGGTGACCAGATGTACTCTTTTTAAGACTATTATACTCTTTTTTGAGTATTATTTTCTATACTCTTACTTTTTATTAAAAAAAAACCCTGAATATATGCTTTTTTGTTGGTTACTTGTTATTATCACTTCTAGTTTAGAAGTGAAGACCTTTTTTAGGGTTTTGTAGGTATGACAAAAAAACTCTTATACCGTCATTTTGTCGTCTGTCTGTCTGTCTGTCTGTCTGTCTGTTCGGTAAAAATTGTAGCCAAACGGCTAAACCTAGAGAGTTAAATTTGGCATGCTTATACAACTCTTTGACCCACACATAGGAAAAATACTAAAACATCTAAAAAACATACCCCCCTAAAAATATAAACAAATATGTGCTCATCGAAAACAAAAATATTTTTTTTAATTTTGAGTAGGGTATCAAATGAAAGCCCTTAGTACGTGGATTACGGTAAAATTTTCATTTTTGCAAAGTAAATTATTTTGATGCGATTTTTGCCAAAATTGTGCAAAATAAATTTTGTCCCACATCCTGTAGCCCAGATGGTTTAAACTAAAAATCTAAGTAATGTATATTGGTGTGAACCGAAATAGTACAACAGGAATTTTTGATCAGATTATATTTTCGGAAAATAACCCATTTCTTGTGGTTTTTGGTTCACAAAGTACAAAAGTTATACCAATGTAAGACACTCACATGCAAGGCGTGCGATAGCGTAATGGTTAGAGCACTGGTGTCGTAAGCTAAAATGCGCTGGAAACAAAGGGTTTCGAGTTCGAATACGGAGTGAATATTATTTTTTCTGTTTTTTTTTGCATTTTTATTATGTAGAAATTATTTTGTCAAAATTCTAGTTATATTTTGACAAATGTTGCATTTAATTTTTAAGAGCGTAAATTTAATAACCAGTCTTATTAAATGATTAACAGACGATAATTTTTTTTAAAAATATCGTTCATTTCGCCGTGATTACTACAAAGTAAAATTTGTCCTACACACTCAGCATGCCGCCTTCACTTATTATATACCTGCGAAACCCTGAATTGTGTGAATATTCACACTTCACCCATCAATTTTTTAGTATACTCTTTTTCTGTAAAAAAAAATCTGGTCAGCATAGGATACCACCGGCGGACTACGGGCAAACGCCAAAAACATGACAAAACATTTTTAAAAAATATAGAGGTTGAATAGTTAAAAAATATCTATTAATATCCCTTATATAATTATTCATAATACGCTAATTCAGTAATGACCAATGAACACTTTTGATTTGATGCAGAAACAATAAATATTAAGGTAATATAAAAATGATGACAAGGGAGCCGACATAACAATGTCGGTTTTTGGTGAAGTGGAAATATTACGATTGATTAGATGCCGCAAGTGTCTAATAATGTGCTGCTTGTCGCTTTTATTGAATTATTCGGTTTCGCTTAATACTGTAAATAATATATTCCTTTTCACAAAATTCACTCAGTTTAATACTGACATTTGGTTTGTGAGCATCTTATACATACATTTATTACATAGTCTTCAAATTTACTTCACATACACGAAGAGATTGACATAAAAATAAGTACTTATTTTACTGAAAAACGGTTAGAATTCAAAATTTGCAAAAGAAATTTGAAATTGAAACTCGCAATGTAATTTTCGATATTTTGGTTTCCAGTTAAGATTTCGAAATAATGAAATGTTGACATTGCACTTTTATCTCCTGTAAATTTTGACAAGGTAAGAAATGGAATACCTTCAAATAGGTTAACAAAGTTAGTTGAACTATAGAAATTTTTTAACAAAAATGTCAGCAAAGATCATTTATATAAAGAATTATAAATTTTGCATCATATTGAGAAGATTTTAAAAGAGAGATGATGAGAAAATTTTTCTTCTCACCATGTCGACGAAACAGTACACGAGAACGATGAGCAAGATGAAGAGGAAAATGAAGAAATAGTACAAAGTCAGGAAGAAGAGGTAGAAATTAAAACCTTAAATTGTCAGTCACTTCGCAAGAGCTGTATACCTTATATTCATTCGAAATTGTATTATAATTCGGTATTACTATTATTTTCTACTTTACTTTTGGGCCGATGTCGCAATTTGCCCAGGCTGGTTTAGTTCTACTTATCCGCCCCTGCCACTAACCAATCAGAAGGCTGCAAATATTTCAATTCGTACGGCACCCGTGAAAAGTCGGATCGTGTTCAACTTCGTCCGGCAAAACGGACGGTTTTCTCTCTCTAGTATATTGCGATCCTTGTCGAAGCAAAACGTCACATATATAGGGGAAACCGGGGCATAACGGGCTACGGGGTTATAACGGGCTCTTCTCTTTTTGGCTCTTAAAGCATGCTGCCATGTTTGGGTGCATTCCAATCACGTTCAGTACTTCGCTAGTGTATTCCGAGAGTGGTTGTATGACTGAGAGCTGGCGTTTACATTTTGTAAATTGGTAAAACGTATTTTTTGCTGTGTTGATATATTTTTCACACATATTCAGACGTTGATTGCTCCAGCGCAGAGATGTGGCAAGTGGGCACATTGTTCTTGCTCTGGAGAAGATGATAACGATGAAGAATACACTCACGTGTGTTCATTCTGCGCCAGATTTTAGCTGATTGCCCATTATACCCCGCCTGTGCTCATTCTCTCCCGACACAAGTGCAAAATGATGACCAGGAAGCTTTTTTTATATTGTCATAACTTTTATTTTTGTAGTTTTCTAAGTTTTTCACTATCTGTAATAATTGAACAATAAATCATCTTACGAATAAAAGTATTTCGAATTTTTTTACGATATTCCTTAAGATTTTATTAAAGATAATCCTTAAGGTGCCCGTTATGCCCCGGCTTCCCCTACTTGAGAAGTTAATCTCTATATGCATTATTCCGTTTACGTGAATATTTAAAGAGTACGGGAGAGACATTAAAACTAAGTTTTATTTAACTTAGATGAAAATTTGGAAATTACAGGGCGACACCTTAAATTTAAAATTTTATTCATTATTGACGTAACAGCAAAAATGTAATATTTGGGGAGTTCGGGGATCCTAAAATAAAAATCTTGTAATATCTCATTTATATATGGATATTTATTTTAATTACTACTTTTTCTGGAATAAGGTTTTAATATGATGAATATTTGAGGGCTTATGTGGCGCGATACGTGCAAACTGAAACCTACTAAATATCACACAATATCAATTGTACATATAAAAAAAAATTTTTACAATGAACCATACAACGGTGTTTTCCATAGTTAGAGAACTCTATTAGTTTGTTTTTTTTTTTTTTTTAGACCTTATATTTGGTTTCTATACGTTTCCAATGATTATAAAACGATATACGAAAAAATCCATTTATGTCTGTCTATCAGACCAAAATTCACACAAAAACGGCTGGACATATTTTAACGTAATTTGGTATATATATTATGGTAATGATAATAGAACAAAACCAAGATTCTAACGTGGGTTATATGGCATCCCAAAATGTTCATTCTGAAGGGGAGTTTGGGACTATTTAGGTAGCAGAAAACTTAAAATATCTCCTTTATTATTGAATTAACAGAAATACGTCTATAATAGTTTGTTGAAGAATAAGAAAACAAATCTTTCCTTCCGTGTGCATTATTCAATTGGATGCATATTTTGGGAGTTACTGTGGGCACTTTAAAACCAAAAACTTTAAATATATTCCTTATGTGATTCATAAAATGCAAAAAAAAAAAAACAAATTGATCCGTCTATAATTGGTCTAAATTCTATGGCCGAAATAAATACATGTTTATGTTGAACGAAACCTAGCTGCATTACCCTCTTAAGTAGGCCTGGGCAAATGGCGGCCCGCACTGATATTCTATCCGGCCCGCGAAGCATTTTATAAATTATTGTGTCCTGCAAAAATATTACTCTCTGTACAATATTCTTTCAAATTTTCATTCTTTCCAATTTTCTTTTCAATTTTTACCGACCGCCAACATATATAAGGGAGGTTTTGTGATTATACCGATTTTGACATTTCGAGATTTCGAGGATCTCCACAAATTGAGGTCCCTATATAACGTTTTGACTATTTTTAGCATGATGTCTGTCGATCTGTCTGTCTGTCTGTCTGTCTGTCTGTCTGTCTGTCTATCTGTCGGTCTGTCTGTCTGTCCGTGTACATGTGTAGAGCAAATTCGGCCAAAAGGATTTTTATGAAACTTCATATTTAAGCTTTTGACATCAATGGCACGAGTTGATCAACTTTTGGTAAAAATCGGTTAACTATAAATGGGACTTTACTCGTGTCGGTTTTAAGATTTTTGCGAATATTTCACAACAGAGAAATATTTCGAAAAAAATTATTTAACAAAAGTTGCTATGAAAGCAATATCTAATAACTTTCATTTGAGACATTTTTTGATAAAGCAGCATAAATAAAACAAGTACTTTCTGATGGCGGTCGATTCTGTGGTGGTCACAGCTGATTTTTTTCTTTAAATTGCATAATAAATACACTTTTTGGTTTAAAAATATTGCTTTTAAAATTTATAAAACATCCTTCTTAACAAAAACAATATTAAAAATTTTTTTTGGCCCGCGGTCATGTTTTATCCGCAATTTGGCCCGACAGCCAAAAGATTTGCCCTGCTCTTAAGTATACAACAATTTCTTAAACCTGTTAAAAATACATGGTTACCAGTTAATAAAAGGTTCGGGTTCAGGTTCACGAAAAAAGCAGGTTTTTTCGGGTATTTGGTTCGGATTCGGGTTCAGCTTCATGTCTTTGATATATTGTCTGTTTCTTTGATTTAAGTGGAACTAGATTTTGAAAACTAGTAACTTTTAACGTTTAAATAAGGCTTTTGGTCATTTTGTTTAGGAAAAGTCCACTTCAATCGGTAAAATTCTTGAAAATTCTATTTAGTTCCGCTTAAACGTTTGAAATAGCCCAATTGTACTCAACCTGTGTTCTGCGGAACCCTAGGGTGCCGTGGAATGTTTTCAACTGATTAATCCGGACAGTATTCACAATGCCCTGACATTATGAATAGTGCCCAAAACAATCGGGCAGGATAATAAACATGTATGTATGTATGATATTTTATCACATTGTCTGGTCATTATAAATAGTGGTACAATATTGCTGGGCACTTTAATAATGTTGACGGTTATTAGTTTCCGATAAGCATTTCAACTGTCGCCTTAATGAATTATTGTCTTCAAAAGGTCAGAATATACATATTTTTACAAAATCAGTGTATTTGGAGGTGATACAAAAAGTGAAATCATCTAATAGTAAACTGACAAACAAGAAACCAGAAGGTTATTAGCGTTTACGAAGATTCGAAATTAAAAATAAACAAAATTTATTTAAACAGAAACTGCTTTAATCACTCTGCCCAACGGTTACAGACAGAGCCGCAGTAAGGGGGGCGGAGGGGGTGATGGCCCCTAGCGCACTAAGGAAAAGGGCGCCGACGAGGTTGACTTAGGGGCGCCACATTGCGAAGGTGAGGACCTTTTTTTTGCTCATCACTTGGATTTTGGGATGTGAGGACCACCTTTTTTTGCCAAGGGCGCCAAAACACAGTTTTGCCCCTAGCGCAAGTTTTCCTTACTGCGGCTCTGGTTACAAAGCAGTATTCATAATGCCCGGGCAATTTAATATTTTTTGTAACATTTATTATCTTGCTTAATTGATTTGGGCATTATTCATAATGTCAGGGCATTGTGAATACTGCCCTATTTATCACTTGATCCATAACATCTACATTAGTACTGCGGGGTGGAAAATAACTTTTCTCCACGACCACTATAGAATTTACTAATTCTAAAACCAATTTTGACTACAGAAAGTTAATATTCTAACACAAGAGTTGGAATGTTATTCTAAAGCGCTTATCTTCTTATGCATTTTGCATGTATTTCATTCCATCACTTGTTATGGAATAACTATTCCATACTTGTTGTCTTTTGTTTTTGTAGGTTTACATTAAGATATATGCAACGTTTACATTAAATAAATGCAACATAACTTCCTAACTTAAAATAGTGGCCGATGTGCGGCAAATTAAATTAAAATTAAACAAATAATAAATAAAAAAAATAGTTTAATTAATTGATTAATTTGTTATGTAACATAAATTATTTGTTAAGATAAAATGTTTGTTAAAATAATTATTTGTTAATTTATTTTTCTTTTTGGTGGTCGTGGAGAAAGTAGGGTCTGTGACTCGGTTGGAATGAGAAAATTCGATGCTCGTGGTTCCTCACACTCGCCTGCGGCTCGCGCTCGGAATGTTCCACTCGCATCGAATTTTCTCATTCCAACCTTGTTACAGATACTATAACAGGTTAGCTGCTAAAGCTATAATATTAAAGTTAAAGCATAGGTATATAATAATTTAATTATACGTTAATTCTTGTGCTTCGTTCATTTTTTTTTTTTAATGTTTTATATATTTATGAAACAAATTCAAACGTAATTATTTGACCTATTAGTTAGTAGTGTACTTCAATAGAATGTCAAACTGCGATATGTTAATTTTTTATTAAAATTATTTTGTTACGATACCAGATATAGATATGTCAATTTATAATTTTTAAGAAAATATTTTGTATAATAAGAAATCTTAATAAGTTACGAGATTTTTCTTTTGAATCTCTTTAAAATGGTTCTCAGAACAATTCCTATCACAAATATTAATTTATATATCATGTTTGCCCGTTTAATTAATTAAAATTAACTGGGGTTCTTCAAACCAGACTCAGGAAATCCAGGTATAGCACAAATTATCATGCAATTAAATTCTACAATGTTCTACCATCCGCCACCAAGAGCCTTAACTTCAAAAAAGAAACTAAAAAATATCTAATTGCCAAGGCTTTCTACTCTACTGAGGAATACCTACGAAATTATTTTGGTGACTTAAATGAGGTTCTGTGATTAAGTTTGTCCTGCTTTTCGTCCAAACCTCACATTATGTTTTATCAATTTGAAATGTTTTTTGTTTATTTTCCTGTTTTCAATTCTTAAAATTATATTTTTTATTATTCAATTTGTAATTTGTGTAGAATACATTATGGACCTTTGTAAAAATGTACAACATTTAATACAATAAATGTATATTATTAAACCTCTGTGTTGGGGTTTAGCGTTGAGGGTTATTTTTGTTCGTCATTCTTGTATAATAAGAACTTTAATTAAATGGTTTGGTTTTGTTGATTTTTTTTTTTTTTTTAGGAACTCTGCTTGGATATTGTAGTTTTTGTAAATTTAAAAAATTAAATAACTTTAAATCTGAGGGTGCTACAGATTTCTTAATCACCATTTTCGTCATTAGTAGGTCATATTTATTCAAAAAAAAAAAACTAATTTTACTCGACAAAATGTTCAAATTTGTTGAGTAGTGATTATTAGTGATTCTTCTCGAGAATTTCTCGAGAAAAAG
Source organism: Liopterus haemorrhoidalis (assembly GCA_963971575.1). Taxonomy (NCBI): domain Eukaryota; kingdom Metazoa; phylum Arthropoda; class Insecta; order Coleoptera; family Dytiscidae; genus Liopterus; species Liopterus haemorrhoidalis. The sequence continues at coordinate 58,274,608 of OZ020611.1, forward strand.
TTTTAATTCTCATTTTTCATTTCTCGACAAATGTAAAATTTGCTCGACGCCTTTACTTTAGTACTTTAAAGGTGATTATAATTTTAACATGTTTTTATCCTCTACAATATTTTCAACATTAAAAAAAGATGTATATTCTAATAATTATATAATTATTTTTGTCAAGATTTCTCGAGAATTCTCGAGAAAATAAGTCTAATATCGAGAAATCAGAAACACTAGTGATTATTATTTACTTCTTATATCACCTACCATTTAAATATGTACTTTGTACTGTATTATTGGATTTTGCGTTTATAAATTACTATATTACTTTGATTTTATGTTTATAATGATTGCTAATGTTTATAATAAATAAATAAGTAAGGTTCAAAGCATATCGCTAATTATTCGATTCAATTTTTATTTATAATTTATATTAAAAATTGTATTAGGTAGGTATCGCATTATTTAAAAAGTTAAATAGTATATTATACCTACATTTAAAAAATATAGAAATATAGTCTATAAAATATCAATTTTCATCAAGATGAAATTTTGAAAAACGTTTGACCTTAAAATTAAGAAAAGACAGCCTATTGTGTCTTTAGGCCTTGGGATTTCAAAGAAATAGCATTTAAACTGTAGGGTTCCGCAGATGTAAAAAGGTTGAAGACAACTGAAATATCATATAATTATAAAAATTTGCTAATAACTTTTTCTTATAGTAATACTGGTACTAAAGTCTTGAAAATGAGAGTACCGGAAGACGGGCATTGGCTCCGGTATTGTAATACCTACCTGGCTTTATCCACTGTCATAATCACTGGCTCAAATAACTGATTTAGCAAGGATAATAATTTTCACTTCACATAAAATTTTCATTGCCCAACAATGTTATTCCAAGTTAATATACTTACCAATAGTATTGTAATACAGGACCTCAGATATCTGAACCCGAAAGAAATAATCATATCGCACAGATTCATGTATCGATTCACTAATACTACTTTGGCGATCTTTTAACACTTACTGACTCCATTCTGACCTTGCACTATCCTAAATTCGATTAAAGCTATAATGGCCCGTAATCGAAACGTTCTTTATAGATTATTTTTATTACATATTTCTTTTCATCATTAAAAATTAGTAATGAGAAAGCAAATATATCTATGGAAGTTGTGCCTGAGACAGCATACTTTTATTTTGTGCCTTCTAGATTAAGTATTATGACTTGTTTTCTAATTCTCCTCGGACAGTATTGTCAATAATTCTTAAATGTACAACTACAATGGTTTTTAATTTTGTATTTTTCAATAATAAGCGTTTTATTTGCTTCATAAAAAACCACTTGATATGCCATCTCAGTAGAAGCGGATTTAATGGCGGGCACACCGGGTGCGCGCCCGAGGCCCCGACCTCTAAAGGGCCCCGCAAAAACCTAATTTTACACTTTTTTCTAATTGAGGGGCCCAATATTCTTACTGCGCCCGGGGCCTTATCTGACCTAAGTCCGCCACTGCATCTCACCCGAACTACTCCGGGTATACACCAAAATATGGATGAGTTGGCATGATAAAATACATACCAGGTGTGTAAATTAAGTAACCGGACTGGCAACATAACGTTTGTTCTTGCAACATTTGGGACGCGGGACTTGGAGGGGCGGCAGGTGAATGTCTGACACGCTTTCAGTACGAGTGTGCACTCGCTAGAGTAATTTTGTTGTCCGTAGCAATTTTTTTCTTGAAACAGTTTTTTCTAGTGCGTTCTAAAAATGAGTGACATTCATTTCGAGTCCTCGTGACTTTTTCCACTTCCCAAGATTGAAAAATCACCTCAAGGGACGTCATTTTGGGATACTCGAAAACCAGTATCGTAATGTGTCTAGTTAGAAATATCTAGCTACAGTAACTAGATACTTTTTCAAGTACCTAGATACAAATTCGATACTTTTTGAAATACAGTCTGTTCCAAACGGTTATGCAGATCTAAATGGGAATTTAGTTCTTTTAGGTCGTCACGAGAAGGGACCTTGCTTGGGATATTTCATTTTTCACGTTGGGATGTCAAAATTTAAAATTCCAACAATGAAACCATGGAAACGAATGACATATGTCAAAATTAAATATTTTTTTTAGATATTTTAATGACAAAAAAATAAATAAATGGGAAATTTGTATTAAGAATGACACAAAAAATCAAAATATAAAGAAAATGACATTTTAAAATGATATTAATCTTAACCAAAAAATGTTTATTGTAAGTATGATTTACAAAGCTTAAACAAAACGGCCGAAAGGCACGATTTAAACGATGAAAGTAACTAGATTGCAAAATCTAGTTCCGCTTAACCGTTTGGAACAGACTGTATGTAACTGTATCAGTATCTAGATATTTAAATTTAAGTATCTTGTATCTGTATTTCAGATACTTTGATCGTTATTTAATTATTATACCATGATACTGAGCTGATATAATAGTTTAATTATAAATTGTCATTTTAAATATTTAATTTTTACTATAAACAAAATTCAGAAAACAATTAAAATTCTGACGTTTACAAATTAAATTTTTATGAAATGTCAAAAAAAAATATTCTCACTCGTTTTTCGTAGCCTTTGAACGACCGTAAAAATAGTAGGTATTTAGGTACCACAATAGTAGGTACAACACTTAAGGAAAATGGGTCATTATTAATGAAAACTAAGTTTTTGAATAAATATTGTTGCTATTTTGATGAGCAATTTACTAAAAACATATTATGTAAAATTATATCTACACAAGTGGTTTGGGGGTGCACCGTGGTTTTGTGAAGCCTTGGGCAAGACAAATTAAGGCCTTTCAAAAGTATCCAGTGATTGAAAATACACTTTGATAATTTTTTTAGGCATTTCTTCACTTGAGGCCTGGCTCTAGTCCGTCTCACCCAAGGGCCGGCAATGCTAGTGTGGATATTAAGTTCATTTCCTAATTGAAATCAGTAAAATAAGTAGGTGTGTTAGGACGTAAAATTAAATAAATTATTAAACGTTAATTATATAAATTTAATTTGTTAGCGTGAGAATGTCAACTGAAATTTTGTTTATAAATTATACAAATTTAATGAGAAAATGAGAAAAAAATAATTATAAATTTATTATCAGTAATTTTTAATTATTGATCAAAAATGATCGTGACATTACACGAATTCCACTTCAATTAGGGCTAAAATTTGATTGAAAAGAACATCTTAACAAGAACATAACTGCGACTAACATTAGTCTTATAGATACGCAGCTCATACGTTAACACATATGGCTAACATAATACATACGTTATTTAGTACAAATTTATTCCATAGAATAGTGTTTTACTTTGAATTTAGTGGGATTTTTGTGGCGTCACGGTCATTTTTGAACAGTCTGTATAATATTGATTAACATGCACTGTTTGTTTGGTAAAAAATATGGTATTTTAAGTGTTTTTTCAAAAATATCTAGTTGTATCTAGATACAAACATTTTTGGCATGTATCTGTATCTAGATATTTTTTATTATTCTACATCTGTATCTGCATCTAGATACAATTTTTCTTAGGTATCTGTATCTGTATCTAGATATTTTTTTAAATGTATCTATTACAACACTGAATATGTACTTGTTTTTTCACTTTTATACTTGTTTTTTAATTCTCTTCGCACAGTATTGTCAATAATGTTTAAATCTACCACTCCAACGGTTTTTAATTTAATTAATTATTCTTCAATAATAAGCGTTTTATTTGCGTCATAAAAAACCACTGATTGCCATCTCACCCGGAGTACGTCGGATGAGATGACATACGAGGTCTGTTCAAAAAGTTTCGCGAATTTTGTGTTTTTTCATAAATTATTTATTTATTCATGAATATCTATTTTGTCCCCTTCAAAGTAATCCCCACCAGATATTATACACTTGTGCCAACGTTTTTTCCAATCCTCGAAGCACTTGAAAAAATATTTTTTTGTGATCTTGTTCAGCTCCTCCTTCGATGCCGTCTTTATCTCCTCACTCGTAGCGTAGCGTCGTCCTTTCATGGGCTTCTTCAGTTTCGGGAACAAGAAAAAGTCACAGGGGCCTAGATCTGGGGAATACGGTGGCTGCGGCATTATTAGTGTGTTGTTTTTGGTCAAAAATTCGCACACAAGCAACGATATGAATTTCGCGGCGACCCGTCTTATGCCTAAATCATTGGTAAAAATCGAATGGCACGAGCCAATCGATATGTTTAGGTCCTCAGCAACTTCTCTAACGGTGATTCGACGATTGGCCAATACTATTTTCTTCACTTCATCAATGTTTTCATCTGTAGTTGATGTGCTCGGGCGTCCGGCACGCTCTTCGTCGTTCACATCTTCTCGGCCTTCTGAGAATATTTTGTACCACCGATAAACGTTGCTTCGGTCCAAGGTAGCTTCACCATATGCCACAGTCAACATTCGGAATGCGTCCGCGCACTTAATTTTGTTTTTCACACAAAATTTGATACAGATTCTTTGATCCATTTTTTGGTATAGGCAAAATCGAAGACGAGCGTAAATACGTGCAAGCAAAGCAACTGTCAAAAATTAACTGAACATTCAAAATGGCTGAACTTGTCGGCATAAGTGAAAGACATGAGTACAAACATAACGCCACAAAAAAATCGAAAATCGAATATACGTAACCCGCGGAAATTCAAAATTCGCGATACATTTTGAACAGACCTCGTACATCAAAATTGTCATATGGGTGAGTTGTGAGTTGGCATGATAAAATACATAGGTACCTTACAACGCAGTTTTATTTTTCTAAACAAAAGTAGTACAATACAAATAATAATATATTTCAGTAAAAAAATACATGAAAGTACATATACATGGTCAAATAAAAAATGTAACAATAATATACACAAATTCAAAACATATAAGATGATAAAGACATGTCTCTTAGAGCATCATTAATGTATTCTTCTAGATTATAATAGGCCTTATTAATCAATAAATTACGAACACAAGTTTTAAAATTTTTTATGTTCAGCTCTCGCACCGAGAACGGTAATTTATTGAATAATTTGGCACCCATGTAATTTGGATGTGTTTTGGACAGTTTATTATGCAAACGCGGCAGACGAATATTATTTTTTTCTCTAGTATTGAACCTATGTATGGCACTGTTTTTTAATAGGTTAGCATCTTTGACATACATAAGCATTTCAAGAATATATAAACAGACGAACGTTAAAATTTTCACATCTTTAAATAGTTGTTTACACGAGGTGCGTCTTGCGACACCGCAAAGGATTCTTATAGACCCTTTTTGTAATATAAAAATTCTCTTCCAGTTGGTGGACTGTCCCCAAAGAATTATCCCGTAACTCATAACAGATTTAATGTATGCATTATAAACTAATTTAGCTGTCGATAACGGCACACAATTTTTTAATTTATATAACATATAATTACACGACTTAATTTTATTAGCAATATACTGTATATGGTTAGTCCAGTTTAATTGTGGATCAAGTTGGAAACCTAAGAATTTTATGCCATTAATGTTATACAGGGTGTTATTAGATAAATTTCTGTTTAGGCTAAAAATCATGGTAAAAGTTTTAGATTCGTTTAGTTTTAGTTGGTTATTTTTAAACCATGTTTGAGCCTTAGCCTGGTTTGCATTAATTTGTTCCGAAATTTTACAGTGTTCATTTTCTTTGTTGATGATGGTAGTGTCATCAGCATACATTAAAGTGGAAGTGTTAACATTTTCAGGAAGATCGTTAATGTATAACAAAAATAACAAAGAACTGATTACGGTTCCTTGGCCGACCCCTATATTTAACGTTTGTAGGCAAGAATGATTATTATCGTGTAAAACATATTGTTGTCTGTCCAATAAGTAACTTTGCAGTAAATGTAAGGAGTTACCTCGAATGCCATAATGATCTAGCTTATTGAAGAGAATCTCATGTGTGACACAATCGAAGGCTTTAGTAAGGTCGCAGAACGTTGTAGCTACGTGAAGACCGTTTTCTAGCGAGTTGATTATCTCAGATATTAATTTAGTGGCTGCCTTAACTGTGGATAATTTAGACCTAAACCCATGTGCAAATAGGTAAATTACAAACATTCTATATAAATAAACAATATAACCAGGGGTGTACGGAGCCGATACACGCGAGCTGGTTGTTAAGATTTTTGAAAATCGGCGAGCCGGTTATTAAATTATTCCGCGAAAAAAAGTTCAGACCGTTTTTAGGGTTTTGTATTGTAAAGAGCTTCAAAAACTTGGTTCTTACGTGTTTTGGTCAAAATACAAAAATACAAGTGAAGACCTTTCCTTTTTTTGTCATCACTTGTATCTTAGAGGTAAGGACCTTTTTGTTTTAGATCATCACTTGTATTTTTGTATTTTAGAAATTTTTAATAATTTAAATAATTTCGTCGCCTGCTTGTCCTTGTCGTGTTTTTCTTAGCGAGCCGGTTGTTAAAAGTTTGGCAGCACACCCCAGAATATAATTCATACCTACGTAGAACATAAATTTATGGCAAATAAAAAAATATTAACACAACTCACAGACAAAGACTTTAGAAAGCTATGATAGGCTATCACATTCACAGTTAGGTCATATTTTGCATATTTGGTATCTCAGCCACCACTCATTTTTATGCGCTTTAGAATACAGATTATTACAAAAAATGCATGTTGCACAGTGGCGGATTAAGTTGCTTGGGGGCCCTGGGCAGTAACATTAAAATGGGCCCTCTACCATTTTAAATAGAATAGAAATATTAGTATGTAGGCCTCGGTGGGCCCCGGGCGGCCGCCCAGTCCGCCCACCGCTTAATGCGCCTCTGATGCTGCATCGTCTTTATCATCGGTTTCTAATAATTCATCCATTTCAACCTTTTACCTTACGTGCAGACTAAAGTTGTGCATCGAAGGCAAAACATCGATGTTTAACATCGATGTTAACAGCGGCGCTTACTATCGATGTTGAAAAAACATCGAAGGAAAAACATCGATGTTTCCGATACATCGATGTTTTATTAATATTAAAAAAAGGCATATATTTATATTATATAGGTTTTATTTAATAATGTTAAGATAAAATACGAAAAAAAGTAACATATAATAAACCAAAAGCATTTATTAGATTTTTAAATAGAAATATTCTTTTTTAATAGTAATTAATTTCACATTAACATTACCCAATATAATAATCCTAATTAGTACCTACTATTTTTACATTTCTAAAATGAAATATTGCATTTTATCATAATACTAACATAGTAATCTTAATGTTAATTTTATATTATTTAACATAAAAATAACACTGTCATATACATTTTTTTTTTTTTACTTTTCTATGTTGAAATACATATTAAATTTTTTTTATAACACTAACATAGCAATCCTAATATTAATTTTACACTAACATTATAATACAATAAACCTAATAATAGTTTTATTAATAAATAAATTATAATCATATTTTCCAATACGGTAATTCCAGGGATTGGAGGAATAACAAATGGGAAAATGTCTCAAAAAGCAAAAAGTTTGTTGTCGTTGGTCGTTGGCATTGTTTGCAAAAATTAGAAGTTTCTTATTTTTTACCTATTCTGTTAACTGCTAAGAAGAATAAGAACAAACACTATTAGTATTGTTATATCACAATAGATGGCGCTTATATTTTGTGTACTAATTTTAATAAGCATTAAAATATTAAAATTCCAGCGCTCTAGCAGTAGTTTCTGAATTTCAAAGTTTAAACATCGACATCGGTAGTAGACATCGATGTTTTATCGATACTATCGCCATCTGAACATCGATGGTAAAAACATCAATGTTCGATGTTTTCATCGATGTTTTTTCACATCCCCAGTGCAGATTTCGCTGCGATCGTCGTCTAAGGAATTTCAAAAAGCTTCTATTAATATAGTTTGACGAGGCTTTTTGGATTGGTATAAGCAAAAAAAAAAATACACCTCGGATCCAGCAAAGAAGTAATGTTTATTATCATTTAAATTATGAAATCGTTTTTCCAGTTCGGTTTTTAATAAATTTTTTAGTTTGTCAGTTTGCTTCACGACTTCCTTATTTTGCAAATATCACAACACAGTAGTTACCTGGGGTAAATCAATATACTTCGACCTTGAGACGTTCAGTCAAACAAATGAGTCCGGATAGTTTGGCCGGATAACCGGCTATCAAGCCTAATATTAAGCCGAATATCAGGTATCCGGTTAACCGGCCAAAACACTATCCGCTACATCACTAGTTAAAAATAAATTTATTCCATGGCTACCTAGACGCCTTTTTTCTCGATCATATTGTATCTACGCAGTACTTTAACTGATGAATTAAACAAACCTGGATAATACCTGGGTAATATCCTAGAATTTTAGTAAAAACTGTTCAATATCCTGCATTTAATTTTTATTTACCATTCAACAATCATTCACCATACTTATCTATATAGCATGTGATTTAATAATAGTTCTATAACGTGTAATAAGCAATAATATTATTATATTAATTATTATTATTAATATTATTATTGCTGTAGAAATAATACGGTATTCTATGGTTATGAAATGTATATAACAACATTGAGTGAAAAATCATTTTCAGTAGTGCTACCTTTATAATAGAAAGATGAAAGCTTTATTTAAAATATCCTTTATTTTGGCTCTATTCGACCTAATGATGGTATGTATTTAATTGTTTTCATCGCGAACTTAGAACGGAACTAAAATGAGATAACGATATTAACTGAAATTTAATAAAAAACGAGAACAGAAACAATAGTTTTTTTTTAAACGAAAACGAAATTAATCAGGTTTAGTATCAGTTTTAACCGGGTTAACTTAGTGTTCTGAGAATGGACCGAACATCATCACTAACTGGTATCAAAAAGATACTCACAGTTTCAGATACATAAACTTCCATTCTAATCACCCGATGAGCCAAAAAATTAATGTGCTGAATAATGTTATTGATCATGCTATCAAGTTAGCCAATCCTGAGTTCAGACCGGAAAATTTACGCAAAGTAAAAGACGCCTTTGTCTGTAATGATTTCCCGGTTAGTTTGATCAATAAATGCATTAAGAATCGCGTTAATTTTATTTACAATGGTCCTCAACGTCCTAATAAAAACGAGTGTTCACATTATATTTCCATTCCATACAGGGGTGCACACATGGGAGGGTCCAAGGGGTCCGGACCCCCCCCCCCCCCCGTACTGTGAGAAGTGAGGACTTTTTTCTTTGCTCTTCACTTAAAATTTAGAAGTGAGGACCTTTTTTTTGCTCTTCATTTAAAACTTAGAAGTGAGGACCTTTTTTTTGCTCTCCACTTAAAATTTAGAAGGGAGGACCCCTTTTTTGCTCTTTACTTAAAATTTAGAAGGGAGGACCTTTTTTTTGCTCTTCACTTGAAATTGAAATTTTGCCCTGTGTTTATAAAAATTATGTAGAATTGGATCCTCCCCAAGCCAAAAGTCTGGGTGCGCCCCTGATTCCATACCTAAATAAGTCTTCAATTGGTTATAAGAAAATATTAGACAAATATAATGTTAATGTGGCTTATACCACTTGCAACAACAACAGGCAAAATTACAGCCAACTTAAGTCAAGGGTCGAAAAAACGTTGAAAACCAATGTAGTTTATTCGATTCCATGTACTGATTGTAGCAACATTTATGTTGGCACTACTTGTTAAGCGCTTAAATGTAGGCTCACGCAGCATAAAAGTGACACCAGACTGAAACCTCTAAGCACTTTGACTATACAATCAGGACTATAATCAAGTAGAGATTTTGGATATTGAAAAACACAACGGAAAAATGCTTGTCTCGGAAATGTTACACATCCAAAGTACGTTCCAAAAAAGCGTAAACAAACGCAGTGACACAAAGAAAGTGCATCTTATACGTCATTAACTGATTATTTTAAAGACTAAGGCCCGGTCTTTCCACCTTCAGGTAAAGTCCCAGGTAACTATCTGACAGATAAGGTTATTTGTAACTTCATCTGCTGAGTAAATGTCAATACCAGTCAGTGAATCCAATACGTCAGTCTCATTATCCGTTAGATAACTATCCGATAGATACATTTGTATAGAAAGAAGGGATGGCATTTACTCAGCAGATGAAGTTAAAAATAACCTTATCTGTCAGATAGTTACCTGGGACTTTATCTGAAGGTGGAAAGACCGGGCCTAAGTCGTTTGCCTATGCGCATGTTCAATCTTTTTCAATTTTTTCAATTTCTTTATATTTTTTCTCTACCGTAATTCACGGACTCATTCTGTTTCTAACTTGTGTAAACTATCCACACACCTCTTCAGGTAAGCTGTCTTGATTTCTTTTTTAGTGCATTTTGCATTTGAATACAATTGTATTTGCTTACGAAGTGGTTTATTTATTTATTAGATTCACTTATTTTCATACGGTTTCATTGTTTTTATATTTTTAACATTAATTCTGTTTTTATTTATTTATTCTTATTTTTTATATTATATATAATTTTATATTTTTTAAATATTTTTTCATATGCTTACATATTTTACATTTTATTGTAGACTGATGATGACCACATTTTAGTGGCCGAAATGTCTCATCATTTTATTAACTGACAATACGTATTTGACGATCAACAGAGAAGTTTTATTTATTTATATACATACATATATATATATATATATATATATATATATATATATAGAATTATATAATAAAAATTCTTGTATAATACTCGTCATAAAATTTATTATCAAATGATTAGAGACTTTTCGATTGGGTATCCAATCATCTTCAGTCTAATATTGAGTCAAGTTGTAAAAATATGATGTTACAAAGATAAGTATCTCGTTAAATATCCCAATATTAATATTTATTTTAAAGCCAAAGATTAATTTTTATTTATGTGTATATGGTCGGAATACATCTAATATTTATTTGTGAACTACTATAGAATTTACGATGCCTTTTCCATGTTAAGTTTAAATAGGGTTCAATTTACACTAATAAACATGTTGTACCTTAAAGTGTCCTTTTCTAAGAAATAGATGATTTTTTATCATTTAATATTTATCTCTAATTGAATGATTATATTGAATTTGTTTATGAAACAATACCAAAATTACCTCCCTTATAAAATCTCTTAATAAATATATGCGATTAACTGATTATTTGTTATAGTGCCAGACAACATTATCACCCTCAGTTGTAGCAAAATTTAAAAAAATAAAAGAATGCGCAGGAAAAACAGTAGGAATTACAAAAGGTAGAAGGTAAACAATGCAACATTAGTTATAATATTAAATGTTATAATTTACAGAGGAAGTTGACAACATATTAGTTAAACGACAAGAACCTTCCACTAAGACAGGTGATTGTTTCACGGCCTGTGTGCTAAAAGTTGTTGGATATGTAGGTACTAGTTGATTTATTGAACACAAACCTAACTTTATTTTCTTAACATATAAAATACAATTCAGCCATCAAAATACATGTAAGTATTTGTATTATATGCTTATTTTTAAATAAGACACTTTCAATATTTATTAATATCAAATTTATTTGTATCAATTACACGTGTATATTTCATGAGCGGCCATCTTAATACCGACTGGCGTACAACTAGCTACCGCTAGATGGCAGTACTTATAATTATTTTAAATATATAAATTCATATATTACATCTCCTTTTTTTTTTTTTTTAAAGGAATATACGAATGTGAAAATATGTACAACACATTTCCACTTACAATTTTACAATAGTTACAATAAATTCATAAAAATGTTTACATAACATAGTCTTTAAATTTAGACGGCATTTTCTTAGTTCTTAGTGGTCTAGATATAATTTCGGAAGACTCTTCAGAATTCGTATCTGAATTTAACATAGACTGATTTGGTTCAGCTATTATAGGAGTAGGTGTAGGTGTTTCAGGATCAGGACTAACAGGATCCATCAGATCGTCTAGTTTGTTTTTAAATTCTAGTGGCGGATTTGTTGATTTTCGCAAATCTCGTCTATTTCTACGATAAATGTTATCTTCTGTCTGTACGATATACGATCTCGGAGCTTCATGCTTCTCCTTGATTATCCCTCGCTCCCATTCTTTTCCTTTTCTCATTAATACACTATTACCTTCCTCAAGAGATGGTAAATCATGTGCATTTTTGTCATGATATTTCTTTTGCAATTTTTTTTGTTCTTCCAGTTCTTTCTTTATGTATTCACTTCTTTCAACTCTCGGCTTTAGTAATTTGCTCTGTTGAGGTATTTTATTTCTTAATTTTCTACTCATTATCAGCTGATCGGGTGATTTATTTAAACCTTTTACTTGCGTTGTTCTATGTTGTAACAAAAATGTATAAATATCATTCCGTTCTTCTGTTGCCTTTTTTAGCATGTTCTTTGCTATTTGTACTCCTCTTTCTGCCATTCCATTTGATTTAGGATATTTCGGACTCGATGTTTTAATTTCAAAATCCCAATCTTCTGCAAATTTTCTCATTTCAAAACTATTATATGGCATATTGTCTGATATTAATACTTCAGGTATTCCTAGTCTTGAAAATATTTCTTTAAATCTCAAAATTAACTCTTGAGATGTTTTATTGTTCAGTCTTATGATTTCTAACCATTTTGAATAGTAATCATATGCTATAAGATAACTTACACCATTAAATTCTAATATATCTGATGCAATTTTTTCCCAAGGCCTTTCAGGCATCGAATGTGACTTCAAAGTTTCCTTACAGTTGTATTTCTGATATTTTTCACAAATATAACATTTTCCAACTTGATTTTCTATGTCTGTCGTAATCCCTGGCCAATATATAACTTCTCTCGCTCTTGCTTTGCATTTTTCCATGCCTTGATGTCCTTCATGAATTATTTCTAACATCTTTTTTCTTAACGATACAGGTATTAACAGTCTGTTACCTATGAAAATTAATCCTTCATCTTCTGAGATATCGGCTTTAAATTTCCAATACGGTTTTACTGATTCCTGTACTTGATCTTTTCTTTCTGGCCAACCCTCTAAATGGTAATACAGTATCTTCTGTAATGTTACATCTTCTTGAGTTGCTGACTGTACTTCCTTCCTTCTCTTTGGGCTTATTGATAAGTACTTTGAAACTGCATGTACTGCTACTTCTAAATCTTCATCTTCTTCTTCAGTTGTTTGTAGGAACGCTCTAGACAATGTGTCTGCTAAGTATAAATGTTTTCCTGGAACGTATTTTACACTTAAATTGTATTTCATTAATTTTAACATCATTCTTTGTAATCTTCCAGGCACTTGTGCAATATCTTTTCTTGCAATTACTTCTAAAGGCTTATGATCTGTATGAATTTCTGTATGTCTGCCATATATGTATTGGTGGAATTTTTGTAATCCATAAACAATTCCTAGCAGTTCCTTTTCAATTTGTGCATAATTCTTCTCACTTATATTGAGACTTCTTGATGCATACGCTATAGGATGTGAATCTTGTATTAGACAAGCACCTATTCCATCCTTTGATGCGTCTGTTTGTATTATTGCTGGCTTAGTAACATCAAAAAATGCTAAAACTGGTGCGGTTGTAAGTTTTTCTTTCAAAATTTTTATGGCTTTGGTGTGTTCATGATCCCATTGCCATTCTGTGTTATTTTTAATGAGATCTCTTAATGAGGCATTTATTGTTGACATATTAGGTATAAAAGAAGATAAAAAGTTGACCATACCTAGAAATCTTCTTAGTTCCTCTTTGTTCTTTGGCTCATCCATTTCAACAATTGCTCTTACCTTATCGGGGTCTATTTTCAAACCGTTGGCACTAATTATGTATCCCATGTACTTCACAGAGTTTACTTTTAATTGTATTTTATCCCTATTAAATGTAATATTATTTTTCTCAGCGGTTTGCATAACTTGATTCAAAATTTTATCATGTTCACCTTCATCGTTTCCTGAAATTAATAAATCATCAAATATAACTTGTACACCTTCTATGTGACTAAATTTTTCTTTCATTTTCTTTTGAAAAACTTCAGGGGCTGATTTTATTCCGAAGGGAAGTCTTAAAAATTTATATCGTCCAAAACATGTGTTGAAACAACATAAATCAGAACTCTCTTTGTCTAGTTTTATTTGCCAAAACCCTGAGCTCAAATCTATTACAGAGAAAACTTTCTTTCCCTTTAATTCTACTGCTATATCCTGAGCAGTTGGTATCACATAATGCTCACGCTTTATTGCTTTGTTTAGATTTCTTGGGTCTAAACATAACCTTATATTTCCATTCTTTTTTTCTACGATAACCAAACTATTTACCCAATCTGTTGGATAATCTACTTTTGAGATTACTCCTGTTTTCTCTAGGTCTTCTAGAGTATTTTTAAGTTTAGGTTGTAGACTGAAAGGAATTTTCCTAGGGGGATCTACTACCGAAGGGATCGATTTATCTATCACGATGTGATGTTCACCTTTAATTGCTCCTAGACCAGTAAAAACCTTTTTATATTTATTTACAAAGTTCTCAACAGATCTTATATTGCAAATATTATTAATTCTTTGGATTAAATTTAGATCTTCACAACCTTTTAGTCCAAGTAATGGCTGAGAGTCACAATTGGTTATTATAAAATCTATATTTGCAGCATAATTTCTGTTTTTACAATTTAATTTAACAGTACCTAAAGGTTTAATTTTATAATTACCAAATGAAACCAGTGTTGCACTAGTGCGACCTAGTACAATATTTTTGTCTATTTTCTTTAATACATTATATGGTAGTACGCTAACTTCTGCACCTGTATCTAATTTTAATTTAATAATTTTACCATAAATTTCTACATCTGCAAACCAAGCTTTATTTTCTTGTCCATTTATTTTTCCCAATGCAGAAATTAGATACTCATTTTTACTATCTACACATACCTCTTTTACAGTTTTTGTTTTACAAACAGAAGCGAAGTGATTCAATTTTTTACATTTGCTACACGTCTTACCAAACGCTGGGCACTCTTTTATTTTGTGTCTTCGTCCACATCTTGAACAACTAAATTGCTCGGTTTTTTCTTTCTTGAACTCTTGTATTTTCTTCTTTTTCTGTGTTTTTACTTCGTTAACAGCTTCTGACGATTTCTCTTGTATAACCTTTGCTTGAAGTTCACTTGTTTCTGCGGCTTTACAAATTCTTATTGCGTCTTCTAGATTAATGTTGTTGTCTCGTAACAATCTTCTCTGTACATACTTATCACGTACTCCACAAACTATTCTATCACGAATCAGACTGTCCTTTTGATCTCCAAATTCGCACGTTGCAGCTTTCGTTTTTAATTCCAGTAAGAAAGTATCAAACGTCTCACCTTCTTTATGGTATACGGCATTAAAATTGAATCTTTCTACTGTTAGATTCTTTTTTGGACTGCAATATTCTTCCAATTTTTCTAGAACTCGTTTGAAGTTGTATTTTTCTTCCTGGTTTATATATGTGAAGTTTTCTAAGACTTCTTGGCCTTCTGATCCGATTAAATTCTTTAGCATTGCAATTTTTCTCTTATCGGTGATTTTTGGATCTTCTAGAAACCCACCTGCTTCCAAATACGTCTCGAAATTTTGTCGCCATAGTTTCCAATTCACATTGCAACCTTTGATTTGTAATATCGGAGGCTTGTTAAATACATCCATGATTTTATTTATATAATTCTTGTAGTTTTACTTCTGACACCATGTATTATATGCTTATTTTTAAATAAGACACTTTCAATATTTATTAATATCAAATTTATTTGTATCAATTACACGTGTATATTTCATGAGCGGCCATCTTAATACCGACTGGCGTACAACTAGCTACCGCTAGATGGCAGTACTTATAATTATTTTAAATATATAAATTCATATATTACAGTATTTGCCCTCTCTTTCTATAACCTCCCATCTCTTGGGCAAGTTCAACAGCAGATCATCTCATTGTTAGTCCTGCCATCCTACTGTTATGCCACTGCATTGTACACACGAGCAACGTGGGCTAATCTTAAGAGATACTAAAATCTGGAAAAACATAATAATTCATTTAAAATAGGCTAGTCTGTCCTGCTAAAATGATATCTAATTCCAAGAAAGTCAAAAACAAGTTCGAAAACTTTCATCCACAGAATATGAAATAAAAATATACAATTTTAACAATTACAATATCCAATTGCTTTTTTTGCCAACATGACTGTATCACACAAACATTTGCATTATTGGTTTAGATGGAGGCAGATAATTTCTTGAACATTACATACATGAAGGAAGTTTTGGGAAGAAAAACTAACAAATCAACAGAAAGCATTTATATTGACGAATTTCCAAAAAAACTTCAAGTGTTGGACTCCTGTGAGGGCAAAGGTATATATAAAATCATAGTTGTGCCAAACACTCTGTAAAAGTATTTCAAATACCACATATCAAATACCAATCAAAGTATTGGAAATATCAGTTAGTTAATATTTTTGACGCACAGCAGCGATGGCAATTTGCGTATTTGAAATATCAAAAATTACTATTCATCACTTTATAAAAAGTAATTCAAATCTCAATATAGATATTACAGTCTATTCCAAACGATTAGGCGGAACTAACTGGAATTTTCATTTTTGTAAGTTGTCATTAGCTATTTTTTTTTTTTTTATATTGAAGTTAGCTTTTCCTGAACAAAATGATCAAAAGCTTCAATCAATTGGTAAAAGTAACTAGAATTGAAGATCTAGTTCCGCCTAAACCAAAGGAACAGTCTTTACTCCATGTATTCATCCTCCAAAATTCTGCCAAAGAAATAATAAAACGTGGTACATTATCAACCCCACAATTTCCCATATATTTAGCCCTTTTCGCTTCTTTTTAATTTTGTTCCATTTTTCTCAAAAAGTTTTCCATAAGCGTTATAAGCTATTCCAAACGTTTAGGCGGAACTAGATTTTCCAATCTAGTTACTTTCGTCGTTTGAATCGTGCTTTTTAGCTGTTTTGTTAAAGATTTGTAAATCATACTTACAATAAACATTTTTTGGTTAAGGTTAATATAATTTTGAAATGTAATTTTCTTTATATTTTGATTTTTTGTGTCATTCTTAATACGAATTTCCCATTTATTTATTTTGTTCTAAATAATAAATGGAATACAGAGCAGACAAGTAAATCGGGAGCCAAATAAGTAAGAAATATCGTTGTGAAAATAAAAGCATTTCTTATTCTATGCCATCTCTTGTCTAAAGTTGACAATCATTATAGTTGTAGCGAGCCCGGTACGTTATTTTACAACGTACCATTTATTATCAACTAGGTAGCGAGTCTGTGATATTAATGAAGTCTGATCTCAAATTGAAATGAGATTCCTGACTAAAGGAGTTCGGGTAGTAGGCGTGAGAGTTATCCAGGGTTCATCATTACGATATGTGCATTAAATGATATGTATAGTATACTTACCAACCGATTGATCAGGCATCTTGTGCTTAGTCTGGATCTTAGCTGTTCACTTAAGTTCTTAAAAGTGAAGGTTTACACACGTTAAGTAAGACGATTTAAAATTAATGAAATTAATTTATTAAAAGTATTATTTACAATTGTTTGAAAAGATTAAAATATACAGTCTATTCCAAACGATTAGGCGATACTAACCGGAATTTTCATTTTTGTAAGTTGTCATTAGCAATTTTTTTATATATTGAAGTTGGCTTTTCCTGAACAAAATGATCTAAAGCTTCAATCAATAGGTACAATTAACTAGAATTGAAATTCTAGTTCCGCCTAGACCAAAAAAACATACTTTAGATACTAAATTAATGAAAAGATTTAAACAAATAGAATCGGATAGACCACCAGAATGCCGACACAGTGCCTCTAAGAATTCAACAAGTTAGATGATAATGTTAACCGGACCGAATACTGTCTGATCCCGTCTTCAGAGGGACGTCTGTATTTATAAGGTATTTCTAGGCATTTCTAGGAAGAAGGGTAAAAAGATTGTTCGAAGAGATGCTAGTGTTCAAAGTTATTAAGCAATAACTCTGAACAAACGTTTCCTTGCACAATGAACCATTTTAAAATATATTTCAGAGTTACGTGTCGTAAACGTAAGGTTTCTAATTTTCTATTATCTGAATTCTCAAAAATATGTACCCTTTATAAACCCAAAAAAATGCATTTCAAATAAATTCTCGCGACGCGTGGTTTGTGAAAGTTAGTCATTGTTCCGACGGTCTAAACGGTTCGTTACATAGTTATGTCTTTTGGCACAGTACCTTGGAATAAATCTATAGATATAGCATCCGACTCACTCTCAGAGATTCTACAACCATGAAAACCTTTAGCTATTCTTAATGGTGTAAAACTGATCTTGAAGTTTTCCATTCTTTGCTGAGTTGGCTTCTTCATTTTTCACACGATCTGTCCATGATATCATCAATAAACATCAATACACTTGTCATAATTGTATCTTTATTTTTAGAGTTAAAAAATAGAGAGGAGTGCAGTGTGGCACATAACTTCGTCACCTGTATAGTGCTCAAAAAGAAGGAAATGGATATAACAACTGATATCTGGTAAATTTCTAGCAGCGAAGACAGTGTTACTCAAACACCAATTCAACCTTAGTAAAGAATATAGAATATATATAAATATTAGATCTGTAATACTTAAAAATTAATTAAATGTAATAAGCATTTGATATCATTTATTTATAATACATATACTATAATATCTTGTACCATATGTGTGCGAAAAACAATATTTAGTTATAATTGACAGAGGAGTCCGTGTCTCCAGTTTTATATGGCCTACCGAAATTACACAAATCCCACTGTCCTCTTAGACCAGTTGTTTCGTATGTTAATGTCCCGTCTTACAAATTATGCAAGAAGCTAAATAACATATACACGATAAACCATATAGTGGCTGAGAGAATAAAGAGGAAAAGAGGGAAGTTGTATATGGTATTTATCGACCTTAAGGCTGCCTTTGACAAACTGGACAGGCAAGAATTGTGGGAAGCATTGGAATGAAGGGGTGTAAAGGAAGAAATGATAAGAAGGATTTAAAAAATATACGAGGAGACGAGGTGCAAGGTGAAAGTGAGAGAAGAAGAGTCCGAAAGCTTTTGGGTAAATAAGGGGGTGAGGCAGGGCTGTCCGTTGAACCCAATATTATTTAATATATACGTAGCTGACTTGGAAGAAACAATGAGGAAGGGGCAAGACGGAGGAGTGGTGGTGGGAAGGAGGCAGTATTGGACAATGGGGTACGCAGATGACCTGACTCTGATGGCAGAGAATGAGCAGGGACTAAAGAGGATGATGGTCAGAGCGGACAAGTGCTTTCGAAGAAAAAAACTGGGTTGGTAAACAGAGATAAAACGAAGGTGATGGTGTTTGGAAAGGGGGGAGGAAAGAGAAAGAATATAAGATGGGAATGGGCAGGAACAGAAATTGAAGAGGTAAAAAGTATGAAGTACCTCGGATATGTTCTAACGAGGAACAACAGAGCAGAGCAGCATGTTAGAGAAAGGGTGAAGAAAGCAAGAATGGTTATGGGGAAGCTATGGAGCATAGGAGAGAGGAGGTTTGACGACGATATCAGGTGGAGAATGAAATTGTTTGACGGGATTGTGAAGAGTATCCTCATGTACGGAGTAGAGATCTGGGGATGGAAAGAATGGGAGATAGTAGAAAGGGTACAAGAGGGATACATGAGATGGATTATTGGATTAGACAGAACGACACCAGGATATATAGTGAGAGAGGAAATGAAGAGGGAAAAGCTGAGAGTAGGAACCGGGGCGAGGGCGGCGAAGTATGAGGAGAAAATCAGGAGGGACGAAAGAAGGAAGATATTAAGAGAATGCTGGGAAGAAAGAATAAAGGAAGAACAAAAAGGTAAACTGTCGGAATGGGGAGAAACAAGGAAAGAGTACTATTGGGATGTGGGATGGACATAAGGGAATCTGAGCGAAAGAGAAATGGAGGAAGAAACATAGTAGAAGAATTGAGAAGGAGAGACAAGGAGGTACAGGAGCAGGAAAGAACAGTAAGAATAGACAATTCAAGGAATATGAAAAGGTATAGGGAGATAAGGACGGTAGGAATACCTAAATATTTGAAAGGGAGGAGAGGAAAGGCAGGGGGCAGAGTTAGAAGGATTGACAGATTAAGATGCGGAAATGAAGAACGGAGTAATAGGTATTGAGCAAAACCAGAGGATAGGGTATGCAGAATGTGTAGAGAGGAGGAATAATCCTTGGAACATCTTACAAAAAGATGTGGAAAGATGACAAAATGGGAGGGAGAGATAAAGGAGCTGTTGAGTGAAGAAGGAAAGGGGGAAAGGTGGGTGAGAGTACTCGAGGAAAGAAGGAAGGAATGCGGAGAGGTAAGACAGAACTGAGAACAGGAAGGAAGAAAGAGGCAAAGGAGGAGGAAAGAAAAGAGGGAAGAGAAGCGAAGAAAAAGGGAAGAAGAACTGGAGTCAAGAAGGAAGGAGACCGGAGACGGAAGCCGAAAAGAGAATACGAAGAAAGAGAGGAACACCGGAGGCAGAAAGTAGAAGAAGAAGAAGAATAAAGAAAATCATAAAATGTATATTATATTATTTTATTTTATTATTATTATGATTTTTTTCTCAATGTAATAGTTAAAACCCTATACGCCGCAAGGCCTAGGGGAATTATATATAACATATTACCCTCAATTTTAAACTTTAAATCTAAATTAGCCATAAAGAATAGTTTAGATCTGGTTAATAAAATTATGATAAGAATATCCCTATTAACCATAACGCGATTTTAGTTTCCTTTGATGTAGTCAACTTATTTTTCTCTATTCCCATTAATGAGGTAAAACATATTGTCGAAACTTATCTTCTAAATAATAATATAGATTGCTTTAAAGCTCAGGAACTATTTAATTTATTAGAATTTTGTTCAGAGAAAAACTATTTTATTTTTAATGACTTAATTTATTCTCAGAAAGAGAATATTCTCTCTCCCCCCTATTGTCAGAAATATTTCTGGATCATATGGAGCAAATTATTTTTAGTAGTTCCAACAAATACCGTCACTGTATGAAATTCTGGTATCGTTATGTTGATGATATTATTTGTCTTTGGGAAGGTACTAATAGGCAATTAAAATTATTTTTCAACCATATTAACGATATCAATCCTTCAATAAAATTTACTATGGAGATAGAAAATAATCATTCCTTAATTCTAAACTTAACTTGACACCTGACACCCGACAATATGGTCCAGGTTATGCGGCACTCCAAGGAAAACTGGGAAACGGTGCAGCAGATGCTGTCTTCCATTATGAAGAGGAAGGAGACAGACGTGCGAGAAAGACAGAATAGGGGATTGTGAGGATAGGTTGAGCTATCCTGTTCCCTCCAAAATGAAAATCACCACAGATAGTTCCTTGGTGGGAAAAAAGAGGCAAGCAGGGTTTTTAGTCGATAGGCCAATTAAAGGAGATTCCGACACTACCAGATTGGTGTCTATAAAAGATTTTCCCTGAATAAAAAAAAAAAAAAGAAAAAAAAAGTTAACTTAACCAAATAGTAAATGGTTGCTATGGTTACTTATGGGAATGTTATATTGAAACCAAGCTTAACCAAAAGATTAAACTCGGCTAAGCTTTCAGAAACCGGCCCTTGATGTTTGAGAAAAACAAGCTTAAAAGAAAACTGAAAGAGTCTGCAATAATCGAAAACTATGAAGATAATCTCAACCAAATCAGCGTAGAGTTTACTCATCTTTGGCTACCTGTCATCAAAAATTACCTTGCCAATTTTCAACTCACAAATCATTTAACAACCGGCTCATTATCCCATAAACATGTGACAAATAATCTTAATCCGGCCAACGGAGTGGCCGAGCGCATTAAGTCGTGCGGTTTTAGACTAGTAGAAACAGTCTGGTCTGGGCGGTCGGTGATTCGAGCCTCCTTCGTTGGTGATATTATTCGGGCGAGAATAATATGTTTACATTACTCTCATTTTCACAATCATTCACCCCTCATCCAGGTGTAGGAGCTCGCTCCCTGGCATTGGCGATTAGCCTCGTTGCAGAAATAGGCCGATGTAAATTAAAAAAATAAATTTTAAAAAAACCTTCATCCGGTCATTAAGCCAAGAACCAAGTACGTGACCGAATCCCATCGCCCATCACCTGACCCTAATGAACCGACCAAGGCCGTGCGGTGGCATGGAGCAATGGAGCGATCACTCCAGGCGCCTGGGCCATGTGGGCGCCTTTCAGATATATCACATTTGTGTATTTTTATAATATTTTCGTAATAAAATTTTTATTAGTTGCTTGTTGCAACTTTATAAACTCTGTTTTTATTTATCTTTGTTCATAAATATTTCATTTTATTTGGTTGACATACAAATGAGTGGCGATTTTGTCGAAATAAATGAAAGAATGTATATGTAATCGTAAACTTATGATGTATCTAACAGTACTGTCGCCAGCTCTGCAAGACTCCTTTTACACCGCTCTAGCTAAAACGATAGCGGTAACCAGACAGAGAAGGATTCTTATGCCGAATACAAGAAATACGATAAAGGTGTTTAATAATTTCCACAATTGTTTTATATTTATTAGGCCTTTATTAGGATTTATTTTAGAATTTATTTTTTAAATATTTATTAGGCTTTTTTAGGATTTATTTTTAGTGCCGGATTACCGGTCTATGTCCGGCTTTAATATCAGTACCTAAAATTGTCATGGAATCCTATTTATTGTCCCGCATTCAGAAACAGCTCGGCAGCGAAGTGTATTCAAGTTTTTTACAAAATAAATATAAGCACCTGTTCCAGAAAGCAATTTTAATTCGTACTGGAGCCGACATTTGACAAAATCTCCGCTTCCTCCGGACTCTGACAAAAGTAGCAATGCACTTTGATAGATAAGGAGAAGATTGTTAGGCGAGGCGTATAAATACAATAAAATCGGCAAATTATAATCAAGGATTAGCGGCAACAATATAAACATATATAAAAAATGGTGAGTAGTTACTTGGAAGGGAGCACTGCATTCGTAATAAGTTGGCAGCCTTAATAATTTCTCATCTCAGTATAAAGGCGCCTTGTAAGAATGTCTGCTACAGGCGCCAAAATATCATCGCACGACCACCCCTACACCACCTGGTATAAAAAGTCTAAGTAGCTGTTGTAAATGTTGGATAACAATTCATCGGACCTCTTTATTTTGTACACAATTATGTATTACTGAAAGTCGGTATGATTGGCATATATATATCAACACATTCAGTGGCGCAGCCAAGGGGGGGGTGACAGGCCTGGGCCCCTCCCAGGATCAGCAGATTACACGGCGCTGCTCGGGGAGTTGAAGATAAAATTTGTTAACCACAACATTAGTTAATTTTTAAATAAACATTTTTTTAAGATTGCCTACTTTTCATAAAGTGACATAATTATTGTTCAAGTGAAAATGCATCACTTTCCAAATATGCTCCAACGAATTATATGAAGGGGAGCGTTGATCCTTTTTCCCCCTGACACATCGACTAAAACATTCGCCCAGTCAAATGATAAAACTGTTTTAAACAACTAATTACTCGATTCAGATAAGGTAAAGTGGAAATCTTACTTCGGTATAACCTTCAGAATGTAATTTTTAAATGACACCTCAAACGTGAAATAGAGTAGACATAGTAGAATTATAATAAAGAGAGTAGTTTTGGAGACAATCGCGCTTTTAAAATCGGTATTTGGTTTTATTTTGTAGATAAATGTGAATATCAATATCTTCTTAAGGTATTTTTGAAATTATATGGTTTACTCACAAAAAGGACTGATATAAGTTGTACTGAACAACAGTGGCGTATTCAGAGGGGGGACACAAGCCCCCTCTGGAGGTCCAATGAAATGAAAATTTAACAAATTTATCATAATCGTACAACAAAATAATTTATGTATTTTACAATAATGATAAGCTATATTTTATTATGATTAGTGTTGAAATTAACAGAAAGTGCATATTTACATGTTATTTTTAGGTTTTCGTAGGTATAATCAAGAAATCCTTATTTCGTCACATGAGTCTGTTCGTTCGGTACAAATTGTGGCCAACCGGCTGATTTAGGGAACTGAACATAAGTAATGGTGGGTTTAGTCAACACTTAGCGATAGATGTTGCGTTAATTTGAATCTTACCCAGCAAACATTTTTATACGGGCCAGTGCTGGTAAAGCACATACTCCCCGGCATTGAAAGTAATGGGCCAGTGCTGGCATTTCGCACTGGGCCAGTACCCCGGTGTCCCCGTGGCCGTTATTGGCCCCTTGATTTATCAGTTGCCGGCCCAGCAACGGTAAAGTGCATTGAAAGTAATGGGCCAGTGCTGGCATTTCGCACTGGACCAGTGCTGGCATTTTGCACAGGGCCAGTACCCCGGTGTCCCCATGGCCGTTAGCTGGCCCATCGATGTATCAGTTGCTGGCCCAGCAACGGTAAAGTGCAAAATAATCGCATTAGTTGCAAGATTTATTTCTGACGGACCAGTGCTTATACTTATACCCACTCTCTAATATTTCAAATGTAACATATGTATATTAAGCATATACTTACCCAGTATTAAAATAAATTAATGGTTAGGTGCAAAATAAATACTCATTTGGCCATTTTCACCATCGTTGAATAAATTTATTTAACAAATAAAGTTGACAATATCGCATCGGTTTTAAACTATTAATGAAGAAATTAACATTGCTGTCAATAGAATGATTCGATATTGTTAACTTAAGTTGTTAAATAAATTTATTCAACGATGGTAAAACTGGCCGATTGTAAATTGTATTAACAGTTATAATTTATTGATTTATTTATAAATATTAAATAAATATAATTTCAGGAATAACAGGAATTAGTTTATTTAATTTATTAATTTAATGAAGAATTTTAAAAATTTAGAAAATAGTTTTCTGCCATTTCTGCCAAAAAATTGCATCCTAAAGATAAGTGCTGACTAATAATTTTCGCCAATATTCGGCTTGTATTATCTACCACATCTTTTCCCCCTGACTTGAAGAGTGCCAACCTAAAGAAATCATACTTGTTAAAATAAATTCAATAATCAAATTTTATAAGCATTAATGCTATAAGCTGTTCACTTTTGTAAGAACCAGTGATGGGCGTTTACACGTAAACTTTAATTGTTTACGTTTACGTGTAAACTTATGTAAACAATTGGTTAACTTGTCAACAATGTAAACGAATAAACTTTGTAAACTGTCAAATAATGAGGTTAGTTTTAGTTATTTAAAACGAATAATAGAGAGCAATGAACAAGTATATTCAGTTCAAAACAATAAATTTATTAAAAAAATGGTGGGAAGAAACCGAAGGAATAGTTCTGAAGAACTAGGTTTTGTTTTAATTAAATAAAATGAAATAAAATATAGGGCGTTATGCAAAATTTGTAATTAATCTTTTCGTTGTTAAAAAATATAGGCTGATTTTCTTAAAGGTGAAATTTAATGTATTTTGTTATTAAAAAAATTAGACTGAATTTTTTAAAGAAAAAAGTTTTTTATTTTTCATATTTACTAATTTGTATGTAACACCTGTATAATGATGCAAATTCGATTTTTATTAATATGTATATTGGTTCGTCCTAATTTTAGATACTTAATTTTTCATTTAAAATAGTTTCATTAAAATGTTATTATTTATAAAAAATGTATTGATAATGAGGTTCTGTAATTCAAAACAAGTGCGCATGTCTAAACCATTGTTTACATTGTTTACGTTGTTTACATTGTTTACAAGAGTTTTTGTGTATACTTTACATCAATTGTTTACGCGTCAACAATGAGGTAACTTACATCATGTAACTTACACGCCCATCACTGGTAAGAACAAACTAGATCTGGTTATTTTGGTGATTTTTATAGTGTATTACTGACTTTTAGAAACTTGGTTATATTGTAAAAAAAGCTTTACAGTTTTGGATTAAGTTTGTATTATTTCAGGTTAGTATTATATTTACAAAATATTTAAGATGTCACTATTCAAAATAAAATATGACAAATTATATTATTTAAATGACATCCCAGCAAACATTTTTATCCGGACCAGTACTGGTAAAGCACATACTCGCCGGCATTGAAAGTAATGGGCCAGTGCTGGCATTTCGTACTGGGCCAGTACCCCGGTGTCCCGTGGCCCTTAGCTGGTCCATTGATGTATCAGTTGCTGGCCCAGCAACGGTAAAGTGCATTGAAAGTAATGGGCCAGTGCTGGCATTTCGCACTGGGCCAGTGCTGGCATTTCGCATTGGTCCAGTGCTGGCATTTTGCACTGGGCCAGTACCCCGGTGTCCCCGTGGCCGTTAGCTGGCCCAGCAACGGTAAAGTGCAAAATAATCGCATTAGTTGCAAGATTTATTTCTGACAGACTAGTGCTTATATTATACCCACTCTCTAGTGTTTCAAATGTAATATATGTGTACTTACCCAGTATTAAAATAAATTAATGGTTAGGTGCAAAATAAATACTCATTTGGCCATTTTCACCATCGTTGAATAAATTTATTTAACAAGTAAAGTTGACAATATCGCATCGGTTTTAAACTATTAATGAAGAAATTAACATTGCTGTCAATAGAATGATGCGATATTGTTAACTTAAGTTGTTAAATAAATTTATTCAACGATGGTAAAACTAGCCGATTGTAAATTGAATTAACAGTTATAATTTATTGATTTATTTATAAATATTAAATAAATATAATTTCAGGAATAACAGGAATTAGTTTCTTTAATTTATTAATTTAATGAAGAATTTTAAGAAAATGGTTTTCTGCCATTTCGGTCAAACCAATTTCATCCTAAAGATAAGGGGTGACTAATAATTTTCGCCAATATTCGTCTTGTATTATCTACCACATCTTTTCCCCCTGACTTGAAGAGTGCCAACCTAAAGAAATCATACTTGTTAAAATAAATTCAATAAACAAATTTTATAAGCATTAATGCTATAAGCTGTTCACTTTTGTAAGAACAAACTAGATCTGGTTATTTTGGTGATTTTTATAGTGTATTACTGACTTTTAGAAACTTGGTTATATTGTAAAAAAAGCTTTACAGTTTTGGATTAAGTTTGTATTATTTTAGGTTAGTATTATATTTACAAAATATTTAAGATGTCACTATTCAAAATGAAATATGACAAATTATATTTTTTAAATGACATATTTATAATCTTGTATCAGATTTATTAATAATTGAAAATTTTATTACATGAAAAAACTATGATTGAACTAAACTAAAAATTAAACAATTTAATATGAAATAGTTTGTGTAAACTACGTCCTTAAATCTAACAAAACACACACAAATCACAATAAAAAACTGTATAATGGTCACAATCAATAACTATTCAAATACACATCTTTAAAAACTATTCACCAACACGTCCGAACTTATACTAACAGAATATCACTTGTACCGACCCTCGAAGGCCACGCCATTAGGGTGTTTTATGACTAAGAACGGTCAGACTTTTCAAATTATTACATTAAAAAAAAGTTATAAACATAAGCACTGGCCCGCTAGAAATAACCTTGGATTAATACAAATAAGGAATGCTTATAAAATGCTGGTAAAGTACTTCGTATAGGCAGAGTGCGAAATACAAATGTGAAGTACATTATTAATACTGGCGTTGCACTTACTTCTGGTGCCAGCAATGTACCAGCGTAAAAGCAGTTTGCCGGCGTTCGGCCGTTAGTTCAATGTTTGCTGGGATATTTATAATCTTGTAACAGATTTATTAATAATTGAAAATTTTATTACATGAAAAAACTATGATTGAACTAAACTAAAAATTAAACAATTTAACATGAAACAGTTTGTGTAAACTACGTCCTTAAATCTAACAAAACGCACACAAATCACAATAAAAAACTGTATAATGTTCACAAAACAATAACTATTTAAATACACATCTTAACAAACTATTCACCAACACGTATCAACTTGTACTGGCCCTCCAAGGCCACGCGGTTAGGGCGTTTTATGACTAAGAACAATCAGACTTTTCAAATTATTACATTCAAAAAAAGTTTAGTTTTAAGTAAAAAGTATGAGTGAAGAAGGGACGATAGCTGTGTAAAACCCGTATAAAAATGTTTGCTTGGATTAATACAAATAAGGAGTGCTTATAAAATGCTGGTAAAGTACTTCGTATAGGCGGAATGCGAAATACAAATGTGAAGTACAGTCTGTTTCAAACGCTTAGGCGGAACTAAATGGGAATTTCGTTCTTTTAGGTTGTCACGACAAGGAACCTTGCTTGGGTTATTTCATTTTTCACGTTGGACTGTCAAAATTTAAAATTACAACAATGAAACCATGGAAACGAATGACCTATGTCAAAATTAAATTATTTTTTTATATATTTTAATGACAAAAAAATTAATAAATGGGAAATTTGTATTAAGAATGACACAAAAAATCAAAATATAAAGAAAATGACAATTTAAAATTATATTAACCCAGCAAACATTTTTATCCGGACCAGTACTGGTAAAGCACATACTCGCCGGCATTGAAAGTAATGGGCCAGTGCTGGCATTTCGTACTGGGCCAGTACCCCGGTGTCCCGTGGCCCTTAGCTGGTCCATTGATGTATCAGTTGCTGGCCCAGCAACGGTAAAGTGCATTGAAAGTAATGGGCCAGTGCTGGCATTTCGCACTGGGCCAGTGCTGGCATTTCGCATTGGTCCAGTGCTGGCATTTTGCACTGGGCCAGTGCCCCGGTGTCCCCGTGGCCGTTAGCTGGCCCATTGATGTATCAGTTGCTGGCCCAGCAACGGTAAAGTGCAAAATAATCGCATTAGTTGCAAGATTTATTTCTGACAGACTAGTGCTTATATTATACCCACTCTCTAGTGTTTCAAATGTAATATATGTGTACTTACCCAGTATTAAAATAAATTAATGGTTAGGTGCAAAATAAATACTCATTTGGCCATTTTCACCATCGTTGAATAAATTTATTTAAAAAGTAAAGTTGACAATATCGCATCGGTTTTAAACTATTAATGAAGAAATTAACATTGCTGTCAATAGAATGATGCGATATTGTTAACTTAAGTTGTTAAATAAATTTATTCAACGATGGTAAAACTGGCCGATTGTAAATTGAATTAACAGTTATAATTTATTGATTTATTTATAAATATTAAATAAATATAATTTCAGGAATAACAGGAATTAGTTTATTTAATTTATTAATTTAATGAAGAATTTTAAGAAAATGGTTTTCTGC
Source organism: Liopterus haemorrhoidalis (assembly GCA_963971575.1). Lineage (NCBI taxonomy): Eukaryota > Metazoa > Arthropoda > Insecta > Coleoptera > Dytiscidae > Liopterus > Liopterus haemorrhoidalis. The sequence goes on from OZ020611.1 coordinate 58,303,929, forward strand.
CATTTCGGTCAAACCAATTTCATCCTAAAGATAAGGGGTGACTAATAATTTTCGCCAATATTCGTCTTGTATTATCTACCACATCTTTTCCCCCTGACTTGAAGAGTGCCAACCTAAAGAAATCATACTTGTTAAAATAAATTCAATAAACAAATTTTATAAGCATTAATGCTATAAGCTGTTCACTTTTGTAAGAACAAACTAGATCTGGTTATTTTGGTGATTTTTATAGTGTATTACTGACTTTTAGAAACTTGGTTATATTGTAAAAAAAGTTTTACAGTTTTGGATTAAGTTTGGATTATTTTAGGTTAGTATTATATTTACAAAATATTTAAGATGTCACTATTCAAAATGAAATATGACAAATTATATTTTTTAAATGACATATTTATAATCTTGTATCAGATTTATTAATAATTGAAAATTTTATTACATGAAAAAAACTATGATTGAACTAAACTAAATATTAAACAATTTAATATGAAGAAGTTTGTGTAAACTACGTCCTTAAATCTAACAAAACACACACAAATCACAATAAAAAACTGTATAATGCTCACAATCAATAACTATTCAAATACACATCCTGATAAACTGTTCACCAACACGTCCAAACTTGTACTCACAGAATATCACTTGTACCGACCCTCGAAGGCCACGCCGTTAGGGTGTTTTATGACTAAGAACTATCAGACTTTTCAAATTATTACATTCAAAAAAAGTTATGAACATAAGCACTGGCCCGCTAGAAATAATCTTGGATTAATACAAATAAGGAATGCTTATAAAATGCTGGTAAAGTACTTCGTATAGGCGGAGTGCGAAATACAAATGTGAAGTACATTATTAATACTGGCATTGCACTTACTTTTGGTGCCAGCAATGTACCAGCGTAAAAGCAGTTTGCCGGCGTTCGGCCGTTAGTTCAATGTTTGCTGGGAACCTTAACAAAAAATGTATATTGTAAGTATGATTTACAAAGCTTAAACAAAACGGTCGAAAAGCACGATTTAAACGATGAAAGTAACTAGATTGCAAAATTTAGTTCCGCTTAACCGTTTGGAACAGACTGTACATTATTAATACTGGCGTTGCACTTACTTTTGGTGCCAGCAGTAAAAGCAGTTTACCGGCATTCGGCCGTTAGTTGAATGTTTGCTGGGTACTCTTAGTTTTAGTCTTGGCTTTAATCGTCTTGAATGAGTACGGGTTTATACAATGTTTTAACGAGTTTTAACTTTTAACAAGTAACCAATGAGCCGTCGAGTTTAACGCACGCGCATAGTATCATTTTTCTAAATGTCAAAAAATTAAAATTTTTGGTTATTGACAAATATAATATTGTGTGTAAACATGTACCGAAATAAGTCTAGAAGAGTCACTGCTATTTATGGCCTTATGTTTGCCACGATGGGTACTTTTAGAATTTAAGTCGGCGTACGCGCACGCGCATGGTGCGGTTTTAACGTGATTTACTCCTAGCCGTAGGAAAGTTAGAATTTAGTTATCTTTCAAGGCCAGAACCATAGGACTAAAATTAAAGAAATGTGTTGTATGAACTTGCTCGTAGCGATATGATAGTTTATCTTTTAAGGATAAAATTAAAATATAGGAGTAAAACTAAAGCTATCGCTAAGTGTTGACTAAACCCACCATAAGAGAAATATTGAGACTTCAAAAATATATCCCGCGAAAAATATAAATTAATATGTATTTATCGAAGAAAACATCAAGTGAAAGTTTTTGATACATGGATTAACAATTCCATTTTTTTATCAACAAATAATGGAATTATTATTTGATATAAATATCAATATCCAACAGCAGGGGTATCGAACTGATTTGGGTCGCAGTTTATTTTACATACAAAATGATAAGTAGTGACGGAACTTTAAATATCCCAAAGGGTTTCTTGACATTTTTTTATAAACGGAAAAGGGGAAGAGAGTATATTTGACATTTTTAAATATATTTTTCCCCTAAATAAGCTCAAGTGATTTTGATTACCGATTCAGGGGCCACAAAAATAGGTTGAGGACCATACAAGGCCCGCGTGCCCTCGAAATTTGATTCGACCCTCCCCAAGACAAAATTCTGGCTGCGCCACTGAACACATTACAATGTTCCCCTGATAAATAATTAGTAAAAATATCAGAGAATACTTATATGAATCATTTTCAAATGAATATTTTTCGGCCGGCATTAGAATCGTACTTAGTGCGTAATAGTCCATATTATTTTGTCAGAACTTCAACATTTAATGTGAACATGTTAACACCATTTTATTTTCTGTAAGGTTTTACTGCATATTTTGACTTCATTGCGAACTTTTATTTATTTTTTATTAATTTATTTGATGATCAGCTTTGATAATGCTCGAATGAGCGAAACTAGTCTGCTATAATATATATTATAGAACTCTAATAAAGATTATACTCAACTTACAACATTAATATTTTATTCGGTGGAAATCCAAAAAACTCCTACAACTCCTAAAAAGAGGAATATAAATTAACTGCTACCCATTGTAAAAAGTCATCGTACGCCACTGCTCTATACGCCCATGAAGAACTCTAGGCGGGGATGTCATTTGTCCCGATTTTTCACAAAATAAAAAATAAATAAAAAACTTCTAGTTTTATATCGCCCACCCAATTTTACAAACATACCCATAATTTAATTATAAAATTAAACCGTCCTCCAAGGGACGGTATTATATTGCCCTTGTTGAGTACCACTGATTTAGTACTTGTTTAGCCGCGTAATTTAAATAGATGTCAATTGAGGTAGTGCGACTAAAAGATAGGTTATGTTATAAAGTAATATTTTCAAGAAGTATAACAATGTTTAACACAAAATTATTTCGATTATTGGATATAAATTGTTACAGAAATTTAAAATTATGTAACTTAACTAAAACAATATGTGATACACAATTTTTTAAATTTTCAACACAGGTCGCTGAAAAACCAAAAGTATACAAATCTTTTGAAGATCTATTAAAAACGTATAAAGAGAACAGTCATGCACATAGTATTATGCATTCAATATCTTCTTACAGTAATACTTTGTATAAACAAACTTTGATTTTAACAAATGTAGAAGAAACACAATTTTATGAGCTCTTAAATAAACACTGGAGATCTGAAACTGGAACAAATATAGTGAATGGATTTATAACAGCTTGTAAATATAGCAAAGAAAATAATATACCATTAACGAATCCATGTTTTGATAAACTGGTTGATGGTTTAATGGACCGATGTCAGGATTTAACAGACGATGAATTATTAGACTTGCTAGCTTGTATTAGAGAATATCCACCTCCTGAAACTATACAAAGTCACAATTTCCATGATATCTGGAGTGCGTTAGATGATATTTGTTTTTCTAGACATTTAAAATGGAATGTCGAAAAACTTCTGCTATTTTGCGATCACTGGTATCTGTTAGGTTTGTGTAGATATAGTGACTTTATAAAAGCTAGTATTCAAAGACTAGAGAGAAAATTAAAGTCGCTGACTCCATCACAACTTGTACAAACATTATTTATAATTAATACTTGTAGAAAACCATGGGATATGTTTGAATTTGAATGTCGTCTTGAGAAACATATAGATAAATTATCGATAGATGAATTAGGAATTGTTAGTATGAGTTTTTTTAAGACGCAGAAACCTATCAAAGGCACTTTTTTACTATCGAATATGATATATAAATTACTGGAAGAAACTAAAAGTGTTAATGAAATTACGTTAACGGCTATACTCAAGGTAAGTACTTATCGAGAGCGTTGTTCGCCTCCCACTCAGCTCAACACGTCTCCATATGTCTTGTTATACATATTTGCCATTGGTGAAAGTACTACGCTAAAATAGTACAGTATAATGTAACAGATGGCTGGTTTATGCTATTCTATTATTCTAGACTAATACTATCACTAATGGAAAACGTCCGAAACAAAGGAGTCCGCATGAAATACTTTTAACATTGATTTGTATTTTTTAGGTGATCAGATTTTCTCCCCATTTACCATTAGTGGATATTCTGCAACAACTTTTAAACAAACTGGTTCTTGAAGTCGATCGACTGTCAATATTATGCTGTGTCCATATAGCCTTAGTTGGAACTAACGCTCAATTTTGTCATCCAGAGATACTAACAAAGATATCAGAGAAATTTGTAACTGATATATCTAAAACAAGACTAAAAGATTTAGAACGACTGACGTTTGCACTTACACTTTATAATTTAGAACCGAAAACATCCAGACCAATATATGAAGAAGTGTTAAAGGAATTGCTAAACCCGAGGAGAGAACCAGAAATACAAAAGTATTCGAGATGTTTTTCCTCCCTAGTACAATATTTGACTTTGAAACAAATTTATAATTATGACCTAATAAATAGGGTCTTGGATTTTAATTTTTTGATGAAAGCTTATGGTAAAGTATACATGTAAAGAATTACATCACTCTATCCTTATTAGGGTTTCATAAGTATAGTAAACCTCCGATTTTCTGCACTTCTGAATGTCCCTAGAATCAAAATTACATAGATAATTTATTATTCTAAAAATTCCATGTGCACTGAAACCTCACCTCTCTATTAAAACTTCCCTGTTTTCAGTTTTTTGTTCTGCTCAACATCTAATCACCTCTTTAATTCTTGAATAAATAAACTATTTTAAATCATAGATGAAATAACGTTTCAAATCGTTACATTATTGTATAACGTTATTTATTTTTTGTTTTCGTTACATAACGTTATAAATAACGTTAAAAAACTGAATTGTTATGTTATATAATGTTCTATAACGTTACTTAAATAATGTTATATAAATAATTTTTATTTATAACTCTAGGTGTGGGTTCGTCCGCATGTGATTCTAACAAATCGTTAATATCTTCAGTCTCCATATTCAGTTCCATTTTTTTTTTTTAAATACATGTGAATACACTGCTTTGTATTCACACACAGAAAAGCACTCGTAAATACGTGTACATATTCGGCTGCGTTCGACGTATTTACTGATTTTTCTCTGTAAGTGTGAGTGAAGGGGAAAAATTGAAAGATAGAAGTTGGTAACACTGTATTTCAAGCTTCATACGCATATCTTGCCTAAATATAACTTCAAAACAATCAATGAATATTGGTCATTTATACAAAAAAAAAAAAACGTTCGTGCGAACAAATGTACGTTCGTACGAAAAAATGTACGTTCTTATGAACATAGGGACCGAAAGTATGTACCAATTAGTCGTATTTACATGCATTTATACGAAAATATACCGTCCGCTTAACGTACGTTCGATTAACGTACGGGAATCTGTGTACGCATTGTGTACGTTAAGCGGGCGCTGACTGTATTTATAATTTAAATATAGCCAGTGAAATAAGGCCTGATAAAATTGTGAAGGAATGTCATGTGAGTATATACAGTTCATTCTAAATAGCATATAAGAAAACACGTTAATTTTAAATAATTATTACGGTGCTGTCAACTATTATTAACAGAACCATAAACTCAGCAGGTATAATGGTTGTACTGTCAGTCATTGGAATCAATAAGTGGCGCAAATAGCCTTTGTTGCTGTGCGCCAAAAATTTTTAACTAACTAACTGGAATCAATAATTGTGGGTGGCCATTTCATTTTGGAAATACTATTCTAATAGGTACTGTATGTATGTATGTATTTATAAGATTAACATAATAACTATTGTTTCAGGAGACAATAGACGTAGTATTGGAAGAGAAATCTTATTCATTGATACATGTATGACACTAGACTGTCCAGATTATAAAGGACACCGATTAGAAAATAAATTACAAAATCAATTAACGAAATGGACTGTGGATTGGATACCAACTAGAGAAGGAAAAAGACTAAACGCTGGTGAAAAATTATTATTAGATATCTCTGAAACGATGGAAAAAGTACAAGGAGGGAAAAACTATGTTCATATTAATCATATCTTGCCTCATTTTCCAAGACCAGGTAAGATTATGATATAATCACAAGTAAAGATAGATATTTGGAAAACTTGAAAAAAAAAATTGGAAAAACGAAAAAGAAAAAAAAAAAAATTTAAAATGTGTAGTATTTAATTTAGTTTTAAGGTGGTAAATTGGTTAATGTTCCGTATGAGTCTACCAAAACTAGGCAATATGGTTAGAATAAAGTATATTATAGCGTTAGAAACGAGAAGGCATGGTCGTAAGAGTGGGGAGCCAATAGTAATCATTCATGCATCTGTAGTTGGCAGAGAAATAACGCGTTTTTAACATGACGATACGTTGGAAAATAACTGATATTTATGGAACTCTTTATGAATGTTTTTCAAAATATCTATACTATAAATCTCATTGAAAACAGGTAAAACTTCCTTATGAATACCTGCTTATATACGTTCATAACGGATAATTATGAAGTACTTATTTAGATTTAAGTTTAGAATACAAATATTCGAGAAGATAAAATGAATCATAAATGTTACGATTCTAAAGAAAGGGGCGGCGCTTCGCCAAAGCCAAATCTCATTCTAACTAGCATACGCGTTTTCTCTGACGAGTTGTTTGTGGTGGACTTATACGGAACTTTAACCGGTAAATTTTGTGATATTGCTCATAAGTTAATGATTTTTTAATCAGTAAAAATAATGACTTGATCAGGAAAATATTAACTTGATCAATAAAAATGTCAGTAACAATGTTACTCAAAATCTTATAGAGAATAAAAGTATTACCTAATAATAAGAAAATGCACAATCTTAATTTATTCACTAGAAAATGTGCGATGTTGAATAACTGTCAAAGATGACGCAATGCATATTTATTAGAATGTAAATCCCGACTCCATCTTAACCAATCAGGAACAAGGTCAAACAGCTCATATTTTTTTTACACATTGAATTCTTATTTGAAATAGAGCAGTGCCGTGGCGTGATTTTCTGATTAAGGGATGCAGTGAAATCAAATGCATGTAGGCAAAAATATGTATATATTTATTAATTAAAAGAAAAGAAACCCTGTTTAACCTATTAATAAAATTATAAACTATATTGAAAATTAATTATTTGAAAAAAAAAGAAAAGGAAAAAAAAATATTTGCTGTGTTAAATTTTCGTACTACAACCCTTAACATTCGCGGGTTCGAAATTTACGGTTTTTACATTCGCGGTTGTTTCTCACATATTTAACTTATTTCGCACTAAATATTATGAATATGAACCCTGTCATGCCAAAACAGCATGAATAAAAATATTTACCAACTTTACCAAGTGTTTAATTTAAGAACCTATTACCTTAGTTTTGTTATTATTATGTATAACATCAGTATGCATTTATTTTCTCTTGTAGATATTATAACTTGCACTGACCAAAATGGTAACCCAATAGATATCAATGATTTTATAGAGAAAAATCAAACAAAACCATTAGGACATATTTTATACCCAGAATATAATGGCAATAATTGGTATGCAGTAATAGCTGCCAGCTGGAATTCGTATATTAGAGGTAGTGTTGAACCTACTGGAATGTTAGCCATGAAAATTAGACAACTGAAAAAGATTGGGTATATTCCAATAATGGTAAGTTCTTTGTAGGACACGAGATGTAAGTTTTTAATACTTAGATAAACAAACGAAAATTCAACTAATATATATACAGGGTGTTTGTTTGAAACGGGGCACCCCGAAAATCTCCTTTATTTGTAAAGATACAAAAAATCTTCAGAACAAAAGTTAAACTAGACAAAAAGGCCCATCTAAAGGTTACTATAAGAATTCTGAGGCACTTCCGGTTTCACCGGAAATGATGTCAACTTTTGATCTAGCATAGGAAATCGATAATTTTATATTTTTTTCCTAAAAGTACATTAAATTAGCTTTACAATGACACCAAAATCTCATATTTTTATGTTAACCATTTCAAAATGGCGACCATTTATTTACAAAATAATAATCAACATAAGTTTTACAAAGTTGAACGTAGCAAGCTTTGAAAACAATAAAAAAAGAAACAAAATATCTCTAAAATAAACTATTTGACTATTTAGAAAAAAAAAATTACTTCTTACAATTATTTTACAAAAAAAAAAATACAAATGTTCGATTAAACCACCATTATTGTACACACATTTTCTCATTCTTAATAAAAACTCTTATATATTGTCACTTACGGAAAAGGTTGTCACTTACTATTGAAGTACGACAATTCAGGGGGTCTATTCTGTAAGTTGTGGCATAAATAGCCTTTGTTGCTGTGCGCCAAAAAATTCACTGTCCTTAAGTAAAACTGAAAATTATTCAATTGAAAGTAGAATGCTTTTTACCGACCGTCAACATATATAAGGGAGGTATTGTGATCTTACCGATTTTGACATTTCAAGATTTCGATGGATCTCCACGAATTGAGGTCCCTACATAACGTTTTGACTATTTTTAATATGATGTCTGTCTGTCTGTCCGTCCGTTTATTTGTGTACACGTGCAGAGCAAATTCGGCTAAAAGGATTTTTATAAAACTTCATATTTAAGCTTTTGACATCAATGGCACGAGTTGATCAACTTTTGGTGAAACGTTCGACTATAAATGGGAGTTTACTCGTGTAGATTTTAAGATTTTTACGAATATTTCACAACAAAGAAGTATTTCGAAAAAAATTATTTAACAAAAGTTGCTATAAAAGCAATAACTAACAACTTTTATTTGAGACATTTTTTGATAAAACGAAAAAAATTTGAAACATTTTTCGAAATTTTTCTATACTGTATCTATTTTTTCATACTTACATGTTACGTTTCCATGGTCATGATAAATAATATCTCTGTTAGAAAATATTGGGACTATTTGTTGGGTTATTTCTACTATGCTGCTAGAATGTATCTATACAAGTACTTTGTGATGGCGGTCGGTCCTGTGGTGACCACATCTGATTTTTTGATTATCAAATCAATTCAAAATCTTTTGATTTTTACAATTTACCGTAGAAAAATAAAACATTTAATTTATAAAAAAAGTCGTTTTTCTATTTTAATACTTCATTTTATAATACAAAGAAAATATAACAGCATATCAATTAATTAGAAAAAGAACTAGAAAAGATGTACAGAAAACGAATAATAATACCTTACATCAAGGGTGTCAAACTCATTTCAGCCTCGGGCCATTTTTCTAACAAGTAAAATTTACGCGGGCCGCACGTTATGTTCAGGCAGGCTATTCCAAACGTTTAGGCGGAACTAAATGGGAATTTCGTTCTTTAAAGTTGTCACGAGAAGGAACCTTGCTTGGATAATTTCAAGTTTAACGTTGGTATGTGAAAATTAAAAATTAATCAACAGTGAAACCATAGAGACGATGACATTTATTAAAAATTTGAATACATTTTCACATATTTTCAAGACAAAAAAATAAAAATAATAATAAATGGGAAATTTTTATTAAGAATGACAAAAAATTAAAATTATTGAAACGACATTTTATAATAACAATCAATTTAATCTACAATTTGCAATGTGAGTATGATTTACAAAGCTTAAACAAAATGACCAAAAGTCCAAATTAATAGGTAAAAATTACTAGATTTCAAAATCTAGTTCCATCTCAACGTTTGGAATAGCCTATATTTATATTGTTACTTATTCTGTTTTTTATTTTCCTCTATTTTTCTGAATATTTATTTGAAGGAAGTAAGAAAATAACATTTAAATAATAACAATTAAATTTTGCCAAAATATTTGCTTTATCGAACAAAAAATCAAAAACGGGTCGAAATCAGCGTAGTGGTACTATACACAGCAGTTGCACCTATAGAAAAGTGGCATTTGAAAGCTCTGCTTACGAGAGTATTATTTGGAATCACGGGGAATCACTGATCTACCGACTATCGCACGGCTAACTGCAACAGTTATTGCCTGACTATTGGTTTTCTGCCCTTGCCGAAGTCTTGACGCCGCAGCCCGGACAGCTTCTGTCACGAGGTATTTTCGTTCAAATAAATGTTTATACTATATATACTATAAAAAATTATTATAGTATAAGAAGTCGTTACGGGCCACTTAAATGCAAGTATTGGGCCGCATGCGGCCCGTTGGCCGCCAGTTTGACACCCTTGCCTTACATGTTCCCAAACTAAACACAAAAATGTTACCCTGTATGCCATCGGTAGATCAAGAATATTATATTAAAATAGTTTTGTCATTTTCCTGAATATATTTTTTTGTTCTACTTTCGAATTAATTAATTAATTAAATTTATAAAAGTTCTATTATCTGTCTCATTTTGTAATACGTAACTAACAGGGAAAGTTCATTTTTTATGTTGCATATTGACAATACATTTATAATATTATCATAGTATTGGTTCACACAGATACGCCAGTCTGTTTACACCACAACAGTCACCAAAGTAACCAGATCTAGTTTCGTATTACAAATTGAGACGGATTATATGAATATTTGGTTTTCTTAATTTTAAAAATATTAGTTCTTGTATAGTTTAATTATAATTTACTATCCAACATATAGTAATTATATATGTTGTTCACTTTTGTAAGAACAAACTAAGAGGAAATTTTGATTTCAATAGTTTGCACCTTTGAAGCTGTATGTCATGTTGGTATTAAAAAATGGTAAAAAATGTCAATTTGACATATGTCATAATAAAAAATGATATCTTAATTATAATGATCATAACCAAAAAAATCTGAAGTCTGAATTACAGCGCAAGGAAATTTTTTAAATGACATTTAAAGTCAGTATTCCACTACAAAAGTAACCAAAACAACTAGATCTGGTTTGTCCTTACAAAAGTGAACAGCATATATATAATATATAAATTAATAAAACATGTTTTTATTTTGATATTGATTTTTTTTTTGCTTTATCAATTGTTCTATCTCCAAATCAAAATTTCTTAATTAAGTCACTTACATCAATTATTTGTTTTAAAAAAATCGTACTCTAAAGTTAACATGATTTCACCATTTTTAGTTTAAAAAAATTGTCTGTATAAGCTGTTCACTTTTGTAAGAACACACTAGATCTGGTTATTTTGGTTACTTTTATGGTGTGTTACTGACTTTAAATGTCAATTAAAAATAATCCTTATGCTGTAAAACCGACTTTAGGTTGATAAGGTTATGATCACTATAATTAAGATATCAAGTTTCATTATGACATATGTCAAACGGATCGACATTTAAAAAAAGTGACATTTTTTAATACCAACATGACATACAGCTTCAAAGGTGCAAACTATTGAAAACAAAATTCCCTCTTAGTTTGTTCTTACAAAAGTGAACCGCTTATATATTATACAAACAATATCACTCCTAACATTAAAATCTCATTTTCACGTATTACTGAAAAGTGGAACAAACCAATACTGGGGTGACGATTTATCTATCTTTTTAACTTGAAATTTCAAACGGATTTCTTTCTTTAGGTACCTTGGCTGGAATTCGCTCATATATCTCAACAGGAAAAGGAAACGTACATAAAAAATAAACTTAGGTAGCAAAAACAACTTTAATATAGATAAAATGTTATATAAAATATATCTTCATATTACATGGTAACAATAAAACATACTATTTTAACAGAAATTATCATTCCTATTTTCCTTATAATATAAAATGGAAGAACTTTTTAGAATATTCATATGTAGCAAACAATACAGCTGTTGCTGGAATTGTTCTACATATAGTTGGCAGTAATCCATTATACAAAGCTAAAACACCCTCATTTTTAAATATAGTTCTCAATACATATAATGTGGTCCCGGAATGTCCAGTAGCAACTTGTACACGTGATTTAACAACATCAGCTGGGAATATAACTATCCAAAACACCATTCCACCAACAGCACCAGCAACCATTGTTCTCAACAATCCAATGTCATCCTTCGTTTGATTAGGTTTTCGTAAAAATTCTCTCATACCTTCATAACCACCGAAGAAAAAGAAGTATCCAGGCATTTCACGGATGAGTGTTGGTGTAAGACCCTTAAACATTGCAGTGATTCCATCGTTTTTTACTATGTTTTTCATTAATTGAAAGGCACCGATGTGTTTAATTGGTTTATTTTTGTTTGCTTCTAATTTTTCCATATCACGCATTGCTTGAAGTTTACATTTTAATAATTCGGTTGGACATAAGGCTAGTGATGACCAGAAGGCAGCTAGAAATCCAGCAGTCGCGTTATGTAATGTTGTTAACTCTTCTAGTTTCTGAAAAAAAAAAAAACATATTACATACAGCATTAATTTAAATTTATCTTGATTTCATTATCACTAACGACGGAACCACCCTCCTGGAAGAAGTCGATGTATGGTTCGCGTAGCCTAGCTTGAGAATTTAGACAGAAAAATTATATATATATCAATCGTCGAAAGCATCAGAAGAAAGCAGCCGCACATCCGATAGAGAGGGCTTGAGCATAAAGTGATAAATGCAAATACATAAAGTCTAGCATACGCCATTGGCAAAAGAAAAAATTCCTACGTACGTTTGGCTTGGAAATATTAGTCCGACAACAATTTACAGTTTTTTGAAAACATAATATGTACAACTCCAAATTATCGGTACCATTCAAGTTAATAATAGATCTTTTCATAAAGGATCATAAATTTCCAAGGATTTATTATTGTCAACCGCACGCGCATTATTTCTAGGAGTGCGTTAAAACTACTCGCTGACAATAATAACAGTTGGAAATGACTATGAATAGACCTATGAAATAAAGAGAAATTAAAACTCCCAAAATAATCATGGTTTGGGAATGTATATCAAGTCAAGATGTTAGGACTTTGGTCTTTATCAACGGTATTGTCAATGCCAAAACGTATAAAGAAATACTTGAAAATGAACTGCAACCATCAATTCCCCGAATTTAAGCAGAAATGTATGTATATGTCAATATTTTCCAACAGAATGGCGCAACTTTCCATACTGCAAAAGTAATTTCAAAAGGGCTTGAAAGTAGTGATTCTTCTTGAGAATTTCTCGAGAAAAAGTTTTCATACTCATTTTTCATTTCTCGAGAAATGTAAAATTTGCTCGACGCCTTTACTTAAGTACTTTAAAGGTGATTATAATTTTAACATGTTTTTTTCCTCTAAAATATTTTCAACATTAAAAAAAGATGTATATTCTAATAATTATATAATTATTTTTCTCGAGATTTCTCGAGAATTCTCGAGATTTATATAATGGCTCACTAAGTATAGGAGAAACTTTTTAAGATCGCAGCGCCATATGCGGCAAAGCTGGAACCCTCGAAAGTGACATTAAATTGTTACTCGTGTATTTGTTTACATGGTGAAAATGAACACGTGAGTTGTATTTTTCCTGTTTTCCGAGCTTTTTTTTTTAATTTAAAGGTAATCTACGATTTACAAGATATATAATAATATATTATTCTAAAGAAATATCAAGGAAATTTTTAGTTTTTCATTGTATTTTTAATTCTTTTTGACTGTCTGTCAATATAATAACAACAAAAGTATGGTTAATATATTAGTAAAAATTAATAACTCTGCCTGAAAAAGTAGAAGGGCCTTTTAATATATCAACTGATGATTTAGGCAAATTTTGGGTGGGATAAATGCTTTTTTTTCATTATTTTCTTGGACGTAAAAAATCACTTTCCATAAAATGCAACGAGCAAACATGCATGCATGGGCTTGGATTTTTGCCCATTTTTAGTTTTTGGGTCCATAAAAACCTACGATCCACTTTCTCTCTGCCTCCAAACGTCGTTTCAATTGATATTTCTTTCAATTTAGGTACATTATGGAATGTTTAAGAAGGATTCTTCCTTATTCACGATTTACATTGCGGCACACAACAAAATGGATTGTTTTTTTTTTCATGGTTCACAGAAATAAAACAACAACAACAAAAAAACACGTAAGTATTTCTCCATTGAACAAAACAAAACAATGTCACTTTCGAATCTTCCGCAAATTGCCACCAGATTTCAGGGCGCTTAGGAAGTTTCCCCTATTGAGAAGTGACATTACCGTTGGCGGCGCTGTAATTCATGGCAAAATGGCTGAATTGTCTAGTATTCAGCTGTCAATATGCTAACAGGGAACAGGTTAATTTAAGCACAGTACATTTTTATTTTATGAAAATGTATCTATGGACGTTCTAACAAAAAATCAACACCAGAACATATGTAATAATTTCAAACAGTACTACAGTCGCGTAGTACAATATTTCACCACCAGACTGCGTATCCGAGCGTGTCAGTTCTCAATAGTATAGTCTGTTCCAAACGGTTAAGCGGAACTAGATTTTGCAATCTAGTTACTTTCATCGTTTAAATCGTGCCTTTCGGCCGTTTTGTTTAAGCTTTGTAAATCATACTTACAATAAACATTTTTTGGTTAAGGTTAATATCATTTTAAAATGTCATTTTCTTTATATTTTGATTTGTTGTGTCATTCTTAATACAAATTTCCCATTTATTTATTTTTTTGTCATTAAAATATCTAAAAAAATATTTAATTTTGACATATGTCATTCGTTTCCATGGTTTCATTGTTGGAATTTTAAATTTTGACATCCCAACGTGAAAAATTAAATAACCCAAGCAAGGTCCCTTCTCGTGACAACCTAAAAGAACTAAATTCCCATTTAGTTCCGCTTAACCGTTTGGAACATACTGTAAAAAGTTTGAGGAATGCTGGTTTAAAAATATAAAAAACTCGTTAGTTTTTCTAATTTCATAGTAATATTTTAATTGACTTCCCAATATAACAGAATTCTTAAAATTTATTTTAAAATTCTTCAATGTATTTTATTTATTGTTAAATATAAAATTTACATAAGAATGACAAAAAATCTGGTAAAATGTTACTGTACGGTCCGCTCTAACTTCATATAACTTTATCCACTCCACCTACTTGCTGTAAACGACAGCTCACGTGTTTTACCAGTGGTCCTAAAACGTACTCACCGGTCTTGGTTTAACTAGGGAATAGTGCCTACGCTACTGTGGCATTGTTATTTTAGTGTGAGTTTGTTTTGTCATTAAACTAGAAGATGGGTAGCTCGCTTCGCTCGGCTTCTTCTAACCAAACCCTTACTAACATAACCTAACCTAAGATAGTGTTTTGTCATTAAACTAGAAGATGGGTAGCTCGCTTCGCTCGGCTTCTTCTAACCAAACCCTTACTAACATAACCTAACCTAAGATAGTGTTTTGTCATTAAACTAGAAGATGGGTAGCTCGCTTCGCTCGGCTTCTTCTAACCAAACCCTTACTAACATAACCTAACCTAAGATAGTGTTTTGTCATTAAACTAGAAGATGGGTAACTCGCTCCGCTCGGTTTTAGACGTTTACCAACTAAAAATAACCTAATTATCTTGTTTTTAGGTGCATAGTACTTTATTTTCCCCCATATTAGCGCAATTAAAATTGTGTATCATTATGTATGAATTTATAAACCAGAAACCATTGTTTTAGAACAACTGATAATCCTTGAATTATTTAGTGTCTTGAGCATGCATGACACTTACGATAGTAGTAGGAGAGGGGATAGAATTGAATGAAGTTCGAGCGGACCGTAGAGTAACATTCAACCAAAAATCTCTTAAAAACATACTTTTTTTTCTGTTTATTATACTTGCCCAATGATAAGTATTATAATATAAGTAAAACTTACTTTAATATGTGTGAATTTCATTATAATTTTCTGACAATATCCATATCCAGCAAACAGTACAGAGTTTTCAGCAACATTTGCCAATAAAGCTGGAACAGTTCCAGCATACAATCCTCTTCTTATGCCATCTAATTGGAAAGTTTTTTTGAAACAATCAAACATATTTGAATACAAATGTGGAAAAGTTTGCATTTTTACCTTTACCGTATCAAAGGGTTGACCAACATAAACAAGAGCCACACCACCTGAAATATAATGTAGTATTAAAACATTAATTAAAATAAAAAATTAAATTAAAAATCTTGTCCAAAAATTAATTTACCTAAAGAACCTGCTGTAAAATCTATAAAGGCATCTTTAAAAGTATTTTTTACTCCTTCATGTCCCATTTTTAGAAAGTTTTAAAGTTCACTGCTGTGATGCACCCTTGTTATAAAATGAGATTTCTACACTACATTATCTCTAAATTGAGTTGAGCTTCAAAAATTACTGATAAGAAATAAGAACAAATAAAAAATTATGACGTTTTAATTAAGGTTAAGACAACAAGAAAAGGTCATAAAAATCCTATGACAACAAATCTGCTTCTAGGAAAAAAGAAGTTAACATGTTAGAAAAAAAAATTACATAATGCATGAACACGTTAGATCAACATATACACAATAAATTAATAAATTTTAGAAATAAAAATGAAGTAAACCAAGAGTTTTTAATGACGTGAATTTTAGGGTGGCAGAACTGTTCAAGTGAGTGTACGTGGTTCCTAGTCTCGTATGACATTTGTGATTTAGTTATGCATGACAAATATTTTTTAGTAAAAAGGTAGTCTTCATGTGTTTCTCATGTCAAAATCAAACACAAATACAATTAACCACAACGTAAACAGTTGATTAAGATGTGGTGGGGTTCTGGACAGGACCCAGGTGGGTCTGGGGGCGAGGGCCCATCAAATGATCCACCTCAAAATCAGCAATTATTGGACTTACAGGAGCAATTTGAGAGTCAACAGATTCTTATTGCTCAGCTTAAAGAAATGTTAAAGAAGACTGAAAATACATCGGTATCTCGGGAGAAAGTTGAAGAATATGCCAGTACGTTAAGTAAAATGAATGCTAGGGCCAAACGTAGTAAGTTAAGGAAATCGGAAGACAGTAAAAAGGAAGATGAATCAAGTATTAAATTAGAACCAACAAAAGAAGTAAGTGGTAAGAAGTTAGCTGTTACACCTGCCAAGGAGAAAGTTAATCTACTACGGCAACAGTTAGAGGAAAACCGGTAAGAATAAATAATTATTTTAGATTTAATTTTAGACATAAGAATTTATGATTAAACTAATTATTGTTGTTATTTTGCAAATATGAATTTTCCAATTTTTATTTATGTTTATATTTTTTAATATCTTGCGTCACAATAATAAGTTATTATAGTAAGATAAGGTTGATTATATACCAAAAATTAAAAAACATGAGTGTAAGTCATAAAATAGATTACAGTCCACACGTGATAAATTCAAGTGTGACTTGTGATTGTTATGAGTTCTGCATTTTACCATTGCATATTGTTTGATCTGTGCAGTCCAGTGGCGGCGCTAGCTCTTCGAGGAGTCAGGAAATATTTGAGTAAAATCTGGGGTGGTCAGGAAATATATGAGGGGGCCATAATTTTTTATCGTTATTAATACACAGCTGAAAATACAAGTGATGAACTAAAAAACAAGGTCCTTACGTCTGAAATAAAACATGTGATGACCTAAAAAAATAGGTTCTTCTAAAACAAGTGATGACATCCCAGAGCAATTTTCGGAGGAGGGGGAGCTGAAATATTGAATGTTCAAAAAACCACATATAAATACATATTTGTTTAATTTTTCCCGCGAAACATATTTATTCAACATGGAATCAAATGAAATCTCTTAGTGCCGGTTTCTGAAAGCTTAGTTAACTATAACCAAATAGTTAGAAAACGGTTACTATGGTTACTTATGGGGTTGTTATATTGTAACCGTAGTTGACCATTTGCTCAGTTTACTAAGCTTTCAGAAACCGGCCCTTAATGTCTGGAGAAACCAACAAATTTTTATATAGGATTTTCGCCAAAAATGTCTCAAAAAGCTATTGTCTCCCACTTTATTTATCAGGGGGGTTAATATAAAAATATGAAAAAATTCTTGATTATGTACATTGATAGGAAACGAATAATTCAATAGGAATTTTTGATCAGATTAGTTTTTCAGGATTTATCGAATTTTTGTGTTGAAAAATTAATTATTTTTTTAATATTTGTGTTGTATCAAAAGAAAGCTCGTAAAGCGTAGATCAAGGAAATAAAAGTAGTGTTTTTAAATTTCTTTATTTAAATACGATTTTTGTCAAAAATGTGATAAACTCTTGTCCCACAACTTATAACCCTTCCCCTGGGTTACAGAGGGGTTTATCTATAAATCTGAAAAAAATCTCAGCAATGCACATTAATGTGAACCGGAATAGTTAGGATTATGGATGGTAGTACAATATGAATTTTTTATTTGATTATTTTTTCAAAATTTATACAACACCGTGTTAACAATATTTAACAATACTTAACTGGAGAACTAGATGTCTTGATGCGTGCACAGCTCGTAATTAAATAAACCTTGATGGAAGTACATGGATTCTTTTTTTCAAAAGTTATCGAATTTTATGAGCTTTAATATGTACCCAAACTCATGTTAACTAAACCTTGAAATGTATGAATTTTCTCCCTTCACATAATTTTTTAGTGTTTTGTAAGTATGATTAAAAAGCCCTTATAATGTCACTCATGTGTCTGTCTGTCTGTTCCGTAAAAATTGTAACCAAACGGCTGAACATAGAAAGCTGAAATTTGGCATGCCTGTACAACTCTGACCAACATATAGAAAAACTATAGAGAGTTAAAAAAAGACGTCGCGGGAAATATGTATTTAATAAAGAAATAAATATGTTTTAAATTTTTTTAGTGGGTTTTCAAATGAACCTACTTAATACATAAAAAGAATAAATAAACAAATTATTATTTTTGAAAAAACATTTTTTTTAAATATGTATATTCGCCTAAAATGCCACATTTTTTTTTTTTGTCTCTCTCCCCATTTTCCAGAGGTGTCCATCTAAAAATCGGAAAAAAAATTCAATAATGTACATCGATGGAAACCAGAATAGTTCAACAGAAATTTTTAATCAGATCAATTTTTCGAAAAATAACGATTTATTTGAGCCGTTAAAAAAAATTTAATATTTTTAAAAACAGTGATATGCTAAAAAATGTCTAAATTTTAATTTCAATACTATACAGGGTGTTCCAGCCAAGTGGGTCACCATTGCTATCTTTCTTAATATTATAGATAGAGATTCGGTTAAATGGCCTCCTGGCCTCCTAGATCTCCTGATTTAACATCTTTAGATTTTTTGTTTGGGGATTTCTGAAAAATACAGTCTAGAGATCCAATTAATAATTTAGACGAACTAAAAAATAAAATATCTCTTGCTTGCAGCAAAATTTCTAAAAATATGTTACGCAATATAATGCGAAACATAAAAAAAAGAATAAGATTGTGCTTAAACATTAATGGATATTTATTCAAACAATATTTGTAACCAAAATACTTGGTAATTTTTACTTTTATTTTTAATATATGTAAGTTTTTAATCGTACCATTTTTATAAGTTCGTAACGTTGATACCTCCGTTATTAAAAAAATTTCATTATAAACATGTTTAATTTTTTATAAAGACAAAAAAATTGTTATTCCAATGGCCTAACAATATACAGGGTATTCCATTTCGAAAAAAAATATTTTCAAAACATCTGTCAACGAAACATTCCTAACGAAACAGTCATAATATTCCCTACAAAAAATACTCGAACTTTGTCTATTTAACCGAATCTCTATCTATATTATTAACAAGGATAGCAATGGTGAGCCACTTGGCTGGGACACCCTGTATGTACCCACAATTTGTTATCACTTACTAAATACTTACAAAAACATGAAATGTGTGAAAAAGACTTTCGAAAAATATATCTTTTGAGAAATAATGCATATGCATATAACATAAACGGCAGAAGAAAAAAAAGGTTGTATGGACAGTCGTCAGTGCGGTTAGTCGTAAGTCGAGCTTTACCTGTATTGTTATTTAGTAGATACCTACGAAACATTGGTATATGCGCAAATTTACACTTCATATCAATTTTTCTAACATAATTTGACATACTTTTATTCAGAACAACTTTTATATAAAATTCTTGCTAGAAATTGATCGGAATCTTTAATTAGAGCAGGCGTGAAAAAAAGCCGACTCACAGACATAATATGTCCAGCATATTTGATGTACGCCATGATAATTCCACGTATTATGTGAAACTAAATACTTCAATTTATTATCAATCATTTTATAATTATCTTTAAATTACTTTTAGGTTGAAACTAGCTCAACGTGACAAAAATCAAAAAGGTATCGAAGAAATGGTAAATCAAATAAAAGCGCAACTTGATGATCCTCAGATAATTCAATCAATGATAAACATACCTAAAACTGAACCGCAACCTCAAACTACTTACAACGCAGAAACCCCAAAAGAAGACCTAATATCAATATTACAAAAGAAAGACAAACAATTAGAAGAACTCAACAGTAGGTTGCAACATTTACAAGGAAATGTATTCGACCTACAGGAAAATTTAAAAGAGAAAGACTCAGTAATAGATGCACGTACTAAAGCAATAACATTATTATCAGAAAATTTAAGTAAAAAGGGTAAAAATACATTGGATATGTTGGACGAAACAAAAGAACAGATGAGATCTATGCAAGAACACTTTGTTACGTTAGAAGCTAAAATGAAAGAAGACAATCAGAAATTACAAACTGAGTTGGATAATAAAAGTAAAGAGATCGAAGATTTACATGTAACAAATAATACATTAAACGCAGAGAAAAATAGTTTACAAACATCATATGAAAATCTTCAACAACAACTTGAAACAACAACTACAGAACTGACAGATTATAAACAATCACTAACAACAAATGAAACCAAAGTACAGGAATTAACAAAACTAAACCAAGAGTTAGAAATCAGTTTATCTGAATTTAAGAGAGAATCAAGTGTTGAACGAGCTTCTTCTGTTGATCGTTCAACATCCAGTTCTCCATCACGGACTAGTAAAAAATCTAAAAAATCCAAAAAACACACACCTGAATCATCTGAATCTGATAAAATTGTAGAATTAGAAAAATTAGTTGAAAAACAAAAATCTGAGATTGAATGTTTGCAGAATAAGTCTACAGAAGAAAGTGAAGAGACGGATAAATTTAAGAAACAGTTGGATACTATGAATAAGAATATGATTAAAGCTAAAGCGCAATATAAGTCTAAGTTAAAAGATTTACTGAAAAAAGCAACGCCTGGTGAATTGAATGAAAGGATTTTAAGTCTTGAAGGTGAAAATGTAAAATTGGAGCAACAGATAGCGGAATTGGAGGAAGAAAAAGGAAATCTACAACTGCGTCTTGTGGACGTGGATGGTGCTAAAGGTAATTTTTTTAACAATATATTCATTATTAGTAGCTCTACAACTGTTTCCTAAAATTTCCCATAACAGCTCTCATAAGCCTTTATTAGCCAGTTGGGTCATTCCATATCAAGTGGTCTAGTGGTCCCTGCTTGACCATCACGGATTTTGATGAAATTTTGTATGGACATTCACACATGTCCTCAACGAACATTGGTAAAGTTTTACGTTCATCCATGCAATACTTGCTGAGATTTAGTAATTTGTTTGACCCCATACCGCAGTCTTCTATGGTATGACTCCGAGATTTCGACAACTTTGAGACACAGTATCTCTGCCAATATTTTGTTGACAGAAACAAAACTTTGCCAACTTATACAACTTTTTGCGTTCTATTAAACAAAATAATAAACAAATCTTCATGAGCGATTCCCGTGAAGAAAATTTGGATCAAACTTGGCCTAAAAAATTTGCAACTCGAAAAAATTTTAAAGTTTGACTTTTTATACCTCTGAAAGTAAAGGTACGATAAACGTGAAATTTTGCACATAATAACTTATCAATACAAGGTTAACGAATATAAAATTTCACACTCCTAATATTTTTCATTAGTTCAGGAATTGAGTGTAAAGTTGATGATTTTTGTGAAAATACTAAAAACAGGGTATATTTAGCCCACTTTTACAAAAATATACCCTCTGGAAACTGTTTTAAATTATTTTCATTAGAAAGAGCATATTTTAATCCCCCTAAAAAAGTAGGATGGGTTTTTCATCCCTGGTATATAAGGCCTTAGAAATAGGGACAAAGTTGAGAACGTTTCTATCACATGCTGCTATCGCAATATCGCATGCATTCCATTATTTTTCATCTTGTATGTTTTATACAGGCATTATAAGTACCTAAATTGCGTTGATCCATGTTGACATTGTCACTACCAGTTCAGAAACTTGAACCAGTAACCCCATCGCCATAGGGTTCACGCTCGATAGCCGTGCAATACCAGCCACGGGTGGGTTTCTTGGTTAAGGATCCCAAGCCTCTAGTTTGGTTTCTTCGTTAAGGTTCCAAAGCCTTGTGTGGGTATCTATCCGGTTCCCAAGCCAATGATTGGGCAGCTTATTCTAGGTTCCTAAGCCTGAAGTGGGTATCTTACATGGTTCCCAAGCCGAAGTCCATGATGTTGTATGAATTGCCAAATTCCAACTATTGCTTATTTATTATTGAATTTAGTAGCCACTTTCTTCAGTGTCACTTCTTGGAATTGATACTGTCGGCTTGGTGACATAACTGATGGTGCTAGAAGGCCACAAATAAGGTGTTGTGATGGAACCCAACAAATATCTTTGAGTGTAAAGTTGATGATTTTTGTGAAAATGCTAAAAACAGGGTATATTTAGCCCACTTTTACAAAAATATACCTTCTGGAAACTGTTTTAAATTATTTTCATTAGAAAGAGCATGTTTTAAACCCCCTAAAAAAGTAGGATTGGTTTTTCATCCCTGGTATATAAGGCCTTAGAAATAGGTACAAAGTTGAGGATATTGCTATCGATACGTCATATACTTCAATATGCATTTTTTTACATTGTGTCACTTTCCTTTCATTCCTGCTGAAGTTTACAGTGTACAATTAATTTTTGTACGCTATATGAATCTGTTAGTCTGCTAGCGGTGGTTCTACACTGATGACATTTTTTAAATATTTTGTTAGTGCTGTCACGCGTCAGCATGTTTTGGGTATAGAATTCTGTACTGTTAGCAGCGGCGGTCGGTGACTAAACGTCCCGAATTGGCCGGGAAAGTCCCGAATTGACCGGCCTCCAGCGACCATTAACCGATCAAATACTGACGCCAATAAATCTGTTCAACTTTTGTGACATAAACATTCACGGAATTAAATAGGTATATATATATATATATGTTCCGACTGAAGAAATTCAAGAAAACAGGACGCTTCAAGAAGAAAGATGGAAAGCTAGCACCGCAATAGCTGGCACAAGAGATCATCACCAGTTTGTGCCAGTTGATTTGAATTCGATTTCTGTCAGCAAAGTTTCAAATGACACAGTTAACTTTGTGGCCAAACTTTCCAATTCTGTCGATCCTAATTTAAAATTAGCCGAACTATTTCCCGGTTGTTATGTTGCCTGCATTTATGACAATAAGTGGTGGGTAGGCAATGTTGTAAAAATTTCTCTGGAACAAAATGATGCTTTGGTAAAATTTATGCATCCGCGAGGCTTGGCTCATTCATTTTATTGGCCCGAAAGAAAAGATATTTGTTGGGTTCCAGCACAACACCTTATTTGTGGCCTTCCAGCACCATCAGTTATGTCACCAGGCCGACAGTATCAATTCCAAGAAGTGACACTGAAGAAAGTGGCTACTAAATTCAATAATAAATAAGCAATAGTTGGAATTTGGCAATTCATACCAACATCATGGACTTCGGCTTGGGAACCATGTAAGATACCCACTTCAGGCTTAGGAACCTAGAATAAGCTGCCCAATCATTGGCTTGGGAACCGGACAGATACCCACACAAGGCTTTGGAATCTTAACGAAGAAACCAAACTAGAGGCTTGGGATCCTCAACCAGGAAACCCACCCGTGGCTGGTATTGCACGGCTATCGGGCGTGACCCTATGGCGATGGGGTTACTGGTTCAAGTTTCTGAACTGGTAGTGACAATGTCACCATGGATCAACGCAATTTAGGTACTTATAATGCCTGTATAAAACAAACAAGATGAAAAATAATGGAATGCATGCGATATTGCGATAGCAGCATGTGATAGAAACGTTCTCAACTTTGTCCCTATTTCTAAGGCCTTATATAGCAGGGATGAAAAACCAGTCCTACTTTTTTAGGGGGACTAAAACATGCTCTTTCTAATGAAAATAATTTAAAACAGTTTCCAGAGGGTATATTTTTGTAAAAGTGGGCTAAACATACCCTGTTTTTAGCATTTTCGCAAAAATCATCAACTTTACACTCAATTCCTGAACTAATGAAAAATATTAGGAGTGTGAAATTTTATATTCGTTAACCTTGTATTGATAAGTTATTATGTGCAAAATTTCACGTATATCGTACCTTTACTTTCAGAGATACAAAAAGCCAAACTTTAAAAATTTTTCGAGTTGCAAATTTTTTAAGCCAAGTTTGATCCAAATTTCCTACACGGGAATCGCTCATGAAGATTTGTTTATTATTTTGTTTAATAGAGCGCAAAAAGTTGTATAAGTTGGCAAAGTTTTGTTTCTCTCAACAAAATATTGGCAGAGATACTGTGTCTCAAAGTTGTCGAAATCTCGGAGTCATAACATAGAAGGCTGCGGTATGGGGTCAAACAAATTACTAAATCTCAGCAAGTATTGCATGGATGAACTTAAAACTTTACCAATGTTCGTTGGGGACATGTGTGAATCTCCATACAAAATTTCATCAAAATCCGTGATAGTCGAGCAGGGCACTTCTCTGAAATCAGACCACTTGACATGGAATGACCCAGTTGATAACTAATTTTATTTAAAAAATACAAACATCCATGCTATCACCGGGATTTGAACCCGACCCCCCTCCTTTAGCAGTCAGATAATGCTAACATATATATGTATTGCATCAAGCATTCTACATGCCCTAACCAACTAAACCGGCTTTTTTTAAGTCTATACGAAGGGCGGAAAATGGTCGATCGCGATTTACTAGTCCAACCTTCCTCATTTCCAGATATTCAATTTAAAATATACATAACATTAAAATTGATCCTTAAGTTAAGTACTGTACCAAAACTATACTTTCATTTCATTCACACAACACACAATAATCACAAATCGAAGATTTTTTGTGAATAGATATTAACTCCACGTTTGAATCTCCTCACTGTTTGCTGTCAGATAATAATTAATGCTTTTTGCTTTCAACAACAATTTTAATTTTGAATCTTTGCAGTCAGTATTTATAATTTTTAATTTATTTATAAGCTCTTGTACTCCATGGAATCAAACTGCTACTTCTAGTCGATAAAAATGCGTGAACTTCTTGATTTACATCTCTACACCTTTGTATTAGGACTTGAATATAAAAAAGTGCTTCTCAAGTGCCAAACCCCTTCTTACAATTATCATAAAAATGGGCTGTGTTGATGAGGCACAAATAGCCATCGTTGCTTTGCGCTAAAATTTTATCTAACTAACTTACCTTCCTAAATCCAAATTGTTTTTCTTTGTGCATTCTCTTCAAGTGTCCATTGATTTTTATCGAAGGGATTATATCCCGCTCTTTATATTTGGTGCTCTATTTATTATATGTGCGCAGAATCATTCTTCCAAAACAGCCAGTGTACTCTCGTGTTTTGAAACTTTAGAATTCTAGCTAAGACAATATTTTTTACAGATAAGGAAAAGATAGCTGACTTAGAAAACAGGATTGAAGAACAGAGAATGGAGATAGAGAACCACATTCGCATCATAAACATTCTAGAAACTCGTAAGTATACTATCATTTATATCTTGCTAGTCTCCAATTCATATATTGCTTTTATTTCCCCAAAGCCAATCAGTAAAAAAATACGAGGTAGAGCTACATAGTACCCCACACCAAACATTTGCTAAGCATTCATTTGTTACAGAAATAAACGACAAATCTACTGAAATAAAATCCCTACGACACGAACTAGCCAACTTGATTGAACATGAAAATGCCCAGGTGTGTTCTGAAATAACATCTGTACAACTAGAAGAACAATTGGATAAAGAAGTATATCAGAAGAAAGAATTAGAAGATAGATTTGAAGAAATTAAGAAGGAGAATGAAAGTTTATTAGGGAAGATAGAGGAGTTAAATAAAGAAAAACAAGAAATTAATGCTAAATTAGTACATTATATGCAAGAAAACATTGAATTAATGGACAGGCTCGAAAAATCTAGTGCAGAGAAAGTTTCTTCAGCAGAAAGTATAGAAATAGTAGAATCCCTGACTCAACAAGAAAAACTAGAAATCGAAGCGTATCAAAAGAGCCTCGAACATTTCCCAGACAAGGAACATATTGAGCCAAGTGACTTAGATCCACAATCTGATCTTAATGAAAGTGTGTCAAAACTAACTGAAGATTCATCTGAATTACTCGAAAGAATTGAATTATTTACTGTCGAACGAAGAGAAGTTATGGAAAAAATGGATTCACTCTTATCTGAAAAGGAACTCTTATTAGAAAAACTAGACAAACTAGAAACTGAAAAGAAAGAATTAACAGAAAAGTTTGATAGTTTGTTTAATGAGAAAGAAGAGTTAGTATCTCAAATGGAAGCTCAAAAAGTACAAGACGTACCAGATGGCATAAGAATGGACTCGTCTTCTAATAATGCGTTAATTGAAGAATACAAAACGCTAATTGATAATCAGAAAATTGAAATTGATCAGTTAAAAGAAGAATTGGTCAGAATTACTGAAAGTAACCAAATGTCTACTGCCCAAGAAAATTTAGTACAAGTTAGTAGAGAAAAAGAAGCACTAGAAATAATTGTTGCGTCTTTCAACGAACAATTCTTTATTCTAAAACAAGAGTACAATTCCTTCTTAAATGAAAATCAGAGCCTAAAAGAAGAACTCAAGAATAGATCAGAGGAAGTGTATGAAAAAGATGATACTGAAAAGAATTATAAAGAAATGGAGAAGAAACTGAGTGAGTTTGAAGAAAAAGTTTTACGAGATTCAGAAGAAATTAGTGTACTGCAAGCTTTAATTGAGGATAATAAAGCCGAACTGATTAAATCAGCTGATTATATTGCTGAACTTACAAATGAAATATCAACTAAACATTCAGAACTCACAAACTATCAAAACGAAATAGATCATTTGCAAAATTTGGTTCTCCAGCTAAACAGTGAAATGGAACTTAAAGATAATTCCTGCCAACAACACATAGAAACAATTGACTTGCTGTCTTCTCAACTAAATGAATTAAAAATAATCATGAACGAAAATTTCAAAGAATTGGAAAAATACGAAGAACTAAACAACAAAATAGCACAATCTCAGAAAATATTAGAAGTTAAAGACACTGAAATAATAAATCTAAGAGATGAAAAATCTATCTCTGAAGAAAAAATAATGAAACTAGAAAAGGAATTGAAAATAAAAGATGAACAATTTTCTACAACCTGCCAGCAATTAAAAGAGAAATGTTTATCACTTGAAAGCAAAATTCAAGCAAATGCTGGTAGTTTAGATGATATGAAAGGACCTCTAGAAGAAAAAATTCAAAACTTAGAAGAA
Source organism: Liopterus haemorrhoidalis (assembly GCA_963971575.1). Classification (NCBI taxonomy): domain Eukaryota; kingdom Metazoa; phylum Arthropoda; class Insecta; order Coleoptera; family Dytiscidae; genus Liopterus; species Liopterus haemorrhoidalis. The sequence goes on from OZ020611.1 coordinate 58,331,428, forward strand.
GATCGTAAAAAATTAGAAGTTAAAAACAAAGAACATGTTGAGAAAATGAAGAAAATAGCTGCTAATTTGAAAAAGAAAGCAACACAATGTCAAGAAATTGAAGGTAAACTAACAGAAGTAAAAGAAAAGTGGGAGAATGAATGTAAGGAGAAAGATGAAAAACAAAAACAGATTGAAGAACAGCAGAAAGTACTTGATGAAAATAGTAACAAAATAGGATCTTTGTTAGAACAACTAAAAGAAATGGAAACTGCATTATTGGATGTACAAAACAAGTTCGAAGCCAAAAACACCGAATATGGCCAACTTAAAATGGATTATGACCTCAACATCCAACAATACAAAAATGAAAATGAGAGTCTTTCGTTGGAAAACATTCACCTAGAAAATGAAATTAAAAAACTGAAACAAATGGAATCAGAAATAAATAAAAATGGTTCGCCATCAGAAGAATTGCTGCAACAATTAAATTTCCTACAAATAGAATTTGAAACAACAAGAAATGCCATGGAAGCTAAAATACAAGAAAAAGAATTATATATTGAAAATTTGGAAGCTGAAAATATTACAACTAAAGAAAAACTATCTAAATTATCAGAAGGTTTACGGCAAATGGAAGATAGAAGACATTCTCTTGAACTAAGAACAGAGCAACTTGGTGCTGAATTGGAAGCAAAATCAACTGCTTGTGAAGAAGTATCTATGCAAGAAAATTTCCTAGAACAACGTTTGGCAGCTTTAATTTCTCATGACGAATCAGTACAAAGGACACTAACTGAAATGACGCAAACCAATCAACAATTATTAGAAAAAATAGATAATTTAACCGAAAATAATTTGTCTTTACAAGGAAAGTTATCAGACTCGGAAAGTAGGATTAAAGAAAAAGAAAATGAATTTGATAAAATTAAACATCTTGAAAATGATTCAGTACAACTTCGTGAAGTTATCTCTAGTTTAGAACATGAATTAAAAAAATTACACACAGAATATGAGAAGGTACTCAAGGATAAAAACAGCGAAATTGAGGGCATGGAACAAGAGTTAAATAATCAAATAATAGAACTTAATGACCAGAGAAGGACTGCATGGAATAATTGTGAGGTGTTAGAAGAAAAAATTCAAGACTTCCGTGAAAATACTGTAGTAATGCACGAAGAAATTGATAATTTAAAAATAGAACTCAATAAAAAGGTTGAAGAATTTCACGAGATGAGCATAATGCATTCAAATAATCAAACATTGATTGAACAACTTCGAAATCAATTATCCCAGTTACCTCAGTATGACGTTGAATCTGTTCAACTCGAAATAAATAGACTCCACCAAATTATTGCAGAAAAAGAACACATAATTCAAAATTTCCAATCACAAAACATGCAACTTCAGATGTCAATGGGAACATTACCTCAAACTATGCAAGATGATCAGAATCAACTTCGCCAATTAACAACTGAATTGGAAATAGCAGGAGAAAAGATAGTTCATCTTGAGCAAATCAATAATTCTATACAACTTAAAATTCATGAATATGAAAAAACAATTGAACAACTTCAAAACGAACTTTCATCACAAAAAGAATTAGTCGTTTCAAAAACTGCAGAACATCATATTGATGAAATTCTGTGCACTGCAGTACAAGAAGCACAAAAACAGTCGCAACAAATCATAGAAGAAACTATTGAAAAGGTAGTTGTAAAAGAAGACCATGCAGTGAAAGAAAGTCAGGTATCAAATGACGAATTAGAGCAGAAAATAAAAGCTTTAGAAATGTTACTATATAGCATGGAAAAAGAAAAAGATGACGCAGTGTCGCAGTGCCATAGTTTAAGTAATGAGTTAACACGTTTAATTTATGAGAGAGAAGGCAGAAAGGATGATATACCTAAAGAACTTAATTTACAAAAATTAGAAAGTGAAATTTTACCAATGGAAGATATTGAAAATATAGATCAAACTAAAATGTCATTACAAACAATTGAATTTGCGCCTTGTGAAACTAAAAAATCTTTCGAGAGTTCTGGTCAAGGAATACAAGAAGAAATTATACAACCAAAACACACCTATCTCTGTTTCTCTGATCCACCTGAAACTACTGGAACTAGTGAAGGAGCATCTGGATGGGGTATAGAAGATGATATCCTAAAAAGCACCATTGAGAGTCAAATAATTCCTGACGAAGCAGCAGCGTTGACCTCACCAGAACAGAAAGAATTCCAATTATTTGAATTCGGAAAAGTACAAATGCCAATTAAAAAATCTAAAAATCCAATTGAAGAACACATTAAAGATCCTAAAGAAGCTTATCTTTGTTATCCTGAAGATGTAAATATTGATGTACGAGACACATTTGCGAGCGAAGAAGATGGTTGGGGCTGGAACACGGAGGAAGTAAAATTAGAAGTTAAACATCAACAAACATTAGGTGCAAATCCATATCCTACCATCAGAAACCCAAATGAAGTTCTTCAAGAAAAAGTACGTGACTTGGAAGAAGAGAAAAGTAAACTATCTGATGATATCAAAACACAACAACTAAAAATAGCAAAATTAATCAAAAAATTCAAAGACATGAAAACTAAGAACGATGTTTTGAATCAACAATTAAAACATAAACAAATGGGTGAAATTGACGTTTTAGATATGGCTATACAAGATGAACTACATATGCAGATTAAAAATTTAGAAACAAAATTAAAAGAAACACACGACGGAAATGTTAAAGAGAAACAAGAAAAAGAAAACCTCCTTAAACGTGTTGATGTGCTAACAGCTGCAAACGAAAGAATATTAGAAATGAAAGAAAAATTGGACAACGAAGTACAGATGCTGCAATTTAATAACAGACAGTTAAATTCTAAGCTAGAACAGTTTGAATGGGGCGATAGTCCAGTTAAAGCAAAACCCGAAACTTTGGAAACTGCTTCTTCCGATATTAAACATGAAAAGAATACTTTAAACAAAAAAATTGAAGAACTAACTGCAACAATAAACGATCTTACAATTGATAATGATGAAATGCAACTCTTACTTGAAGAACAACAGAAATTAAGAGTAGCAGCTGAAAGAGCACTTCAAAATATACGTATCCAAGAAAATATGAAGACATTGGAAGAATATAATAAAGTAGTTGAAGAAAAATGTCAGCTTAATGGCCAGATAAATAACTTGATTAAAGAAAATGAAACGATCAAAGAACAATCAACTAAATACGTTGATCAACTCAAAAATTTATGCGAGCAGGTTTCTAGAATACAAAACTTATCCAATACATTAACCAGCAAATATTTAAATAATATTGAAATTGAGAGAACTGAAAATATTAAGCTGCAAGAACATATTAATAAATTAAGACAAGAAGTAACAGCCACACAAAATACACAAATGTTAGAAGCCGGAATAAATACGTTAAAAGACACAATTAAAGAACTTCAAAATGAAAATACGGCTTTACAAAATATTAAATCTGAAAATCAAAAATTGCATGAAGAACTTAATAAAATAAAAACAGAATTTGAAGTTGAAACTTCAAAAAATAAAGGAGAAATTGATATTGAAATAAATGTACTCAAAGAAAAAATACTGGCACTTGGGAAAGAAAATGTGGACTTACAAAATACTTTCAAGGAAAAAGAAAATCATATTCTGGAACTACAAGGTATAATTGAACAATTAACTTCCGATAAAACTAATTTGGAAATTAAACTAAGAGAAATATCTAGTGTTATTAATACTGAAAACGCTGAACACTTAGAAGGACTAGCTGAAAAACTAGAGGTCATTGTAAAAGAAATCCAGAATAAAAATAAAGAAGTTGCTGAGCTTAACAATATATTAAATCTTGAAAGAATTGAGTTTGAAAATAAATTAACTTCAACATTAGAACAATTATCTCATGAATGGTCCGAAAGAGTAGATCAACGAGGAAGTGATGTTGCCGAAAGTTGGAAACTACACGTAGATGCTCGTGAGACTGAATTTATGCAATTAGAACAGACCCTACGGTTAGAATTAACAGATCTATACAACAAAAATGAAGCAACGCTTGCTGAAAATAGTGAGCTACAGAAAAAAGTAGAACTATTGCTACAAGAAAAGCAAGCAGCTGCGTCGGACAATAAAACTGAAGCTCTACAACAGATCTTAACGGAACGACAGGCAGAAATAATATCACTTTCACAACAATTACAAGATGTAACTATACAAATCGAAGTTAAAAATAATGAGATTATATCTTTGCAGCAAATAATTGATAGCATGACAAAAACAAACCATGAATTAATTGAAAAGAATGATGAATTACACAATAAATTCAAACAATATGAAGAAATGAATAGGAAATTGGAAAATGAAAATATAGATCTTCAGAAATGCAGCAAACAAAATGAAGAATTAAACGCACAGTTGAAGATAGACAATAAAAAAATTGAAACCTTACGACAGTCTATTGAATGTCTGCAAGCTGAATTGGCTAAAGTCACAGAAGAATTAAGTAATGAAAAGGTTAAATTAGTAGATTCTGATAATCGTGTCGCCCACTTGCAAGAATCAATTGAAGAACAACGAAGCAAACTTTTAAATTTAGTCCAAAGTATTGACACAGAATCAAGAGAGTATGACCAATCTTTCGACTTTGTTTTATATCTACAACAATGGCTCAATCAAATAAACACAAAACAACACGAATTATTTGAAATAAACAAAAATCTTGCCTACGAAAAATCTTTACTAGAAGAATCTCAAAATCAGACTTCAGGTTCTGTTATACAATATCAACAAATAAATGAAAAATTAACTTCTGATATGTCAGATTTACGAGAAAAAATCAGAAGACTAGAAATTGACTTACAGGAATCAACTCAGACGAGGAATGTTGAAGTAAACCAAATGACAACACAGTTTGAAGAGTTAAATAATAAATATCACAGGGAATTATCAGAGAAAAACATTGAGATAGAAGAATTGCAACATCGATTATCAGAAAAACAATCAGAATTAGAAAATTTGCAGCGTAAGCTATCGGAAAATCTTACTGAAGTAGAAAATTGGCAACATCAGCTATCGGCAAAACAAAATGAAACAGAACAATTAAATCAACAATTATCAGAAAAACAAAACGAGTTACAACAGGTCTGTCAACAGCTCTCCGCAACTACTCATGATTTAGAAAACGTTCGTCAACAATTGAGTGAGACTAATTTAATGTCTCTACAGATCAAAGACGTGGAAGAAAATTACAAAATGTTACTCTCTGAAAAGGACTTTGAAGGCGAGAAGTTGCACATGCAAATACACGACTTAAACACTAAATATATTACTGATATAAATAGCTTACAACAAGAAATAACGGACAAAATTCAAGAAATCACTGAATTAGAATCGAAGATAAATGAATTAAATGCACTTTCTGCTGAAGAAACTAATCAGATGAGTGAACTAAGAGAACTATTGGAACAACAAAATGAAGAAATAACGAATCTTAAAGAGGAATTGAATGTGAAAAATGAAGAACTAAGTCATGCTGTTGAAGAAATAGAACAACTGATGCAGCGTAAAAGATTATTGGCACCTGAAAAACATGTACATTTCCAGGAAGCGGAAATAAAAGAAACAATTGCAAAACCAGATGGAATGGAACCTATTAAAGCAGAATTAGACCTTGCATTATACATGCTACACCAAAGAGATGTCCGTTGTGAGGAACTAACTGTTGAACTAATGCAGTTATTAGAAGAAAGAGACACATTACAACTCCGTTTATCAAACGCAATAAGGGTAAATGAAGAATTACGTAGTAAACTAAATCCTCAACAACTAGATCTTAAAGTTACCGATGAAATGAATACTCCTAAAGTCGTGCAATCAACAGGTGCTATACCTAAAACTAAATCTTCGGATATTGTACTCAAAGCTACAGGAACTGAACTTGCAACAGAAGCGACTGAAACTCCAGAAAAGGCGTTTACAGTTGAAAAGAAAGAAATAGATAACAAGTATGTATTAGTTTGTTTTGTTTTATTTTAAGGAGTTTGAAATTATTTTAATTTTCGTTTCAGGTTATTACAATTACGATCAGTAGGTTACCGAGATAAGACACTGCAAGACGACCAAGAAATACGATACTTTCAACAAATGTCGATAATGCAACAACATCGAGATATTGCTTCCAAATTACCACCGGAAGCAGCTGCGAAACTTGTTGATGCTAGTTATACACTTTGTAAGTAAATTTTTAATAATGTTGTTACTTGTATTCAGCAAGATGCATAAATAAAAATTAACTATAGCTTCAGCCTTTTACCATTTTCTGGTGTCAGGCTGTTGAAGTTTGAGTATTTTCCATTAAAGAAGAAAAAAAGAGATAAAGAATAAAAGGATCAGTCACTAAAGATAAAATGTTCTAAAATCCAATTTAAAATTTATATACGCCTCACCGACTTGTCATTATGAATATTGGGACTATTTTTATTTCTCAGTGCTATTAAACTTATTGCTGCTATTATTTAAAACTGGTTACAAAACCCAGAGTTGTGGCCCAAACATGGGTCTCAAAAGAATTTTGGTGGAACGCGAATTAAATGATCGTTACATTAAATACCGGTCGAAAAAAAAAAAAAAGTTTTAAAATTTTGGTCGAAAGCAATAAATTTAGGGAACCGCTAATTTAAAAAGTAAAGTACAGTAGAACTTCAATATTCGTCATTAATCCGTTCCTGAGGGTAGGACGAATATTAAAAAGGATGAATATTAAACGAATTTTTCCCATAAAAATTACCTAAAAATTAACTGTAAAAACTCGTAAATATTAAAAACAAAATAAAGTATTAAACGAGAGTTAATGTGCACATTTTAATCACTGCTCGAGACTGAGCTAGCAACAGACGATCAGCTGACTCGGCAGCCACGTTGGTGGTGGGAGGTGGGACGAATCTTGACTTTTGGGACCAATATCAAACAAAAATTTGGAAAAAAAACAGGACGAATATCAAAAAAGACGAACGTTGGCGTGGACGAATATTCGAGTAGCAAAAAAAAAAAAAAACGTTCAAACTCAAAATGTAATGGACTTTTATCGTTTTCCCTACAAGCAGTGGCGACGCTAGCTTTTAAAATTTAGGGGGTACACATTTTTTTATCATTATATATAATATTGAAAAGTTGGCCCACTTGCATTTTTCATAATTCGAAATATTCTGAAACCCTCTCATTGGCACGGCCACTGCTACAAGGGATATGTAAAATGCTAAAGAAAATACAATATGTTTAAATGCGGAACTTTTTATTGAAATTACAAAAGGATTAATGAAGTTTAGGAAAAAGTTTTAGAAATATCGAATACAATAAACAGTATTTTGAAATATTGAATATTATACGTATATTTGGACATTCTCCCTTGGATATAAATTGTGCTCATCACTTTCGACCAGTGATTCTTAACCTTTTCGTTGTCGTTGAACACTTTTGATTATAACAAAAAAACCTGAAATAACAAAATCAATAACAGTATGTATATACATACAGATTAAAAATCGCAAGTGCGAACATAAGGAAATAAAAAACAAATGATTTTTCATATTAGGTATCTTGATGAATTAAAATAAACTATTAAAAATGTACCATAATTCGTGTAACAATGAACAAAAATAATATATTATAATGAGGACATAAATTTAAATTATATAAATATAGGCTATTCCAAACGTTTAGGCGGAACTAGATTTTGAAATCTAGTAATTTTTATCTATTAATTCGAACTTTTGGTCATTTTGTTTAAGCTTTGTAAATCATACTCACATTGCAAATTCTACATTAAATTGATTGTCATTATAAAATGTTCTTTTCATTGCATTTTAATTTTTTGTCATTCTTCATAAAAATTACCCATTTATTTATTTATTTATTTTTTTGTCTTCAAAATATGTAAAATAGAATTAAAATATTTAATAAATGTCATTCGTTTCCATGGTTTCATTGTTGCAATTTTAAATTTTCACATACCAACTTCAAACATAAATTAACCCAAGCAAGGTCCCTTCTCGTGAAAACCTAAAAGAACGAAATTCCCATTTAGTTCCGCCTAAACGTATGGAATAGCCTGTACATGTAATTTGAGTTATTTGTAACTGTGACGGTAGATTATGTCGAATAATTAAAATCAAGGTACCTGAAAGTCATTTGTTTTTATTTCCCTATGTTCGCACTTGCGATTTCTAATCTGTATATATGTATGTATATGAATATGTATATCATCCTTGTATATACAAGTTGACTAAGTCATAATTTCACAGAGCACTTGTAACAAATTCACGGATAACTAGTGTTCCACAGAATAACAGTTAAGAACCACTGCTTTAGACTATAACTAGTATTTTCCGATTTTTCATTCAAAAACTTTTTTTTAGTCGAAAGCAATGATTGTCTAATTGTGTTTTGTTTCAGCTCGTGATGTCCAGAGTCCTTCGAAAGTATTATTGAACTGGTTGTGGGGCAAAAGTACACCTAAAGTAAATGATGTATGAGGTAAAATGTAAAAATCAAAAAATAATTATATTGTTTTATAGAGTTGATTCAAAACTGGAATAATAATGTATAGTAAATTATTTTCAATTAATTTTTTTTACATTTTTCATATATGTGCCTCTAAAAAACGGAATAAATATATTGGGAGTTGTGCCATGAATGTAAAATATACTTAAAAATATTAGTTTTTATAAATTATTATTTATAAATGTTATTAAAGCTTACATTATTGAATTGGCAGTAACTTGACTACCCAGGAACCATACTAGTCTTGCTTTAACACTCTATTTTTAACAGTTTTAAACGTAACTTGTTAACAGTTACGAAGGTACATGGCATTTTTTGTTTCATTCCTAAAATTCCGCCTTTTTCATTTTAAGATTGTTTAAATTATGTTAAATGTTTTAACAATTTATTAATAGTTTGTAAAAAAATGTATATTAATAAATAAACTATTTTTGGTTTTATTTATCTGCTTCAGAAAATTTTTAAAACCTAGTAACTAAATGATTTGAGAAGTAATAATAAAGTAAAAGATTAAGTTAAAAACTAAAAAAAAAATTAAATCAATTGAGTGAAACATGGATGCATCATTCCTGTTCCTTATCCGAAAAATTTGTTGGTCTTTTTGTTCCCTGAATAGACCATATTAGTAAATACGTCACAAAATAGACTCCGTGCTGCGGCCTTGCGGTTTGTTTCCTTTTATTTAAATTCAAATAGGATTAAGAAAATACTTCACATCAAATCTAAAAGTCAATATTTATTTATTAAAATTCTTATTTTATATAATTTAATATGTCATTATTTTTACAGAACAATTACTTTGCAGGTTAATTTTGAAAAATTTTCATTATAAATAGTTAGTATGGTAAGTAACATCGCAATCAGTCTGTCTGCAATTTCTAAACGATTTGAAGGAAAAATATGCTGTTCTTATTTGATCCTTTAGTGTTTTTCACCTGTCAGAAAACGAAAATATTAGCAATTATGAATGTGGCTGTAATGCAATTTGGAGCAAAACAATACAACATTATGCATTCTGAAACTAAATATTAATGATTGCTTAGTAATTAAATACTAAAGATATTTCGATTTTCGTATTATTTAAAAACGTGACCTATAAATATATCTTCGAATCCTTATGTTTATGAAAACATTATTCTAAAATAGAAAGTATCTGAACTTTATATATTAATGTATACTTATCCAAGATATGTATTTTTTGCTCAAAAATTGAAAATAATCATAAATTTAACGTAATAAAAGAAACAACATATATATTATAAATCAGTAAAAAATTTCAAAGGTCAGATGGCAGCATAGGATGTGACATCACACTAATATGGTCTATTGACAGATTACTTTTTTTGTTGCTTAATTAAGGGAGAAAATCCTGGTCAGCGGTTGAGTTTTTTTTTTTGCAATAATAATTGAACAAAGCTTATTCAGTTCAAGAAAACAATATTTAATACAAAGTTACAATAGAATTTTATGAAAACTGTACCGGTAGATATGTATGGTTTACCGGTCTTTAATCAGTTGATCTACCGGTACATATAACTTGTTAAATTATTTTCAAACGCGAATGGTAGATTCACGCGATCAACAGAATCTTAAAAAAGTTGCACTTACTTTCTATCAAGAAAAATGGACAAAGTAAAAAATGTTTATCACTAATTTGTTATTCTACTTTATGTTTTAATCTTAATTATTGAGCTGTTTTGGATACCGGGACATGTTGGTATTAAAGACAACGAAGCGGCTGATGTAGCTGCAAAATCCGCCTCCCACAGTCCTATGATTTATGTGAGTTACATATTTCCAGATGATGCAAAGAGTTATCTGAAACATCTGGTTTTAGTCAGGTGGTAGCATGAGTGGAGCAGCATGCAGGATGTTAAGTTGAGACTGATTAAGGCAGACGTTAAACCATGGAGTCCTTCCTGCAGGATTAACCGCAGGGAGGAAACCGCCATCACACGCCTGCGGATAGGCCACTGTTGGTGGACCCATGAACACCTCCTTCGAGGAGAAGAGTCTCCTATATGTGAGACGTGTAACACAAATTTGTCTGTATTACACATTTTAACTCAGTGCCTACAGTTCGAGGTTGTCAGGGAGAGGTTAGGCCTGTGCTATGGCCTGTCAGTTGCTTTAGGTGACGATAGAGTACTCATGGACAGGCTGATACACTTCCTGAGAGAATCGAACTTACTGTTTTGTATGAGAAGCCTTGTATCTTATTTTAATATGTTCTATTTCTAGACTGTTATATGCGAAGATAATTTGCGCCTTTACAGCCTCTTACCATCACCCTGCGTCTGTTCAATTATTCAACAGACTTTTTATCTTATTTATTTGTATTTGTCCGTGCAAGATTTTTGTTATTGCGTAACCGTGTAAGATTTTATTTATTTATGGTCTTTAATATGTAGGTGTGGTCATTTAGATGAGCTGCGTTAGGTGTAAATAGCCATTATTGCTGTACGACAAAAATTTAAACTAACTAACTAATCTTAATTATTATTCTATTTAATTTCAATTATTTACCCTATTAAATATTATTTAAACCTTTATTTATATTTATTTAATTTTATATATAGAGCTTGTTCGGTATAAAAACAGTAAAGGCCGTCATCAATTTTGAGTGAGAAAACAGCTGAACTTACTAGGTCTGTTCATTTGTCTTGTTCTAACTTGTCCTTAAAACAAGGTCGTGACGTCATCAGAACATTATTTCACAGAAAATAGATGATGGTACAAACGAACGTACTTTGAACATGTTATTGCAGTTTAACCTAACCTTTTGATTTTTATTTACTTTTATTATACTATTTTCTATAAAAAATATATTAGTAAATAAAATAGTCAACATTATAAAATCGTTGACTGAACAAATGATTCTTCAATCAAGGATAAAATACATAATTTATAGGTTATAGTTGATTATAAATGTAATTATTATATTTACGACAAGAAACCAGTGGCGAAGGGAAATCTCCGCGAGACTTGCCCTCCCATAAAAAAAAAAAAAAAACTTAAATTAAATTTATTATATCTTCAAAAATACATCAAATTATGTTCTATTTTATACAAATTTTTGTCCAAGGCTTGGTTGACTAGTTCCGAATTAATTATCATGACCATGGAAACGTTACATATACCATGGGTGCATTCGAGTTGTACAGAGTAGAGCGAGCGCTGAGCGAACAGTTGATGGTGACGTCATGAATAGAGCACTAACAGAGCGAGCGTTCTTGTGACGTAATGTTTATAAAATCTAACCCTACAATTTTAGGCGGCGTTTTTACTGTCAGATTAGTTCACGTCAGTCATAAATCAAAATTATATAACTCGGTTTTTCCTTGATTTTTTTTCAATGATGAAGAATTAAAATTAAATAATAATTAATGAATTAATTTAATGAATTTTTTCCATTTTAATTTTATGCACGGTGTATTTTAATAATTTTTTTGCTGTTTACAGAACGTCACAAATACATAAAATGGCCGTACACTGTAGCCATAGCCAAATTACAATATTATTTCTCTATTGTTATTTGTCTAAGGCTATTATTTTTATTTTATTTATAATTTAATTTTAAACTTTCATTTCTTTCCCGCCGTTCTCCTACTTTTTTACGTCATACTCCATATGTCGGTCTTAAAACCCCGAACACATAGAGCGCACTCTAAATGCTCGTTCGATCGCAAAACGAATGCAATTGAGTGTACTCCGAGCGTCAAATCGAACACGTTTGATTGTACAGAGCGTGCTCGGAACGCTCGGAGCGTCAAATCGAATGTACCCCATAAGTATGAAAAAAATGAGACTTGGAAAAATTTTAAATAATTTTACAAAAAATTTTCAAAATTTTTCGTTTTATCAAAAAACATCTCAAATAAAAGTTATTAGTAATTGCATTTATAGTAACTTTTGTTCAATAAATTTTTTCGCAATATTTTTCTGTTGCTAAATATTCGCAAAAATCTTAAAATCAACACGAGTGAACTCCCATTTCTAGTCAACCGATCTTCATAAAAAACAATAGGGTTCTTCCCATTTAATAGGAGAATTTTGTAGTATCAGATCGAATTCTCTAAGTTGAACCGTTCTTAAGTTATCGTGTATACACACAGACACACACACATACGGACGGCACTTCGAAAATAGGTTTTTTGGATTCCCTGGACCATGAAACGTGGTCATCAGTCAAAATCTCGACATCGAAAATTTTCGCGATTACAATACTTGCCCCTTATATATTAAGGTCGGGCAAGTAGAAATATAACATTCACCCTCAGTGTTTACACGTAAACTTTAATTGTTTACGCTTACGTGTAAACTTATGTAAACAATTGGTAAACTTGTCAACAACGTAAAGAATGTAAACTATGTAAACTGTCAAATAATGAGGTTAGTTTTAGTTATTTAATACGAATAATAGAGAGTTAATGAACAAGTATATTTAGTTCAAAACAATAAATTTATTAAAAAAATGGTGGGAAGAAACCGAAGGAATAGTTCTGAAGTACTAGGTTTTGTTTTAATTAAAGAAAATATAGGGCGTTATGCAAAATTTGCAATGAATCTTTTCGTTATTAAAAAATATAGGCTGATTTTCTTAAAGGTGAAATTTAATGTATTTTGTTATTAAAAAATTAAGACTGAATTTTTTAAAGAAAAAAGTTTTTTATTTTTCATATTCATATTTACTAACTTGTATGTAACACCTGTAAAATGATGCAAATTCGATTTTTATTAAATGTATATTGGCGTGTCCTAATTTTATATACTTACTTTTTCATTTAAAATCGTTTCATTAAAATTTTATTATTTATAAAAATATATTGATAATGTGGTTCTGTAATTCAAAACAAGTGCGCATGTCTAAATCATTGTTTACGTTGTTTACATTGTTTACAAGAGTTTTTGTGTTTACTTTACATCAATTGTTTACGCGTCAACAATGAGGTAATTTAAATCATGTAACTTACGGCGCGTAAGTTACATGATGTAACGCCCATCACTGTTCATCCTCGATTAAGGCTTTACCTGTTGAACATTTCACCAAAAATGCTTTTTTCAACATTTTTTTATGTTGTGAACTGTCTAAGTATTGTTCGTTTGTCAGTTCAGAACAGGTTCTAAGTTGTCTAAACTGTGCTACGTCTAGAGGAAGTACAAGTTCGGACAAGTTAGAATAAGCTAGTGACGTCACTCTATAGGTCTATAGAGTGTGTGTGTGTGTGTCTGTGTGTGTGTGTGTGTGTGTGTCTGTGTGTGTGTATACACGATAACTCAAAAATGGCTTAACTTAAAGAGTTCGTTCTGGTACTAAAAAATTCTCCTAATAATTGGGAAGAACCCTATTGTTTTTTATTAAAATCCGAAACCGGAAACGGAAGTTATTAAATATTAAAATTTAAAAAAAATCGTAACTAGTAAACCAAGCCTTGGACAAAAATTTGTATAGGACATAATTTGATGTATTTTTGAAGATTTACCTAAATCTTTTTTTAAACTAAACAAAAAAAATATGTATTTTTTTTTTTTATTATTATTTTTTTATGGGAGGGCAAGTCTAGCGGAGGTCTCCCTTCGCCACTGGTTTATAATAATAATAAGTTATTAAGACTTGGATTTCACTCGGATGATTACAAACCTCCCCTAAAGCTCGGGTGGTAAACTTCATCCTCGTCAAATATGGCCCCCATAATATGCTTATTAAATAAAATATATAACGGGTCTAATTTCGGTCTGTTTTAAATAAAACACATATAAACAAAATATGCCGGTGTTACAAATACTATTATTTATATTGATCATATTGAGGTAGGTTAGCTTTTACCCAACAGTTTTATGGTGCGATACCCTTTTTTTGTTCGAGTTCAGTCATACCAGATTTTTACTAGTAAAAACTAGTTCACGGGATTTCGCATGTTCATTGTGACGAATGTGATATGCATGAGAAAGCAAAAAATTGTAATAAGACAAAAAAATTAATTATTGCTTCAGCTGTGTAAATAAAAAATCATTGTGAATTTTTCAGTGGAATTTACCACTATGTTCCTGGAATATTAAACTATTTAATTGCCTTGATCTATAAACATTAATATAAAAATTCTTTACTCTGCATCTTTTATTTATTTTCTTTTTACCAGCTTGAATTTTTTTTTTTTTTGTGAACATATAAAACTTTTCAAGAGTCAAACGTGTTAAGAAATAACATTTTCAAGGCAAATTTTCTATCTCAATATTAGTTGTTCTTAAGCTTTTTGTATCACGGACTACTTTAAAAATCCGATATATTGTAATGGTCCTTTCCTCGCATTGTTTCGTTACCACTTGTCATAAGGCGTCAAAGACAAAAGTAATTAAATTCCATTAAATCCTGTACATGCAACAAACATTTGACATAACGCCTAATAACAATAGTGTAACAATACCACAAGCAAAAATACAACATACCAACAATACTTATAGAAGCACTAGCAGAGTACCCGTTCTTCGAACGGGGTAAGTTCAGTGTCAAATACCTTTTTACCGACCGCCAACATATATAAGGGACGTATTGTGATCATACCGATTTTGACGTTTCTAGATTTCGATGGATCTCCACGAATTGAGGTCCCTACATAACGTTTTGACTATTTTTAGCATGATGTCTGTCTGTCTGTCCGTCCGTCCGTCTGTCTGTCTGTCCATCCGTCTGCCTGTCTGTGTACACGTGCAGAGCAAATTCGGCTGAAAGGTTTTTTATGAAACTTCATATTTAAGCTTCTGCCATCAATGGCACGAGTTGATCAACTTTTCGTAAAAATCGGTTGGCTAAAAATGGGATTTTACTCGTCGATTTTAAGATTTTTGTGAATATTTCACAACAAAATATTTCAAAAAAAATTATTGAACAAAAGTTGCTATAAAAGCAATAACTAATAACTTTTATTTGAGACGTTTTTTGATAAAACGAAAAATTTCGAATAATTTCTGTAAAATTTTTCGAAATTTTCATACTTATATGTAACGTTTCCATGGTCACGATAAATAATATCTCTGTTAGAAAATATTAGGCCAAGTTATTTCTACTCTGTTGCTAGAATGTATTTTATATAAGTACTTTACGATGGCGGTCGGTCCTGTGGTGGCCACAGCTGATTTTTTGAATAAGGATTTGTTAAGCGGGGTACAACCGTAAAGAGTACCCTCGCTTCGGTCTTTCATAAGAGAGAAACAGAATAACGGACATACAAATGGATATTGGTTGTTTAATAGCAGATTTACAACATAGTTCGTTAAATCGAAAATTCGTTAACCAAGGCACGCTTGTAAAAAGTATCATAGAATAGACAATATCATATCCATATATACAAATATTTCATCAAAATCCTACCAGTAGTTTTTGAAATTACCCACAATTTGGTATCATTTTGTAAGTAGCTACAAAACCCTGAAATTTGTGAAAATTCATACTTCATATCTGTTCGCTCCAGCCGCGCGAATTACACAGGGCTGTGAAGCTTGGCCGCTTTTAATAATATATGGTCAATTTAATAGATCAGTAGTGATAATGCTAGAAAATAATATTATTATTTTTTTATCACGTATCATTTTTTTTACCACACTTTAAAAATTGAGTTCTTATTATCTATGACTAATATTTAGTAGTCACTGAGTGAGGCCAAAAGTCAACCTGACTGATAGTGCCCAAAGAAGAAGAAGAATATTTAGTAGGGCTGAATGTAAATATTGCAGTTGTTTTAAGCGTCATATAAATAAACAATGATTATAATATGTAAACACTTCCACATCAAAAGTGTTGAGTGATAAAAATCACATACATGCGGTAACGTCAAAAAATTATTCATGACAGTTCCGCAAAACACAAGAGAAATGCTACAAGGCGTGCTTTTCTCCCTGAGAAGTGTTAATAGTAAGTAAATAATTAAAAATTGCATTTATCATAAAAAAAATTCCATATTTTATCTTGTTTTATACTGAAGTTATTTATCTAAAAATATTATCCATGATACTTTCTTTTGAGAATTACAAAAAAACTAGAAGTGATGGAGAAAAACTAAAACTTGATTTGAAATCAGGATTCACTATTCTACCTAAATCACCCCTTAAAATCAAAAAAGGCGAAAATTTAATTTTTTTCGCAGCCCTGTTTTATTTATATTTATGTGGGGAGATTCTCAGTCCAACATTGTTTTTAGTTTAGTTACCGAATAACATTCAAACCTTCTGGGTCGTGTTAATTTTTGTACTCAGTTCTGATTGTACGCGATCGACGGTCCGATTACCTGCATTGTTGCAGTTCACGAATTTATGTTATATACATTCGTCTCGTGTCTTAGTGTAGTTTAGTCGCTCATTTCTGTCTCTGCATCATCTGAGCTCTTAGTATTGTGCTTCTTTAAGCAGAGGTAGAATTAGTCTTGTTCTACTTCAATTCATTTACTCTGTTTTGTTGTCGTGAATGCATTCATATTCGTGCGTGTTAGTATATTTCGCGAACATACGGTGTGGTCTTGTGAAATCGATCGTGGCTGTGTGTCCAAACTCTCCATTCCAGACCTGGTGTATTACGAAGCCTACAGCATCTCAATGGGCCCTTTGCCACGTGACGTTTCAACCACTAAGTAAGTCCATCAACCTGTATATATCCAAGCCCATCTTCAGCATCTACAATCGCGTGAGATTGCGCCCATTAAAGTCCATTCTCTTTATTTCGCGTTTTTCATCCAGATCGTGAGTCCTGCCTGACGATCTTCGCGAACGTGCTCCTCAGGGCAGAAACCTGGTCAGTCTGGGGACATTGCAGGGCTCCGCATTTAACAATATCAATTTTTGATAGTGTTTGACATTTATTGTTATAAACGTCGCTTTTTCGAACGTCGAAATTTCATCAAAAATATTGGTTTTAAAACAAATTTACAAATACCTCTGTTGAAGAAGGATTTCTTAAGCGGGGTAAACCCGTAAAAACTACCGTCGCTCGGGCCTTACATAAGACCCAAGAGAGAAACATACTAACACTAACACACACACAAATGGATATTTGTTTGTTTAATACCAGATTTACAAAATAGTTCGTTAAAACGGAAAATCGCTTAGCGAGGTACGACCATAAAAAGTATCCTATCATGGAAGTGGCAATATTATAACCATATACAGGGTGTTTGTTTGACACGGGACACCCCGAAAATCTCCTTTATTTGTAAAGATACAAAAAATCTTCAGAACAAAAGAAAAACTAGAAGTTTTTTCAAAAATAA
The DNA here is from genome assembly GCA_963971575.1 of Liopterus haemorrhoidalis. Classification (NCBI taxonomy): domain Eukaryota; kingdom Metazoa; phylum Arthropoda; class Insecta; order Coleoptera; family Dytiscidae; genus Liopterus; species Liopterus haemorrhoidalis. The sequence continues at coordinate 58,349,232 of OZ020611.1, forward strand.
ACTGTTATAACTAGTTATTATATGAAATAACATTCGTAATTTTTTTTTTTTTTGTAAAATTGTAAAAAGTAATAGTTTTTTTTTTTCTAAATAGTCAAGTAGTTTATTTTAGAGATATTTTGTTTCTTTTTTTATTGTTTTCAAAGCTTGCTAAGTTCAACTTTGTAAAAGTTATGTTGATTATTATTTTGTAAATAAATGGTCGCCATTTTGAAATGGTTAACATAAAAATATGATTGTTTGGTGCCATTGTAAAGCTAATTTAATGTACTTTTAGGAAAAAAATATGAAATTATCGATTCCCTATGCTAGATCAAAAGTTGACATCATTTCCGGTGAAACCGGAAGTGCCTCAGAATTCTTATAGTAACCTTTAGATGGGCCTTTTTGTCTAATTTAACTTTTGTTCTGAAGATTTTTTGTATCTTTACAAATAAAGGAGATTTTCGGGGTGACCCGTTTCAAACAAACACCTGTTTACAAAATTTCTTCAAAATCCGACCAGTTGTTTTTGTGTTTTGTTTGGACAAAGAGACAGACAGACAAAAATTCTAGAAATGGTCTAAGCCAGCGGTTCTTAAACTGAGATCCGCGGACCCCTGGGGGTCTGCGTGGTCATTACCGGGGGTCCGCGAAACAATTTTGACATTAACTTTACATCCCCCAACTTTTCGTTTTTATTTTCAAATAACTCATTTAATAAAAATCTTACATGGTCAAGACTTTTTGTATTTGTTGTTATCTAGTTATTGACATAACTAAACAATAATTAGTAAAAATTTAATTATTTTTATTCAACTGCAAATTATTTACAAAAAACATATTATAATAAGATCTATATTGACCAATATATGACCAAGAAATGTTTGTATGAGTTTAACGTATTATAATTTGTAACTATTTATTCTTTTTACTACTATTTTTATTAATTTTATGTTTTTTATTCTATATGCTAATAAAAATGTTTCTCTATTAATGCACAAGACCATTTATTAAAATAACCAGTGATATATTTTTACCAATATTAATACAACGTATAGTGGCTATGAGATTATTGAGCCAGAAATAAAGTCTCAAGAACGACGTAAAATGCCTAGGGTTGGGGTGGGGTCCACAAAAAAAATTGTTTAAGAGGGGGTCCTCGGACTACATAAGTTTAAGAACCCCTGGTCTAAGCTAAGCATATTAAAGCTACCAAAGCCAAAATACTGTGCAAACAGAGCTTCCAACTTTATATAAATATATTGACATAAAACCACACATCTCAAAACCACAAAACTGTACACACTTATTTAAAACATACACGCGTATAGTACTATTCCCACGAGATCAGATCAGCAACGTCATCGTATATGCGCCAAACAATGTCGTCAAACCAATCGCAATGCAGTTTGCAGCTGGTTTTACGTCTCTAGCGAATTAACGAGTCACTGGTCAGATCTCATGGGCAAAGCACTCTACATGTACGTATTCATATGTTTGTACTACAGTGGCTTTATTTATCACTGTCAAGACATACGGGTTAACATTTTTAATTGGTCCTGCCAGAAAATGGCCGAACAAAAATAAAGTTAGTGAATTTACTCATTTTTAGCTGTTTTTAAAGACAGCTTAGTGTTATAAACAGTAAAATTTGCGTCAACCAAAGTGTAATAAATAAATCAACCTCACTTTAAACCTTGATGATTCAAAAAAAAGTTAAAATATCACAAATTAACATTAATGGCTTTATTATCGCATTTTTTGAGAAAAATTAATAAAAACAGTGGTTCTTCTAAACAATATGTCCAATATCTCCAAACAACGTTGCAAACACTCTCCATATTTTCTAACTCGATAAAGCTCTATTTACTTTTTCCTGAAATTAGCGCAACTGCATAAATCCCTGTGGTTATACCGCGAAACCACGTTACAAAGTACGAAAAATTAGACATTATAAAAACAAATCCATCAACAATTTATCACCTGATCATAAATCGCTGATAAATTTACTTGTTAGCCATTGCAATCCGCTAATTGTGTTAAATTTAATAGTTAACTATTTGATATGTCGACTTTTTCAGCGCAAAATATTAAAATGAAATTTTAAGATACCGACAAATTTCAGCGTGACATACTGCTTACCGCTTAGAAAGGATTCTATATGACAGATTAGTTTGTCTATGACACGTGATTTCTTAGTGTAACCACTAGGGACAAAAGGGTTAATAAATTAAATTTTACATGTGTTCCATATAAATATGCACACGAGTAATTAAACAAATAAATATTTGTTTAGTTATTATTAAATATATGTTTTCATTTCACGATTTTATTTGTGACTATTAAGTAAATACTAAGAAAATGTATTAAATTATTACACGAGCTCAAAGGTAGGAATTTATTAAATATAACTGGGGGCCAGACCAGTTCTTGGGGGGGGGGGGGGCGGACCCTCTGCTAGCACCGCCAATGCTCTTAGCATAAGAAAAATTTGAAAAATAGTTGTATATTTAAAATGTTATGTTTGTTTAATAAATATATTTATATACGACCAAGTAATACTAGCAGTAAATTATTTTACAAAAAGTATTACTCTATTACAGTGGCGCACCCAGGGAGGGGGGCCGGCCCCCCTTAAGAAGGAATGAAATAAAAACAAAAACACACAAACACACTAGAAAATTTTAAAAATAGAGATGAGGACCTTTTTTTTTAGGTCTTCACTTGTATTTTAAAAGTGAGGACGTTTTTTTTCAGGTCATCACTTTATATTTTCGTAAATAATTTTGTCTTCCTGGGGGGGGGCAACAAAAATTCCTGGGTGCGCCACTGCTCTATTAGATATAAGTTTTAAATTTTTCGTAGACCGGCAGTGTTACGGGGACCGGCGGTTGAGAAACACTGTCTATTCCAAGGATCGAAGGAGACACAATAGTACTCTTAATAGAGTTCACAAAAAATTACCTGTTTCCCAAAAAAAAATCTGCACCCAGTTCCCTTTTATGGAAAAGCCTATTAGTTTGTTAAAATTTTTCGCGCATGACATCTACGGTTATTAGCGCCTACTATTTCACATTTACTTACCTAGACTAAAACAAACAGTAGATAATATAAAAAAAACACTTGCATGAACAAACACAAATATGTTAGATAAAAAACTGTTCCTTTATGAAGAAGCCCCGGCCCTGGTTATGAGAAGTGGTAGGAACTCTGGAATAAGTGCATGGGAGAACGGATGGGATTACTTTGAGGGTGACTTATTGTAATAAGTATTTTATTTTAGTAACATTTTTGTTGTACAAAAATTCATCGCATTTTTTCATCAAATTTCTTATATATATTTATTCCAATGTTTTAGAACGAGTGTGTGGTAGTGTATAAAATAGTATCTTACAAGAATGTAACAACTAGAGGGGCATTACACTTTTGATTGCCTTCAACAAAATCTTAACCATGATTTATTTTAGAATGCATGTTGAGTCAACTAGAGCCCAAATACAGTGCAAACAGGCTGGCGATGTTTATCTTGGTAGAGCGATTCAACTCCCTAGGAATGATCATTGAACATCCAGTCGACTAGCACTTGTACCTGTTGTTGCAAGTTTTTGACAAGGTAAATCATGAATCGCTATGGAAAATTCTTCTATAAGACGGTATAACGCAAAAAATAAGCAACCTTATTATGGAACTGTATACAGAACCTACGTACAATGTTTTACATTTTGGACCTAACAGCGAGCCCGTCAAGGTCACCAATGGTGTTAAGCAAGGTTGTTTGTTGTCCCTGTTACTATTTAACATAACACTCGACTAGGTTCTACGCAATGCATTCTAAGGAAAGAAATTAATTTGGTGAGACATCCACCATCCAATTGAAGATCTCGACTACACAGATGACATTTGAGTAATGGCCCACACGAGAGCTAACATACAAGTTAATTTAACAGCAGTGTGTGCAATCCATATGTGTATTTTGAGCATCCTAAGATGCATATGGTGATCCACCAAGACCTCGCGCTACTCCAAAGTCCGTATCTTCAACACCAATGTAAGATCTTCTCTTCTTCTTTGGGTACTGTCAGTCAGATTGACTTTTGGTCTCACTTACATAAGTCTACCATCTTGATCTGTTAGTTGTCAGGTCTTTCCATATACCCTGTATACCAATACTTGTTAAATCTTTCGTTAGCTGATCTCTCAATCTCTTGCGAGGTGTTCCCACAGGTCGTTGGGTTTTCAATCTTTCTTCCCATATCTTCCTAACCATGCTGTCCTCCCACATCCTCATCACGTGTCCTAACCACTGTAATCGTCTACCTCTCAGTTCACGTAATAGTTCTTGCATGATACTCGGCCTGGTGTAGAGTTCTCGGATATCTTTGTTTTTACGGATTCTCCATTCAGTATTAATTTAAATGGGACCAAAGATTCGGCGTAATATTTTATTTTCGAAAACTATGAGACGTTGTCTACGGTTGTGAAACTTAGAAAACCTCTAAAAACACAACTTTGTTTGCAAAGTTTTTACAGAATAATGCGAATCAAATGGCACGATAAAGTGTCAAATAAAGATCTTTGGAGACGAACCGACCAACGGGAAATCTTAAAGGAAACAAGGATCAGAAAATGGAGTTGGTTGGCCAATCCCAAAGACCCAGTCGCTCTGTCAATACCTGGTGAAAACCTGTCCTTCAGAAACTGAATTTCGTAAATCCTGGAATAGAATCACCAAATTTCGTAAACTCTGGAAATCTTAAAAGAAACAAGGATCAGAAAATGGAGCTGGTTGCCCTTCAGAAACTGAATTTCGTAAATCCTGGAATAGAATCACCAAATATCGTAAATCCTGGAAATCTTAAAGGAAACAAGGATCAGAAAATGGAGATGGTTGGCCAATCCCAAGGACCGAGTCGGTCTGCCAATACCTGGTGAAAACCTGTCCTTCAGAAACTGAATTTCGTAAATCCTGGAATAGAATCACCAAATTTCGTAAACTCTGGAAATCTTAAAAGAAACAAGGATCAGAAAATGGAGCTGGTTGGCCAATCCCAAAGACCCAGTCGCTCTGCCAATACATGGTGAAAACCTGTCTTTCAGAAACTGAATTTCGTAAATCCTGGAATAGAATCACCAAATTTCGTAAACTCTGGAAATCTTAAAAGAAACAAGGATCAGAAAATGGAGCTGGTTGGCCAATCCCAAAGACCCAGTCGCTGTGCCAATACCTGGTGAAAACCTGTCCTTCAGAAACTGAATTTCGTAAATCCTGGAATAGAATCACCAAATTTCGTAAACTCTGGAAATCTTAAAAGAAACAAGGATCAGAATATGGAGCTGGTTGGCCAATCCCAAAGACCCAGTCGCTCTGTCAATACATGGTGAAAACCTGCCCTTCAGAAACTGAATTTCGTAAATCCTGGAATAGAATCACCAAATATCGTAAATCCTGGAAATCTTAAAGGAAACAAGGATCAGAAAATGGAGATGGTTGGCCAATCCCAAGGACCGAGTCGGTCTGCCAATACATGGTGAAAACCTGTCCTTCAGAAACTGAATTTCGTAAATCCTGGAATAAAATCACCAAATTTCGTAAATCCTGGAAATCTTAAAGGAAACAAGGATCAGAAAATGGAGATGGTTGGCCAATCCCAAGGACCGAGTCGGTCTGCCAATACCTGGTGAAAACCTGTCCTTCAGAAACTGAATTTCGTAAATCCTGGAATAGAATCACCAAATTTCGTAAACTCTGGAAATCTTAAAAGAAACAAGGATCAGAAAATGGAGCTGGTTGGCCAATCCCAAAGACCCAGTCGCTCTGCCAATACATGGTGAAAACCTGTCTTTCAGAAACTGAATTTCGTAAATCCTGGAATAAAATCACCAAATTTCATAAATCCTGGAAATCTTAAAAGAAACAAGGATCAGAAAATGGAGATGGTTGGCCAATCCCAAAGACCCAGTTGCTCTGCCAATACCTGGTGAAAACCTGTCCTTCAAAAACTGAATTTCGTAAATCCTGGAATAGAATGAAAACCTTGTCTAATAGCAGACCAGATGATGAAGCTTTGTTAATGGCTTTTTCTCCAGATAGGAGATATAGGAACTGAAAAGAGAGTGTATAAACTCTGAATAAAACAACAATTTTAGATAATTTTTATTGATGTAAACTAATAAATAATTTGAATTAATTCTACATGCATAAATAATATAGGTGATACTGTTGTGGCGCAAAGAATGCGCGTCTAATATGAAATTAATACTGTTAAACTGTTTTGATACATTATTTGTTACATTTCATCATTGTTCCATTTTTTATTTAAGATTTTATTGTACATTTACCATTGCATCATAATCGGCATTAGACTTGTAATTCTTTTTATCATCCAAATATGTATCCAGATTACGTCGCTATATAAAAGATAAATAAAAATTAATTTATCAATATTTATTTTGCGATATTGACATTAATTTCTTAACACTTACATGATCATTAATATACCATTGACCTTGGCTATCATCTAATTTTAATTGATTTTCATTTTCTTGTAGTGGCATGATGTTTTCGTTACCATAAACACTGAAATTTTACAATTAGTTTATCAAATAATTTATTAGTTTATTTATATTTTCATTACGTTGGGTCATCTCCGAACATCTCGTTTGAAACTAGACGCTTCGCGGCGATCCCTCTGCAGACTGGTGCAAATACGTATTTCCTGAAAAGACAAAATTAGTGTTAGTACAAGACTTTGAAATAGTTAGTTCACGAATTTGAAAATAACGAGTAGGTCATTTTAAACTGATGTTCAATGTGGAGCGTGATTTTTTTTTTGTGAAATAACTTTTATTTAATTCTCTGCACCAGCGTTTCTCAAACTTTTTATTCTACGGATTCCTTTCAAGGATTAAAGATTATGGAGAACCCTGATTAGCATCTTTTATACACAAAACGTCAATACTTCACCATGAGAGGACTCTGAGACTCCTTAAGAAATTCTCAAAGACCCCCTAGCGTCCACTGCCCTACATTGAGAAACATTGCCCTACCTCAGTTTGAGGGTCATAAAAAAAATATTTTCCAAATAACTTTTATAAAATATTTATATATTTTTGTTTAGAAATTAGAGATGAATCGTTCATGAGCAAACCGGCTCACTGAGCCGGCTCAGTACACTGACCGAAGTAACATGGTTCACCAAATTGAAATGAGCCGGCTCACGGCTCACTGCATAGTTTTAAGGATATGATTGATCGGGCGATTGTGAGCAGTGACCGAAGTGATCCGGATCTGATCGATGTTGAACTTCGCGAGAACTCTGCTTGTAATGTATTATCATAAAGTGTATTTTGTCATCAATTTGTAGGGCAGTCTATTTGAAACTAATAGGCTTATACTCTTTTCACACTAGAACTTTAAGACGAGTGAACTTAAAGTTCACCGATGTTTAACATCGGTTTGCTTTCACACTTGATGTTTAAATCTCCGGTGCTGTCATCAGCTACAATAATTTTGTCCTTAAGTTACCATCAGGAAATTACCAGTTTTGAACTGTCTGTGCAGACGCACATTTTGAATTATTATAAACAAATATGGATATTTCATTTCATTCAACAATAAAGAATATATTACACCTGTATTAACATGTAAGTCGATACATCTCAATTATTGTAGCTCAGTATTTTATAAAACACATTATTAAAATAAATAAATTTATTATAACAATAAGTATAAACGTCGATATAACACGGTATTCTTGTTTATGATAATACAAAATGTTGACAGCACAAATTCAAAGAGTATTTTTTTATAATAGAAATTATGTTGGCAATGCGGACGATGTTTAAGACGCAGATCTCTGTCTTCAACATTGCTTGTATTTAGACGAGGTCATACGTTTTCACGTTAGCGTTTAAAGACACATTCACTTTAACATCCGATCTTAATGTTTAAATAATATGCCAACATTTTTTGCAACATGATTGTTTATAGTTTAGAACAATCGTCGGAAAATATTTTAATTAACGATAATGAATTGCCAATGGTACAAGTGAAATTTAAAAAAAAAAATACCCGCAGTGTCTTTATTGAGAACTGCGGCAGATTCAAGATAGCGGCAAAAATATACTGCCAAGTAGAATAACTATACTGTTTTTCACAATAGAACAAAATAGCTACAAACATATTTGTATAATGGAGCTTTAGCTACATTTTCCGCGTCGTATCTACTCAAATATGCGTTGAATGGTTTACAGAATAGGATCTATAATGCAAATTGTTTATTTGCAATTACATGACAGTCTTTTTTACAGTTAACAATATCTTATTAGATAGATAAAACATCTCTGCAAATTTTGATGTATAAATTGTTACTAATTTTATTTCAGATTATTAGTTCTGTAAAAAACGATACGTTTGCGCGCCCTCTTAACGCCGTTTCTGGATGTTCATATGTAATGCTCAAAAAAGAATATTTGAATCAAATTTGAATATAATATGATTTTCTCAGAAAGAAGTTGGCTAAATTTTTTTGGCGCACAGCAACAAAGGCTATTTTCGTTCTCAGAAAGAAGTAATAAATGAATATTGTCATAATAGTGTATTAAAAGACTAGTTTCATAAGGCATAATTTTACCGCACGTGCTCAGTGGCGGATCTAGCTTTTTGGGGGCCCAGGGCTTAAAAATGCCAAGAGGCCCTACACATGCTCTTCACTTATGATGAATATTTTTTATAAGTGAAGAGCAAAAAAAAGGTTCTCACCTACCAAATCTAAGTGAAGAGCAAAAAAAAGGTCCTCACCTCCCAAATCCAAAGTAATAGAATAGAATAGGTATCTGTCCGAGAGGTTGGGGGCCCCTTGCGGATCCAGGGCCAAAGGCTTGAGCCCTATTAGCCCGTATGTAGATCCGCCACTGCACGTCCTGAAGTTAATACAATCGACAAGTGCGGTATAAAGCCTTATCTAACGAGTTTTCTATAGTATTTTTTCTATTTTGCCTTTTTATGCCTTTTAATATAATAAATTTGCTTTATAGAATCAAACATCCCTGATTAGGGAATTTGGTATGTAAATGTAGTGGTTGTCAGAACTGATTTGACTGTTTTATATATTTTCAAGGTAACTATTAATTTTGTTTTGTAAAATTTGTAGATTATTGTACCATCATTGGAAGAAATTTTGGTAAAACCTTTACATGGGGTTGTTGACACTTCTTGTTTACAATTACAACGTTCAATGCCAGTTAGAATATCCCATCTGTATAAATATATGTGTTATTGAAAGTTACGTAATGGGAAAATTATATAAATATGTGAGCTGTAATGGGAAAGTTCTGTATTGAGAATATTTGTATAAAGTAATTTTTATTGATCCATTGCTAACTTTGTTATTAGTAGAGCTAGGATTAGGATTAATGGACAAACTAGTAACACTTTTTACACAGATAACGATGCTGAAAACACCGAAACAATAGAGCATCAGATTTGGGAGTTATTCTCATAAATATATTTTTTTAAATTGAACATCTTTTGTATCTATCGATATGCTGAAATAGTAACTTATTCTGAACAAAAAAACGTCAAGACACATTTCTCAAGATATTTCAGAAAATTTTAATATTTCATTGTCTATTTGTACTGCTAGAAGAATAATAAATGATACGAGAAATGATATATTTGATAATATAGCAATCAAAAATGAACTTTTTTCTAAGAAAAACAAACGGGCTCGATTGAATTTTTCTAAGGAACATTTGTGGTGGTCCATAAATAAATTAAGAGCGATCCTGTAACGGGTGTTTTTTTTAGAGGTATAGAACTTTAAATTGCAATAAAACAACGATGGATTATTCGAGTGACATGAATTTTTTTTTATTCGAAAGATAATCTTGTGGCATACATTAAATCATACCAACAAGACGGCGCAACATGTCACACAGCTCGTGCCACAATCGATTTATTGAAAGACACGTTAGGTGACCGCCTAATTTCACGTTTTGGACCTGTGAATTGGCCTCCAATATCTTGTGATTTAACACCGCTGGACTACTTTCTGTGGGGCTATGTAAAGTCATTGGTCTATGCGGATAAGCCACAAACGCTTGACCATTTGGAAGACAACATTCGCCGTGTTATTGCCGATATACGGCCACAAATGTTGGAAAAAGTCATCGAAAATTGGACGTCCAGATTGGACTACATCCGAGCCAGCCGTGGCGGTCATATGCCAGAAATCATATTTAAAATGTAATGCCACAAGATTATCTTTCGAATAAAAAAAAATTCATGTCAATCGAATAATCCATCGTTGTTTTATTGCAATTTAAAGTTCTATACCTCTAAAAAAAACACCCATTATAAGGATGGAAATAAATTTAAATTGTTCAAGAGTGATGGAAAGATTTGTGTAGGTGTCCAAAAGGAACAAAATTTGACAAAAAGTACTAGATTCTTACTGTCAAACATGGCGGCAGCATTATCGTGGTTTAAGAATGTTTTTTATCATCTGTAACATGCCCAATAATAAGAATAGATGGGATAATGGACCGATTTAAGTATTAACATATTCTAGAGATAGTAATGTTTCCATGTGCAGAGGAAGAAATACCTCTGAGTAAAAGTTTGTAAAAAAAAATATTTTCACAATAAGATGTACCGATAGCAAAATGGCTATCTTAGAGACCTGATTTTAATCCATTGGAGTACATTTGGTAACGTTTATATAGGCAAATCCGGAAACACAATTACAAACAGCGACCCCACTTTTTAATATTATTTAACAAGATTCAATCCCTATGATTTGGCTAAAGCAAAGGGCTGCTCCACCAAATATTGAATAATTATTTTAATTTTTGATTTGTATTATTTGTAAAAAAAGTTTTCATAATTTTTGGCCAAGTGCATTTTAAAATTTAATGTAAAATACTGAATAGGTAAAAATAGTTTATAATATATAATAATTATTGCAAAACTTATTTTTTTGCTTTTAAATTATATTAATATATTATTTAAATTACAACAAAAAATATTGATAATAATTTATTTTTTATATAAAAAATATAAAAATATAGTTTCCATACTTATGCCTACTGCAGTATGTATTAATAGATAGAGATAAAATCGTTTCTTCATTATTATTAAATTTTTATATATTCATTTTTACTGTGAAGTAAATGTTGTATAATCTGTGTCATTTTGTAATACGAAACTAGATCTGGTTACTTTGGTGACTGTTGTGGTGTAAATAGACTTTTATAGAAACATGTGAACTTGTATATCTGGCTTTTAAATTTATGGTTAAGTATTATTATATCGAGGTTATATTCAATCAAAAACTACATATATCAGATAACAATTTGACTTGTCAAAATTGCAATTGACATGTCAAAATTGTGACCGACATGGCAAATATCTGAAAGGTGCCACTTCAGAATTACCACCCTAAGATGATATTTTAAATATACAACATAAAAAATGAAGTTTCCCTGTTAGTTTCGTATTACAAAATGAGACAGATAATATCACTACCCTGAGCCTCCTGAATAATATTCGTTTTGATAACTGCATTGAACAAAACAGAAATATTTCCTCATTCTTAACACATTTTCTCATATACATTACCGAGTAAAGTAAATAATAAGTGAAATATTTTATATTTAGAGTCCCAGTAAATCCTAAAATATTTGTCCAACAGAGAAAAAGAAAAAAAAAAAAAAAACTAGGATTTTTTTTCATTTTAAACAATTATTGTCATGTACGTTTTTTCTGTTATGCCAATAATAAGGGAATTATTTCAAAAGTTTAGTTTTAGGGTGTCCCCTCGTAGTTTCCCAAATATACATCCATCTAAAAAAAAAAGCGTCGAACAGAAAAGATAAGTTTTCTTATTCTAAACAATTTTTGTTGTTGCTGTTTTTGCTAATAATAAATAGTCATAATAAGGGATATATTTTTAGTTTTAGGGTGTTCCCCCTGAACTTTCCAAATATTCATCTAAATAACAAATTATCTTAAACGAACAGATATAGTACCCAATTTTATTAATACACATAATTGATTACTTATGGGTACCTCTAATGGAGGTTCCCTAAAGAGGTCAATATCGAATAAAACTACTAATATAAACTACACAGTTATGTGTAAACATTTTAAATGTTTACATGTCATATAACTTCAAACAGATTCCGAATTATCTTTATTGTACTATCTTTTATACAGTCTGTTAAAAAGGTAGTCAGAAATTTAAAAAGATTTTGAAATCTAGTGACGTAACAATTGAATAGGTCTTTTCACCATTGAACATTGTAAATCGGATTTTTAAAAAAAAATATTAATGCCAAACAATAAAAATCATGAAGCGTTTCGGTTACTACAATGTGGTCATCATCAGTCCATGGAGGTGTATGGCAGGTTTACTCAAGCAGACTTGTGTAAACCCTCACATCTCTCACACACAATATGTGTGAAAGGGTCATTCAAAAAACCCCTTCAAGAATTTCCCGACTTTTTATCGGTACCTTCTATTTTACTATTATGTAATTATAATAGGATAAGTAAAAAATCAGCTGTGGCCACCACAGGACCGACCGCCATCGTAAAGTACTTATATAAAATACATTCTAGCAGCAGAGTAGAAATAACTTGGCCTAATATTTTCTAACAGAAATATTATTTATCATGACCATGGAAACGTTACATATAAGTATGAAAAATTTGAGACTTACAAAAAATTTCGAAAAATTTTACAGAAATTATTCGAAATTTTTCGTTTTATCAAAAAACGTATCAAATAAAAGCTATTAGTTATTGCTTTTATAGCAACTTTTGTTTAATATTTTTTTTCGAAATATTTTTCTGTTGTGAAATATTCACAAAAATCTTAAAATCGACACGAGTAAACTCCCATTTTTAGTCAACCGATTTTTACCAAAAGTTGATGAACTCGTGCCATTGATGGCAGAAGCTTAAATATGAAGTTTCATAAAAATGCTTTCAGCCGAATTTACTCTGCACGTGTACACAGACAGACGGACAGACGGACAGACGGACAGACGGACAGACGGACGGACAGACGGACAGACAGATGGACAGACAGACCGACAGACATCATGCTAAAAATAGTCAAAACGTTATGTAGGGACCTCAATTCGTGGAGATCCATCGAAATCTCGAAATGTCAAAATCGGTATGATCACAATACCTCCCTTATATATGTTGACGGTCGGTAAAAAGACGTTTATGTGATTTTTTAGATTGTATAAAGCTGCGTTAGAGCTCTTAAATTAATCGACTCAAAAAGTGTGAGGTCTGCTGCTTTAACATTTCCGAAAAATAATGCAGGAAGATATAAAGTTAAGAACCTAACATCACTTTAATATTATTCTAAAATTATGATTTGATTAAAAATGTAAATGAATCCTTTATTATATCATCAGATCTTCACAGAACCGTAGCAACGGGTTGGCGTCGGGGCATTTGCCAGGGGCGCAAGGTTTGACCCAGGCAAGGTTTGCACCCAGGGCCCTCCCCCTAAGAAGGAAGGAAATAAAAATAAAAACACACAAGCACACTAGAAAATAGAGATGAGGATCTTTTTTTTAGGTCATCACTTTGTATTTCCGAAGCGAGGACCTTTTTTTTTTAGATCATCACTTGAAATTTAGAAGTGTGAATCTTATTCATAATTTAAATAATTTTGTCTTCCGGACCCCCTAACAAAAACTTCTGGGTGCGCCACTGGCAGGTGAAACCTTCTTTTTGCTCATTTGGGAAGTGATTGCTCTTTATTTGTATTCGGGAGGTGAGGACTTTTTTTTTTCTCTCTCTTTAGTTGTATTTGGAAGGTGAGGACTTTTTTTGCTCTTCACTTGGATTTGAAGAAGTAAATTTTATCAATTTACTTTATTTGCCAAGGGCGCCAAAAACATTGCTACGGCTCTGGATCTTCAAGAAGTATAAGTTAAAATTTATTACCTGCAGTTCACTTTTCTGTTCGGCGGACTTGCCACTGTGACTATGGATAGACTGACCATAATGAGCAATATTATTTTGAACAAGGATTTTATCCAAACCATCGTACAGCCTGAAAAGAAATGTATTGACCATCATAAATAAATATTTTATAAAATATTAATTTAAATTATAAATATTCACAATTTCAGTGCCATACGTATCTAGTAAATGAAAGAGGTAGTTGCACATTAATTGTACTTAGTAGCGGACTGGCCAAATTTTCCGGCCTTAGAAAATTGGAATAAATCAGCCCCATAGGGTGAAGAGCCGGCCTTATTGGATCAAGGACCGGCAACATTGATACAATAATCGGTCTTATTGGGACCGGCCCACTGGGAAGTTGCCCGGTGTTCCAGCGGGCCAGTCCGCCACTGATTGTATTTATAGATGTATCGTTTAGCTATATAAAATAATGATGTGAAGTGTGAATTTTTACGAGTAATTACTCATTAATTACTCATTACCTACACATGAACTACACATTAATTACACTCCGTTAGTTAAAACTACAAAACTAACTACGGTAACTACCGGACTCAATTAAGAAATTTTAATTTGGAAATAAAACAAAATGTTAAATTTTCTGAAAGTTTTAAATATTTTTTGGGAGATAGAACTGTTAAAGCAAAAAAATCAATATCAAAATAAAAACATGTTTATTAATTTATATATTATAAATTTTATAATATAAAATTATAATTATTGTATGTTGAATTGTAAATTATAATTTAACTATATAAGAACTAATATTTTTAAAATTAAGAAAACCAAATATTCATAGTACTTTTATTAATTTAATTAATTAATTAATTATAAACTAAAACAAAAAATATATTCAGGAAAATGACATAACTATTTTAATATAATATTCTTAATCTACTGATGGCATATAGGGTAACATTTTTGTGTTGAGTTTGGGAACATCTAAGGTATTATTATTCGTTTTGTGCACATCCTTTCTAGTTCTTTTTAATCGATATGCTGTTATATTTTCTATGTAAAATGAAGTATTCAAATTAATAGAAAAACGACTTTTTTTTTAAATTAAATATTTTTATACAGTGAATTGTAAAATTTCAGAAGATTTTGAAATGATTTTGATAATCAAAAAAGTGTAAAATGAAAAATTTTCAGTTTTACTTTAGGATAATTTTATAATGCTCAAACGTCAAAAGCAATTTGGGATAGCGCTTGAATGAAAAGTTGGATATAAAATAAAATTATGAAAGATATAAGACAGGACAAAGAAAAAAAAAAAAAAACAATATTAGAACAGTAATCGTTTTTTGGATATATAACAAAGTATATGGTCAAAAATATCGAATGTGACTTATCGCATCAAAAATTCCGCGCATACTTTTCTGACTCACATCAATGTGCATTACCCTGAATTTATCAGATTTTTATGCCAGATCCTCTGTGAAATAGGCTAGGAGATAAAAATAAAATAGCTCATTTTTGGCAAAATTGCGTCAAAAAGAAAAACATTTTTTTTTAAATAATTTTTATTTGTTAATCTAGTCTGCATGACCTTTCATTTGACACCACATTAAATAAATAGATGATTAATGCTTTGAACAATTCAAAAAATTCAATTACAAAAAAATAATCTGATCTAAAATTTTCAACATGCTATTCAGATTCGCATTAATGTGCATTATTCAAATTTTTCATATTTTTATGTCAGATCCTCTGAAATAGTATTTTTTTCCTATATGTGGGTCAGTGATGCATGTTAAATTTGAAAACTTTAGGACCAGCTGTTTATGTATTACCCTACAAACAGCTTAGTTAACTATAATCCAATGGTCAGAACATGGTTAGTATGGTTACTTATGGGATTGTTATATTGCAACCGAGTTTAACTAAATGGCTAAATTCGGCTAAGCTTTCATAAACCGGCCCTGACAGTATAGGGGTGTTTTAATCATGCTTACAAAACTTTTCGCCACATATAAAGAATGATATTAAATTGGAACGTTAGTTCAGACCTTTTTCTCAAATGAATAATGTCATTTTGTATGATAACAGCACCATTTTATTTAGATCTTAAAAGTTATCGTTTGTTTGACTTCGCATGATTTGATTTCAAAGAAAGAGGCTCACTTAGGCGAATTCGTTTATCAGGTCTCCAAATAGCAGTACAACCCAGCGCCATAATGATAGGCTAGGCAAGACTGGCACATAGGGCGCTGATTGATTAAGGGGCCCAATACCAGTCTAGCTCTAACGCCCCTATGTAAATTTAAATTAAAAGCCCCTAAAAATGATAGGGAGTCCCTATAAATAAATGCATACAACAAATTCAGAATTATAATTTATTGTTGTAGGTATTTTACAGATTTACAAATAGTTTACCATAATATTCAGTAATCCTTAACGTACCAATAATCGTTTTTGTTATGCAATGTGATATAAACAAAATTGATTTCTTGCTTTTAATTCAGCAAAATCGTTAATAAGGTTTTCATAATTTAAATTCTGGCATAATTTGTCGTTTCAATCGACAATTAAGTTAAAAACTTAATGCGAAGTAGGTACATATTAAAAATAAATTTCGATAACTTTTGAAAAACTCAGGCACGTGGTTCCATCTAGAGACAACAACCATAATTGAGAAGTGCTTGCATAGCACAGCTATAGCAGAAGTGCTTGCAAAGCACAGCTATAGCTACCCAGTTCTAGTCAGTTAGATAAATATAGTAAATATGGTGTTAAAAAATCAATAACTTTCGAAATAGTTATCAGATCAATAATTTCTATGGTACTATTTCGGTTCACATTAATGTGCTTTACTCAGACTTTTTCAGATTCATCCCCTGGGTTAAAAGATGTGGCATACGGCTTTTTCATACATTTTTGGAATCATTAAAATGAAGTAATTTTAAAAAACTTTCCGTTCCTTTATCTACGTCTTAAGAACTTTCATTTGATAACACACAACCAATTTAAAAAAACAATATTTTTTTCAGCGGCACTCGATATTTTTCGAAAAACTGATCTGATCAAAAATTCCTGTTGAATTATTCAGGTCTCGATCAATATTAAGGAGACTATTCCTACTGGTTTTACCAGTAGTGTACTGTTTTTTTGGTCATTGGTCCTGGTTAGTCGTGAAATATAACCAGTACAGTTTAGGGACACAAAATCAAAAATTATAAATTTTTCAAAAGATCGAGTAATCGTTCCATCTTTCAGTACGCGCGTAAATTTAAACACAAAATACGGTTCAGCAGTGTAGCGGCCTTTTCAAAATTACTTTCTTAATCTACAATATAAAAAAAGTACAGTTTATTTTTTCACTTAAAGGCAAAAAACTAAGCTTACTCTGCAATATTTTTTTAATATATATTCTACGATAGCCACTTTTCTTCATGCTGACTGAAGAAGCAGGCGCGCTCCTAGAAAAATTAACTGAGAGGGGGGTCTATTTCTAAAAAATATCCGATAAATAATATAAAATTTATTATTTCCCCTTTACGGGGAGCGGTGGTCTTATATGTTAATTACATTTTTATTTTGATTTGTTTTTTTAAGTTTTTTTAGTTTTTATTAAGTATATGATTTTTTAGTTCCTGGGGGGGGGGTCGAGACACAAGGACCCCTCTCCTATTGCACGCGCCTGTACTTGGGCTATTTTAAATGTCCTGGTTTTATATTTGACAAAAAATGGTCACCTTATACATTATTGAATATTTTTTCAAATTTTTTAGATGAAACCTTTTCGAAAATAGGGTGGAGACAAAAGTTTTTTGACACATTTTTGACTAAATTTCTATAAAAAAATAGGTTTTTCAAATATAATAAGTTATTCGTTTATCCATGCATTAAAACTTTCATTTGTTACTCCAATCAAAATTTAAAAAAATATATTATTGTTTTATTATATACATATTTGTTTATATTCTTTATATTCTCTCTCTAAAATTTTTCTATATGTGGGTCAAAGAGTTGTTACTTTCTGTGTTCAGCAGTTCCACCGAACAGACAGACAGACACATTATAAGGTTTTTTTGGTCCTACCTACAAATCCTTAAAAAAGATTATCTCTGTCCACTTTTTTTAATTGTTTCTATGTACCTACTGAGGGTCGTATTTACTTACATCGACACCCGAGGAGCAATTGGTTTCTGGGAATAAATTTAAAAAATTGGTTGGGTGAAAAAAAAAATCATTTGTTCTTGTAAACATTTTTTATTTTACGTCAATAAATTGTTCAATAAAGTGTTGTTTTATAAAATAACTCTGCAATATTGTTCGAATTCACAGAGAATTACAAAAGCTACAATGTATACACATTTTTTTTTTTTTTTTCTGAAAGAGCGTAAAGACCACAATTGAATCAGACCGCTCCCGCGGGTAGCGCGGCAGATTTTTGCTGTTAAGTAAATGATAAATTTAACTTTATAGGTAAGTCTCACATTAGCCCCCTAATATTCTTAATTATTAAAAATCTTATTAAAAACTGTATTGAACAGAAAAGAAATATTTCTAATATTAAGTGAAAATATACGTAATACAAGGTGTCTCAAAAGAAATTTTATATTTAGTGGATCGATTAAAAAAAAAGTAAGCCGTGTATAGAAAAAATGTTTATTAATTATTAAAATACACTTTTTGGGGATTTATTTCTTAAAAATAATATCGTCTAAATGTAGACCCTCGCGTTCGCGGCACTCATTTAATCGAACAGTAAAATTACTTATGACGTCTCGGCAAGTGGACTCAGGGATGGCTGCCATTTCGTGACGGATATTTTCTTTCAAATGCGCCAGTGAAGTCGGTTTATTGGCGTAAACTTTAGATTAAAGATAACCCCATAGGAAAAAGTCCATAGGGGTTAAATCTGGACTGCGTGGAGGCCAATTTATGTCACCTCTCCGGGAGATCAATTTGCCTGAGAAAATTTCACGAACACGTGGCAGAGACATATTGGACGTGTGTGAAGTTGCTCCGTCCTGTTGAAACCATGTTCTTTGGTTATAGCCAGAAAAGTTTTGCAGTTCAGGTACCAAGAAGTTGTCTAACATCTCCACATAACGCTCTGAATTCACTGTAACTGCACGCCCCCTTTCGTTTTCAAAAAAGTAAGGGCCGATAATTCCTCGCGCCGACATCGCAGCCCATACGGTCACTTTAGGCGAATGTAGGGGTTTCTGATGTTTGCGTTTCGGATTCGTTGCACTCCAGTAGCGGCAGTTCTGCTTATTTACGTGGCCATTAAGATGAAAAGGAGCTTCATCCGAAAACAAAATGTTGGTAAACGTTGAAAATCGCTCAATCAACTGATTTACGAAATTAAGCCTCTGACTGGCATCTTGGGGCTTTAATTCTTGCACCAATTGAATTTTGTAGGGGTGCAGCTTTAGGTCTTTGTGCATAATGCGATGTAATGATGATCTATGCACATTTAAAGCACTTGCGCGCTTCCGAATTGAAAGGTTCGGGTCGTCACGAACAGACTGATTAACATTCTCCACGTTTTCTACCGTTCTTGATGACCTAGGTCGCCCGGATTTTGATTTATCCAGCGTTGTACCAGTCTCTTCAAACATTTTAACCCAATGTCGAATGAGAGGAATGCTTGGCGCATCATTTAAGTGGCGAAAATCTCGAATACTGCAGAATTTTCTACGCGCTACAGTCGCCGAATCACCGTTTTTGTAAAACTCTCGCACGCATAACGCGCGGTCTGCTCCCGAGAAATGCTCCATAGCGACTAAATTCCCAAGAGCCAGGCTACCGATTGACATAACCCCCGCGCCCCTCGGATACGTTGCGTTCACGCAGTAAGCTAAATAAATATAAAATTTCTTTTGAGACACCTTGTATAATAAGTGAAATAATTCAAGATTTTAGCTTTAGGGTGCCCCCAGTAACTCCCCAAATATTTATCGAATCGAAAAAGCGTATAAAGCAAAAAAGATTTGTTTTCTTATTATAGGTAAATCATTTTTGTCATATACGTTTTTGCTGTTAAGTCAATAATATAAGTCAAGGGTGTAATAAGGGAGATATTCCAAAAGTTTCGTTTTAGGGTGTCTCCCCGTCCAATTGAAAAAAATCGCTGAAAAAAAGATTTGATTTCTTATTATAAACAATTTCTATCGTATATATTTTTTCTTTTTGTTGAATCAATAAGGGACGTATTTCAAAAGTTTAGTTTTAAGGTGTACCCCGTAACTCCCCAAATATTCATCTAATTGAAAAAATGCATTGAACAAAAAATCTTTGGTTTGTTACTATAAACAATTTTTGATATACAGTCTGTTCCAAACGGTTAAGCGGAACTAGATTTTGCAATCTAGTTACTTTCATCGTTTAAATCGTGCCTTTCGGCCGTTTTGTTTAAGCTTTGTAAATCATACTTACAATAAACATTTTTTGGTTAAGGTTAATATCATTTTAAAATGTCATTTTCTTTATATTTTGATTTTTTGTGTCATTCTTAATACAAATTTCCCATTTATTTATTTTTTTGTTATTAAAATATCTAAAAAAAATATTTAATTTTGACATGTGTCATTCGTTTCCATGGTTTCATTGTTGGAATTTTAAATTTTGACATCCCAACGTGAAAAATGAAATAACCCAAGCAAGGTCCCTTCTCGTGACAACCTAAAAGAACTAAATTCCCATTTAGTTCCGCTTAACCGTTTGTAACAGACTGTACATTTGCTTAATAGTAAAAAAATTTGAAATTTATAAATCATTTTTACGAAACAATGATGGAGAGAATTAATAAAAGTGAAAATAATGTAAATAAAATTCTTTTTATCGATGAGGCTACGTTTTACATTCATGGTGAAGTTAATTCTCAAAACTGCCGGTATTGGAGTCGGGAAAATTTACATTTATGTAATACTACCAGAACACAACGGCCAGAAAAGGTGAACGTCTGAGCAGGTTTGGTAGGAAGGCATAGCATTGGTTTAGGGTTTTGTAGGTATGACCAAAAAACCCTTATATCGTCATTTTGTCGTCTGTCTGTCTGTCTGTCTGTTCGGTAAAAATTGTAGCCAAACGGCTAAACCTAGAGAGTTGAAATTTGGCATGCTTATACAACTCTTTGACCCACACATAGGAAAAATAGTAAAACATCTAAAAAACATATCCCCCTAAAAATATAAACAAATATGTGCTCATCGAAAAAAAAATATTTTTTTTAAATTCTGAGTAGGGTATCAAATGAAAGCCCTTAGTACGTGGATTAACAATCAAAATTTTATTTTTGCAAAATAAATTATGTTGACGCGATTTTTGCCAAAATTTTGCAAAAATTTTTTTGTCCCACACCCTGTAGCCCAGATGGTTTAAACTAAAAATCTGAAAAAATTCTAAGTAATGTACATTGGTGTGAACCGGAATAGTACAACAGGAATATTTGATCAGATAATGTTTTTGGAAAATAACGCATTTTTTGTGTTTTTAACTAAAATATGTTAAATATTTAATTCGCTATGTAAGACAGTAGATAAGTAGGCGCTCGTAGCGTTGTGCATTTCTTCGTTTATTTGTAATTTGCAAACTAGAGTTCGATTCCTGTCACTTTTAATTTTTGTGTTTTTATTTTGTTGTAAATCTTGTATTTAATTTTTAAAAGCGTAAATTTAATAACTAGTGGGATATGTTCTATTACATACATTTAATTCTATGTTTGAATGCATACGAAATCAGAGAGCCATAGGCGCAATTTTCAAAATCTTAATGAAACTTGCTATACAAAAAAAAAAAAAAAATACTGCACATATTTAGAAACTTAAATAACTAATACCATTATTTAAGTTTCTAAATATGTTCGAATTAAAATTCATAAAAAAATATTTTGACATAAAATTTGTTTTAGCATCCCAAATAATCATCATTCAGTTACTAAATACCTGCGACACCCTGAAATGTGTGAAAATTCAAACTTCACATCAATTTTTTTATAGAAGGGAACCTTACTACCCAAATATAATGCCAGAATAATTTAAACATTTTTAAATCATACTTTTCCTCGATGTTGGATTAGACGTGGCGTCGAAATATAATGGCTCGCTAGGTCGCCGGACTTAGCACCGAACGATTTTTTTATTGGGTATATATGAAAAGCAAAATGTTTAATGGCAAAATTTAACTATAGAAGAACGAAAAGCTAGAATAGAAAATTAATCTCAAAGAATAAGACCCATGCAATTCATTAATGTTTTGCAAAATTTTGACTGTTTGCGACATTGTTTGGAAGTGAATGTAGGAATATTTGAAAATGTGTTGTAGACAGGGGCGGCCCGACACGGTAAGCGAATTGTACACGGCATGGGGCACCTTGTTAGAAGGGACATATTTTTTTACCTTTCTTTTGTTAAATTTTTAAAAAGGGAGCGCGGTTTTGAATTTTGCATGGAGGCGCCATGTATACTAGGGCCGACACTGGTTGTAGATTATGTTTATTTTAGGTTTTTTCAAATTTTAAATTTTATATTTGTTTAATAAATATATTTTTAATTTTTCATTCTTATTTATTTCCTAAAAAAAATATTTTGCGTTTATTTATCTCTATAATCGAGTAATCTATTCAGTATGTTATATTTTAAAATAAACGCATTTTACATTGCTGTCAATCAACGGTTGAAATAGAAATGAATATAGAAGTGAAATCTCTATGTTCTATGATAAAATAAACTCATTGTATATATTTTTCTATTAAGTCAATAATAAGGGAGATTTTAGTAAACAGTTTTAACTCAAAAACATCCCTTTAGAGCAGGTCTGCGCAACACAAAATATAAGGCGGGCCATAATACCTTAATAACTGGTGCGGGCCGAAAGAAAATCAGTCAGAGCGGTAAGGGGGGGGTCTATTATGAAAATAATAATAATAAAAAATATTTCGTTACGAAATAAATTTAATGTGACACATTGCATCGTTTTTCGGTAACAAGATTGTCGTATTCAGGAGATATATTGGAAGAGACTGTTCTCAAGATATTTTCCAATTGATCATCACTCAAACATAAGCGTTGCATTTATTAATGTTTATGTTTGAAAATGTCTGTTCACATATATAAGTGGTTCCAAATATTCAGAAAGTTTTTAGTGAAACTTTAGAGCCGCAAAGTGGGCGCTGGCGGGCCATATACGGCCCTTATGCCTTGTGCCTTAGAGTGAAAATTTTGAGATGTCATATAGTTTATGATCGAATCCTAGTTTACTCTATCATACATAAATATGAACAGCTGTTTTTGTGTGAATCTCGGACAGAAAGACAAACAGCCACATAGAAACTGGTTTTTTTTTCCGGATAATCTCTTATAATCATCTGAAAACTGCACAAACCAAATATGAGCCCGAAAAAAAAACTAATAATAATAAAACAGACATAGCCACCTATTTTTATTAATCTAGCTTAAGATTTATTATTTAATTATTTAATCCACTTCGGCGAAAATATTTTAAGCTATAATAAATTTACATTTAAACAAAAGATAATCTAAAACGGAGGCTCTCTGTGAAGAGGGGCCCCCAGCTGTCTCCTCATGCGCCTAATGCCCCCATTTACACAAATAATATAGAATTAATATGATTTTTATGTATCAATATAAATTAAAAATATGGTTCTACATACCAAATTTCACTACTTGTTATCACTTTGAACGTGCGTCAAACTTGGCGAATTCAGATAAGTAAAATCAGCATGCCTACTCTTGACTGAGCGTCTTAGGAAAATGCTCTCCTTATAATATACGCCGTGCGCCTTGCGCAGTGTTAATCATGAAAATTATATTATCCTAAGGATCTGTTTAATGAAGCGCTACTAATTTCATTTAATTCAATGGGTTTTATAGCACAAAACTATTTAGGACAACGTATTTCTCAGGATACATTATTCGGTTTAAGGAATATCAAAGTTCTTTAGAGATAAGTTATGACGTAATATTAACAAACATGACATCCTCTTAATGCAACAGTCAGATATGGGAGTAAAAAATGTGTTTTGACTAATTAACAAAATAAATAAACATGATTGCTGGTTATCTTTTTAATTTTTTCATGTAGAAATTATTAAACTATTGTAGAAAAACGTTGACCCTGATTTAACAACAATGTTATAGTATATTTCATTCAGTTTTAAGTAGATATCTCAAAATACTGAATGCTGAATTTTACATTTCAAACGAGGATTTTAAATAGTTATCAACTGAGGTCCGGTTTCTGAGAGCTTAGCCGAGTTTAACCATTTGGCTGAAAAACTCGGTTACAATATAACAATGCCATAAGTAACCATAACAACCATTTGGTTATAGTTAAACCGGCTCTTAGTGTTGTGCATGATTTGGTAATTTCACCCACATCCCACTCTGCGGTAACCGACGAGTTCATCGAAAATCAATTCGTCGAAAATCAATTCAGCGAAAATCAATTAATCGAAAATCAATTCATCGAATGATCAATTCATGGAATGATCAATTCATCGAATGATCAATTCATCGAAAAAACAAATATTTTGTAAATATTTGAGAGGAATGCCGAGGGGATCGGAAAGTCAAAAGAGCAGTGGTCAATAAAAGTAGACAGACTAAGAAATAATTGCGTAAAATTTTTTATATGGTTTAAAAAAAGGTAAATAAAGTGACATAGTGTTTGAATATAAATAAAGAAATATAATAAGAAAACTTATATAATAAAAGAAATAAATGTTTTGTTTTTAAGGTTTAATAAGACAGGTTATGGGCAATTGCGCGCAAATAATACGCATTTTAATTGGGCTAATATGGGGGAAAATAAAGTACTATGCGCCTAAAAACAAGGTAATTAGGTTAGGTTTAGTTAGTAAAAGTCTAAAACCGAGCGGAGCGAGTTACCCATCTTCTAGTTTAAGGACAAAGCACTATTTTAGGTTAGGTTAGGTTAGTAAGGGTTTTGTTAGAAGAAGCCGAGCGAAGCGAGCTACCCATTTTCTAGTTTAATGTCAAAACACTATCTTAGGTTAGGTTAGGTTAGTAAGGGTTTGGTTAGAAGAAGCCGAGCGAAGCGAGCTACCCATCATCTAGTTTAATGACAAAACAAACTCACACTAACATAACAATGCCACCTGTTTAGAATCACCGTACATTGAACAAATCATGTGTGGTATAGTAAATATGAATAGGAAAACTATGTACATAACACCAAACCCTTAAGACTTAACAGATGGGGAAATACCATTTTTATAATCCTTTAATAATGGGTGTATTAAGTACATTTATGATCCCATTAATCGGGTTTTTCTGATCTAAGGAGCCCTGTTCGATTTCAAAATAATCCAACAGGTATCTTTTACCTGGCGTATTTTCTGAATGGAAAATTTAAAAATTATTAATAGACCAAGTATGATAGTTATTTGATAAGTGTAGTCTGTCAACTTTTATTGACCACTGCTTTTTTGGCTTTCCGATTCCCTCGGCATTCCTCTCAAATATTTACAAAATATTTTTTTCCATGAATTGATCATTCGATGAATTGATTTTCGATGAATTGATTTTCGATGAATTGATTTTCGATGAATTGATGTTCGATGAATTGATTTTCGATGAACTTACCGTGAATCTAGTCTTGACGCTCGCATGCATGGCCGTTTGACACAAAGTTTAATAACCTAGAGTTGATATTAAAAGTTAGTTAATAAATTATTATAATTATTTTTCGACATGTTCCGCCAGCAATTCTGCTTTTTTAATATTTTTTTATGTGTTGTGTACAATGACGTCATATAATATAGACACAGCATGAGCTATGCCTTAATACTGTTTGTTATGAAGCCAATACCCTGTGGAGACGAAATGGGGATTTGCCCCCATGAGTATAGCAAGTTGCCTAATATACATTTATTTTGTAAACCTATCGCTAGGAGAGTGTATCAATAGCTCTGTTTATAAATCCAGTTCAAACGGTTTATATTGTCAAACGCAAGCGCAGTGTTATTTTAACGAAATGCTACGAACTCTGCGCTTGTGTTTGACGATAATAAACCGTTAGAAATGGCTCTACTATCAAATCTATTATAACGAATTAATTTATCAGATAAATTTTAAGTTATCAATGAATAAATTATATAATATCTGCCCGTTTTAAATTTACTTATTTAATTTTTATCCAGTTTCCTTTAAAAACTAACAATAATTTGACAGTTGCTTTCAACCTATTTATTACGTTGCCTATCTAAATTCGGTTAAAATAACAATACTTGCGTCATCTGATTGACTAACTAAGATAAACTCTATTAAAAATATATTTGCAAAATTCGACAACTTTAACTGTATTATTTAATTTTAATCGGGTTTCCTTCACAAACCAACAATAATTTGAGATATGCTTTCAACCTATTTATTACGTTGCCCGGCAACGATCGGCCATTGCTGCTTGAACCTGTTATATAATGAGCTCAACCTGTTATGTAATGAGCTCATTACGTAACAGGTCAACGGTGTAATAAAAAGGAGTGGGGAACGTGCTACATTTACTAATCACTGACACGCCTGTAATAATCGTATATATATCAGGTCGTCAAGGATGACATTTGTAGTTAATAATATTGCCAATTTTAACAGCTTATTATTTGACATTGGCTTCATATTTTACCGTTCTGTTTTTACTTAGGAAACTTTTTAATAGGAAAACAATGGATTATGGGATTAGACAGAACGACACCAGGATATATAGTGAGAGAGTAAATGAAGAGGGAAAAGCTGAGAGTGGGTGCCGGGGCGAGGGCGGCGAAGTATGAGGAGAAAATCAGAAGAGACGAAAGAAGGAAAATATTAAGAGAATGCTGGGAAGAAAGACTGAGGGAAGAACAAAAGGGTAAACTGTCGGAATGGGGAGAAACAAGGAAAGAGTACTATTGGAGATGTGGGATGGACATAAGGGAAGCTGAGCGAAAGAGAAATGGAGGAAGAAACATAGTAGAAGAATTGAGGAGGAGAGACAAGGAGGTACAGGAGCAGGAAAGAACAGTAAGAATAGAAAATTCCAGGAATGCGAAAAGGTATAGAGAGATAAGGACGGTAGGAATACCTAAATATTTGAAAGGGAGGAGAGGAAAGGCAGGGGGCAGAGTTAGAAGGATTGCCAGATTAAGATGCGGAAATGAAGAACGGAGTAATAGGTATTGGGCAAAAACAGAGGATAGGCTATGCAGAATGTGTAGGGAAGAGGAAGAATCCTTGGAACACCTAACAAGAAGATGTGGAAAGCTGACAAAATGGGAGGGAGATATAAAGGAGCTGTTGAGTGAAGAAGGAAAAGGAGAAAGGTGGGTGAGAGTACTCGAGGAAAGAAGGAAGGAATGCGGAGAGGTAAGACAGAACTGAGAACAGGAAGGAAGAGAGAGGTAAAGGAAGAGGAAAGAAAAGAGGGAAGAGAAGCGAAGAAAGAGCGGAAGAACAACTGGAGTCAAGAAGGAAGGAGACCGGAGACGGAAGCCGAAAAGAGAATAGGAAGAAAGAGAGGAACACCGGAGGAAGAATGTAGAAGAAGAAGAAGAAGAAAGAAGTCATAAAATGTAAAAAAATGTACTATAATATTATTATTTTATTTATTTTATTATTATTATGATTTTTTTTTAAATGTATAGGTTAAAACCCTAAACGCCGAAAGGCCTAGGGTAAATAAAGAATTTATATTTAATAGGAAAACAGTTTAATTCCGATAATGCTGTAAAACTGGCCTTCCAGGAATTCATTGACTCATTCATCGTTCGCCAGGGTTTTATACCACCGGCCTGAACCTGCCGCTTAAATGGCAAAAGTGTATAGACAATATGGGTGCATACTTTGGTGAATAAAATAATTCCTTATATTTGTAAGTTATCAACCAACTTTGCATTTTTTTTTCTACAAATTTCATCCTTGACCTAATATATAGTCGTGGAAAATATATATTAATAAATTCTGGTTAATTTAATATCATTTATATATATATATATTTTTTTTATTCCTAATAATATTTTCAGTCTACAGTATTGAAAAAATATATATCTTTACTTGCAATTCTAGTTGGAAAACATTGAAGTAAGCAACCCGCACTACTCAAATGTAATATACCCGTAACCTCCCGTTACCCCACCTACGGAGGGATTAGCTTCATAACAAGTTGCTGCGTTCAGCTCTAACCTATATAACCTCATTGGTTGTATATATTATATATGTGAAGTTTTAACAAGAATTTAATAAAACTACAGTCTGTTTCAAACGCTTAGGCGGAACTAAATGGGAATTTCGTTCTTTTAGGTTGTCACGACAAGGGACCTTGCTTGGGATATTTCATTTTTCACATTGAAATGTCAAAATTTAAAATTACAACAATGAAACCATGGAAACGAATGACCTATGTCAAAATTAAATTAATTTTTTTATATATTTTAATGATAAAAAAATAAATAAATGGGAAATTTGTATTAAGAATGACACAAAAAATCAAAATATAAAGAAAATGACATTTTAAAATGATATTAACCTTAACCAAAAAATGTTTATTGTAAGTATGATTTACAAAGCTTAAACAAAACGGCCGAAAAGCACGATTTAAGCGATGAAAGTAACTAAATTGCAAAATCTAGTTCCGCCTAAGCGTTTGAAACAGACTGTACAATATAAAGTTTATCCTAACCTAACATATCTTAATGGGAATGCCGCAGTTAGTAATTTTTTTCTACGAAACTTTGCATAAAATGAGTTATACTGTGTATTTACAATACCCTCTAACTGAAATTTCAATTTTTTTATCCCAATTAAAAATTTCCTGAACCCCAGCTGCCCCCCTCCTCGAGATATGCTAGGAAAAAAATTTAAATTTTAGATAAAACTAAGTGCCCAGTTTATTTTTTAAAGGTCCAGATTTTATAAAGTAGCGCTGCCATTGCTGCTTGTCTGCACGGTATAAATTGTAGCCAAACGGCTGGACCTAGAAAGTTGAAATTTGGTATGCTTGTACAACTCTTTGACCCACATACAGGATAACTATAGAGAGTTCAAAAAAACGCAACACGGGAAAATATAAACAAATATGTATTCAATGAAAAAATTAATATTTTTTGTTTTTAATTTTGATTGGGGTATCAAATGAAACCTCTTATTGCGGGGATAAACTAACAAATTTTTATTTTGTTGACTTTTTTTATTTCTGATATTCGCCAAAAATGTGTCAAAAAAATTCGTTTCGACCCTAGTTCCCAGAGGAGGTGATTTAAAAAACTTAAAAATCTCAATAATGTACATTGATGGGAACCGGAATTTGCCAACAGAAATTTTTGATCAGATTAGTTTTTCGGAAAATCGCCATATATTTTGCATCCTTGATAAAAATAATTATTTAAAAGAAAACTGTCATCGGGCCATTAATTATCATTTTCCAAGGCGTGCAGCGGAATTATTATTTTCACGGGGCCTGGTTCCGGAATTTTTGTTTTATTGGGGCTCGGACCTTTTCAAAATATTATTCATTTCGACGGGAATACAGCATGAAATGTTTTTCCAGACATTAAGGGCTCTTTCTTGACCTCCGAGATTTTCTATATATCTGCGAAACTCTTAATTCATACAGATTGTTTAATTATTCTTATAGCGTTTATAACGATCGTATTTTTAATCACGCGCTACATTTTTAAATGCGTAGTTATGCGACTTTGTTCGTCCCGTCAGTGCTGCACTCTGACGTGAGCGGCTGAAAGCCATAGCAACTGATTTAACTGCAGCCGAGGTTCCGCCATTGTAATATTTTGATTTGTACGTTAAAAATATTTGTTTATAAGGCAGTTAAATACGATATAACAAGGTAAGATTCTGAGTTATAATTATTCAATGTTATATATGTAATATGTGAGATATATAATCTTGTATTTTTTTTACGTAGATGCCTAATATAAAACTTCAGTCATCGGACGGCGAGACTTTCGAGGTTGATGTAGAAATTGCAAAATGCTCTGTAACAATTAAAACTATGTTGGAAGATCTTGGTATGGATGAAGATGAAGAAGAAGTTGTACCTTTGCCAAATGTTAACTCCGCTAT
Organism: Liopterus haemorrhoidalis; assembly: GCA_963971575.1. Lineage (NCBI taxonomy): Eukaryota > Metazoa > Arthropoda > Insecta > Coleoptera > Dytiscidae > Liopterus > Liopterus haemorrhoidalis. The sequence goes on from OZ020611.1 coordinate 58,379,253, forward strand.
ATTGAAAAAAGTTATTCAGTGGGCTACGTATCACAAAGATGATCCACCACCACCTGAAGATGATGAGAATAAGGAGAAACGTACCGATGACATATCGTCTTGGGATGCTGATTTCTTGAAAGTTGATCAAGGTACTTTGTTTGAGCTTATCCTCGCAGCTAACTATCTCGATATCAAGGGTTTGCTTGACGTTACATGTAAGACCGTTGCTAATATGATCAAGGGAAAATCACCAGAAGAAATCCGCAAGACGTTCAACATTAAGAACGATTTCACAGCTTCGGAGGAAGAACAAGTTCGAAAAGAAAATGAGTGGTGTGAGGAAAAATAACTTTGTGCTGTGAATTATTATTTTGTTTCTTAAATTTAATATTAGGCATATTTGTTACTAAATTATAATAACCACACTTTTCGCCCTAAAATTTTATATATAGCAAACTATGTCTTCAAATCTTTATTAAAAAGAACACTAGTTTTCTTTTAAATATTTATTTCTTTTGCAATAAAATATGTATAATTTTTTGGATGTTGTATCTTTGTAAAATTGATGTTCGTAAAATCATTTATTAATTAGAATACTCTATTTTCTCCTTGTATACTGTGTTGTTTCCTACTTAATCCAGGTATCCTTGTGAGAGAATCTACTACTTTACAATTGGTAGGTATTCTTGAACAGAGTAGTGAACCCAGAACAACACCATACATTATGAAGAACCACGCAGTGAATAAGATGGCAGCTAACAATACTAAACTAAATTTCTTTCGCCACACTCTTCTCGACAGACCTTCTTGTCTGAAAATTAATTATATTCTTTTACCAGCTGAGTTTCCTGAACTTTACATCTATAGAATTTGCTAGTTTTTTCTAAAACTATTATGTGCCTGTCGACAAAAAATTCATGTGTAAATTTTCACACATTTCAGGATTTTGCAGGCATATATAATAAAGACTGATATTCAACTGGTATAAAAAGTCTTTCTTTGGTTTAGGTAGAACCAAATTTAGTAATTTTTAACGATTGAAAGAGACTTTACCTTTTAGTTTAACAGAAAACTCATTCAAACGTGAGGTTGTTACGAGTTTATAAAATATAAATTCCGGTTAGTTCCGATTAGACGTTTAGAGTAGATAGACTATTCTAAATTTTTAAACAGGATTTTTATTTTCTTAGTTAAAGGATTTTTATTTATAAAATTTCTTATAAAAAATTCCGAAATCGATGAAGAAAATTTTAAATTAATAGCCCATTACAGTGAGGACAAAGACGAGATAGTCAATTGGTGGTCAATTTTTAACTAGACTAGAGGATACTTTTTTGAAATTAGATATGCTATTTAAACATTTCTGGATACCTACTTGTTGATAAAACAGATTCATAAAATATTGTAAAAAATATTTATTCCTACAATTTTAGTTTAACAGCTGTGTAAACACAACACAACCAAATTTTGAATATCCTCTAGCCAAGTTAAAAATTGACCACCGTAGCGCTGGGATCTTAAATTTATTTCCCTATACTAATTAGTATGAGAGGATAAATCTGACGCTCGATTGACACATATACGCATGCGTCCCAGTGTAGCGGGAAACGAGGAAACCACTGTTGTGTTTACATGTACTTATATGCAGCGCACACATTTTTAAATAAATTGAAAATGTCTGTGATGTGATTAATTTGCAATAAAATATTTTCAAAACAATATAATTTAAATGTACATTTAAAAAGTATTCATAAGATAAACTTTAATGGTAATCGACGAATATGGCGAGGAGTTTCCTGCATCATGTATGTTTACAAACAGGCAGGACACTACTGTTCATATTTTTTTTTTTTTTCGTAAAATTTTCAAATAGTCGATTTAATAAATTGCAATGTTTTTATGTCCGATATAAATGAAGTGTTTTACAATGCCTGGTGTGCAGTGATGGGCACCAAACTTTAAAAACTTTAGAAATAACCCTTGAAGAATCAAAATTTATAGAAATGTTACCAAAAGCAATAGTTTTTTACTTTCGGACAATGACACGAAAATATTTGGTGAATATTTTTTCACAAATTATTATGAGAAGCCCAATCTTTGGGCTTATACTTATAATAGAAAATGTTTAGAAATTAACAAAGAAAATAAAAAACTGAAACATGAACTAGATACGACAAATTTGAACCAAGTAATAAAAAAATTAATAAACAAATTTCTATATTAAGTACCAGGAAAAAAATTAAGAAGTCGCATATTTTAAAAAACCGACAAAGCAAGAGGAAGAAAATATTATTGAAAAAATACAGAAGTAACTTTTTTTTCTTTTAACTGTGTGAGTAGTTACACACACACACACGTGCAATTTCATTCATTTTATCTCCTTTGTATTTATTTAAGCAAATTATAATTTAAGAATGAATTATTTGTTGCTTAACAATAATTTTATGACTATCGACAACACTGTGATATTTGTTCCTTTTTGTTTTTTTGTTTTTTCTTGTTTTGTATTATTGTTCATATTAGCTACGTGCTGTTCTATTAAATAAATAATAAATTGATGATTATTATTGTCTTATTATTGATGTATTAATGATAATCTTAAATATATCCACAATAAATCAGAATATTATATTTTTAATCTCCGCTCAAGATCATTTTGAAGCATGCGCACATGTGTCAATCGAGCGTCAGATTTATCCTCTCATCTAATTAGTGAGTATCATCAATTTAAAGAATATTTATCGATTTCTAGCCATGCAAAATTTCAGTACCCCCCATAATTTGAAGTAATATAGATGAGGTAATATTCAAAAATTCCATATTAATGTATTAGAATTGAATGGAAATATTTAGAGCAGCAGTTCTTAATCTGGGGTCCGCGTAGCCATTACCGGGGGTCCGCGAATCAATTTTGACATAAACTTTACATCCCCCAACTTTTCGCTTTTATTCAAATAACTCACTTAATAAAAATCCTACATGGTCAAGACTTTTTGTATTTGTTATTATCTAACTAGTTATTGACATAATTAAACAATAATTAATAAAAATTTATTAAAAAATTATTTTTATTCAACTGCAAATTATTTACAGGAAACATATTATAATAAGATCTATTTTGACCAAGAAATGTTTGTATGAGTTTAACGTATTATAATTTGTAAATTTTTTAATTCTTTTTGCTACTATTTTTATTCAATTTAGGTTTTTTATTCTATATGCTTATAAAAATGTTCATCTCTATAAATGCACAAGACCATTTATTAAAATAACCAGCCATACATTTTACCAATATTTCTTAGAACGTAGTACCTATGAGATTATTGAGCCAGAAATTAAGTCTCAACAATGACAATGTCTCAAAAAAATTATTCTAGAGGGAGTTCTTGGACTACATAAGTTTAAGAACCCCTGATATAGAGAATTCAAAAAAATGTGTACTTACTGAAAAAAAAAAATGTCTTGAATTTAGCTGGGCTCTTGGCGTTTGATTTTAGAAACAAGCTTACTAATTGTGATATTATTAATAAAAATAATTATTTTAAGAATTGGGTATTATTTAGTTATAGTTATGTTTTATTTTGCGAATTTCTGATTATTTTAAGTTGCTGTAACTTTTTAAAATATGTCTACTGGCCGGGTGATATCTTTTTGCGGGCCGCATTTGTCTCTCGGGCCATAGTTTGGACCCCGCCCCCTATGTTAGATTAAGGTTTTTAAGACTTGGATTAATAGACAACAAATGATTTTCAAAATATTACTCATGTTGCCGCTATTGCAGCAAAACATGTGCTAATTGTTTCAACATTCGGGTGCTCTTTAGGTTGTCTTCCTTATTATACTTACGAAATCCTGAAATATGTGAATTTTAACACATCATTATTTATAAAACATTAACTATTTCTTGCCTTTTAACTAGGGTTGCCACCTAACGCCTCACTCTGACCCGGGGCAAAAAAAAGTTGTGTTTTGAATAGAGATGTGCCAGAGCACATAAAAGCTAGATCTGCAGATACAGATACGGATAGGGATTATTTGTTTTCTGATCTGTGGATACGGATACAGATCTTCCATGTAAGTACAGAGACCTTGAAGCGATAGTTTAATATATCAAGCTATTCCTATAGACCGTTCAATTGTTAGAATGCAGTACAGGTTAAATGCAGTTTCGAAAAGCACCAGCAAATAATGTGATGCTCGACTTAACATCAGTCTAAACACCAATATAAAATTTACTCCACCTTGGGCATTTTTAGATGCAAGCTTGTATGAAAACTAATTGTAATTTTTCTATAAAATATTTGTTTAAATTCCGCCTTAGAAAGATACAGAGCCGAGTATGGATTTTTATTTTTTGCAGATCATCCGCGGATACGGATACAGATAGCCGGCACACCACTAGTTTTAAATATAATCCATTGCTCATCTGAGTAAGACATGATATTTCTTTTGTTTGGTTGCATAAAATTTGATATAAAAAAATAATGATATTCTTCCAATCTTATTTATATATTTTTTATGTTCAATTAATATACTCGAACATATTATCAACTCACATTAAATAAAATCTATTAAATAGAAAAAACTCTATTTTTTTGATATTTTATTTTCACATGTCTAGTTATTTTTCGTGGCTACCAACAAAACTGCCACCCTACCATAGCCTACTCAGATAAAGAAACATCGTGAATGGATTTTAAGTAAATATTTATTATATATACAATATATGCTTCATAAAATAAGAAAACAAAATCAAAAAAAGTGATGAAAGGGAGGCGCAGATATTCAGAAAATCACTTGAAAAGCAGGGGTCAGAAATTCAGAAAATACTTTCAGAAGTGCAGGAAAGGCAGAAAACGTGTAACAAACCGTCAATATTATATAAAAAAAGTTTGATGTTAATTTCGCGCGACCCGGTGAAATACGGATCAAACCCGGAACCCGGACACAAACCTGTAAAACCCGGAACCTCTGGGTCAGATCCGAAGAGGTGGCAACCCTACTTTTGACGCAAATTTAAATTTTCATAGTGCAGTAAGTTACTTCAATTTTGTTAATAAACAGGTGTTTATTAACAAAACTAATCAGTGATCTCAGCTCTACAAAAAAATCTATAGATTTAAACTTAAAACACAACACAGAAAAAAAACCTTTTAAGTTCTTCAATATTAAACTTTTCATCCAAATTAGTCATTTCACATTTGGCTCTAGCAATAACAGCACACTTTTTATGGAGCATCCTAATAATAACACGATCTGCTTGATTTAATTCCTTAATGTTTTTCATAAGCTCTTCACATTCACACCCTTTCATATAATCACTTTTATCTTCTATTGTTTCCTCCATTATTATTCACATGGTTTTACACCCAACCACAAAGACAGTGATCGACAATCTAAACACTAAACGTGGATAATAACTTTGCAATTTGCAAGAAGTAATCAAGTTGGTGTGCTCCAATTCATAATTTCTCGAAAGATTATGATCCTTTAATGTCAAATGTTTAATGGCGTGAATATCTGACTTAAATTTTGACGTTAATTCAGTTAGTGTCAAATTTATGTTTCTATAGTTACTTCTTAATTATAAATTTACGCGTATTGGGTAGTAAACCTAAAAATTTATTGATATGAAACTCAAAATGTTGACTTGAAATTCATCGTCATATATTGAGACCAACATGAGTAATTAGATTTAGTCCCCCATCTTCTAGTAGAGCACTCCAGAATGCTGTCACTTTAAGGCGGCTGGAGGAAAACAAAGATTTTGACATAAGTGTTTACGTGATATTTTGTGTGTGAATGCGCTTAGAAGAACTGATAACATAATAATAGGTAATATATTTGAATAAAAATGAAATATAACGGCTAAAAACTACTATATCACTTGTTACTGCTACGGCAACCAAACTTTTTACCCTCCAGAGACTAATCTGATCAGCTGTTTTGGAGTGCTCTGTTTAATGACAAAACACTATCTTAGGTTAGGTTAGGTTAGTAAGTGTTTGGTTAGCAGAAGCCGAGCGAAGCGAGCTACCCATCTTCTAGTTTAATGACAAAACACTATCTTAAAACTCGCGCTAATATAACAATACCGCCTGTTTAGAATCATCGTACGTAAAACAAAACATGTGCGATGTGACGCGGTGTGATGCATGCGCAGTTGTGTAGCAACCTATCCCCTAGTTAGACCAGAAAACCAAATATCTCTTTACCCGTTGACACATACTTAAACAGGGAACCAGCTTAAAAAGAAATAGTAAACTCAGTGGCGGCTCATGACAATATTGAGTGGTAGGGCTAATCCCCTACTCTCCCCCATTTCACCCAAAGTTTTGAAGCAGCTCAGCTTGCAATAATTTGTTACCTCGTTTACCAATTTAACAAACACCGAAACAAAAATTTTAATGTAGATAAATTCAGTAGTAATTTAAAATAAAAATGCATTAAGTATTTATCGCGGGTACTTATCTGCTTAAATATGGATACTTAAATTAAATGGGAATGACTTACCAAAATCTCAGGTAGCAGGTTGTATTGTAAATCGAATACAATTTAGGATTGTTTAAAACATACCTGTTTTTGTCAACTCTTTCGTTGTCTTCTACAATTGCGTTTCTATAGGCTGGGTTAAAATATTTGATTTGCCAAACTAAAAACATTGTTCATATGTACCTTCGATTTCTCATGCCTTTTAATTTTTTCCCAGATGTGCAAGATACCGTTCAGATGTCCGTAATACCGTTCCTCGTCCATGTTAATTCTCCCCCGAATAAAATGCAAGGAAAATAAAAAACAGCTTGCTTTTCGTCGCATCCGCAAATCCAACTATTCTTTAAGTAAATGTTTCTATTAAATTTTCTTGTCCGTGTTTTAGAAGCAGAGGCAGAAACATTCTAAGTTTTTGAAATGTCTAAATCCGGTAGCGGTCTTCCCAGTTGTTTTATTTCGAGGGAATATGAAGAAAATGGTTTTTGAAATGGTTACTGATACTGTTCATTTCTAATAGTAACACAAAACAACACACACACCCACACACACACACGACACAGTAAAAAAACAGTATACACGCGGCGCTTTCTATATGCCACCGTAACTCAAACTAACGAGCCAACATATAGCTGGCTCCGCTTTAATGTAATTCTAGCGCATGGTCTGACCACCCGCACTTCCCGACAGCTCTCTACTACAGCCTACAAACTGTCTGAAAACGGAGCCAGTTTAGATTTGTCTCGCCTGCCTAAATAAATACAAAGCGTGCTTCGTCGCATCAAATGCAAGCCAATAGCGTTTCATATTTAAACAAGTGTATGTTTATTTGTATTTATCAGTATTTTTAAAGAAAATAAAAGCTGTTCATTGATTAATTTGTGATGGTGTTGCCATAATTTCGCAATGGTAGAGCCATGGCTCTTTGGCTCTACATGAGTAGCCGCCACTGGGTAAACTTATGAGAGAGTTAGTAGCTACTACTTTCTATGTACCGTAATAAATCAGGTAAATCTAATACAGCTGGATTAATAAATAAACTATACTTGAATTTAAAAAAAGTGTTCAATTCTATCGTATAGATATAGTTCTTTCTTGCTCATACACATATGAAATAAATATGAAATTGCTATGAAATTTTAAAGATCATTGGACTCTAAATAATTTTAATGTTTGATAGTCAATATATAATAATATTTATTAAATAAATAAATAATATTTATTAAATAAAAAGCACAATTGGCTACATATTTTACTACATAGTAAAAAATATACGAAAATATTCTAATAGTAAACAATATATACCTATTCTAAAAATACCATACAGAAAAAAGAAACAATAATGAAAAACATCATTTAAAATCTACATAATTAAGGAGATAACATTCAAAACGTAATTTGTCACACGAAATTAAAAATTGAGATATTGGTATCAGCTCTAAAGTCGCATTCAGAGCTCTTAAAACAATAGCCTATAGACTGTAGCTTGTACCCTGTTGATTGTAACATGGTAAGTCACAAGTTTATCAAATGGTAAGACCAGAGCCGTAGTAATGTTTTTAACGCCCTTGGCAAATACTTAAAATAGCGCCCGTTTTTTTTATCTTTTTTAATTTTATTTAAGGAGGGCATCATTTTATTTAAATAGAGAAGTGAAAATACAAGTGAAGACTTAAAAAACAAGTCCTTACTTCTAAAATACAAGTGATGATAAAAGAGGTTCTTCCTTCTAAAATACAAGTGATGGCAAAAAAGGTCTTCCCTTCTAAAATACAGGTGATGACGAAAAACAAAAACATCCTCCTTCTACTAAACTACAAGTGATGACAAAAAAAAAAAAAAAATGCCCGATGGCGCCCCTGGCACCTGCCCTGATGCCAGGGCGTTGGTACGGCTCTGGGTAACACATGCAACTGTTCAGACCTCTAAATTTAATACGTTGTTTCTTGTAGATTGTGGATAATTTTCTAAACTTATAGCTAGTGAATTGTTTTAATGAGACAGATATATAAACACATTGGCTATCTCAGTCTCAGTCTATCGGAGACACCGTGTATATTGTATTCCTTTATATAACCTAACAAAATGTCATCAACAAATCTTGCTCAAAATTACAAAGACGGACAGTAAATATGATCAATTTAGGTAATTAGGTTAGATTTAGTTAGTTAAAATCTAAGACAGCAGAATTATAAAAATGATAATACATAATAAACATTTTACAAAGCCATCGTAGTTGGTTTAAAGACACACAGATGTCGGACTATTTGTAACCCACTAATTTCTAACAGCTGTAAACGCTACGTAGAACGTTAAAACAATGTATAAAAACGTATGAACAACGTACAGTCTTTAGTGTATTAATTTAAGGAGCTCTGAATGCGGCTTTAGTTAAACGTATAAAATAAAATAATTAAATGAATCATAAACGTGTTTTGGTATCACCTAAAGAGCGCAAAAAAGACGTGTTGTTAAAAAAAAAAAAAAAAAAATTCAAAAATGCGTTTTTAGGATTTTGTATGTAAGACCACAAAAAACTCTTTCTGTCTATACGGTAGATATTATAGCCAAACGGCAGAAGGTTGAAATTTGGCATGCTTGTACAACTCTCTGACCCACATATAGGAAAAATATAGACTTCAAAAGAATACAGCGCGGTATAAATATAAGCAAATATGTATTTAATGAAAAAATAATTATTTGTAAAATTTTTGAGTAGGATATCAAATGAAACCTCTTAATGCGGGGATACACAAACAAATTTTAATTGTTTTATGAGATTTTCGATAAACTATGTAACATTTTTTTGTCCCCCACCCTAACTCCTAGACGGGGAGATCTAAAAATCTGAAAAAAATCTCCATAATGTACATTGCTGAGAACCGAAATAGTTCAACAGGAATTTTTGATCAGATTAGTTTTTAGAAATATATCGATATTTTTGTGTCGTTGAAAAAATAATTATTTTTTTAAAATTTATTGTGCGGTATCAAAAGAAATCTCTTAAGACGTTAATAATTAACGGAAAACAGTTATTTAAAATTTCTTTTATTTTAATACGATTTTTTTCCAAAATTGTTCTAAAAAAAATACACTCTCGCACCAGTAAACGCAACGGGGTTAAAGTAAAAATCTGAAAAATTCCAAGTATACTGCTCTAAACTGGAAATGTATGACAGGAATTTTTGATCAGATTTCGTTTTTGGAAAATATTGCAGTTTTTGTTTTTGACAAAATATATTATTTTTTTAATTCATGGCTAAATTATGGCCAATAATATTATGGCATTTTTGTATGTATGGCTTAAGTAGTGTGTGTCTTTTTTGTAATTAAAAATATAATCAAAAGATTTTAACAGCTGAGGACCGAATTTGGAACACATTGTTAATAGAACAAAAATATTCGTAGACATCCAGTATTATTAGAAGGTAATTTAACGTCCAAATTTTGAATATAGGTAGAAGTGGAAAATAATTTCACTCAGCTTTTTGGACAAGAAGCGTTTATTTTAACAAAACACAACGTTTCGCCAACAACATTGTTGGCTTCTTCAGGTGCTATAACAATAACATCATGATAGAAAACAATATTGTGCATTAATAACAAAATTTACCTATGTTAGTTAAACGTAGTCATAACAGACTGTACATCAATCATCTCCAAGGATGGTGAAATTGCAGAATACATAGATATTAAGTGTACTTGAAGGTAACAAAACATAGGAAAAACCAGGAGTAAAATTTAAATCAAATTTAGAAATATAGTGATCCAAAAATTAGAAACTATTGTTTGAATTTAACAGTGCAACTGAGACAAATAAACCATATAATTGTCCAACATTAACTTATATAATAAATATAATGAAAACAAGTTTTATCGCTGCATCAATATGACAGGCTGCGACACTACCCCCCCTAACTACTTGGTACGCACAAATCGACAGAGTTGACAGTGTCCCACCCTGTACAACATAACGCAACGGGGGTTATCGTTGCGTGGGGGCAATTATATGGTTTATTTGTCTCAGTTGCACTGTTAAATTCAAACAATAGTTTCTAATTTTTGGATCACTATATTTCTAAATTTGATTTAAATTTTACTCCTGGTTTTTCCTATGTTTTGTTACCTTCAAGTACACTTAATATCTATGTATTCTGCAATTTCACCATCCTTGGAGATGATTGATGTACAGTCTGTTATGACTACGTTTAACTAACATAGGTAAATTTTGTTATTAATGCACAATATTGTTTTCTATCATGATGTTATTGTTATAGCACCTGAAGAAGCCAACAATGTTGTTGGCGAAACGTTGTGTTTTGTTAAAATAAACGCTTCTTGTCCAAAAAGCTGAGTGAAATTATTTTCCACTTCTATCCAGTATTATGTTGACTTCTTACACTTATTAAATATCTACAAAACCCTGTTCAATTATGTGTTCAATTTTTTATTTTTGCCCAAATCTATAGGTATAATGATAATATCTTGTATTATAGATATTAAATATCTATAATACAAGAATAATATTGTTCGTTGATATCGTTTCCTTTCTTACAGCAGCAAAGAAACAACAAAACTTAAAATTTTTGGACCTGTAACCACAAAATCATATTATAAATGGAATACCTGTAATTTTCAAGGAAGGGCGATGTTGGTTGCCCATATGTTCGTTTCTATGTTTACTCAACCGGGAAAACGCATTAAAAAATAACACAGCCACCCTTTTTTGATTATTCTGCCTGATATACGTATTCCCCTATCTATTTATTAGAAAAGAATGCTGAATAATAAATGTATACTAAATAATAAATGTCTAGCAGAGATGACGAGCGGGACAGGAATGCAATAAAATGTTATAATTTCTTATTGTTAAGTTAATGTACAAGTTATGACTTCAACTATAATTCTGTCATCATTTGTTAGGTAATAAGAATAATTGGTTATTATATTATTTTAAAACAAAATTCTAATTTGGACGTAACTTATCATCTTTGAAATTTTCTTACCAATTACGCAATAATAAATATCATCATCAAGTTTATAGACTATTTATTCCATACGTTTAAGCGGAACCAACTGGAATTTTCATTTTCGTAAGTTGTCATGAGCTCTCTTTTTAACGATTGAAGAGGGTTTTTGCCAAATATAATGATCAAAACCCTCACTTAATCAGTAAAAATTACTAGAATTCAAAATCTGGTCCCCTTAAACAAAAAACACAGACTACAGGATGATATTAGTATTTAAAAAGGGCATAGCTGTTAATAGTTATTAACATTGCTAGATGCGTAAGTGAATTTTTTTGGCCGATGTGTTTTAAGGGCCAAGGCCCGTAAAGTCTCCCAGAACAAAATAGTTATTTGTGTAGCATGTTCAAAAAATAGATTTTTTCGACCGCATCTGAATTTAAAGGCCGAAAAAGATTTACTTTATGGCCGGTACTAGATGATTAAAAAGATCTGTTTTTGATATGGTCGCTCAAAAAAATAACTACACACAGTGGCGCAGCCAAGATTTTGTCTTGGGGAGGGCCGAATCAAATTTCCAGGGCACGCCGGCGACATACGGCCCTCAACCTCATTTTTTGTGGCCCCTGAAGCGGTAACCAAAATAACTTGAGCTTATTTAGGGGAAAAATATATTTAAAAATGTAAAATATACTCTCTGCCCCTCTTCTGTTTATAAAAAAATGACAAGAAACCCTTCGGGATATTTAAAGTTCCGTCACTGCTTATCTTTTCTTATGTAAAATAGACTGCGACCTAAATCAGTTAGACACCCCTGCTGTTGGATATTGATGTTTGTATCAAATAATAATTTCATTATTTGTTGATAAAAAATGTAATTGTTAATCCATGTATCAAAAACTTTCACTTGATTTTTTCTTCGATAAATACATATTTATTTATATTTTTCGCGGGATATATTTTTGAAGTCTCAATATTTCTCTTAGTTATGTTCAGTTCTCTAAATCAGCCGCTTGACCACAATTTGTACCGAACGAACAGACTCACGTGACGGAATAAGGATTTCTTGATTATACCTACGAAAACCTAAAAATAACATGAAAATATGCATTTTCTGTTAATTTCAACACTAATCATAATAAAATATAGCTTATTATTATTGAAAAATACATAAGTTATTTTGATGTACGATTATGATAAATTTGTTAAATTTTCATTTCATTGGACCTTCAGAGAGGGCTTGTGCCCCCCCTCTGAATAGGCCACTGTTGTTCAGTGCAACTTATATCAGTTCTTTTTGTGTGTAAAACATCATAATTTCAAAAATACCTAAGAAGATATTGATATTCACATTTATCTACAAAATAAAACCAAATACCGATTTTAAGAGCGCGATTGTCTCCAAAACTACTCTCTTTATTATATTTCTACTATTTCTACTCTATTTCACGTTTGAGGTGTCATTATAAAATTACATTCTGAAGGTTATACCGAAGTCAGATTTCCACTTTATCTTATCTGAATCAAGTAATTAGTTGTTTAAAACAGTTTTATCATTTGAATGGGCGAATATTTTAGTCGATGTGTCAGGGGGAAAAAGGATCAACGCTCCCCTTCATATAATTCGTTAGAGCATATTTGGAAAGTGATATATTTTCACTTGAACAATACTTATGTCACTTTATCAAGAGTAGGCAATCTTAAAAAAAATGTTTATTTACACAAAAAAAAAAATTCTATATTATTGTACAATGAAAAAATTTAAAAATTAACTACTGTTGTGGTTAACAAATTTTATCTTCAATTCTTCGAGCAGCGCCGTGTAATCTGCTGGTCCTGGGAGCCCCCCCCCCCATTGGCTGCGCCACTACACATCACAGAACAATAGACTTCTACGCATCGTTCAATGTATTATATGTTTTCTATGTGAATAATTGTATAAATGAATGTGTTATATTGTTTATATGCATTAAATTGTCAACTTTATTGTGCATATATTGTATAAATCAAGGAAAAAAAGTTAAAAAGTGGGAAAAGTGAAATTAAAGAGGCGGCAAATATTGCTTGTGCTTCATTGTTATCTGAAAAATCAAAAATTAGATACATCAAGCATTTGAACTGTTTTCGAAGTGGCGTTCGGGGAAAAATGTCGAAATTACTGAAAATATTATATTGGCATATTTTCAAGAGAGATCTACAATTTTAAAGTCACCAGCAAGTTTAGGGTGTGAATATTCAAAGCTGAAGTTGACAATTTCAATAATAAGAAATCAAGATATTTCAAAGTGGCTGACTGCGTTTTTCAAAAGAAAGAACGATGGATATGAACCTAAAAAATTTAAGATATTTACAAAAAAAGAAATTGCTAAATATTTGGTTGAAGCTTCAGAAGTTACATAATTATATTTTTTGGGAGGTAGGGAAATTGATATCTTTTCAATTTTCTTTCTTAATAATTTTGTCCTGGTCGCAGAAGGGGATGCAATGAGCAATTTTTAACCTCATGAGTAGGGAACGAGTCGGCCGAAAGTAACTGGTCAATTTTTTCCTCAATGTTCCCGACCACATAGGGGTAGTTTTTAATTTTCTGGGAAATCACAATTTTAGATATTTTTCAATATTTTTAGTGATTGAAACGAACAAAATGTACTCTCAGGGTTAGGGGCAAGACCACCAAATACAGACAAGCGGTTTTGGGCTTATCTGACAACATCGTTACAGGTGACGAAACTTGGATTTATTCATATGAACCGGAAACTAAGCAACAATCCACTGTTTGGGTCTTCCAAGATGAACCGAAACCTACAAAAGTTGTTAGTTCACGAAGCACTTCCAAGAAGTTCCTTTCCTTTACTTTAGAGGTTTATAGAACAGTTAATGCTGAATGGTATCCAACAATTTGTTTTCCAGAAGTCATCGACAAAACCAGGAAAAGCAAAAAAAAAAAAAACATCGCATAATTCTTCATCATGACAATGCAAGCTCCCACACAGCACGTCAAACAATTGATTATTTGAAGGAGAAAAACATCGAATTAATGTCGCATTGCCCGTATTCACCTGATTTATCCTCTAACAACTTTTTTTTGGCCCCCAATGTCAAACAAAAAATGCGTGGACAGCGATATTCATCACCTCAAGAATGTTGAAGCCTTCGAAATCCATGTTTTTGAGATATCAACTTCAGAGTGGAAAAAATGTTTCGAGAATTGGTTTGAACGCATGCAAAAGTGTATAAATCTTAAAGACGAATATTTTAAAAAGCAATAAAACAGTTTGTCCAAAAAAAATTTTTTCTTTCTTACTTTTTGTAAAAACTTAAAATGTAGCTCTTGTATATAAGCAGATCAGGCGTATAAGCAGAAGCAACAAAAAAAAAATCTTAAAGGGCTCAAAAGCCAAAATTATTTCTTGGGGCGGGCTCACTTTCAATTACAAGACAAATGTGTCCCTTAAAAACGTGTTTTTTAAGTGCTTGGGAGGGGGCTCAAACCCGTGAGCCCTACTGGCCCTAAAAATTCTGGGGCCCCTCCACAACACGGGCCTTTAACTACTGCGCTGCTTTAAGTTCATGAAAACAAAGTTCAAGTTCAGTATTTTCCAGTTTCGTACATTCCTTTTTATTCGTGAACGCAGTTAAGTACAATTTAATTATTTTATTTGTAATGTAAAATATCTGGTATTTAAAAGCATCGGCGGTTAATATTGCGCAAGAGTTATGTGAAAGGCAAGTGGTCTTGGAAAGATGTTATAGATTTAAGTGTAGACTTTTTTTGTTTGAAATAAATTTGCTGTGATGTCGAACAATATCACTATTAACATTAGAAAGTTCTTTTCTTCCTCTTATAAAAACATTAATATATAGCAGACAATTTGATGTTAATATTGACAGACCAGTGAAACTTAATTTCTCTAATTTGAATCGGTTATTTTCGAATACCCTGAAGTACGTTTTTTGCTCATTTGAGGCAAATCAATTTGGAATGGTAACCATTCCAAATGGGATTGGCTAATTTTTTATTTTCCATTACAATGTCGATTTGTTTTTATAGAAAAATCTTTCCTTAATAAAAAATACAACAGAGGAAGAGTATATTTTAACAGTTTAATAGTGCGGTTTTGTAATCTACGTGTCTTTAAAAGGTAAGATTAATAAAATTTCTCTTCTTTCTTTATCTCTTTCTATGCATTATCAGTGCAATTGCCTTCTGGGCTTATACTAATCCTCCATTTTGTTTTGATAAATGTTGGCTCTCTCCGGATGTCGTATGCCAGTACTCACTAAATCGTCTGTCAGCCAGAGCTATGCCAAATACTTCGTAAAAGTATTTCAAATACCAAATCAAAGGTGAACTTTTGCCTAGGCAAACTAGACAGCTAGGGTTGCCAACATTGCGCCGATGCTGACCCGAAGAAAAATAATTATGATTGGAGGGGGGCAATATTACAAAATTAAATATTTATTATTTAAGGTAAATAATAATTATAGTTGATAGATAATGGGATTCGGACCAGTCAGAAAATAAAACGAATTTATTAACTTCGCTGACGTTTCGATTTTAATTTAAATCTTCATCAGAGCTTAGTTAGTAGTCTGAGTTCAATGACCGGACAATATGATGTGTTTTTTATTAATTTTAAAATTGTTATTTTATATCGTGACTATTAACTAAGCTCTGATGAAGATTTAAATTAAAATCGAAACGTTAGCGACGTTAATAAATTTGTTTTATTTTCTGACTGATCCGAATCCCATTATCTATCAACTATAATTACTAACTTACGGACGTAACTCATCTAATCAAGGTAAATAATAATATTATTAATATATCTAAACAGTTTAACAATCATAAAATAAAATTATAAATTTTATAAAATATTTGCATTCACAACATAAAATTAAAAAATTTATGTGAAGTGTTAATATTCACACATTTCAGGGTTTCGCAGGTATATAATAAGTGAAGGCGGTATGCTGAGTGTGTAGGACAAATTTTACTTTATAGTAATCACGGCAAAATGAACGATATTTTTAAAATAATTTATCGTCTGTTAATCATATAATAAGACTGGTTATTAAATTTACGCTCTTAAAAATTAAATACAACATTTGTCAAAAAATAACTAGAATTTTGACAAAATAATTTCAACATAATAAAAATGCAAAAAAAAAAACAGAAAAAATAAGATTCACTCCGTACTCGAACTCGAAACCCTTCGTTTTCCAGCTCATTTTAGCAGTGCTCTAACCTATTTCGCTATCGCACGCTTTGCATGTGAGTGTCTTACATTGGTATAACTTTTGTACTTTGTGAACCAAAAACCACAAAAAATGCGTCATTTTCCGAAAACATAAACTGATCAAAAATTCCTGTTGTACTATTTCGGTTCACACCAATATACATTACTTAGAATTTTTTTAGATTTTTAGTTTAAACCATCTGGGCTACAGGGTGTGGGACAAAATTGTTTTTGCACAATTTTGGCAAAAATCGCATCAAAATAATTTATTTTGCAAAAATAAAAATTTGATCGTTAATCCACGTACTAAGGGCTTTCATTTGATACCCTCTCAGAATTTAAAAAAAATATTTTTGTTTTCGATGAGCACATATTTGTTTATATTTTTAGGGGGGTATGTTTTTTAGATGTTTTAGTATTTTTCCTATGTGCGGGTCAAAGAGTTGTATAAGCATGCCAAATTTCAACTCTCTAGGTTTAGCCGTTTGGCTACAATTTTTACCGAACAGACAGACAGACAGACAGACAGACAGACAGACAGACGGACAGACAGACAGACAGACAGACAGACAGACAGACAGACGACAAAATGACGGTATAAGGGTTTTTTGGTCATACCTACAAAACCCTAAAAACAGATGTGTCACAAGTTACAGGAGGTACATACATAGACTATGAAGATAAGGAACTAAATTTTTATTAAAGAATAAGAATATTATTTTCTAAAATTATATTTCTTGTCACTTTGTGATTCCAAAGCGGGGATTACAGTGCAGCAAGTTGCAGACTTTGTACTTTACTAGAGTTAACCCGAAGAATTTTACTGAGAACCCGGAGCCTGAAGATTGGTTGCCAAACCCGGAGTCTCCGGGTCAAAATGACTATGTTGGAAACCCTATAGGTAGCTGAAAGAAACAGAAAATAATTTGAAATGAAATTTACTTTATGAAAATTATAAATTATAATGTATAAAAAAGTATAGTTGGTACGTGTCTATTTTAAGTCTGCTTCTCTATTTTCTAAAGTAAAAATGTGTTAAATAAATAAAAAGATACAAGTAAAGTTTGTTTTTAACTAAATTACCAAAAAGGGGGGCCCGACTCTGTAACTTTCTAGGGGCCCTGGATCTGTAGTCCGGCGCTGTACCAAATACCGAGCAAAGTATTTGAAATAACAAATAATATTAGTCATTTTTAAAATGCTTTAAATGTATTTGAATTACTAGAAGTATTTGAAATACGAGGGAATTATTTGAAATACTAGTAAATATTTGAAATATGTACTAGGGAAATATTTGAAATGGGTACTAGGGCAATATTTGAAATAATAGGGAAATATTTGAATTATTAGGAAATATTTGAAATACTAGAAAAATATTTGAAATACTAGGAGATATTTGAAATACTAATATTTTCAGACAACTAATATCAAATACAAATACCACGGAGAAAGTGTTTGCAAATCCAAATATTAGATCATCAAGGATAGGTAGAAGTAAGAAATAATTTCACTCAGCTTTTTGGACAAGAAGCGTTTATTTTAACAAAACACAACGTTTCGCCAACAACATTGTTGGCTTCTTCAGGTGCTATAACAATAACATCATGATAGAAAACAATATTGTACAATTAATAACAAAATTTACCTATGTTAGTTAAACGTAGTCATAACAGACTGTACATCAATCATCTCCAAGGATGGTGAAATTGCAGAATACATAGATATTATGTGTACTTGAAGATAACAGACCATAGGAAAAACCAGGAGTAAATTTAAATTAAATATAGAATTATAGTGATCAAAAAATTAGAAACTATTGTTTGAATTTAACAGTGCAAACTGAGACAAATAAACTATATAATTGTCCAATATTAACTTATATAATAAATATAATGATAACAAGTTTTATCGCTGCATCAATATGACAGGCTGCGACACTCTCCCCCCTAACTACTTGGTACGCACAAATCGACAGAGTTGACAGTGTCCCACCCTGTACAACATAACGCAACGCTAACCCCCGGAATCATGAAATTTTCACCACTACCAACTCAGTGGAAAGAACCAGAATGAATTAATTGAGTTCTGGAGCAATCATACAATTCGACGTATCAATCCCTCAAAACAGTGGTACGTACAAAGTAATGAGATAAAGGTACCTCAAACGGTATATCAAGTCCAAACCCCAAAAAACCCTTAAGGATCCCTACATCCAATTTTTAAATACAATATGAAATTGCAAAAATAATAAATTTTAAACCGGTACAGACACCGGGAAACCCTAACAGTAACAGTTGGAAACCCAGAAAGATATAGAGTATTAGATCTTAATACAGTCCGACGTACTCAATCCCCAAAATCGATGGTACGCACAAGGATCTTGTGGAGAGAGTACCCCAAACTGTATATTGGACCCAAGAACTCTACTTATCCGGAGAATCCAAACCGAACTGCCTAACACATGTTAAATGATATTACTACGTTAAATTTACTAAAAATTTTGATTTTGTGGAGATGGAAGGAAAGAACCACAAGGTAAAATGGATATTGTTCAAGTTAACTCGCCAAACTCTTCAAAATTCTGAAAAAACAGATTAGTCATATTGATGCAGCGATAAAACTTGTTATCATTATATTTATTATATAAGTTAATATTGGACAATTATATAGTTTATTTGTCTCAGTTTGCACTGTTAAATTCAAACAATAGTTTCTAATTTTTTGATCACTATAATTCTATATTTAATTTAAATTTACTCCTGGTTTTTCCTATGGTCTGTTATCTTCAAGTACACATAATATCTATGTATTCTGCAATTTCACCATCCTTGGAGATGATTGATGTACAGTCTGTTATGACTACGTTTAACTAACATAGGTAAATTTTGTTATTAATTGTACAATATTGTTTTCTATCATGATGTTATTGTTATAGCACCTGAAGAAGCCAACAATGGTGTTGGCGAAACGTTGTGTTTTGTTAAAATAAACGCTTCTTGTCCAAAAAGCTGAGTGAAATTATTTCTTACTTCTACCTATATTCAAAATTTGGACGTTAAATTACTTTCTACTATCATCAAGGATGAAATTTGTAGAAATAAAGGCAAAGTTGGTTGATAACTTACAAATATAAGGAATTATTTTATTCATCAAAGTATGCACCCATATTGTCTATACACTTTTACCATTTAAGCGGCAGGTTGTTCAGGCCGGTGATATGAAACCCTGGCGGACGAGAATCAATGAATTCCTGGTAGGGCAGTTTTACAGCATTGTCGGAATTAAACTATTTTCCTATTAAAAAGTTGTCCAAATTGCGGAAGAAGTGGTAGTCAGTGTGGGCTAGGTCTGGTTAGTATGGAGGACAGTGTAGAATCCAAGGAGGTCCCCGGGAGGGTTTATCCCCCCCTCGGGTGATAAAAATTACCCCCCCCCCCCGGGAAAATTTTCAGTTATAGTTACAGTTCTGTAGTAGAATATTATCTAGTACAAAAATATCGAAAACAATAAAATATCGAAACAAAAAGTATCGAATACTAAAATATTAGTATCAAAAGAAATTAATCGATACTGTCTGAATAGCGAAAGTGACCGGTGCGGCAGAGGAGAATATTCCAAGGATAATTCAAATATTAGGTCTATTCATAAGGTTTGTTTCAACAGAGTTCAGAATCGGAACGGAATCACCTAGCGCTTGCGCACTTACAAAAAAGCGCTTCAACAGAACTTTTGAGTTCCCTTCTGATTTCATTTTAAACGCTTTTTTGTAAGTGCGCAAGCGCTAGGTGATTCCGTTCCGATTCTGAACTCTGTTGATACAAACCTATAGGCGTATAGTCTATTAAATGTTAATATCGAGAAGAAAAATAATTCAAAATATATAGAAATTACTTAAAACTTTACTATTTCTGCTACCACCGTCCTAGCAAAATATATTTATTAATATATTATTTAATAGTGACAGCAATAACAATGTTTAATTCAAGACATCAAAACAACCACAATTCTCGTATTATAGGTACGTTCCGCCCTGAAATGATATGCTACTTAAGATAACAAATCCAGAATTACAATGTATTATTGCCCCCAATAAACATAGATAAAGGCGCTGAAATCTCAATTGTTCAATTGGTTATAAACGTATAGCACGTATTGAAGAAAAAGCGCTTGTTACTAAAACGGTTAATACAATAATATTGTGCGTAATATTTCCAGAAAAATTATATTTATATGTAAGTATTTAAAAAATCTTTTTCGCGCCCCAATTCTTGTTCATGGACCCCCCCCCTGAAGAAAGACATATGTATTCATTATACTAACTTCACCACCGGCTCATATAGTTTCCCCCCCGGAGAAAAATGTCTGGATTCAACACTGATGGAGGATGATGAAGAAGTTCCAACTCCAATTCCTGTAGTTTTGCCACAGTCATTTATGCAGTGTGTGGTCTATATATTGCATCATTTCGTCCAGTTGGTTGCAGTATATTTCTGCTGTGATCGATGAGACAGGATTTTTTTTGTTTTTTTTGTTTTTACGGTAGGTACTTGTACGAAATTTGGCGAACCAATTGGATATTGTCTGCTGCGTAGTAACACTAGAGCCAAATACACTATTAATGTTTCGCGCGGTCTGCGATGCCGTAGATCCACGTAAGAACTCATACTTCATAATAGTGCGAATTTCTGACCGTTCCATTTTCAACATAATTAATTTAAAAAAATGTTTTTGATATTTTTTAGAGCATACAATGATTTCTTTAAACAGGAGAGATGTGTAACTTTCCAACAAAAAAAAAAAAAACTAAAATATTAAGCCAATATCAAATAATAAGCTGTTAAAGTTGGCTAATATTATTAACTACAAATTTCATCCTTGACAACCTCATACCAACAGCATTTTTTGTTTTAAGCTGTCAGCTGTTTTTTGTGAAATTCTCCCACTAGCCGGCAGATCTTCATCCTTCCTTATTCAATTTCTTTTTTTCTGTTTGTTCTTCTTCATGTGCCATATCTGCAACGAAAATTAGCTACGTGCAAACTGAAATATACCAATATCTTTTAAACCAAACCTTTTCCTGGGATTTTCAGACAGATTCTTTTTTTTTCCTACTGATCTTGAACCCTATGCCTGTCGTTGATTTCATAAGAAGAATGATATTACTCGTTCCCTATAATATGTCTAATATACTCGAGCTTGGATAGTGCACATCAGGTCAAATTCGATGTTTAGGTTTTAGGGTTTCGTAGATACATATAACCAAGAAGCCCATCACTCGTTTATCTGTCTGTCTCTATAGAAACAATAATAAGACGTTGAAAAATACATCCCTAGAAAATCATAAATATATATATATATATATATCGAGAAAAAAAAAAAATTTTATAAAGTTCGGAGTAAGGTATCAAATGAAAATTCTTGATAGGTGGATAAACGAACAAAATTATTTCTCTAAGGGTATATAGATCTTTGACCCACATATAGAAAAAATAATAAGACGTTGAAAAATACAACCCACGAAAATCATAAATACATTTTTATCTATCGAGAAAAAAATATTTTTTTATAAAATTCTGAGTAAGGTATCAAATGAAAACTTTTGAATTTTTGGGTCGCTTGAAAAATAACACAGGTCAACAAAAAAAATATTTTTTTGGAGTCTTTATTTTAATGACTATTTTCTGATTCTTTATATCGAAAAATGACTAAAACCTTCGTTTATTTTTGAAAAACTTTGCTTTTGTACATTTGACAAAGATCAATATATATTTATTTATTTTTCTGACCATATAAGGAAAAGCGCGTTATATTAAGTAAGGGTGGGGACGACCGGGTGGAAAGCAAGTGGCATTTCACTTACGTGGGTCATAGTCGGTATGCGCATGCGCATTGCAGCGATACAACGCATTTTGTGTGGCGGCAGATCCAAAAATCGCGTCAAAAAGTTGTAAATACGAGGTAGATTCATGCTGCTATATTTGCGGCGAATTTTGTCAAAACAAAAGATTGGTTGGATTTCTGATGGGAATGCATCCCATCAGAAATCCAACCATCTTAAAATCCCCTATCACTGGCCAGGTATACTCATTATACTTTAAACTCTCAAGCACCTTTTTCACACTTTCGTAATTTAATTTGAGCATTACGGAATGAGAGAAAGGAAGAGTTGGAAATTTATTTCCATTGTGAAGAAGGAGAGCTTTTAAACTTTTTGTAGAAATGTCTATGAAAAGACGCCAGTCTGAAGGAATGCATGAGATTCCGACCGCCTTGCATAGGCGGTTATACTAAATATCCTTGCTACCGTTATTTTTGTCGGACAACAAATAAAGAAAATAATGGCCAGTGACGAATTTTCACAGATACTCAATACTCATTAAAGGAAAGCCTGAAAGCAGTGGTTCATGGTTTTCTCGGAAACAACAGAGCAGACAATTACAAAGAGCTTATTGCAACTATGCTTGATAACTTTAAACTCATGGATTGCAGAATGTCCCTTAAAGTGCATATGTTACAAGCGTACTTGGACCAATTTAAAGATAACATGGGAGCCTATTCGGAAGAACAAGGTGAACGTTTGCATCAAGACGTGATGGACTTTGAACGTCGTTATCAGGGGCAATACAATGAGAGTATGATGGGAGACTATATTTGGGGGCTAATACGAGAAAGTCCATATCACAGAAGAAATACGAAAAATAATTATTTCTAAACTTTTTTATATATTCTGTTACAGTAGTTGTTTGTTTCGAATGGTTTTCTTGTAAATAAAACTGATTCAAATTCATAACAAAAGTTTGTATTATTTTTACATACAATAAAGGTCTGAAAAAAGGGAAATTTTCTTAAAATTTGTAATTTCATTCTAATTGCTACAAAAGCAAACTTTTTCGGGTAAAACTATTTTTTGTTTAACTAATAATGTAGAAGAAATAAAAATCAGATATGCAGAACCCAGACTCAAAATTCCTGTTGACCGGTGTAATTATACCTTAAAAATTAAAATTAAAACTCTTCAATTTCAAAAAACTTTTTATTTTGATTATTGACAAAATATTAAAAATCTTTATAATATATTACAATTAAATATACAGGTGGTTGATATTATATTACTAATGAACGACCTTTTTCTTATTGAAGATATGGTATATTGTTGAATTTGAAAGTTGCTTAATACTACATGATCTATAATATACTATATTTAGAAAAATAATTGACTAAGTAATGTTTTAAACAACAAAATCTTTCACTCTCATAGAAATTAGTTGAAACATGTACGTTTCTCATAAAAATGTATGTAAATGTATTTCATTGTAAATGAAATTCGGAGTATTTCTGTGAAATAGGAACATTTTATAAATATTTTCTGTGAGACATGATCCTATTATTAAATGTTAAAACTTGTTAAAGCTTGCTATAGACTATCATATACGAGAGTTATTTGATTATCTATGAAAAATTTTAATGGAATGCCCTATATATTTTTACCTAATTTGAAAGCCACATAAATTAGTTATACAACTGTGCCACACAAATATTATTTTGATGTCAAATAAAGGCTCAAATAATAAATAAATACAATAAGTAGGTTACGATTTTAAAAACTAGATAATAATAACAATTAAATAAATTATTAAACAAATTATGATGTAAGTAAATTGTTTTTGTACGACTATTAAAAAACTGTACTATATTTCACTTATTTTTGTGCGTAAAATGGGTATTTATGGTGACTGTTTATGAGAAAAAATCTTATAAGCGTTTCATTATGTCACATTTTCCATAAGCATAATACATCAGCTAATGGGGGCTTATCCATGGACTTATATGAGCTTATGGGGGCAACAGAACCATTTCCAAGACTCTAGGCGTGTCCGTGAAGTCCGAAGAAGAATCGAAGAATGCACTGAAAACAATTAAAATAAATTCGTGAATTCATAAATTCAATTCTCAACAATTAAAAAATCTTAAATTCTCTAGTTTTTTTTTTTTTTTTTTAATTAGAGATAGAAAATGTATGTGTATATAAATAATTGTTTATTTTTTCTATTTAAAGACAGTCGTAGAAAAAATACTGTGTGTAATTCATGCATAAAGCGTCTATATTTCACTCATGGGATTGCTGCACTCGTCTACGGCTCGTGCGATCAATCTTCCCATTCGTAAAAAAAGTACTAAAACAACTACAGAGTGATTATTTAATGGCGAGACGACGTCACTGGAAGTTTTAATAATTTGCCGTTTCATACACATCGTAGCAGGCGATTATGCGCGCCTTTTTTTCTTCATAATCAAATCTTCTTCAAGGTTATTATAATCATAGTATTCACCAGTATTTCTGCTAGGAGGCACGTAAAATTCGGTGACGTCGTCTCGCCATTAAATAATCACTCTGTATTTATGTTGTTATATAAGCATCAAAGTATCATTTAGATTAACAAAACGTTTGTTCCAACAGAATATATAGTTTTAGAATAATTTTAACTAGTGTTGGAACGAGTTAGAACCGTTGCGAATTTGGATTGCTTATCCTAACCTATAAAATCACGAAATCAAAACAACATCTGTTAATAAACATTGTTCCTAGTATTTTTAAACTAAAAAACTGGAACTAATGGAAGCATTGGATTACATTTGGAAATCTTTTTTGCCGAAAATGTCTTTCAACAAAGACCCTTTCCTCGTTGTTTGGTCATTTTATTATGTTGTTAGAATTGTTGCTCAAGAAATATGGAATTTGGACTATTATTTTTTGACTTTCCAAACTACTTTTGGAAATATCAAACCTATCTGCTACATCTTGAAAACTTACAGTCTGATGGCCAATATACCACAGAAATATAAGAAGTTGATCCTGAGCACTTATTTTACCATTTTGGCCAGAATGGTACTTATAGTATTAACATGCTTCAAAACTTGCTGCTAGTGGTTCAATAACATATCTACTAAGTCGAAAATGTTCCAAAAAAACCTGATCACTATATTGTAGCACTATCATCAGTAGATAATTTTCATTGTTTTGTCTTATTTCAACAATAACATCATTCAAGAATTCTCCATCATTATCACTTTCGCTTGAAAATCCTGACAAATCATAAAAATCACTGTCTTCTTCCATTACTACTATTAATTTAATCAAACAAAATCAAGTGAGCTTAGATAACACGTTAAATTTATTCAGAAAATCTTGTAAAATTCTGGGACTTTAAAAACGATTCAGAATTAGTTCAGAACACAATTCGCTCGTTCTTGGAACACTGCACTATAAGTTCAGAAATTTTAAATCGACTTGTTGGAAGGCTAAAATCGTTTTGCGTAAACTCAGTAAAGTTCTGAACTTTTGTTGGAACAAACCTACTATTTCATAGATTTATTATCTATTATTTTAAATTCGTAGCCTACTTAATACATTTATTTATTTTCTATTTGAGCCTTGTTTTTATTTAAATGCTTTTGCTACTGAGTGAGGTCAATTCCATTTTATTGAAAATTGGAATTGACCAATACTAGGACTGAAAGGGGATTTGAACCCGAGACCTTAGAAACGCAGGGCATCTGTGTTACCACTTCAATACGCCGGTCGGCATTTAAACTTTTATTTTATATCACAATGACATTTGTATAGCATGGTTGTATATCTTATTTTGTGCCTTTCAAATTATGTAAAAATATATAGTGCGTTTCATTTTAATTTTTCATAGATTGAATATCTCCCGTATTTGTTAGACAATTCTTATCATTATTATTTTAATAGACATTTATTATATGATAGATCTTAGGTATGTTCGATTTGCACCTTCGCGTTATGCTGCTAAACGCTAGCAGTAAAACGCTGCAGTTATCAGTTTACTGCTAAAAACTGGTAACATACAGCCAGTTTAATTTTCTGTTCGATTTGTTTATACGTAAAGAATAAGAAGTACATCTGACGTAAATGTTAAATGTAAGACAGATGTCAGATAACTTTCTAGGTTAAGAATCTTTTTACGATTTGATTCAGCGACTATCTTGTGTGTCGAAAGGGTGAAAATTATTAGATATATTTAATGGATCTTGAAATATTATCAGATCCAGAATCATCTGCAAACAGCCGCAAGAAATAATCCACAAGAGAAGCAGCTGTAACTTTTTCGCAGTAGCGTCATAAACTGGTGTAAATTGCGACAAATCGAACAGATTTGCAGTTACTGCGAAACAAAACGAACAGATTTTTTTGACGCAGCAGTAAACAGTAACTGCAAATGTGCAAATCGAACACACATATTGTAACACTTGTTCATTAAAAAAAAAAACTCGCAGCCAGAAAATTAACGTATGTCAGTTGTGTTGACGTTCGTTATACATAACCTCAACTATTGCTGTAAATACTTGTAATAACTATTACTTTATTATAAATATTTCATTTAAAATACTGCAGTTAAGCAAGTTTATTAAAAATTCTAGTTATTTGCTATTTGTTTACATTTTATAGTTTGGATTTTATGAGTGCAAAGACATATTTTCATAAAAATTCCAAAACCAACTAAAATTTTTTGATGAATATATGCTACAGTCTGTTCCAAACGGTTAAGCGGAACTAGATTTTGCAATCTAGTTACTTTCATCGTTTAAATCGTGCCTTTCGGTCGTTTTGTTTAAGCTTTGTAAATCATACTTACAATTAACATTTTTTGGTTAAGGTTAATATCATTTTAAAATGTCATTTTCTTTATATTTTGATTTTTTGTGTCATTCTTAATACAAATTTCCTATTTATTTATTTTTTTATCATTAAAATATCTAAAAAAAATATTTAATTTTGACATATGTCATTCTTTTCCATGGTTTCATTGTTGGAATTTTAAATTTTGACATCCCAACGTGAAAAAAGAAATAACCCAAGCAGGGTCCCTTCTCGTGACAACCTAAAAGAACTAAATTCCCATTTAGTTCCGCTTAACCGTTTGGAACAGACTGTAGACATCAACTAGTAGCAACTTTCGAATTAAACGTTATATCCTATCTTCAACAGTAAAAAAGTTGTGAACTGGGTAATGTAAAAACAACCAGAATTGATAGCATCTGTTTAATTTGGACAAAATCCATCAGTTAATTGTGGAATAAATAAAACTGTTAGAAAAATTTGCCCAATCATTTTTGGTAATTTTAAATGTTGTAATTCATTTGGCCATCAGAAAATATGATTTTGAATAGTGTGAACGACATTGTATATATCTTTCCAAACTTAAGTGATTTGCTCAGTAATTTACACAACTAGCTTGTGGAAGGTCATTATTTTGAACAAACGATATTCTTTACTAGCCTAATGATACTCTTATTGTCCGATTTCAGAAACGGAGTTTAACAATATTAATTCGTTCTAATTTTTCTGAGTCACTATAATAAAAACATAATGCAACACGTATCTGATAAGCCGTAAGCTACTGACTAATCTCTGAGCATTAGTCTTACTATGAAATTCTTGGATTTCTTGAGATTATTAACGTTCATGAAATTCACAGAAATCGATGTAATAATTTACCAATACAATAGTAACCTTGCCACACACTTTAAAGTATTGAAATAGAAGTTATGATATAATATCATGATAGAAGAGATAATTAGTCGGAAGTAACATAGTATTGTAAGTAGCGTAGGCGTTTGCTTTACAACGGATTTGTTATACAGGTACTCCTCACTTAACGACCGAGTTTCGTTCTTACGAGTAGGTCGTTAAGCGAATTGGTCGATAAGCGAGGAGCTTAATCGTTTTTGTTTATTCTGAATAGGGATGAACAAAACGAATTACACAACATCAGCAAAAAATATAAAAATGATGTACCAAAAAATTAAAGTTTATTCATAAAAAAGACATGCATACGAGGGTCATCTCAAATGTAAGTTACGCTATTTAAAAAAAATAAATAAATAAAAGTAAAAAAATTTAAAAAAAGCCTTAATGTAGTCTGGAGGGGAGCCAACCATAGGGGTAAATACAATTTAAAAGTGGGCCACGAGTAAGTACAGGTTGAGACACACTGATTTAAAGCATAATATTCAAGATGATGAAAAACTCTTCTTAAATCACATTTGCCGGAGGATTAGTCATTAAGTAATTATATACATGTTGTAGATTTACTTCATTTATTCCATTAACTTAGCAAACTGACCGCTTTTTTTGGATAATTATTTAAATAGGTAATATTTCATAAATATTCATTTTATGCCAGAAAAAAGTATATCTAGTGTACCATTAATGCCTGGATAATAACTATAGTCTCGAAATCCTGGTATTCGGGTTCTGGGGTTGAAATTCCTTGTTGGAAAAACGTTAAAGTGCAATAGACTTGTAGAATGATATTAAGTTAATGATTTTTAGTACTGAAACCTCAAAGAATAGCAATCAGAAAATATTATGAAGCAAAAGAAAATAATAATATCTTATTACATATGAAATGTATTAATTATTAAATATTAAACTGTTTCAAATGCAGTCCTTTAATGTTGTAGCTGGACACAGGAATGTATTATAATCATGCTCATTACATTTTCATTTTTGGTAATTTTTAAAACAGATGATCAAAATATAAAATGATATAAACAACAAACTTTATGTTTGACAATATTAGCAAGAGATAACATGAATGCATGAATATCCATGCCCTCGAGAATCAGGTAATAAACGTACGTCGAATACTAATAATAAGAACATTTACTAGCAGCAGCTACGTCATAATGATATAGATTTTAAAACGTAAAATTATTTTTTCAAATGTATAAAGAAATTTACTAGATTAAATATGCCAATGTTTATAAAAACTATTTAATATTCATTAAAAATATCATAGCAGGTCTATTGTGCGGGTCGGAGCAAGAGCGTGCCAAGCCAAATTTTTACTATTTTGAGATATAATAATTTCAAAGTTTGATCAAACCACATCAAAAATAAAATAAAGTTGGTTTACCAATTAATTATTAAGGTTGCATGTGTTTTGAATGATAATATGGCATTACTTTAAAAATACTACTGTCGCTTACTTCATAATTTAATATTTTTATAAACATTACATGAAAATTTAGTGGCTTAGAACTATCTTGACCTTAAATTAATAGCACAAACGATTCGTTTAAAAAATGTATTTATATATTTTTTCAATTTGTTCTGATTATTGCCAACATAACAACATTTTGGCTTTTTATACTGAAAACTAACTTAAAATAATAACTTAACCACTAATGGCACTCGTATCACATCAGTCTATGGAATTAACACAAACAAGGTTATCGAGTTTGGGCAAATTAATGCCCAGTCACAAAAATTTGTTTTTATCATTTAAATGATTAAAACTAGATAACATAAAACTAAAGTAGTTTTCTTGAAAAACATAAGAATGTAAATTAGAATTTTCTAAAATTGCTTCAGTAGTTCTAAAATTATGATAATTTTTACTGGGAAAGTAATCTTGGGTCAGTTTGAATCTCTCTCCCGTACTTACATGTCTGTCGACATTCGACATGGCTGTAAATGAGCAAGATGTATTCACTTTCAGTTGAATTCCTGAATTTTTGTAACTCATCAGGATTACCTCCTCATGCTTTTATGACTGGTTACGGTACTGGCAAAAATGCCTATAATGCCGATGATTCTTACAATTTTACTATTTCACTTTAAGCGCTTCCAATAGCAATCCTGCCAGAGTTTGCTTTGTGATGTATATTGTCGGAGGGTCAAACCCTGAAGATAGCTGGCTTTGATTTGCGGAGTACATGTCTAAGACATGGGCAGTTATATGTAGCGTGTTCGCGTATCAATTCCAGCAAAACTAAAAACATTGTTTAGAAAAAAGTTCTCAGATAAGTAACCATGTTCAGCTTAATCCTGGCCTTTCACATGTTTATAGTATTGTCTTTTGTCCTGTCATATAAATACCAGTAGATATGTTGTCAGTTCCAAAAAAAGGTCAATAATAACGGACTAACCCGGAGAAAAACCAGGTGGAGCAGCTAGTGTGTAGTAATTCATAAAGAATATTGAATTAGATATATATCTGAAGAAAGGAATTATCTATAGTATTAATCTTTATTCCAATGAATGTAATATACATTTTTGGAGTCTATCTTCAGATACACAGACGTATCCAAAAAAGAGAACCAAGTAAACATGATCCACGTTCAATACAATATCGAGAAACTACAAACTAAAATATATCACTTCAATAAAAACAGCTAAATAGAAAGCATGCACCAAGCCCCTAAACATATAAGTTCAGTAAAAGACACAACGCTAAAAAAAAAAAAGTTACTTGCATCGACTCACTGATGCCGATTGCCGAAATACAGAACGTTCGAACAAAATCATCGAGACTCAAAACACTCAAAAACAACACGAGATGATTCATAACCTGACCAATTCCCACGGCTACACTATTACCATAATGTGGATACCAAGTCATACAGGGATACCACGAAATAAAGCCGCAGATTCACTAACTAGAAGCACATCAGATCTAGAACTAAATAACGAAACACCCACACACGATAAAGAAAAATCTAAAAACCAAAAGCAATATTCAGACACACTTGACAAACATCACAAACAACAAACTCATACATAGAGGATAACATCGCAGTATGGGATTTAAAAAAGAGCAGAAGAGATCAGACTGTTCTTACAAGACTTAGAATAGATCACACTAAGATCACTCACAAACACCTACTCTCAAAATTAAACGGGAAATATGTGAGGACTGCAATGAATTAACAACCATCAAACATATTCTACTTGAACGCACCAGATACACCATACAAAGAACGAAATATAACATCCCCAATACAATAGCAGAAGCTCTAGCCAATAATACGAACACCTCCACAAGATAATCAATGTTATCAAAGAAACAAACCTCACCAGCGACATCTAAAGCCATACAAAGAATACTATACCAGCAATATTTCAATCACAAATGTAATCAACTTTTACTAGTTTATTATAAATATGTACTGTTATTATTAACTAGGTTATTACCCGTCAACAATGACGGATTTATAATATAAAAATGTCAATTGTTTGTATGTGTATTTTGTTTTATTTTTTAACGTATCTTAATTTCATCGCCGGTCAACCAATCACGGGACAGGATATCACCCGTTCGCCAATCACGGGAGAGGTTGTCACCTGTCTGCTAATCAAGAGACAGGGTGTTCCCAGTTAGCAAATCATGAGAACCTTAGGAAAAATTGACGTCATAATGTTACCGACACTACATACAGACACTTGCTAATTATATAGTTAGATTATTTATTTACTCAGTACATTACATTTATATTTTTAAAACTAAAAATAATTTGAGACGTTAATTTATGCCTACGAGACCCTAGACATTTCTGTATGTAATTATATTCGTAGATTCTTAGAGAATAAATCTGCAAAATATTGTTCATATGGGTCAAAGGATATAAGAGTGTCTAACGTTTATTTTTTATGCCTACGAAATCCTAGATATTTCTATATATAATTATATTCGTAGATTCTTAGAAAATAAATCTGCAAAATATTGTTCATATCGGTTAAAGGATATAGGAGTGTCTAGAGTTTCTTGTTTATGCCTACGACATCCTAGACATTTCTGTAAATAATTATATTTGTAGATTCTTAGAAAATAAATCTGCAAAATATTGTTTATATCAGTCAAAGATTGTAGGAGTGTCTAGAGTTTCTTGTTTATGCCTACGAAATCCTAGACATTTCTACACGTTATTTTATCTGCAGATTCTTAGGAAATAAATCTGCAAAATATTTTTCATATCGATCATAGGATATATGAGTGTCTAGAGTTTCTTGTTTATGCCTATGAAACCCTAGACATTTCATTATGTTATTTTATTCGCAGTTTCTTAGAGAATAAATCTGCAAAATATTGTTCATATCGGTCAAATCATATAGGAGTATCTATAGTTTCTTGTTTATGCCTACGAAATCCTACACATTTCTATAAGTAATTATATTCGTATATTCTTAGAGAATAAATCTGCAAAATACCTGTCAATGAACAGACCTCAAGAGTCCCCAGTTAGCCAATCACGAGAACCTTAGGAAAAAATGACGTCACAATGTTACCTAGATCACATACACACAGTTGCTAATTAATATGTACGATTATTCTTATTATTACTGTGTAATATGTTAATGACGGTAAAGGTCCTGAAATCGAAGCATCATTAGATAAAGACAATGAAAAAAAAAGAAGTAAACATAAATGTTATACCACCAAGAAAAGAACATGCAATGACAAAAAACCTTTTTAGCTCGTCTTTACACAAAATTTGATCAAACCGGGTCTGGGCCCAGAACTAACCTTGCCCGGAACATGAAAAGCTAATTAAGGTTCTTAATATGTCAAGGGCTTTAATGACCTGTAGTTCTGTTATTATTATAAGTTGAACATTGTTTATTATTTAAGGTATTTGAATCCGAAGAAAATCTTTGTAATTTTAGCAGCCAGTGAATCGACACCAAGAGTTGTAATAATCTAAGTGAACATTCAACCAAACAATGAGTTCTGGAATGTTCATATTTTTGGATAGTCCAGATTTCTGGCAGTATGATTATAATTTAACCACTGTTCTTTCATGGTGTTTGAATTCAAATACAAATCTTTGTAATTTTAGTAGCTAGTGAATCGAAGTTAAGAGTTCGAATAATCTACGTGAACATTGAATCCAACGATGACATCTGGAATGTTCGTATTTTCGGGTGATCCAGATTTCTGCTAGTATGATTATAAATTAAACATTGTCTTTCATAAAGGTGTTTGAATTCAAATAAAATCTTTATAATTTTAGCAGCTAGTGAATCGAAGTCAAGAGTTGTAATAATCTATATTATTATACGTGAACATTCCAGCAAACGATGAGTGCTGGTAAGGGAAGTTGCTGATGACGACACATCCGGAATTTAGAACGTAACAAGAGCAGAATATCGCTGCGCACGCCTGAATACAGGTGAGTTTGCCAGGCAGGTAATTCAACTCTCTCACTCACGCAGTTGCACGGTCGCAGACATTGGCCTCAGCCGACAAGCGAGCAAACGACCAGACCACGTATCGCATGGTGCGGTGTGCTGACCGAACACCGAACTTATTTTACAACATGCCACTAGTTCGAGACTTGCATACCGGTTCGATTCTCTCTTACTAGTTTTCTCCTTCCCATTGTTTCGTAGCATGGCAACAACTAAACAATTGCTAAATGTATTTATATTGCTATAATAAAAGTAATCGCGAATAAACTGCTAAAGTGAATTTGTTTTGTGTTTTGTGTTGTTTTGTTTTTGTTATATTTTTGTGTTTTGTTTTTGACAATTGGATTATGGTATTCTTCGTTGATTTTGGACTTGTGTTTTAATTTGGTAAGTTTTATTTATTTTATATGATCCTTATTATATTTAAATCCATTTTCTGATGCCAGGTCGTTGGTGTTTGAGTATTATTCTACGATAGCTTTTTTCATATTTTTTGTCATTTTTTAGGATTTTGTTGGTAAGCAGATTGGTAGTGCCAAGGTGGTATTTTTTGGTCTACTACAAAGAGAGCGTGTAATGCCTAAGATCGCATTTGAAAAAGAACACATAAAGAAAAATATATAAGTAAAGGATAGCAGAAGTTATACATATTAATTATTTGATTTTTTTTATGTTTTCGTAGGTTTAATCAAAATAAGTGCACCGTTGCTAAGATCCTGGGAGTTAACGGGGGGAGAAGTTTTGGGGCCCAATTTATAATAATGTATGTATATTTGTGTGGTGGAGTATAAATTTGTAAGTGGGGAGGATATAAATTTGAAGCTAAGCCACTGCAAGATACTTTTATACCGTCATTCATGTATCTATCTGTCTATTTGTACGGTAGTAATTGTGGCCAAAAGGTTTTGAAATTTGGAATGCATATACATGCTGTTTTTTTTGATCTGCATATAGGTAAAATACCGAGACTACGGGAAAACAAATTTCGCGAAAAATGTGGATTGAAATGGATTAATAGAATATAATCTGGACAAAAAAAAATCTTGGTATGTTTTACGCCAAAAGTGACAAAAAAACATTCCCCCTATTTCTCCGAAGAGCTGGTTTAAAAATTTGAAAAAATTCAGAGTAATGCTCATTGATGTGAACCGAAATATTACTCTCGCAATTTTTATCCATGTTTTTCTACGTATTCTATTTTTAGTTAAAAAAATAAAATTACAATTTGGTTTATCAAAGGCAAGGTCTTGAAGTCTAGATAAATAATTCGAACCCCCTTTGGAACTATTTAACATACTAAATACCTACGAATTCTGAAATGTTTGGAAATTCACACTTCACATCATATTTGTTTTAATCTTCTGTCATTTTTTTTCCAGTCCACCCTTCTTTTTGCTATATCAAAGAGCTATAGCTCTTTGAATTCCTTCTTTCCATGTTTTTCTAATTTTTTTATTTGGTGTCCTTGCCTCGAAAACTCGTTTAGCCTCGTCCATTCTGCAAAACTTTTCATACCGTTTCATTTGGCTTCCAAGATTCCTTCTATAAACTGTATTCCTAATTGTATCCAATTTCATTCTTCTTGTTATATTCCTTAGGAATCTCATTTCCTATATGCGGGCCAAATACTGTATATACATACCAAATTTCAACGCTCTGGGTACAGCTGCTTGAACGATAGGTATTATTAAGAGTTGGCAACACTGTTCTAGCTAATCTTGCCACAATTACTGTTACAAAGTTTTCAATGAAATTCCACAAGATGCTTAAAGATATTTTAATTTTCTTTTAGTACATAATACATATGTGCATCTTGAACAAGAAACATCAGTTTTCAAAATGAACACTTCGGACAGTTACACAACGAAAAAAAAAATATATATATATTGAAGTGTGAGTTTTCACACACTGTTTTCACAATAAGTGTAAGAAGTCAACAGAATGCTGGTGGTCTAGAAATATTTATTCTATAATCACATCAAAATCAACAGTTTTTTATAATCAGTTTATTCTTTATTTGAGTACTACGAGCTTTCATTTAATTTTTGTAAACAAAATTTAAGTAATTTAAATTTTATCCACTAATTCCTCCACGATAAAATTTTAATTAAAAAATCCCAGCGATTTTTTCTGAATATTCTTCGTACTCAAGTCTTCATTAGGTTACTAAGAATTATATTGATAAATGGCTTATTTTTTTCAATTTCAGTAACGTATTTCGCACTATTAACAACGTGTTTTATTAATGTGTTAAGTATTGCACTACTATAAATGATTTATTCTTTTTTGATACCTTAAAAACAAAAAACTAAAGTAATTCAAACGACAGGTTGAATCCTGACGATAATAGTAGGCGGAGGCTATTGAACACTACACACTACACTCATAAACTCGATTCTCACCTGTTAATTTTTTTTTTATATTCTTTATTTCAAAACAAGACACGTCCTACCTTAGCCATGAATATAAAAAATTGAAAACATTATTAGCCATAATTAATTTTTTCAAACACAAAAACTGCAATAATTTCCAAAAACGAAATTCATATCATACGTTTCCGGTTTAGATCAATGTACATTACTTAGATTGTTTTCATATTTTTATTTTTATTCCTTTGCATGAAAGGGAGTGGGATAGTATTTTTTTAAAGTACGTTTATGGTAAAAATCGTTTTTAAATTAAAAAATAAAGAAAATCTAAAACATTTCTTCCCGCTTCTTAATGTACGTCTTAAGAGCTTTCATTAGATACCACCAGGGTCGTAACTAACCTTTTTCGGGCCATGGGTAAGATTATATAATTGGCCCCCCCTAAACCCATATTACAAATGATGTCCTAAAAAAAATCCGCATTTCTAAAATCATAGTGATGACAAAAAACAAATCGTCACTCAAATACAATTATTTATGCCAATATTATATTTTCTTTTTGGGCCCCGGGCATGTGCCCCTGTTGCCCCTGCTTAATTACGGCACTGGATACCACACATTAATTTTTTTTTAAATAATTAACAGAACATAATAGAAAAAATCTATATGTTTCGAAAAACTAAGATGAATAAAAATTTCTGTTGAACTATTCCGGTTCCCATCAATGTACATTATTGAGATTTTTTTCAGATTTCTAGATCTACTCCTCTGGGAAATAGAGCAGGGCACAAAAGTTTTTTGAGATAATTTTGGTGAGAATCCCTTTACAAAAAATATATTTCATAAATAAAAATTTTCCTGTGTATCCACACATAAAGGGCCGGTTTCTGAATGCCTAGTTAACTATAACCAAATAGTTAGAAAACAGTTGTTATGGTTACTTATGGGATTGTTATATTGTAACCGTAGTTGATCATTAGCTTATAGTTTACTAAGCTTTCAGAAACCGGCCCTAAGTGGTTTCATTTGATACGCCACTCAATTTTTTTTTTAAATATTCGGTTTTTCATTAAATACATATTTGTTTATATATATATCTCGTGAGGTGTATTTTTGAACTTGTATTTTTGAATATATTTTTTCTATATGTGGGTCTAAAAGTTGTAGAAGCATGCCAAATATCAACTTTCAGATTGTACCGTACAGACAGATAGACACATGTCTGTCTGTCTGTAACCTAAGATCATTATAAGGGTTTTTTGATGGTCATACCTACAAAATCCTAAAAAGAAAACTCACGGAATAGTAAAACAATTCTATAGCCTCCAAAAATCCGGGACCTATGTAGTCTCCCGTGACCAAAGCCCACCACTGTCCGCAACACGACCAAACTTGTGACATCTGTGGGCATTGAAATCTCCTGGCAGAACAGTCGTACTAAAAGTTACTTCCGTTCAATAGATTTCGATGCTCACACTTTTTAGAAGTCCAATGTTTGATTTTCTTAATTAGAGAGGCGTAACGCATTGGTGATCGGAGCAATTGACCAGGGCCCCGCGTTTGTTGAGGTCCTGCATAATACACAATATAAAATGGGTAATGAAGTAAAGTTATAGCTAGAGCGGCAAAATATGCACTAAAAAACCTTCATTATTTGCGCATGTAATGCACTGAACAATATTAAAAATATGCACTAATACTCTCTGAAAAATAACACGTGCAATTTTTTTTCCTCATGTTTTTATCTGAGACTGAGACAGTAGTATTCGTCAGCGTAAAGTTTTTGATAATACAAAGGAACAGTCGATTGTTTTTATTTTAGTTTTGCAGATTTTTTTTTAAATTTAATTTTTGGTCTTAGCTACGATGGCCATTAACCAGTATATCTTTATTTTTATTATGGATACATTAATTTTTATGATAAATACAAACATCCATGCCATCACCGGGATTCGAACCCGAGCCCCCATGGTTAGCAGTCAAATGAGCTGACCACTACGCCATAGCGACCGGATTTTGCAGACTTGACAAGAATAATAGATAAATGAATAAAATCTCAACAATTAGATAAAATAAATTGATTTTAAAATCGATGGTATTGGTTAGATTAAAATTTACTGGAAAATATAAAAATAACAGATAATCTGCTGAAAGATATTATGTCAGATATAGTTTTACCAAAAAGATAGACATAACGGCGTAAGGGATTTTTTGGTCATACTTACAAAACCCAAAAAGGAAAACTGTGTCCCCAATAATATTTTCACTCGTACTTGCAATGCCCCCCTAAGACATCCTTAGGCTAAGACATCCGTGGCATTATAGCTCTTTCCTTGTTACGCCACTGACATTAATGCTAAAATGATACACTAAAGCCTCGTTTATAATAGTTCCATAACATAGTGCATGGGCATATCAATAAGATTTAAAAAAGGTTTTACTGCTTTAAACGTTTGTTTCTAATAACAAACAGAGAGATTATTGTAATTTTATGCTATGGCTGTGTTATGTATTTATTATAAACGAGGCTTTAGTATTAACATGCATAGTAAATGTGTAATTATGTTCTTAAAAATTAATTATATTTTAATTTTAGTGTATTAATCAAATTATATTTTGTCTCTTAAACTTCCCAGTTGCATATCTTGATGTCACGAAATTAATAATTTATGTTACAAAATAAAACAAGAAACTTACTATTTTACAGCATACAGTGCAAAAGACCTAAGCTTATTTCTAATTCTTCAAATTCTGAAATCCAGGACTTTTGCAGGTCGTTCTTAGAAGATCCCACTTTGGCTTTTGTATACAATATTTAAAAACACAAGTCTTTACTCCACAAATACACAATAATAACTAAATAGTTTTGTATTTTGATTTTTATTACTCTGTTATATTATGTCTCGCCATAGCATTTAGGTACTTTACGTAACATCCCACACGAGTGCATTGTAAAACCCTAAGGCCAATAAATAAAAAACTCACCTTGTGATCATTAAATGATTTAAAAAATATATTAATAAGAAATAATTTGCTAAAGAAATTAAATATTATGATAAAAATATGTCCGAATGTGCACTTATTATCCTAAATATGCTAAATTAACAAAATAGACATAATACGCTAGATACAACTGGTATCAAAAAGAAGTATTTTTGTGATTCGTGATGATATTTGAAAATCATTTGAGCGCATATCAATTTATAATAATAATAATAATAATATTTATTGGTCAAAATCATCACATACAAGGATATAGGACATGCCAGTTGTACATAATACAATTAGAAATACAGAATCACACAATCTTTATATATAAAAGAGAATAATTGTGGCTATGTCCGGAAATTCTAACCCACTTCCAGATATGCTACCGAGTTGAAATTTTGCATACAGGTAGGGAATGCCTTCATCATAACTAGAAAAATCTCAAAAAAGTCCCATCAGAAACGAGAAATTAATAATTTTGTTATTAATTATATTGGACCATCGAAGTATATATGATTCGTTCAGCGAGATCGCGGGAATTTCGTTTCAATGGTTGTTTGGACAACTATAGTAAGTTCGTGAAACATCGTTCAATGTCGTTCGGCGCGATTCATCGTTGCTCTACTATAGCTGATAAGATTTTTTTATTCAGTTATTTAGTTAAATTTTTGATTAGTGTATACAGAGCAAGACCGAAGTGGAGCACCTGTTTTCTTTATTTTGGTTTTTTCTATTCTTTTATTTAAATGTTTAAATATAATAGTAAAATTTTTTATATACATAAAACAGAAAATCTGTGTGTACCAAGTTGAAATTTGGTATATAGGTAGAAAATGCAGTCAATATAAGGAGGCAAATCGAAAATCAGAAGAAAAATAATTGTATCACTGAAGACGTAGACTTAACAGAAAAATTGCTTATAATAAGAAAACAAATATTTTGATGTATGAGATGTATAGATTGATATATGATTTTTTTTATTGGATTGATTTACGGGAGTTACGAAGAGACAACCTAAAACTAAACTTTTGAAATATCTCATTTACTATTGACTATTTTCTCATGTGCAAAAACGCACAAGAGAAAAGCTGTTTAAAATAAAAATACAAATATATGTTATTCTATAAATTGGTTGAGAAGCTGGGGAAGGGTGATGGGGGAGGTGCTAAAACTAAAATAGTGGAAATATCTCGCTTATTATTTACTTTACATCTACAATTTATAAAGATAATTTGTTTTGATTGAAGAACGATTACTTTCTTTTTAGTGTAGCTTTTGAATATTTAGGGGGACAGAGGGAGCGCTACTTATAAACTGGCAATATATCTTAATATTGACTTAACATTAAACATGTGTATAACAGAAGATGTTACAATATCAATAATATAAATAAATACATAAACAAATCTTTTCTGTTTAATCTTCTTCTGTATATAGGTATATCATTTATATTTTTCATATATGTATATATGTACATAAACACATGACCTGACTGACTCATCAACGTCCAGCCCAAATCACTAGGCCTAGAAACATGAAATTCGTCATGAAGTATATTTCCTCCATGTCGTAAACGATCACTAAGAAAGGAATTTTCGAAATACAACCCCTAAGGGGCTATAAAAAGATTTCAGGGATTCCTCAATATCTCTTAGGACCAATGAGATATTGACTTAGTTTTTGCTTACAAAGGTTACACATACAAATGTTAAGAACTAAATTCAGGATTTTATTCTAATCAACCTTTAAAGGAATAAATTTATTATGCATTCGAAGTTAATTATAGAACCCTTCGTATTTCCTATGTATGTTATAACATTGTGTTTTGGCATATATGTGTCTTTTTAAAATCTTTAGAAACTTTTTGACAGTTTTCTTTTAAATTTTTACCCCTACAAGGGTAAATTTGTATTTTTTATTCAATAGATCGTCCCGTGGATACAGAAACATGAAATTCGTGGAGGAAGGAATGTTCCTTTTATGATGTGAGCACCTATTAAGGCAGAATTTTTTTAAATTCGACCCCTAATGTGTTAAAATGTTTCTTTCACGGATTCCTCAATATCTCAGACCTATAATGAGATATCGACTTTGTTTTTGGTTACAAAGGTTACCCATACACATGTACAAAAACGAAGTTCAGTATTTTGCTCTGATCAACCCATAAAAGGCAAATCGAGAGTCAAGGTTATTAATAAAACCCTTCAAGAGGCCTGTTTCATTTCTTTATGGCACATAGGCGTCTGTTTAGAATCGGTATATGTAATAAAACCTAAAAACGGCTAAACCGATTTTAGTGCTATTTGTAACAGCGTATTGCAAATTTGTCTGGAAAGAGTTTAAGCTATATCTCATCGCGGTATAACACCAGGTTTCCGATCAATTTAGAAATATTTAGAAAAAAGTCGGAAAAATCTTCCATATTATAAAAAACTAAAAAGATACACATATTCAAAATATATATATTAACGAATTTTGGGTTTAATATTGCTACAAAAATGTTCCCGAGGTTATATATCACAATTTTCTTTATTTTAATTTTTGACGACAATTATAACCCCCTAAAGCAATACGAAGAAAACTTACTTCGGTGGCAAGAAAATTTACTAACGAAAAAAGTGCTCTGATCTATATAGGTACGATTTATACATCAGGAATAATCACGGAGTAATTATAATAAATATCATAAAAATTATAATAAATAATTTCGTGGAAGGTGGAAGATAAAATGCTTCGTGTGACCGGCGTTGCCTTTGAAAATGAGTGATTCTCACATGAGCATTTTATGTGGCATTTTCCTGGGTTAGCACAACGGGACACTTATACGTGTTGTTACTAAATGTCTGTACTACCAATGTTTACAAAGAAGTTCGTATATAAATTATTTGTATAAGAAGCACATATTAATACAATGGTAGATTAAAACAAATAATTATATTTGAATGAAAAACGATTCGTAGCAACCAGTCTTGAACCGATTTCGAAATGGGCCCGATCTAAGCGGGCTACGACTACTTTTTTTCGGTGGCGAAGCAGCGGGTATACTGCTAGTACACAATAAAAATAATGTTACAACATGAAGTCTTGTTCTAAAAACTCAGTTACAGAATAAAACGATTTTTCTATTAAGTATTTTTTCATAACATTTTTGAATTTTGTAAAACTAAAATCATTTATTACATTTGGTAATTTATTAAATAATTTAGCACCTATAAAACCAGGTACATTCTCAGTTACCTTATATTTGATCCGTGAAAGACGGATGTCATTTTTGTTTCTTGTATTATAGTTATGTATACAACAATTGGTATTAAATGAGTTTTGATTTTCTTTCATATAAACTAATAAATTATATATATATATAAAGAAGGGCATATCATTATATTTAATTTTACAAATAAACTTTTGCAGGATGTCTAAAGCCAACTCCGCAAATTATGCGTACAGCTGCTTTTTGTAGTTTAAAACATCTATTCCAATCAGAGCTATTACCCCACAAGATAATGCCGTAGTTTAAAATATATTGAAAATGAGAATAGTACACCAGTTATAAAGTATCTCTAGTTACATAGTTTTTCAATTTTCTTAACATATAAATACAATTATTTAATCTACTTGCTACATAATTAACACTTATGATTTTTCCATGACAGTCGCGAGTCTAATCTAAATCCCAGAAAACATGTTCTGTCCTGATTGTAATCGAGAGTACTCTGTACATGTCTGTTTAATCTGAAAACTAAATTTTGAGTTTTATTATCATTTAATGTTAAATTATTTGCTACAAACCAGTCCATCGCTTGTTCCTGGGAAGAATTTGCTTTTAATTCAATGTATAGCCTATGTAAATGCATATTTTCCAGCACTATAATCATAGTTCACTTATAAAGGGCCCTGCAAAGATGAACTACAGTCTCTCATTTGCACAGACTCCCGCAACGTTTGCAACTGACTTTGTTCTTAACCGGCTAATAATTAAGAAAAAATGAACTTAGTGTGTGTCACCGGATTTACTTATGTATTATTAACTTACTACGTTCGTTGTTACATTATCTTGACGAATAAAATAAAATATAAACTGAAAACTTAAATAAATAACATTATAATTGTAATACAAAGAAACCTGCTTAATGAGATTATCTCTTCCATGTTGATAAATTTATCTTTAGTTCGCAGAAAACGCGATAAACCAAACTCTAAAAATATCAAATGTCAGCTACAGATGTCTCATTTATTTTATCAACGTTAATTTTTTTTGCACTTTATTTTCAAATTTATTTTTAATTGAAATATTGACTAAAAAGTACGTTCTGTGGTGGTATTATGATGAATAGAATTCTATTCTATCATGAACAATAAAGCTTTTCTATTGGCGGTTGCCAAGCAACTATTGTTTGTTTTTTTTGTCAGCTATAGAATACAATTGCTTGTGAAAACTTTTGGTTACTGTGTACCATCGGAAACAGCATATGGAGATTGATTTCGACGATTCAAAAGTGGTGGTTGTGACAAACAACGGTCTGGTCAATTGAAAAAGTTCGAAGATGAACAACTGCAAGCTCTGTTGGAAGGAAACCCTGCTCAAACAGTCAAAATATTGGCTCAATAGCTCGAATTCGATAAATCAACTAATTCATAACATTTACAAACCACGGGATAAATCTAGAAAAAATGGAGATGGCTGCCACACGAATTGACTGAAAATGCCATTGCCAATCGTTTAAACATCTCGATTTCTTTACTTACAAGGCATAAAAGAAGAGTTTCTTGTGGCGTATAGTGATATATTACTATAGATCGCTGATGAAAAATGGATCTATTACGACAACCCGAAACGCAAGAAATCATGGGTTGATCCTGGTCAACCATCAATATCGACACCAAAGCGAAACATCCACGGTCACAAAGCAATGATCTCTATTTGGTGGGAAATGGAGGGTGTCGTATATTATGAGCTGTTATATATTATGAGCTGGTATATTATGTGTGACCGGCGTAGCGTAGTGGTAACACAAGTGCTCTGCGTTGCGAAGGTCTCGGATTCGAATCCCGTTAAGGCATGGAAATTTTCTCAAATAAAAATCGTCCTGGCTAATTGCCAAAGTAGACCATTAAATTAAAAAAAAAAAAAAACCAATGAAAAATATTATCGCCGAACGTTACCAACAACAATAAGAGCGTTGGAATGATAATTTGATTAAAACGACCATCAATTGCATCAAATCACCAAAAAGTGATTTTTCTGCATGACAATGCTCGTGCCCATGTTGCTGTAGCCGTGAAACCAACATTAATGGAACTCGAATGGGAGGTTCTCCCGCACCCAGCGC
Organism: Liopterus haemorrhoidalis; assembly: GCA_963971575.1. NCBI lineage: Eukaryota > Metazoa > Arthropoda > Insecta > Coleoptera > Dytiscidae > Liopterus > Liopterus haemorrhoidalis. Next base: position 58,423,617 of record OZ020611.1, read on the forward strand.
ATTTTCCAGACTTGACCCCAAACGATTATCATACTACACGCTTTGACAGAAACACATTTCCATAACAACGGGGAAGTCGAAAATTGGGTTATTGAATGGATTGGCTCAAAAGACAGACCATTTTTTCGTCGCGGAATTCAACTTTTGTCAGAAAAGTGGGAAAATTTCATAGCTTCCGAGGGCAACTACTTCGATTAAGTAATATTTTCATGCATTTTGTTCTTCTCCTTCTTCCTCAGCCTGTATTCATCCACTGCTGGATATATAGCCCACCTCGTCTTTATCTTGAGCTATTCTATACCACCGGTTCCCGTCGATGCTTTTTATATCGTCAAGCCAACGTTTTTGTGCACTTCCGACGCTTCTTTTGTTTTGCTGTAAGATGGACTATTTTATTTGCCTACCTAGTCGAGACCTGTCTTGCTACGTGTTCTGCATAGCTCCATTTGAGGTTCGCAATGCGGTGTACTCTGTCTGTAATTTTGCTGCGGCAACAACCATCAATTGCATCCAATCACCAGAAAGCGATTCTTCTCCATGATAATGCTCGTCCCCATGTTACTGTAGCCGCGAAACAAACATTGAAGGAGCTCGAATAGGAGGTTCTACTGCACCTAGCGTATTTTTCGGACCTGGCCCTAAGCAATTACCATCTGTTCCAATCGATGCAACACGCTTTGGAAGATACAGATTTCCAAAACCACGGGGAAGCTGAAAATTGGGTTGCTGAATGGCTCTGCTCAAAAGACAAACCATTTCTTTCGTCGTGGAATTCAACTTCTGCCAGAAAAGTGGGAAAATGTCATAGCTTCCGCGGGAAAATTCTTTGAGTAATGTATTCATTCATTTTGTTCTATTCACATTGAAATAAATACTCAAAAAATACAAGAAAATAGCGACTTTCAATGCAACCTCCTAATAAGAAAGAAGTTAGCAATGCTAAAGGCCTTATCACACTAGAGCTAATATTAATGTCCAACTTGGAAATGTCATTTGTGTGTGATAGTTAGGTTTTAAAGACTAGGCAAATTAAAAATGATTCAATTCCTCTGTCTTTCTATCCAGGTTTTTAAAAAGCGCGTGCGCCAGTAAGTGTCCTCTCGCTATAGGCTGTTGCGAATATAATATTAAAAAAAATAAATAAAAAGATTTTGGAAGAACCACCAATTAATTTAGTGTGAGGTAATTTATTTAACCTCACAAATAAACTTTTCAAAGTAAATTGTCAACTGTCATAATAACACGATGTACGCATGCACAAACAAAAATTTTCCAAGTCTTAAATAATATTCAAATTTTGTGTAATAAGTTAAAACCTAAAGACGTGAATCCTATAATAAAGCCTACAAAAGTAAAACTTGAATAGCGTTCTATATGTGATACGCCCTTTAAACAGTTCCCAAAATCACCTCCAAATGCAAATGCAACCTCCTCTAGAATGAATTAAACTAATATTTAGGGACAAGAAGCAATTTTAACAAATATTTAAAATCTTTACCTTGAAAAAATTCTAAGATTTGTTAGCAATTCTAAGCATTATATTTGTTTACTATTTGTTTTAGTTATTCGCTAACCGTCACAATTGCCTCTATGTGATGAACTTTCGAAAGTAGTTATGGCCTTCAATGGTGAATCCTAATTTTTACCTGCAGGGGATTTACCTGCCAAGTGCCGAGTGCCTAGGTACAAGTGCCTTGGAATTACAATGCACTGTATTAATATAATAGAGGGAGTGGATATTTATATCATCAAAGAAGCTGTGCAATATAAGAAGGGAATTATGTTTTCAATTGTTTGTTTGGATTCCGTCTTTGTTTATTGTTTATTTTATTTATTGCCTAATTAAATAACTCGCTGGAATCCGTTTAATAACTATTTTAGTTCAAGCGATTTGTTGTATTTCCTGTTATGAAAATAAATATGTGCAAATAATTAATTCTATCCACTTTAATTCTATATTTTATACTTTCTAATGTTTGGGTACCATGATAAAATATTTGATTCAACAACACAAGAACAAAACTCGAGAGTGGATTTAACATCATTAATGAAACCCCGGAAATTGTAAATTTTCATAATTTTCAGGATTCGTAATTAGTAAGTAAAAAAAATAAATTAAGAGATGCCTCAAATGCTAGACGTTTGATGCATATTTTTTTGCCAATATTTTCTCGAGCGAATGGTTGAAATGTGTTTCACTCGTTAATAGGTAAAAGTAATAAGAGTTTTCATTTAATATACAGTAAAGTCTCGTTAATCCGGACCCCGATAATACGGACGTAATCCGGACAGCAATAAAAAATGGATGTGAAGTGTAAATTTTCACACTGAAATGTGTTAAAATTCACACTTCTTTTACAGGTATTTAGTAAGAGACAGCAAAAAGTACATATGTACATATTAGAAATCATAAAATACGATAACTTATATATCCAGGTTCTTCTGCTTAGGAACATATAAGCGTATATAATTATGTTATGCACACGCATCAAGAATCTACTATAGCTACCCAGTTCTCCAATTCATATGCTCTATGCCAGTGTTTCTCAACAGGTGGTCCGCAGACCACTGGGGGTCCGGAGAAAAATGTAAGTGACCCGCGAAAGTTTTTGCAGTTTTTTTGTTATTTTTTATACACATTATCGTACATATATAATTAGCTACCGTATGTTAGTGATTCTGTAACACTGTGACGTCATTTTTTCTAAGGTTCTCGTGATTGGCTAACTGGGAAACAGGGTGTTCCCAGTTTGACTTGATTGACAGGTATTTTGCAGATATATTCTCTTAGAATCTACGAATATAATTACATATAGAAATGTCTAGGGTTTCGTAGACATAAACAAGAAACTATATACACTGCTTTATCCTTCGACCAATATGAATAATATTTTGCAGATTTATTTTCTTAGAATCTACAAATACAATTATTTACAGAAATACCTAGGATTTCGTACGCATTAACAAGAAACTCTGGACACTGCTACATCCTTTGACCAATATGAACAATATTTTGCAGATATATTCTCTAAAAATCTACAAATATAATTACATACATAAATGTCTAGGTTTTCGTAGGCATAAACAAGAAACTCCTATATCCTTTGACCGATATGAACAATATTTTTCAGATTTATTCTCTAAGAATCTGCGGATAAAATAACATACAGAAATATCTAGGATTTCGTAGATATAAATAGAAACTCTAGACACTCCTATATTCTTTGATCGATATGAAAAACATTTGCAAATATAATCTCTAAAAATCTGCGGATAAAACATCGTATAGAAATATCTAGAGTTTCGTAGGCATAAATAAGAAACTGTAGACACTTCTATATTCTTTGATCGATATGAAAAATATTTTGCTGATTTATTATTTAAAAATCTGCGGATAAAATAACCTATAGAAATGTATAGGGTTTCGTGGGCATAAACAAAAAACCCTAGGGTACTCCTATATCCTTTGACCGATATGAACAGTATTTTTCAGATTTATTTTCTAAGAATCTACGAATATAATTATATGCATAAATATCTAGAGTTTCGTAGGCATAAACAAGAGACTCTAGGTACTCCTGTTTCCTTTGACCAATATAAACAACATTTTACAAATTTATTCTCTAAGAATCCACGAAAATAATTACATACATAACTGCCTAGGGTTTCGTAGCCATAAACAAGAGACTCTAGATACTCCTGTTTCCTTTGACCGATATGAGTAATATTTTGCACATTTATTCTATAAGAATCTACGAATATAATTACATAAATAAATATCTAGGGTTTCGTAGGCATAAACAAGAGACTGTAGATACTCCTGTTTCCTTTGACCGATATGAACAATATTTTGCAGATTTATTCTCTAAGAAACTGCGGATAAAATTTTATTTATAAATGTTTTGGGTTTGGTTGGCATAAACGAGAAACTCTAGACAATCCTATATCCTTTAATTGGTATGAACAATATTTTGCAGATTTATTCTCTAAGTATCTACGAATATAATTACATATAAAAATGTCTAGGGTTTCGTAGGCATAAATTAACATCTCAAATTATTTTTAGTTTTAACAATATAAATGTAATGTACTAAGTAAAAATGAATCGATTTCTCATCTTAAAAAGTTAATTAATAAATAATCTAACTATATAATTAGCAACTGTCTGTATGTAGTGTCGGTAACATTATGACGTCAATTTTTCTAAAGTTCTCGTGATTGGCTAACTGGGGACACCCTGTTTCTTGATAGACTGACAGGTGACGCCCTCTCCCGTGATTAGCTAATTGGTGATATCCTGTCCCATGATTCGCAGACTGGCGACGAAATTAGGATAAGTTAAAAAATAAAACCAAATACACATACAAACAATTGAAATTTTTATATTATAAATCCGTCATTGTTGACGGGTAATAACTTAGTTATGTAAATAATTTATATTTTGTTTATTTTCTGTAAACTTTCTGTGGTTTTCTACAAATAAAATAATTGTATAGTAGCACATTAAGTATATTTGTTTTCTTGCAAAAAATGAACCAACAATTATTATTAGTGGTCCGCGTTAGAAAATTATATATTTTACTGGTCCGTGGTGCATTTTTGGTTAAGAAACACTACTCTATGCTTCACTCAGATAAACATTGCTAGCACGGTATTGCAAAAAACTCAATAATTTTCGAATAAGTAATCAAATCAAAAATTCCTTTTGAACTATTACGGTTCACATCAATGTGCATTACTAAGATTTTTTCGGAATTTTGGATTAAAATTTTGTTAGTTTATCTACGAATCAAGAGGTGTTATTTGATCATCATCAACATCATTGGCGCGACAGCTCGAGGTGAGCCTAGGCCTCCTGTTTCCAGGTTTCATTTTCAATTTATGTATTAGGTCGTCAAGGATGAAATTTGTAGAAAAAAAGGCAAAGTTGGTTGATAACTTATAAATATAAGAAATTATTTTATTCGTCGAAGTATGCACCCATATTGTCTATACACTTTTACCATTTAAGCGGCAGGTTGTTCAGGCCGGTGGTATAAAATCCTGGCGGACGAGAGTCAATGAATTTCTGCAAGGTCAGTTTTACAGCATTGTCGGAATTAAACTGTTTTCCTATTAAAAAGTTATCCAAATTGCGGAAGAAGTGGTAGTCAGTGGGGTCTAGGTCTGGTGAGTATGGAGGATGATGAAGAAGTTCCAATTCTAATTCCTGTAGTTTTGCCACAGTCATTTGTGCAGTGTGGGGTCTAGCGTTATCATGCAATAAGATAGGAGTCGATTTGTTAACCAATATAGGCTGCTTTTCTTTAAGTTTTTGCATCATTTCGTCCAGTTGGTTGCAGTATATTTCTGCTGTGATCGATGAACCAGGTTTTTAAGTTACCTGTACGAAATTTGGCGAACCAATTTGATATTGCTTGCTGTGTTGTAACACTAGAGAAAAATACACTATTAACGTTTCGCGCGATCTGCGATGCCGTAGTTCCACGTAAGAACTCATACTTCATAATGGTGCGATTTCCGATCGTTCCATTTTCAATAAAATTGATTTTTAAAAAAAGTTTTTTAAAAGGCACCTACAGTTTATAGCCGATTGCGAACAGCTAAGCAGAACCTGTAATTTGAATCCAATTTCTCGTAAATATTGACAATATTGCAAGATTAGTTAGCCTTTCCAATGACATCGACAACCTGCCGTCATTTTTGAATAATTTTTATGTAGAAAACTACCTTCCACTAATGCTACAGTTACAGACAGCATTAAAAAAAATCTTAAAGCTATAGAAAAATTCAGATATGAAGACCAAATCGGTGTGCATTGCTATCAGAATTTTATACCAATCCGGTTGGGAAATAGGATGGGAACATATATTTGTTTTTGGCATATTCTATTAATTAACCGAGTTTTTTAAATCAAATTCTCGTTAAGCTATGCGTCAAGGTCTTTAATTTGTTTCCTAACTCAAAATTGGTTCCGGGGAAACTTTAAACGCGTCTCGCACCGATGCTATCATCCCTAAGACAGATCCCGAAATGTGACTATAATGAATTCTTCGCGAAGTATAGAAGAGCTTTTGTATTTTAAGTCTAGTTTGTAGTTTTAGTTTTTAAAGTTAATTTTATTTTCCCGCATACAATATGTTGACACATTATTTGAGATTACCATGCAAATCGCAGTTATAGTGAACACCTGTATGAAAGAATAAAGTTGACGTATAATATTTATAAATTACCGCACATAAAATGCTTGAAATTTTTAAATCATAATATAGACGTTTTATTATCGTTCCCGCTGGTGAATAGTTATCAATCTCTACCTGAAGCGTTACTTGCGGAGCCCGTTTGAGAAACAATGTCTGTAACATAGGCTTAATAAATTTTCCTGCTATAAACCTACGTGCAATTATATTTTATTATCGATACTTTGTATTCAGTAAAATATGCCGGACAATTAGAAAAATACGAATAACAGTTGGTTGATTTATCGAATTTTTAGTGCACTGATTCGCCCACACAATTGTGCGGCATGAAGTTATGACTCATGCAATACACTACACGTTACTATCAAATTACAAATTGAAATATTGATTAGCGTTACTTTTGTCGCTCGCTATCATTTTTAACTCGTGTATTTAATATTCAATCCATTTCTTTTTACGAATGAGGGTCTGTGTTTCACACCTACCCCCGCGAGTAATCCGGCCCCGCGCTTGCGATTTTAATAATAAATTATTTCTATTTTGCATTTATAAGAGCAGAAGCGGCTTTAAAGGGGGGCGAGGTCGGGCGACTGCCTAGGGCGCCAGGCCAGGAAGAGCGGCGGACGGTCAGGTCATCACTTGTATTTTAAAAGTGAGGACCTTTTTTTTTGCTCTTCACTAGGATCTGGGAGGTGGGGACCTTTTTTATTTTTTGCTCTTCACTTGGATTTGGGAGGTGAGGACCTTTTTTTTGCTCTTCACTTGGATCTGGGAGGTTCCTTCTTTTTTTCCCCTGTGTCCCGGTTTCCCTTCACTGAAATCTGGTCACCCTATCTTTAGCTCATCACTTGTATTATATAGAGTAATTAATTTTTTTATGAGGGTGGCAAAAAAATTTCGCCTGGGGCGCCAGACTTGCTAAGGCCGGCTCTGTATAAGAGATTCCTTATGAAACTGAATTGAGTGTTATAATGTGTTTCATTATGACACTAATGCCCGGTTGCACAAAAGTCTTAAAATTAGATGTCACCTAAAACTCGATGTCAAACACAAAATTGCCTAGCAACGCAACCATTATAAGGAGTTTTTAATAATGGACCGGGAGCTCATGACAGTTTTTGGTCTCCGATTTCATACAGAATGCCTTTTGGAGGAGAGAATATTTACCCTGTGACAACAAAAAAGGGATGGTACTAAACCCCTGCACGCTTTCCGGTCATAGGGAAAATTGCATTTCCACTTAAACACAACATTTTTGTGCTTTTCTCTGATTTAATATTGCTTGCCCTTTTTTCAAAAGAAAGTTATAACAAATTTAAAGTCTTTTAAATATATGCATGCGATTCGGAGGGTCCCAAAGGGCTCAAACGGTCATGTGATCTTGTAATAAAAAAATATGTTTTTCCGCGTTTTCATACAGCATGCCTATAATTAAAAGACTTTAAATTTGTTATAACTTTCTTTTGACAAAAGGGCAAGCAATATTAAATCAGAGAAAAACACAAAAATTTTGTGCTAGTGGAAATGCAATTTTCCCTATGACCGGAAAGCGTGCAGGGGTTTAGTACCATCCCTTTTTTGTTGACACAGGGTAAATATTCTCTCCTCCAAAAGGCATGCTGTATGAAATCGGAGACCAAAAATGTCATGAGCTCCCGGTCTATAAGTTTTAGCTTACTTCTACGATGGTCGTCTCAAAAGTATGTTACACTATTTTTTTTAATCCGTGTGGTTGGTGGGAAAAGTCTTGAAGTCTCAGGGAATTTGAGTCTGGGTGTAGTGGCAGCACTGTAAAATTTCTATGTGCGTGCGTCGATCGATCCAGCAGTCAGGCTCCAGCCACTATGGAGACTCTACTTGCTCCTACCGCCGATTGCGAAGTTCGTGGTATTTATTCGTTTTTTGACGGCAAAAATAAAAATGCTACTGAAATTCATCGCGATTTGTGTAGTGTTTATAATGAAGACGTTATGTCAAGGCCAATGGTTTCTCGTAGGCGAATTAACGCTCGCCCGCACGCTGCTCGTCAGACTCAAGACCTGCTTGAGGAGTTTCGATGGGATGTTTTCGGACTTTCGCCTTACTCCCCTGACCTTGCACCAAGTGACTTCTACCTGTTTCCGCCATTGAAGCAACATCTTGGGGGAAGACACTTCACAAACGAGAATAATTTGAAACAAGAAGTTGAAAGATGGCTAACCAGTATGGCGGCAGAATGGTATGACACTGGATTGAAAAAACTTTTACCACGGTACCAAAAATGTATTGAAAAACAAGGCGATTATGTACTAAAATAAGTTATACTATTCGAAATATACTTTTTTAAACAATTTGTTACTTTTATTTATTAAAAAAAAAAAAAAAAAAGTGGAACTTACTTTTGAGATGACCCTCGTAGTTTCAGACTTTTATGTAGCCAGACATAAACCTTTTATTTTATCAAATTGGTAAAATTGGCACATTATCCTACAGATTATACAAAACTAAGATTGCAAGTTACCTTGAAAAATATAAAACTCTTAAACCAGTCAAAAAAATATTTAGATATTTTTACATAATTTGAAAGGCACGTAAATTAGGTATACAATCATGCCACTCAAATGTCATTTTGATATAAAATAAAGACTAAATAATTAATAAATTAATGCATTAAGTAGGCTACAAATTAAAAAAAATAGATAATAAAACAATGAAATATTTTGATGTTTAAATAACAACAAAAAATAATTAATGATTAAACAATTTACATACATCACTGTATATTTGTTTAATAATTTGTTTAATTGTTTTTATAAAGCATTTTTTTTTTTTTAATTCGTAGCCTACTTAATTAATGACTTAAGGCGCCTACAGACGGTGTGCCAGTGTTGGCCAATCCTGGTTCTGACGCTGGCCGTAACTTGTAGCGCTGGCGGACACTTGCACATGTGTACCCTGCAGACGATGTGTCGATGAAGCATCAGTGCTGGCCAAGTACAAAAATAGCGAACATGGCCCAACGTTTGTAAAATGGCGTCTGACAGTGAAAGTGAGGTTATGGTCGCAGCTTGGATCTTGCTTTTGATATTTAAATTAGATTAAAAGTATATAAAATTACTTTGTACTTTAAGTTGACTTCATAATTGCAAATAACATATTCATAACAGCAAAAATGGTTATAACCTTACTTTTGAGCACAACACTCTCGACTGATGTGATGACAAGTGTGTGCGCGTCGTGTGTACGGTGCTAACATGCATATACAAGTCTGCACCGATGTTGGTCAAACTCCTTCGACTTGTGATAGAATACCGCCTCGGAAACGAATGTCGGCCAACACCAAGCCCAGCCTACGTTGGCTGTGACTTGTGACTTGTTGCCCCTTCACACGATCCGCGGAGTTAGACAAGTATAAACAATGGCCGTGACTTGCCACGCCGTCTGTAGGTGCCTTTATTAGACGACAAATGTGATTTTTGAAATTTAAGAAAAAAGCACTATTTATGTCAACTTGATTTATTATAAGTTAAATATTGATTAGTTATTTATAATAAAATATAATAAATAAAGTCGTAATTTGTGAGAACTGATTATAAGAAAATATTTTTCCATCTGTTGGATATTTGTGTTTTTAACGCATTTGTCCTATATAATAAAAATCATGGAAAATTAGATCATTTAGAATTTAGATTAGGTCTAATTGAGAAATTGATTGAGGAATTCTATTCTTCAAATGTTAGGATACCCGGCCGACAAAAAAAAAAAAAAAAAACAGGACATTTGAGACTTTCAGAAAGACATTTCCCCGAATATATTCCCCCCACCGAAAAAAAAAGATATTCCCACAAGGTTGTGTGCAGTTTGCTGTAATCAAAGAGATGATAAAGGCAAAAATAAGAGAAAGGAAACCCGAAGTTATTGCCTGTTCGTATTCAAAATATACCACACAGAATTGAATTTTTGGACTAATTTATATTTTTTATCCATAAATTTCATATATAACAACTTAATTATATATAAATAATAAATTAATTTAATTATTTAATGAAAAAAAAAAATATACTTTTTTTTCGTCTTTTCTAAAAAAAAAAAAAAACATAGCGTTAAGGGGTTAAAAGCATTTATAAGAATTTGAGGAGTTATATTGGCACACTGTTCGGTAATTCTGTTTTGCAGTTCTTCGATATTATTAATAGGAGTCTTGTATATATTATTTTTCAGATAAGGGAATATAAAGTAATCTAAAATAGTCAAGTCTGGTGATCTAGGTGGAAATTCTGGATTTGAACGTAAACTAATTATTCGATAGTCAAAAAATTCACGAAGGTAATTGATGGTCTCTTGAGCAGTGTGGGCAGCCGCGTCATCCTGCTGGAAGTAGCCTTGCTGGAGCTCATCCTCATGAAGCTGATTAATAAATTCACGTACAATATTCCGGTATCTCTGAGCAGTAGTAGTTTCGTGGAAAAATATGGGTCCGATAATTCGTCTTCGAGACACAGCAATCCAAACAACTTTTAACTGGTGAAGGGGAGTTTCACGAAAAGTATGAGGATTTTGAGCACTCCATAACCTCATATTTTGTGAATTAATATACCCCAAAAGGGTAAACCAGGCCTCGTCAGAAAAAACAAAATACCTTAAATTTAACAAATCATCATTCTTAATTAAATTTTGTTGGAACCAGTGGCAATGCACAATTCGCCTATTGTGATCTGCTGGCAGCAACTTATTTAAAGCAAGAATTTTTTATGGTTACAGCTTTAAATCTTTTTTGACAATAATATGGCAAGTTCCTAATGAAGACTTCTTGTTGTGAGCCCCCCCCCCCCAAACTATCTCCTCATGTGCTTAATGTTAAATTTACAAAACTGTAGATTTTCACGCATTTTGAGAATTTTGTCCTATGCTTTTCCCATCGGATGTCGTTTTTAAGCCACAGAATTATTGATCACTCTTTGTAAGCCTTACCATCGATTTAACATTTCCGTAATGCTGTATCATTATAAAGTCTTGCTGAAAGACATAAATATGTGTTGCTTATATGTTAGGTCATTATGTAAACGTATATTTTATTCAGTTTTTTTCATTTCCTGAGAAATTTAACAGATTTGACATCTGGGGTCAAATAACTAAATTGTATAAATATCCATGACTGATGATATGCAATATGTCAATCAACTTTATCTTAGAGAAAGTCCAATAAACTTTGTTTGTAAAATAGTGAAAATTTGGTGACAGGTTTGTTGTTTGCATGAATTGTTTATTTATTTTATTAACAGATATTTGCATATGAACATAAACTTACGCAATAAAATTTCTATCAACAATATATATTTTTTTATGATAATAAGAGAGATTAGAAATTTGGTAAAAATGTGAAAATTCGTCTAAAGGTACACAACCTTTGAGATTTTGTAGTTGGGAGTAAAAATGATTGTGATATGGTCTTTTACGGCCTTGTACCTGGTTTTGGACACTAAGGTGGTGCAACGGTTGTATTGGAACTATCATTGTCCAAATCCAACGACAGAAACCACAAGTCTTGACGTGTTTGTTGAATTGAGGGTAGAACTACGATGTTCAAGTGAAGTTAAAAAGTTTTATAAACCTATAGTGGATTATTTAAGTGATTCTTAACATTTTGGTGTTAGTAATTCTTAAGATAGCGGGTATTTTTGGTGTCACATTATAGTAGCCGGTAAGCCAAATTTTTATTATAAATAATTACAGAATTCGGTTAGGATTGTTCAGTGTGTACACTGAAAATTTTGAGTGTAGTGAAGTGCGTTCCAACCTTTTTAACTATGCGACACATTTAGTATTACATTTCCATTTAATTTTTTTAAACAAAATTTAAATAATGTACCAAATATCCCAGCGTTTTATTTTCTGCATTTGCTTCGTATTCAAGTCTACATTAGATTAATAAGAAATATTTTACAGTGTAGAGTGTAGTGTGGTGTGGTGTGAGTACCTCACTTCGCAACTATTAAAAAATATATATTTTTTTAAATATTTTTAATTCCAAAAAATACACACACTATCTTAACTATAAATACAAAAAGTACATAACATTATTAGTCATAATTTAACCATGAATTAAAAAATAATTAATTTTGTCAAAAACACAAAAACTGCAATTTTTTTTCAAAAACACAAAAAATGCCATGTTATTCAAAAACACAATCTGATCAACAATTCCTCTCGTACCTTTCCGGCTCAGATCAATATACATTACCTATAATTTTTTCAGATTTTTTGTTTAACCCTTTTTGGTAAGAGGGTGCGGGAAAAGAACTTTTGCACATTTTTGGCTAAATTCGTGTTAAAAGAAACGAATTTCAAAAAACTATCTATCGTCCCGTAATCTACGTCTTAAGAGCTTTCTTTTGATTGCACAAAATAATTTTTTTTTTTTTTATTAACGACACAAAAAAATTGATTTTTCGAAAAATTACTACTAATATTACTACTAGTTTTTGTACTATTCCGGTTCCCATCGATGTTCATTACGGCGATTTTTTTCAGATTTTTAGATAAAAAGTATTTTGACACATTTTTGGCAAAAATCCAATAAAGAAAAAATTTTTCAAAAGATTTTTCAAAAATAAAAATTTGTTTGTTGATCCACGCATTAAGAGGTTTCATTTGGTATGACAATCAAAATTTAAAATATATATATATATGTTTTTTTTTATTAAATACATAATTGTTTTATCTCGGGATGTGTTTTTTTGAACTCAGTATTTTTCCTATATGTGGGTCAAAGAGTTGTAAAAGCGTGCCATATTTCAACATTCTATGTTGAGTAGGGTGACCATTCGTCCCGCATTTTGATTTGATGTCCACAGGGCCGGATTTTGCTCTGTACTTATATTTGGGAGGTGAAGACCTTTTTTTTGCTTTTCACTTATATTTCGGAAGTGACGACCTTTTTTTGCTCCGTCCCGCATTGCCTTCTCCAAGAAAACGGTCACCCTAATGTTGAGCCGTTTGGCTACAATTCCTACCGTACAGACAGACACATGAGTGACGTTATAAGGGTTTTTTGGTGGTCATACCAAACAAATTTGACCATATTCTGAACAAACCTAGAATTTAGTAGGACCAGTTAGCTTTGTCTATTGGCGAGATAAATTTTCTCCGAGTGCGGCAGGAGAAATTAATGTTGTGGGTACCTTAAACTGGCGCCCAGCTTGACAGTTATTTGAAAAATATGAGTAAAATTTGAAGTTTCACACTAAATAAGATAAAATATGCGTCAGTTATATAATTAATAAGCCAGTATACGTAAACATTAAGTTATGGGATCCTACCCCCCTTTCGATCTCTCATAGAGTACTCTTCTTAATATTTTTCCCACCAAATCTTTAAGTGAGCGTCGTGAGTTAAGCTTCACAAATTATCTGAAAAAAATAGCATCAAATCTAATTGACGATCTACTTTCCTTTCAACAATTAAATTTGCACATCCCATCTTTCCGTACAAAGCATTCCACACTTTTTTATCTTCCCCAGGCACATACCAATCTATTCCTTAAAACCCCATAGAACAGGATGTGTTCATGTTATAAGCAGAATACAATAATTGAACTGTTCTAGTAATTATTCATTTTTGTGTATTATATTTTCTTATGTTTAATAGTTTTTAATATTTAAGTCTTAATATTGTTAATTATGTTCCTGTCCAGTTTTGGCTGTGCTGTTGGGACAGATGTATTAAATAAATAAATAAATAAACATTAAAGTAACAAATGTTCATGCAAGAATGTGGTAAACAATTCACATGTGTTTCTGTGTAAATCTTTTCACTTCTTCATTTGACTACCCATTTTTCATCTTTTTTATGTTACGTACTTTTCCTAAATACTTGTCGACTAAGAAGAGGTGCGAGACCGAGAAAGACAAGGTAGAAATGGGCGCTAGAAGAAACTTCATTGTATTTCTTGAGCGATGAAGATTTTTTTAAATTGAAGATTTTATTTAATTTAAGGTTTAAATAAACCTTAAATTTCGCGATTTTTTTTACCGAGTCTTACAACACCAAGGTGTCGCGTCACACCGATTGGAAAGCATTGGTTTAGTGTATTTAACCTTTTAACTGATTATTTAAGAAAATTTGATAATGAATTCGCTTGGTTGTGAATTGTGAAAATGTATGTCTGGAGCAATTAGCTGGGAGAAAGCAGAGGTAGCCGTAAAAGTCACTGATGACCAGTCATCATCAATTTTTTGTTTTCTAACAAGAGACATAAGTAAGGTTATTGCCTAGGAGCAATATAATTCTTCTGTATTCGTATATCTTCACCTGCCCACCAGATTTTTCCATAATATCCTAGAATTTATAAAGTACAATGCTGTCGTAGATTTTCTTGAAATTAACAAAAACATTATGAACTTCTGTGTTATATTCCGAACCACGTTCGTGCCGAGGGTGAGGTGAAATAGGCTCTAGCCTCAGTTTTACTGGAAAAAATGGGCACCAGAATTGGCTAAAAGGTGGGCCAGAAGCCTGTTAAGATTTAGTATTTTTTAAATAAATAAATATGTTTTTCTTTATGAAATGGTGCTACATAGTCTTTAATTGTTTACTCAGGCAGGCACGGCACAGGTTGTCGAGTCCAAATAACTCCTTAGAATGATGAATTTGAAATTCCATATAGCCTATGTTCGAATCTTGGTTTTGTTCTGTCATTTGACCTAAATACATGAATATATGTCCAGCCATTTTAGCCTGAATCTCGAGCAAACGATCAAGCATAATTTTTCCTTTGAAAATATGTTTCTAAGAGCATACCATAGGGAGACGGGGAGGCGCCGTTAGTATAATCTGCCTCAAGTGCATCAACTTAAGATTGGATCCTCAGCTATTAACAGAATCATACACGATCACCTGCATTTAAAAAAAATTGTCAGTCGTTTTGAGTCACATCAGCTTTCTAATTTTCAAAAAGCGGAGTGTGCAAGAATTTGGCATAAAATTTTAAAACTATTAAATAGTGGCGGACATCAAATTTTTTGAATATTGGAATAGGTTACGAAACGTATTCCTTTTTTCGACGTACTTAAATGGCAAAAGAGTCGTGTATGGATTTGTGAAGATGGGGAAACTTCACCAATAACCAAGAAACAGTAAACCATGAAAAAAGTAATGTATGCAGTATTCTTTAGAAGTTCGGGCTTAGTAAAGGCAGGTAAGCTGGATGGACAGAAGATAGTTACAGCTAAATGACTGAAAAATGCCGGCCAGAAGTACTCAGTAAAGTTCCAGATAAAGAGATTATGTTACATCATGATAGTGCGTCTTCTCATAGAGCAACTTCAACACTCCAGCTTTTTGCGGAAAAAAATATAAAAGTAATAGACCACCGTCATACTCACCTGATTTGACAATGTGTGACTTTTGGCTATTTTTTATGAAAACATGTACGGGGAAGAAGGTTTTTCTAAAAGAATTTGATGCTGTAATTCAGATTGGTTGGGAGCTTTTAAGAAAAGGGAAGAATGAATGGAAAAGTGTATTATTGTTGGAGGCAACTACAGTGATGCCTCGCATAACGAACTCCTCGCATAACGAACGCTGCGCACAACGAACTTTCCAATCGTCCGTTACGCGATTCGCACAACAAACCTCGGTTCACACAACGGACTGCGTCGTATTTCATCTCGCCGCTCGAACGGAGGTAGAGGAGAAGGATTTGGAGGAGCTTATTGAAGAACACCAAGAAGAGCTGAGAACTAAAGAGCTCCAAGCACTTCTGGCCCAGCAACATGATGAAGCTCAAAGGGAAGTTTCATCTGACAATGAGGCGGAGCAATCCAATCAAACAATCTCAACTGCTGCCATCAAGGACATCCTAGTTAAATGGGGAGAGGTTCAGGAGTTTACCAACACTCACTGTCCAACCTCAGCTGAGCCCAACAGGATCAACAGTCTCTACAATGACACCCTTGGCCGTTATTTTTGGCAGGTGTTGAAGAAGAAGGAGAAACAGACAACCTTCGAAAAAAAAAATTTCAAGAAGCCAGCAGTCAAGAAGTAAAGGATGGAACAAGAGGATTTGACCTTGCAAGCCTCGGTAAACTATCCTGAATCTGACTCTAACTAAAAAAAAAAAAAAAAAACAGACCTACTGCAAGCGCGTAAAACGTGTGTTTCTGTGTAAATCTTTTCACTTCTTCATTTGACTACCCATTTTTCATCTTTTTTATGTTACAGTACGATATTTTATGCTGCAGAACGAATTACATATTTTAACATGTATTGTTATGGAAAACGCGTTTCACATAACGAACTTGTTCCTTGAACGGATTAAGTACGTTATGCGAGGCATCACTGTACTTTGAACATATTTCAAATAAAATCCTAAAAAATATGAACCATATTCTTAAAAATTCTTACGTGACATTCGTATATAGGGTGTAAATCGATGAGAAGAATATTCGAGACGTTAAAATTTAGATATACTGCTAGCTTCGAAAAGTTTCAGATGACACGCTTTGTTTATTATTATAAGTTTAGTAATGCTGTGCGTTACTTAAACATTAAGCCAGTCGTCCAATCTTATAGTTTGTGATAGCTTTCTCTAATATAACGATATGTATAGTAAATGAAATGTTTTGAAGTAGATGTTCAGCAGTAGTTCGTTGTGTGATTGTGTAATGAAGCAGCATCCTTTGGTGTAACAGTGTGTTACATAGTGCAAGTTCATGCCGGTTGCCACAGACGTAATTGTTGTGAAGTGATGGTTTTATTGTTCGTGCAACTGTAACAAATTTCACTTCAAGTGTTCATGAGGAGAGATCTCTCTAAGCTCTCTTTTGCGACTTGTCACCATGCTCGTTAGACGCTAGCGTTGAAGATTTGCATGTCCATTTACAATTCATGTTGTGTTCAACGAACTAAAAACTAGGAAAAATACTTCAAATATTCCGACAATTGGTATTATTTTCCGAGAAAACGTTTGTCTTTATAAAACACAGGTGATATAAAATTTTTTTAACATTTTTACCAACAGAACGATTAACTTATGGCATGACCCAAGTAATGTTGCCACCTCTATTGGTTTGATCCGGAGACTCCGGGGTTTGCAGGTTTGTATTAGGGTTTGATTACACTGATCAACAAAATGAAACTTTTTTTAAATCATAAAAAAAGCACATTTTTCTAGATCAATTTTTCATGCTGATTCCAAATATGTATTCAGTTTTGTTGTAACACGCCAGATTTATGAAATACGACCATCCTTTGAGTATGATAATTTTTATATATATTTGACAGATGTGCAGGAAACAGAATCATACCAAAGTGCTTATTTACATTGTTGTTTTAACATATATTATCAACATTTATCATCGATTTAATGAACTTTTGTATATTACATCACTTTTAGAAACAAAATATCAAAATCGTTGCGAATATGATTTTCTTTTGTACATGTTGTCTTGCTCGTCACGATACAGCATCCAGCAGTAATCTCTCATCATGCTTTCATTCCAAAAACCTTTGTAGCGATTGTCCATCAGTTGAATGTCTTGATGAAATCGTTCACCTTGCTCATCACTAACAACTACAAAATTTTAACGAAAAAAATTGCGGTGCGAATGTAAAAAATGCAATTTCAAAAACATACAGCATCCCAAGCTTCTTTTTCTTCAACATTGAGAGAATCTTAGAAGTTTGTGTCTTGCCCGAATTTGCGGCCCAACAAAGATTGCTTCCTTCAATTTTGCTGCACTGATCTTTGGAAATTTATTTACCAAGTACTGCAATCCTGCAGACTTAGCCTTCTGCATTGATTTCACAAAGTTCTTCACTACGCCAAGCTTAATATGGAGAAGTAGCCAGAATTTTTTTTGCGGATTAACCAAAAGAATATATTGGACACTGTTCTTTCCTGACTCATATTCGCTTCTTTGGTGCCAATCGCGCTTGACGTAATGATCCGTAATAGCACGGTTGTCCCATAAACATAGGAAACAACAGAATTTTGTGAACTCTGCTTGCATGCCCATCAGCATCCCAATGACTTTTAGATCACCGCAGATATTCCACTGATGAGTCTATTATAAAAATCACAAATAATGCTGGAACATAATGAGCCTCATTACAAAAACTAGACGTGCTACGAAAAAACTAAAAACAGATTTGAAATCAGCAACGAAAAATCTATCTAGTCCACCTAAAATCATGTCTGATAAAAAAGTTTGTTAACTAGTGTTATTATTTCATATGATTTTGCAAAATGTAAATAAAACATCTAATTTAGTTATACATTATAATGTTATGCACGATTGCATAAAAATCTTAAAACTAGTTATAAGCTAAAACTTGTGACAGTATAAAGTAGCTAGGACCCATATTTTAAATTTTAGAATAAGGGCCCTAAGTTACAAGCACCTTAGATACAATGTAACGTCTTTTAAACACAATACATGTTTTTATAAGAAAGTAAATTCAATCTGGTAGTAACTATAGAATCAGACAAAGATCTTCTCAACTGGTACATACGAAGAGTGCACAGTATTTGTGGAGGAATAAAAGATGATTTATGGCGCAGGTGCTATAACTGCGAACTACTCTTTATGACAAACTCATTGTTTGCTAAATCGCCACGCTCTTTAATTTAGATAACTAAAATAAGTTTTCCCGTAACACAGAAAAATTTAAAAAAATGTAAAATGCATTCTAGTAGGTACGACCTATAAAAAATGCCTTACAACTGTGGATGGAACCAGCACACTGATTGTCAATAGTGACAATGTTATGCTAGCTGAAAATTAGGGAAGGCGTATATCCAAAATAGATAAATTAACGCTGGATATGATGGCGATAAAAATTCCAAGAAATATAAAAGAAGGTTAATGTGGAACACATTGGATTTTTTGTTATGTGTTACAACCTCTCAGAAAGTGGAATATATTCGGTTTATTCAATTTTATTCAATTTTATTTTAATTAATAATTATTACATTTTATTCTTATTCATTTTATTCCTTACATAATTTAACTAAAATATAAATTTAATTTCTACCTATCGGTTTGAAATCTATTTTGCATTATTCCTATTATTTTCTTTTTCTTTGATTTCTTTTCTCCTCTGGATTACCTCTTTCATCCATGTGTAACCGCAGCCATTTCCGTTTAAAATATCTTCTCTTGTTCCTCCTTTGCTTCTCATTTCTTCACATCCTTCCAGCATATGTTCAACGGTCTCCCTTTCTTCTCTGCACATTCTACATAGTTTATCATCTTCTATTAACCAAAATTTGTTCGCCTTTTCTTCATTCCCACATCTAAACCTTGCAATTATTCTTTTTTTTTCCCCATTTCCTTTTTCTTTTAGATATATCGGTCTTTGCGTGCTCCAATTTTTTTTAAACTTGTTATTGTACCTTGATCCGCTTATTCTCTCGTTTAATTCTTGTTGTTGTATGTCCTTCATTCTTTCTATTATCTCCTGCATTCCATGTCCACTCTCTCTTTTTCTCCTTACTTCTTCTGTTGAAAAGCCTCCGTATTCATACATTTTACTCCTTTTTATCTCCCATTTTGATGTTTTTTTTTTCTGTTTATCTCTATTTTCTAATTCCTTCCAGCATTCATTTAATAATTGTTTTTCCGGGTTCTTGACTATATTTTCTTCAAATCTTAAGGCTCTTTTAACGGCTTCTATTTTAATTTTGCATACCTTTGTCTCTTCTAATACTATGTACTCTGGTGTACATTCATCTAGCCCCAGCATCCACTTAAGATATTTATTCTGCACTTTCTCCAGCGGTTCATGCTCCTCCCATCCCCACACCTCTGCTCCATACATGATTATGCTCTTTATTAGGGCTTCGAACATGAGCATTCTTATGTTATATTCACCCTTAAATTTCCTTTCACCTAAGCTCCAGATCTGCGGAATTGCTAGCATTGCCCTTTTACTTAGCTGCTTAATGTGTTCCCCTGTTCCTCCATTGCATTGGAATTGGTATCCTAACTACTTGTGTGTCCTAACTTTTTCAATTTTATTTCCTTCCCATTCCCATTTCTCTTCTCTCTGTCTCCCTCCTCCTTTTTTAAAAACCATTATTTTTGATTTATCTGTGTTTATCAGCAGTTTCTTTTTTTTAAAGTATTTATTCAGGGATTTCATCATTGTCTTCAACTCATTTTCTTTAGTTGCCAGCAATACAATGTCATCTGCATATGCTAAAGACATAAACTTTTTGTTTCCAACTATTAGTCCTCCTGTTTGTCCTTTTTGCAGGTGTTCCTCCATATCTGCCATATATATATTGAATAGGGTTGAACTTAAAGGACATCCTTGCCTTACCCCTTGCACCGTCCAGAATTCCTCTGTATATTTTTCCCCTACTTTTATCACATTCCTTGTCTCCTTATATATTTCCTCTATTCTATTCACTACTCTCTTATTTATTCCCATTTCTTTCAGTGTACATATTAAATTTTTCCTGTCTACAGTGTCAAAGGCTGCTTTCAGGTCTACAAAGAAGGTGAACACCTTTCCTTTTTCTTTCGCTAATTCCCTTCCAATTACGTAGTTCAATACATATATATTGTCCATTGTTCCCCTGTTCTTCCTAAATCCTGCCTGTATGTCTGGAATAATTTTCTTTGATTCCGCTTCTTCCCTCAGTTTCTCTTCCAGTATCATTGCATATATTTTGTATGCTGTATCCATTAACGTAATCCCTCTGTAATTACCGGTTAAATTTCTCTTCCCTGCTTTGTATACCGGATATATTATCCCTTTTCTCCATCTCTCTGGCATTCCTTCGCCTTTCCATATTCTGTTTAATATTTTAGTTACTTTTGTTATTACGTTTGCTGTACCATATATCCATCCTTCGTTTTTAACTCTGTCTTCACCAGCAGCTTTTTTCTTTTTTAGCCTCTTAATTTGCCTTCTTACCGTTTCTTCCGTGATATCTTCATTTTACTCATCTTCTTCTATTTCCGTTATTTCCATTGTCGTTCTTCCCTTTTCTCCCTTCATTATTGTCATAAAATGTGTTGTCCATTCATCCAGTTCTATATTTTCCGGTAGATTATTCTTATTTTTTCTATCTTTGTTTATATATTCCCACGCCTCATTGTTATTTTTAATTGCTTTTATTTTCTCTTCTTCTTCCTCTCTCTTTTTACTTTTTCTATTTTTGCAGAGTGTTCTGTATTCTTTTCTTTCCTTGAAGTAATTTTGTCTGCTGTTTATTCCCTTTTTCCAATCTTTCATTGCCATTTTCACCCTATTCTTCTTCCCTTTGCATACCTTGTTCCACCAATTATTTTTCCCCACTTTTCTCTTGCTGTTATATTGTCTCATTTCCGTCGCTTTATCTACTTTATGCACAAGTTCATCTATTTCTTGTTCTATGTCTCCTTCCCCAAATTCTTCTTTTCTTATTCTTGACTGATACCTCTCTATTCCTAATTGTGTCCATTGTGCAACTTTATGTGTATTTCTATATTTCTCTTTATCCCTTGGTTTTTCTTCTTTTATTTCTATCATAATCGGTTGATGATCCGATTCCGTCCTCTCGCCTACTCTGAAGTAACTTACTTTGTGAAATGTTTCTTCATTTGTTATAATATAGTCTATCACTGTCGGGTCTCCTCTTGTTCCATAGTATGTATATTCTCCTTCTTCATCTCCTTCTTTGTTTCCATTCAAGATGGTCCATCCATTTTCTTCCGTCAATTTCAGTAAATTTCTTCCTTCACTATTTAATTTCTTGTCCTTGGATTTCCTGTACATATCTTCTTCTTGTGCTCTGTCATTTATTCTTCCCCCTAATTTTTCTATTCTAGCATTGAGATCTCCTCCAATTACTAGATTGTTCTTTTGTAGCAGGTCAATCTTCTCCCCTAATTCTTCCTTTATTTCTTTTAATCTTCTTTCATTATATATTGTCATAATCTTCCATTCTTCATTCGAAATCTGGATCCTTCTTTCCATTATTTCCTCATCATATTCTACTTCTATATCTATCTCTTTAATTTCTTTCCTAATTCCCATTATTATTCCCCCTTTCGCTCTCCCTTTTTTGTACCTTCTTACTGCATGTTTACTTTTCCACTTGAATTGTTCCGGTAAACACCTCTTTACTTCCTCCCAGTTTTTTTCTTCTATCCATGTTTCTGTTAGTCCTATTACATCGAATTCTTGAATATATTCCCAAAATTCCTCATCTTTTCCTTTTATCCCATGTACATTCCAAAAGCCTATTTTAATATTGTTTTCGTTTTCCTTTTCATTGCCTTGTTGTCCTATTTTTGTTGTGATTTCTCTATTACTTTGCCTTATAAGTTTTTTGACTGTGTGTTAGCTATTTCTTCCAGTTTCCCTTCCTTCTCATCCCACCTATATTCCTTCTCGTTTATTTTAATTTTTTTGTACGATACCTTTACCGTTTTCCCTTTTATTTGTTCCTCTTTTGCTATTCTTCTTAATTTTGCTTGTACTATTCTTTCATGTGCGGTCTGATCATTATCTATATAAATCTCTTTTCCTATATTCGGTTTATTACAAGTTATAATAGAAGATAATGTGATATAGATACAATACAGTGAGCTACATGGTATAAAGATTCTTATTTTATCTGTTATTAAATCTTCAATACGTGGGAATTTTGCTCTAAAATTAACTTTATCTTACCTAATTTAGAACGTGTTTTGAATTGTCGTAAAGATAAAAACCCAATATGTACAACGACTTTTTTGTTCATTATATATAACTAATAAATAACCATAAATAACTAACTAGTAGACCTATTTCTTTTACAGCAAATCACTTATACCTAGAGCCCTGCAAATCCGCGGATATCCGCAACTTTTCTGCGGATGCGGATAAATTATCATTTAAACCATGCGGATGCGGATCGGATGCGAATTAAATGTCATATCCGCTTATCCGCAATATCCGCGTGAACATTAAATCATCGGTTACTTTCGGAGAAACAAGCAATTGTGTTCTGACTACGCAGTCCTCGGTTATTTTCGGTTGTCTGTATATACACGATGCTTTGTAGCATTCAATCTCAGTTTATGTTATTTTTATTAAGTCCATGATCAAGACTGAGTTGAGACAATCAACTTAACTTTCTTTTTATTATTGAATATATTATAGAAAATAATATTTTGGACAAAAATTTCCTGGTACACTTTCGACGTAATTCTTCCTACCTCTGCTCTAATTCTGGCTTTTAAATCTGATAAAGGTTTTTTTTTTACATAAAACTGATTAGTAAGTTTTATTTAAATACCAAAATTTACCTACATCATTTTTTCTCGAAAATTTTATTATGTAACCTGCCAATTTTTTTATACTACCCGAAGTAAAAAGTCTTGCAAATCCCAAAAATTTGAAAAATGACACATGCTGCTATTTGAAAAAGTTGCAACGCCTAACTCATGCGCGAAATGGCGTAAGAGAATTACTTGATCCTAAAAATATGAAGCACCTTCTATCAAGTAACTTTCTGATTTTTTTTAAAATTCAATATTAAAAACAGCAGCACGCCACTTACTCCCTACGAAAAAGAACGCTTAGGCCCCCCAAAATTGTTATCTCTCTCTAGATTTAAATAAGTTATTAGCGCATCTAGGCCTTAAAACTTTTGGGGTTCCTTAGGTTAGGTTAGTAATAAATAAGCTGGTAAATCCAAAATTTTTCAGTAGCGTTTTAGAGCAGAGATTACCTAAACAGGCGAAATATGTTAGTTCTTTCCAAACTGACAGCAAAACCTGTAGTGCGGATAGTGCGGATATTTTTGCGGATGCGGATCGGTTGCGGATTTGCTATTTACAAAAGCTGCGGATGCGGATCGGATGCGGATCATGGATGTGCGGATGCGAATCGGATGCGGATACAGAAAAGCTTATCCGCGCAGGGCTCTACTTATACCCTTTGATTTGTTCTAAAGCTTTCGGTCTTTACAATAATCTTCCAGTTGAAGATAGTTCCTCACTTGAGCCTACAGAGCGTTCCGAGAGTATGACAGAAATTTCTCTAGGTCGGAGCCAGCTGGAAACGTACAATATAGCTTAACTACACAAACAACAATATAAATTAATATGTGCCGTCTGTTCCTATGCACATCCGAGACTCAACTGCACTCGCGGTTTCTTTATAATACAACTGACTGATCATAAAATACCAAAAATAATAAACTGTTAATTAAAAAAAAAAAACTTTTTAATAAATTAGATGTCCTCATAATTGAATATTAAAAGAAATAATTACCTTTTTCGAAATATCACTTAAGGCTGCGTATAACCTCCAGAGGTTACTATTTTCTTATACAAAACTAAGAATCTGAAATAAAATTAGTATTAATCTATACATCAAATTTTGCACCGAATTTATCTATCTAATAGGATATTTTAATTGTAGAAACATTTATTGTAAAAATATTATCGATCAATAACTTAAAAATAGACATCCGCGATATGGTTCTGTATTTTTTTAAATCTATTTCTGGGTTCCGATTTAATTTTATATTTATACAGTTTTGTGTAGAAATGTTCAAATAATACGTTTTAATAACATTTTTTTCGACTTGATTACTTATAGTTCTTCGTCGAAAAATATTATACTTGATGATAATAGAATGCCACTTGGTACACGTATTCTTCAAGAAAATTTAATCATTTTTACCCGTAACACCTATTTTGAGAACCGCGTCAGATTCAAGATGGCGGCAAAAATAGACTACCAAGTACAATAACTATAAGTAGTTTTCACAATAGAACAAAATAGCTGGATTGAACTGAACATATTTGTAGAATGAAGTTTTAGCTACAATTTGCCGCATCGTACGCAAATATGCGTCGATGGTTTACAAGATGGCGTCTATAATGCAATTTGCTTATTTACAATTACATAACAGTTTTTTCTACAATTAAAAATATCCTATTAGATAGACAAAAATTCGCTGCAAATTTTGATATATAGATTATTATTAATTTTATTTCCGATTGTTAGTTTTGTATAAAAAACTATTGAGAACCATAGGGTTGTGCGCCGCCTTAAATTATAAAAGAAAAATAAGAAGAAATACAGCAAGTGAAATAATGAAATTTAAACAGTGGATATTAAAATTAAAATATTAATTTATTATTAAGAAATTTGTACATTTTAATTATATATTATATAGAATTAATTATTAATAACCTCATTTAATTGTAAAGTTAATCTTTTATGTTTTTATTTTACAAACTACCACTAGATGGCAATATTGAAATGTGTCATTATTGTATTCGTAAAATTTGATATTTATTATTGTGAAATCAGTGGCAGCTTATAAATAATTAACCGAGTAGTTTGTTGACAGTGAACTTTAAAAAAAATTGTAAGAAAATGGATATTACTTGTGAAGGTTTTCGTTGGATGATTTTTTATGATTTTAGTAAATGATAAACTCAACATTAATGCATAGATTTACTTCGTTCAACTTTTGGTAATGAAGCACCATCAAAAAAGACTGTTTACAATTGGTTTGCAGAATTTCGTCATGGCCGTGCGTCCGCCAGTAATGAATCTCGTGAAGGTCGACCAAAACCGGTTGTAATTCAAAAAAATATCGATGCTATGCGCTAAATAATTGAAGAAGATCTGCATGTGACTTACCGTGAGATAGAGGCATCCTTTGGCATATCGCAGACTGCAATACATTCGATTTTGCATGAACATTTAGCTGTGAAAAAGATCTGTTCCCGATGGATTTCGCATAATTTGACCGAAGCTCAAAAAACGGCTCGTGTTAATTGGTGTAAGGGAATGCTAAAAAAATTCAACATAGGCACTGCAAAATCCCTATATAGCATCCTTACAGGTGACGAAACTTGGATTTATTCATATGAACCTGAAACTAAGCATTAACCCACTGTTTGGGTCTTCCAAGATGAACCGAAACCCACAAAAGTTGTTCGTTCACGAAGCACTTCCAATAAAATGAGCGCTTGTTTCTTCGGTTGTACCGGACATGTCACAACCATTCCTTTAGAGGATCGGAGAACAGTTAATGCTGAATAGTATACAACAATTTGTTTGCCAGAAGTCATCGATAAAATCAGGAAAAACAACCAAAAACGTCTCATCATTCTTCATTTTGACAATGCAAACTCCTGCACAGCCCGTCAAACAATTGATTATTTGAAGGAGAAAAACATCGAATTTTTTTATTTTTTATTTTATTTTAATGACCAATGAACGGGTTTCGAACCCGAGACCTCAGCAACGCAGCGCAGATGTGTTACCACTACGCTACGCCGGTCGGCAAAAATATCAAATTAATGTCTAATTGCCCGTATTCACATGATTTATCCCTTAACGACTTTTTTTGTTCCCCAATGTCAAACAAAAAATGTGTGGACAGCGATTTTCATCACCTCAAGAAGCCGTTGAAGCATTCGAAAACCATGTTTTTGAGATACTAACTTCAGACTGGAAAAAATGTTTTGAGAATTGGTTTGAGAGCATGCAAAAGGGTATAAATCTTAAAGATGAATATTTTGAAGAGCAATAAAATAGTTTATACAAAAAAAAAATTTTTTTTGTTTTTGTAAAAACTTAAGTATAAACTATTATATCGAAAAATATATTGACGTATTATTTGAACATTTGCACACAAAACTATGTAAATATAAAAATTATTTGAAACCCACACATATATTTAAAAATTACAGAACATTGTTAGTGTTGTATAAAAAATATATAAGCTCTGGGGGTTATACGTATCGTTAACGGTAGAAGCGTAACTAGGATTTTGGTACCCTTGGCAAATATATAACTTCGCACCTTTTTCAGAAATAAGGGAGAATAAAAAGTTATTTGAAGGGCGGAAGGTCACCTTTAACAGGTCAACTGAATTTCATGGAATACGGGCTATGGGACACAAAACCTAAATATGGTAATATTTCCGTATATACGGGACGACCAGTGTTGTAATGTATCTAGTTACAAGTATCTAGATACAGTATCTAGATACAGTATCTAGATATTTGAAAAATTGTATTGTATCTACAAATTGTATCTAGAATATCAACTGAAATTTTGTTTATAACTTAAATTTGTATGGAATGAGAAAAAAAATCACAATTCTTATCAGTAATATTTTATTAATGATTAAAAATGATCATTAATAAAAAATATATCTATAAGACTATCTATAAGACTATCATTAGTATTATAGATGCGCAGCTCATACGTTAGCACATATGGCTAACATAAAACATACGTTATTTAGTACAAATTTATTCCGTAGAATAGTGTTTTACCTTGAATTTAGTGGGCTTTTTGTGACTTCACGGTCATTTTTGAACAGCCTGTATAATACTTATTAACATGCACTGTTTGTTTGGTAAAAAATATGGTATTTTAATTTTTAAGTTCTCTTTTAAAAGTATCTAGCTGTATCTATTTTCTATAATTCTGTATCTGTATCTGCATCTAGATACAATTTTTCTTAGGTATCTGTATCTGTATCTAGATATTTTTTAAAATATATCTATTACAACACTGAGGATGACAAAGCTACAGTTAATCCCATGCCCATATATAGGAAATTCCACTCTAGAAAGAAGAATGTTATTATATCAATAATTCCAAAATTTGTACTACATTTATACCAGTGTACATCATAAATACAGAAGATGTAACATATATTAATTTAGAAATTTGGTGCAACGGAATAAATTTTAAAAACCAAATTTTTTTCCAGGTTAAATAAATATTAATAAATTTTTAAAAACTAGTACACAAACATGATAAATTAGATCAAATTAAAAATTATTTAACCTCCAAATTAAAAATATATTTTCCATTTTAATAAATTCTGTTTGTTTATCATTGAGGTAAAATTACTGAATGAATGTTATACAAGAGTGAAGAGCATAG
This sequence comes from Liopterus haemorrhoidalis, assembly GCA_963971575.1. Classification (NCBI taxonomy): domain Eukaryota; kingdom Metazoa; phylum Arthropoda; class Insecta; order Coleoptera; family Dytiscidae; genus Liopterus; species Liopterus haemorrhoidalis. The sequence goes on from OZ020611.1 coordinate 58,451,705, forward strand.
CAGACGAGCAATTGGATCGACGTTTAACGAGAAAGTGGAACTGTGTACCGAAATAAACATCGACAGAAGGCAAAAACTACGATCATCGTTAATATAACGTGGCTTAAAACGCTATAGGCTACAGATAAAAGTAGGTCCGTCTCGAGAAAGTGCATATTGATGACTTGAATAACATTTCCGTAATATTAACTATTACTGATATGAAGATAGTGATGCTGGAATGTTTGGTGTCTGTTGTAGCTCACAGCATACACGTGGAGACCTACAAACGTGTCGATGCTTGCCAAAATTTCTTTACAATCGGCGATTTGTGGGGCATGGGAAAGCATATACAATAAATAAAGGGTTCTCAATAGGACAAATCAAAGGATCATAAGATAGTTCAATAGAAAAATAGTTTGCATTTATTATTTTGTAAATTAAAGGCTCAAGAATAAAATTAAGATTAATTTATGCCAACATTATTTTCTTATAAAAATAACTAAAATATTTATACTTTTTTTTGGCTTTGAATTTCTTCATTTGCCAGCTTCAATTGCTCAATTTTATGTTCTAATATAATGAATGATGAGGGGGATTGTTTGGGGAGGGGGAGGTATAAGGAGATTGCCGAGATACCGTCACGGCAGGTTATAAGGTTTTGGGACTCAGCCATGGAAGGGCTTACAATAGAGAGGTAGTTACTGAGATGAAATGTGATAAATTACTTAATTTTTTTTTTTCAAAATCTTATTATTGTAGTTTGTAAATATTCACACAACGCTTTTTCTACTTCATTATTTTCGTTCATTATAAATAGAATTAAATACTTAATCTAGACTATTATATAAATTAGTTAGTTTGTGTGTATGTAGGTATGAATATGTGTATGTATATACACCTTTTATGTACAGGTTACCTTTTATGTTTTTACAAACGACCACTAGATGGCAATATCGAAATGTGTCATTACTATATTAAAGTTTGACATTTGTTATTGTGAAATCAGTGGCAGCTTATAAATTGAAGAAGTGGTTTGTTGAAAGTGAGCGTTTTAAAAAACTAGTTTGTTAAAAAATGGATATTACTCGTGAAGGTTTTCGTTGGATGATTTTTTACGATTTTAGTCTCAATAACAATGCATGGATTAGCTTCGTTCAACTTTTGGTAATGAAGCACCATCAGAAAAGACTGTTTACAATTGGTTTGCAGAATGTCGTCGTGGTCGTGCGTCTGTCAGTGATGAATCTCGTGAAGTTTGACCAAAATCGGTTGTGATTCAAAAAAACATCGATGCAGTGCGCAAAATGATTGAAGAAAATCGGCTTGTGACTTACTGTGAGATAGAGGTACCCTATGGCATATCTCAGACTGCAATAGATTTGATTTTGCATAAACATTTAGCTGTGAAAAAGATCTGTCCCCGATGGACTACGCATAATTTGACCGAAGCTCAAAAAAAGGCTCGTGTTGATTGGTGTAAGGGAATGCTAAAAAAATGCAACCTAGGCACTGCAAAATCTGTATACAACATCGTTACAGGGGACGAATCTTTATTCATATGAACCGGAAACTAAGCAACAATCCACTGTTTGGGTCTTCTAAGATGAACCGAAACCCACAAAAGATGTTCGTTCACGAAGCACTTCCAATAAAATGAGCGCTTGTTTCTTCGGTTGTACTGGACCCGTCGCAACCATTCCTTTAAAGGACCGGTGAACAGTTAATACTGAATGGTATACAACAATTTGTTTGCAAGAAGTCATTGCCAAAATCAGGAAAAACAACCAAAAACGTCGCATCATTCTTCATCATGACAGTGCAAGCCCCCACACAGCACGTCAAACAATTGATTATTTGAAGCAGAAAAACATCGAATTAATGTCTCATTGCCCAAATTCACCTGATTAATCCCCTAACGACTTTTATTTGTTCTCCAATGTCAAACAAAAAAGGTATGGACAGCGATTTTCATCAACTCAAGAAGCTGTTGAAACCTTCGAAAACCATGTTTTTGAGATACCAACTTCAGAGTGAAAAAAATGTTTCGAGAATTGGTTTGAACGTATGAAAAAATGTATAAATCTTAAAGGCGAATATTTTGAAAAGCAATAAAACAGTTTTTCCAAAGAAAACATTTTTTCTTTCTTAATTTTTGTAAAAACTTAAAAGGTAGCCCTCGTAGTAGTTGAATGAAATGCTGAAAACAATATTCTTGAATGTCTGCCACTCTACGCTACAGGCAGATAGGGTACTGCATTTCATGTTTTTATTCCCGACTACATAAATCGCATAAGTTACCGCGTTTCACGATTCGTCGTTCTAAACTACTCTATGATCATTTTCCCAGCTTGTTCACATTAATTTGGATAGACCCAAGGAGTTGGCGGAATATTTTGATTTCAAAATCTGTGTGTTGTCGATCTCACTTTATTCAATGTTTCGAAAACATACATAAGTACTAAAATTAGATAGAGGTTCATCTTGGTGACAGATATGTCATTGCCAAGAGTTTATCTGAAATGACAATGACAAAACTGTCGAGATACTAGTATTGAGTGAGATCGAATAAAGCTTAATGACACCAACAAAGTATTTATTTTATTTCTTTATTATTTTTTATTCACCGTGAAATTTCAGATCTGTTAAACGGATTTAAAATAGTTTTTATTATTTTTACTTACCTACATAATATTGTTCCTTTATGACTAACGCCTGTAAAATTATTTCAATATTAAACAAATAATCTTAGAATAGTGTATTGATTCATAATTCTAAGTATTCAGATAAACTGTTTTAAACAATTCTTGCAAATACGAATAATTACAAAAATTCCTGCCTAGGTTCTGACGTCATGTTTTTCTTATTAAGAGGAATCCGAATTATTATTCGTTTTTTATTGACAAAATACGTTTCCCCTGCCTCAGTTCATGAAGATCTGATAGCCGTATGGCGGAAATGCAATAAGTGTTCAACATACATATGAAAATATATATACGAGGAATGTTTCCAAAGTTCTGGGAATTTAGCTATAATTTTTATTATTTCGTTAATTTTCGTCAATATTACAATGCAGTTTTTCAACATAATCTCCATTTAACTGAATACATTTATCCCAACGATAAACTAATTTTTTAAGCCGTCCTCAAAGAACTTTTTCGGTGTTTCCTCAATCCACCAATTCCAACAGCCTTGGCACCCAGCGCGGCGAAACCTTGCTAACGCCCAAACAATCATGTAAGATGTCATGAACTTGTCGTGTACCTATCCCTAGGCGCACACTAATTTGACGAACAGTCATTCGCCTGTCCTCTTTCAGTAGTTCTTCGACGGCAGTAATGTTTCTTTCATTTACCGACGTGCTTGGGCGCCCACTGCGTGGATCGCCTTCTAGTGATGTTCTACCGGTTTTAAAAAGATCGATCCACCGATAAACAGTACTTTTGGTTTCTGCAGACTCACCGAATACTCCTTGCAGACGCTGAATAATTTCTGATGTTTTCACACCTTCTTTCCACAAAAATAAAATTATTGCTCTTTGAGATTTTGCTGCGTCTTCCATGGTTACAAAAACAGTGCTATGAAAACGCGTCTATATCAGTCGAACACCTAAATCAGACTGAACAATATTGCACTAGATAGTTGCATAAACATGTCAAGACTTGTCTGGCACCAATAACATTGCCTATAAGTTCTGCGTAATTTAATTATAGCACAATTCCCAGAATTTAGGAAACATCCCTCGTAAATATGTGAAGTGTGAATTTTCACACATTTCATGGTTTTGTAGGTAGTTAAGAAGTGTAAAAAATCAACAAAATACTGGATGTCTAGGACAATATTTTTTTCTATAATCAGATCAAAAAACAGTTTTTTTATAATAATTTTTATTCGTTATTTGAGTACTAAGAGCTTCCATTTAATTTATTTAAATAATTTGCTAAAATTTCTTTACAATAAAATTTAAATTAAAAAATCCAAGTGATTTTTTCTGCATTTGTTTCCTACCTAAGTCTTCGTTAAATTAATAAAATAATAAATTTGATTAAATTCTGCCTTTTGGCTTGAATTCTACATTTTTTTTTAGTACATTACACTATATGCTATATTTACATTCCATTTCTTTCTACTTTTTTTTCCGCCGCTGTGTCTTTGTTGAATGAACGTTCTTCTCTATGAAATTTCATTCATCCATGTCCATTCTGATCCTGTGTCTTTTAAAACTTCTTCTCGTGTTTCTCCTCTGGGTCGGACTTCGTCACAATTGTGAAACATCCTGAATACTCTTTCTTTATCTTCTCTCCAGAATTGGTTGTCTCTCTCCTCGTTTCCACATCTAAATCTTGCTACCGTCCATTTCTTAGCTCTATTTCCTTTTTCCATTAGGTACTTCCGTATTTGTGTTGTCTAAATTTTGGCATACATATTGTTGTATCTGGATTCTTTAATTCTTCCCTGCCTTTCTAGGCCTCGCATGTCTTTCATTCCCTGTGCTACTTCGTCAATGACGCTTTGTTGTGTAGTTCTCTTCCATCCTACTTCCTTTAGTGAGAGGTCGCAGTATTTGTACCTGCTTTTCCTTTTCTCTTCCCATCTCGAGAGAGTAGTGCATTCTTCTCCTTTCCTTTCCAGTTCTTTTCAGTACTGGTTTAGGATCTCTCTCGCCGGATACCTTTTTATATACTCCTCGAACTTTATAGCCCGTTGGGTTGCTTCCACCTTTAAGTGGTCAGTTTTAATTTCTTCCATCACAATGTATGATGACGTATTTCTGTTTAAACCGAGCATCTACCTTATGTTCATTTCTTGCACTGCCTCTGGTTTATCTTGATCCTCCCATCCCCAAATCTCGGCTCCTTACATCATGATGCTTTTTATTATGCTGTTGAACATCATCATTCTTATCTGGATATCAGTTCCGAACTTTCTTTCCCCTATCCCCCAGATTTGAGGTAGAACCAATATCTCTTTTTTTGCCAAGGATTTAGTATGCGCTTCAGGACCCCCGCTGCTTTTTATTTCGTATCCCGAATAACGATATTCTTTAAATCTCTCAATATCCATTCCTTCCCATGTCCAGTTTTCTTCTTTCTCCTTTCTTCCTCCCTTTTTACATACTATATCCTTCGACTTTCTTGGAATTAGTCTTAGTTTTTTCTATCCAGATATTTTTTAAATGTTTTCAGAAGCGATTTCATTTAGTCCTTCTTCCTTGCCACTATAACTATATCGTTCGCGTAGGCCAGTGTTGTGAACCACTATTAATAATATGCTATTTGATTTATAAAAATTTCTCTACTCTAAGGGCCGGTTTCTGAAAGCTTAGCTGAGTTTAATCTTTTGGTTAAACTAGGTTACAATATAACAATCCCGTAAGTAACTATAGCAACAATTTTCTAACCATGTGGTTAAACTAGATTACAATATAACAATCCCGTAAGTAACCATAGCAACCATTTTCTAACCATTTGGTTAAACTAGGCTTTCAGACACCGGCCCTAAATAATTTATTCCTCTTTGATACCTTAAAAACAAGACGTATAACAGCAGGTTAACACAGCAGAACTTAAACACTTGAACTCGATTCTCAGCTATTTTTTTTTTTTAATTTTTAATATCAAAAGAAGACAAATACTACCTTAGTCATGAATACAAAAAAATCATAACAATATTCGCCATAATTTAGGTATTGAATTTTTGATCAGATTGCGTTTCTGGAAAATATTGTAGTTTTTGTGTTTTTAACAAAATTATTTTTATTATTTTTTTAATAATGGCTATATTATGGCTAATGTTATGGGTTTTTTGTTTTTATGGCTAAGGTAATATATTTTTCTTTTTGAAATTAAAAATATAATTCATGTGTGTAAAGAGTTAATGAAGACTTAGATACGAAGCAAATTCAGAAAAATCGCTGGAATTTTTTAATTTAAATTTTATTATGATGAAATTTTTAAAATGTTAGTTTAAAAAAAAATAATGAAAGCTCTTAGTACTCAAATAACGAATAAAAATTATTATCAAAAAAATTTTTACTAAAAAATGTTGTTAGACATTAAATACCTACAAAATCCTGAAATGTGTGACTATTCACATTTCACATATATTTTTTTTATCTGTCCCGACTTGACTACCAAGATGTTTGACAAATTTTATATTGTAATTAACATATACTTCGTATGACATATACTACAGCGCTGGGCAAATTTTGTTTTGAAAAGGGACAGTTTGCGCAAATAGTACTTTAAAAGGGCCGCACTATTTTTAAGGACCTTTTTTTTGTTGGTCATCACTTGGATTTTAAAACTGAAGACCTTTTCTTTTTAGGGCATCACTTGTATTTTAAAAGTAAGGACTTTTTTTTTAGTTCATCACTTGGGTTTTAAAAGTGAGGACCTTTTTTTAGGACAATACTTGTACTATATAGTGTTTAAGGGGCCCAAATCTTGTCAAGGGCCCGAAAAAAATCACTTGTACCAATACTTATACGATAATTCATGTAGGGCCGCGGTTTGCCCACCGCTGTTATACTAGTATGCTGTTATACTGTTATACTTATTCAGATGCCTTAATTCTTAGGGAGAATATGTTGAAAAATAGCCAAAATACGTTGTTTCAATATTGTCTTTTTATTTATCGTACATATTTTCTATAAAATTGTGTAATAAACAGGAAGCCTTATTTATTTACCAATATATAATAATACAATAATTTTTCGTTTTTCTTTGCAGGTGATCAAAAATGATAGACTGCTTAACCATGTCGAGCGACTCCGACACTTTAAGTGGAAGTGTCGGATGTAGTGGTAGCAGCAGCCGACAGTCCCGCGTTCGGACAGTGCGTCTGGTAAGGCCCAACAGTGGCACGCTACCACCTCCTGGACTCACCTGTCGACATGGCCCCGGCCTGGGCTTTAGTATACGCGGTGGGCGAGAACATGGAACTGGATTCTTTGTATCTAACGTCGAGTTAGGATCTGAAGCACATCGACAAGGACTAAAGGTATGTTTTATTTATTAGTATTAATTAATACTGGTGATAATTTTTATAATAAAAACAAAACCATAAGTATTTTTGTATAAATAGACCTTGCAATTATTTGTGGAATATAAAGGCGAGCTTTTTCAAGATCTTTTCTCTTATTCTCTCAATTATTGCTACTCGAATATTGTTCTTTAGTTGTTCAATCGAGGATACCTTGTTAATATAGACACATTCTCTAAGATAACCCGGTAGAGAAAGGCCTAGAGTGGTTTAATCTGGAGATCTTGGCGGCCAGTCTATGTCACCGCCTCTTCAGTTTCATCGGTATCTCTTCAAAATTTCATTTGCGGCTTGTACTGTGTAAAATATAGCGCCATCTTGACGAAACTGTTTTCCAAACATGATATTTACTAAAATTGGATCCGCCATTTTTGCAAACTAAATTGGTATTTAGTTTGAAAGCCATTGTTTTGGTAGGTGCTTTTTGTAGAACGTTATCTTGCAATTTTAGCGCTTCCGCGTTAAAATTTTAAGAATAATATGCTTAGCGAATAGCATTTACGTTTGAAATGGTGTTAAGAAAGACTAACGTCAGTTTTTGACGTTAAGATCTTAACGTATTTCTTAAAGAATAGACCCGGATAGCGATTGCTGTATAAAGTTACAACGTTACTCACATCGTCTTAGAAAAAATTAGATAATTTACTATCACTATTTGAGGGTGTAATGATTGCTGATGAACTACGTGTGAATTTTTAGGGCCCAAGTAACATGCGCCCCAACAAACTATTTTGTTTGTTGACATAATCCCTGAGGTCGAAATTAGCATCGTCGCTAATATTCACTTTTTAATCAACATTACAATTAACGTAAACTATAATTTTTTAGAAACATACACTGGCCAGCAAAAAATCGACTCAAGCTATAAAATACCTTTATAAAATACAATAAATTTCCCCTGCCTCTATAGCAAAAGACAGGTCTAAGGATGTTGTATCGTCGAACTAAGGTGTGTTCGTTTGTGTTGCACCAAACTTGTCCAGGACAAGAGTAGCTGACGTCACAGTGCAACTAAAAACTTCTTCCGAACTTCTCGAAACAGGAATAAAAACGAACGGTTTTCCAGGCAAGCGAATGAGTTTTTCAGACCAAGTTGATAACCTCAATTTTAAAACAAATTTATGCTAAAGCAATAGTAAATAAGATAATATGAACAGTTTAAACGCTGAAGTGATCTCCAAAATGTTATTGCTGGTTGACGACGGGGATGACAGTACTATAAATGTTGACAGTATTATAAAAAGATGACAGTATTATAAAACTTTCCTTCTAATCGATTACTCGATTCATGTTTGATATATGATAGATAGATAGATGTAAAATAAAAATTTCCGCTAGACCGAATACAGATTATAACTAGGTTAGATTAAGTTTACCGCCTTTTTACAGGTTGCCTGAAGCTACACTCACTCCCGAGCAAGTGTAGATTTTGCTTGTCCTGAACAAGTTCATAAATACAAATGAACACTTTACATACCGGTGTCGGAACACAAACGAACGCCATAGTGTAGCTCTGGTGTAGTTAAGTGTAGTTTGGGCAACACAAATGAACACACCTCTAGTCAGCAACGGCAGAGGTTCCTGTATGTTTTGGTCTGGAATCTTTCTTGAGGCAACAAGTTGCTGCGGCTTGCAACCTTCACTACCTCATTGAAGTGGAAATAAGCGGAATAATTTCTGACTGGCAATATGACGATTTATAATGAAATGTTAACTCATATATACAATCATGAGCGCCCGCAGTAAGAGGCAAGATAATCACTTGCCCCCTGAAGTCTTTAATTTTCAGTTTTTTTGCCAAACCTTTCTGTTTTTCTGTTCTCAAATTTGTTTAATTATGTACAATAGAACACAATTATACCATAATTGTGACAATATATAAGATTACGTTTGTTGATGTTTACGTGACGTGCTAATTTTCCTCGCGGAAGCTATCGATAGAAACGTCACAAAGGGGCCAACTAACTACATAAAAAAGTATGCAGTTAAATCGAGTGTGGCCCGAACCAATAAGCAGTATTATTTCAATTATTATATCAACTATGAGGTCAACTATGATGGAAGATCGTTTATCCATTTGAAGAATGTTAAGCGTACGCAGGGAAAAAATTACTAATGTTAATGTTAAATGAGAACCAGTCATTAATGCCAATTTTCCAATGATCGCAAATGACTTCAATTTCTATTTAGTGTTCTAATAGTGTTCTGTATTTATGAAAGTTTATTTAATAAATTACTAAATATTTTCCAAAATTTAACTTATATGGCCCTCGCGTTTGAAAAAAAAAAAATAATAATAAATAAAATCTGTGGTCTCCCATGTATACAATTTATTTTTATCAATCATTGTTTTTCAAGATTATAGCTGTCAAACCATACAGAGGTGTAACAATGGTGTAGTCAATTATATTTTGACTGAAATAAGGATTAGATTATCAACAGTGTCGCCTTGATTTGGTTTGCGAGTTTTACAAAATCAAATCTATTTCTCAGCAATTGAATAATAGCAAATCTTGTGTTTTCATGAAAACAAATACATCAAATTAAAATCGGTTGGTTTATGGTTTCTAGCTAGGTGTAGTTTATTGTTACTAGTTTATTTCATAATTCATTTCAAAGACCGTAAAATAATCTCAAGCACAATGGAATTGTTAATCATATTAATTGAGTAAGAATTGAACTGAACCGAAAAGTAAAAACAAATATAAAACTACAAACTGTAGAAGGATTACGAATCTAGTAAATCTTGCTTCATGGACATAAATACCAGAAGAAGCCATAGCAAATATGTTGTGAAGCACGTGAAGCCATATCATACAATTTTTACTTTCCAATTACGAAGTAAAGAAAGACTTGTAATAGGTTATCAGTAAAATAAAATGAATTGTTGAGATTTATAGTGTTATTCTGAACACTATATATCTGAAATCTGAACACAATTTGTTAACTATATCAGAATATATACTTATGTACAGTGTTGTAATAGATTCATTTAAAAAAAAATCTAGATACAGATACATGCCATAAATGTTTGTATCTAGATACAGCTAGATACTTTTGAAAAAAACACTGAAAAATTAAAATACCATATTTTTTACCAAACAAACAGTGCATGTTAATCAGTATTATACAGGCTGTTTAAAAATGACCGTGAAGTCACAAAAAGCCCACTAAATTCAAGGTAAAACACTATTCTACGGAATAAATTTGTACTAAATAACGTATGTATTATGTGCCATATGTGCCAACGTATGAGCTGCGTATCTATAAAACTAATGTTAGTCTTATAGATACGCAGCTATGTTCTTGTTAAGAGGATGTTCCTTTCAATCAAATTTTAGCCCTAATTGAAGTGGAATTTATGTAATGTCACGATCATAATTGACCACTAATAAAAAATTACTCATAAGAAATATGTGATTATTTTTTTTTTTTTTCTCATTCCATACAAATTTAATTTATAAACAAAATTTCAGTTGATATTCTCACGATTACAAATTAAATTAATATGAACGTTTAATAATTTATTCAATTTTACGTCCTTTAGGAAACATACCTACTTATCTTACTGATTTCAATTAGGAAATGAACTTAATATCCACACTAGCATGGCCGACCCTTGGGTGAGGCGGACTAGACTCAGCCTCAAGTGAAGGAATACCTGAAAAAAATATCAAAGTGTATTTTCAATCACTAGATACTTTTGAAGGGCCTTAATTTGTCTTGTCCTCGGCTTCACAAAACCATGGTCCACTCCCAAACCACTTGTGGGGGTATAATTTTTCATATGTTTTTAGTAAATTGCTCATCAAAATAGCAACAATAGTTATTAAAAATCTTCGTTTTCATTAATAATGACCCATTTTCCTGAAGTGTTGTATCTACTATTGTGGTATCTAAATATCTACTATTTTTACGGCCGTTCAAAAGCTACGAAAAAATAGTGAGAATATATATTTTTTTGACACTGCATATACATTGAATTTGTAAACGTAAAACGTGTTGTTTTCTGAATTTTGTTTATAGTAAAAATAAAATATTTAAAAGGCCAATTTATAATTAAACTATTATATCAGCTCGGTATCAAGTTATAAAAATAAAGTAACGATCAAAGTATCTGAAATACAAATACAAGATACTTAAATTTAAATATCTAAATATAGATACAGATACATATTTCAAAAAGTATTTAATTTGTATCTGGATACTTAAAAAAGTATCTAGTTACAGTATCTAGATACTTGTAACTAGATACATTACAACATTGCCTATGTATATGTTCTGATATACGAGGAGTGAACAAAAAGTTCAATTTTTGAAATTCCCGTGCTACATATGTCGGATTGATAAACTTTTTTGTTGTCATATTAGTTAACCGTCTTTGATGACTGTCTCAATTGGCAACCATATTATTACCAGCTAATTAAAGAAGTTGTATTTGTATATATTCGGCGATTTTTTATTTTTTATAATGAGAGATCAAAGAATATGCATAAAATTTTGCGTGAAAAATTAGATCAATTGCTGTAAAGTAGTTGAAATGTTGGATAAGTTATTTGGTGTGTCGAGTATGGATGAATGAGCGATATACAAATAGCATAAACGCTTTCAAAATGGCATTGAATCATTTGAAAATGATTATAGAGTTGGAAGACCCAGCACTTCAATCAACGGAAAAATTGTGGAAGAAGTTAAGAAAAAAATTTCTTCTAACCGTCGAATTACAATGAGAGTGGTTGCTGAAGAAGTTGGTATATCGTATGGTTCATGCGAAGAAATTTTCACTAATGTTTTGGGCATGAGGCAAGTGTCATCTTGTCAATTTGTTCCGAAATTGTTAAATTTTGAGCAAAAAATGTGTGGTAAAGAAATTGTTCAGGAAATGATAGATGATGTCAATGACTCAACATTGCTCCAGCGCACCATAGCAGGTGTCGAGACGTTGGTGTACGATTATGATATCGAAACAAAGGCTCAATCATCTCAATGGAAGCTTTCAAATGAACCAAGACCCAAAGAACGCCAAGTTCGATCGAATGTTAAAGTTCTTCTCAATGTTTTTTTCGATTATCGTGGTATTATGTACCATCATTAAAATATCTTTTCGCAACTCAAAATAATCTATCTTTGAAATTTATTCTATTTAAATATCGCATCATATTTTTTTTGTGGTGACACTTGTCTAGTTACTAAAACATGTTTTCTTGAATTCCAAACATGTTTACATGATTACCATATTAATTTTTCTGGAAAATCTTAGTGAAAACTTAGTTTTTCATCAATCTTTATTAAGAAAGTAAGGCGCTACATATAGTATTGAAGAGAAAATGTCGATTTCTCGTAAACATCCTTTTCTACAATGTTTATTACCGGAATAGCGAAATTAATGAAAACTATGTCATGATTGTTTATGTATGTGTTTTGCTATTTGCTGCACTGTTAAATGGAAGCAGTATAAGTTAAAAAATTTAACGCTCTGTTGAATTTTAGGTTTCATTTGTTATTGAAATTTTACTATCACTATTTTAATAACATTGAAACGCAAGTTTTGACCTACTAAATAATATTCTTGAACATCATTCAGATTCTTATGTAAATCATTTCTCACACTTGAAAAAGTAATTGGCTCGCGAATGGTGTCAGATTATTGAAGTACATATCGTTATCAAATCCTTCGGATTTGTATTTTTTAGGGTTATGTAGGTATGACCACCAAAAAACCCTTATAACGTCACTCATGTGTCTGTCTATACGGTAGAAACTGTACCCAAACGGCTGAACATAGGAAGTTGAAATTTGGCATACTTGTACAACTTTTTGACCCACATATAGGAAAACTATAGAGGGTCCAAAAAATACAGCGCGGGATAAATATAAACAAATATGTATTTAATGGAAAAATAAATATTTTTTTAAATTTTGAGTGGGGTATCAAATGAAACCTCTTAATACGTGGATGCACAAACAAATTTTTATTTTAAAAAAATCTTTTTTATGGTTTTTTTTTTCAATATAATGGCCAAAAACTTTTGTCCCCCACCCTATCTCCCAGAAAATCTGAAAAAAATCTCAATAATGTACATTGATAAGAGCCGGAATAGTTCAACAGGAAATTTTGATCAAATTGGTTTTTCGCAAAATACTGATTTTTTGGCCGTCAAATAAAAAAATTTTAAAAATTTATTTTGTGTTATAAAAAGAGAGCTGTTAAGATGTAGATAAAGGAACGGGAAGTGGTTTTTTATTTTTATTTTATTTTTTCATTTTAATACCGTTTTTTCCAAAAAAAGACTAAAAATCAACGTCCTAAAAGGTTAAATTAAAAATCTGAAAAAATTCTAAGCAATATATATTGCTATAAACCGGAAACGTACGAGAGGAATTATTTATCTGATTTCGTTTTTGGAAAATATAACAGTTTTTGTGTTATTGAAAAAAATAAAAATAAATAAATAACTTAAATTTTATTGTGGGGATATTAAATAAAAGCTCTTTAAGTGGAGATTAAGGAACGGTAATTGATTTTTGCCAATTTTGCCAAGTATTAAGATTTTCGTTTAATATCTAAGCTAAAATTAAAAAATATATTTGTATATACATGGATACATTTTGTTATGGGTAGAGAAGAGGTACGTAAATTTATTTTGCAAATATCGACTAGTAAATTAATAAATAACTGACCGGTTGCTTGGATTCCATTTCTAGTAGAGAATCTGTTAGTTTTTCATATAGTCGCAATATAAACAATGTCTCTGTAGGCGTTATGTTCTTGCGTGACAAAAGATCGTCCGCAGTGTTGCCAGGTCGGGATTTGAATGATATTTTTGCAATTGGGTCAGTGATCAGTGGATCAGTGGATCAGTGGAATCTGTGGATGATCTTGACGAGTCGGTATAATAAAAGTGTTTCTTTTTAAATAGCCATGGGACGTTTCGCATTTTATTGCAGTTAATGCATATCACAGGCTGAAGATGCATTTATTGCAATAAAATGCGAAACGCCCCATGAATTAATTTATTTATTTCACCTATATGACGATTTAAAAGGAAACACTTTTATTATATATATATATATAGTATGTTGGAGTTTCTCGACGAATTTAAATATTATAAATAAAACACTATCTTGTATATTCGTCAATTTATTAAAACAGTAATTACTGTTTTAATAAATTGACGAATATACAAGATAGTGTTTTATTTATATATAGATTTTTTGTAATTTTCAAATGAATTTAATGAGCAAATAAGTGGCTTTGGGTCTCATATTTATTTTTATTCATTAGAGTGCTTTATTTAGAATATAAAACGACATAATTGCTTATTCATAATAATTTATTTTTGTATAAAAAGTGTTAATTTAACAAATTAAGTAAAATCTTAATATTTTATAATGCCACTCTTTGCTGCGATTGCGGCTTCCAGGCGTTTGGGCATGCTTTCTATGCAGACTTTTGCGTTGTGTCGGAGATTGGGGTTGTGATGCCACTCTCTGATAAGGGTTTCTATAAATTGCCGCTTGGTGGTGATGATTTCTTTGGCGATCTCCTGCTTTTTAAAATAATAATTATACCAGCAACAAGAATATAGAAGAAAAATGATTTAAAAACAATTTATTTTCTCACAAAATGCATTTTAACTTGAAAATTACAAAAAAAGTGTACTGTCCCTAATAATTTGGCCACCCACTGTGTGTGTATATATATATATAACAAAAATATGCAATGAAACATAATTTAGAAAAAATTAAAAAATAGATGCAAAACAAAAAACACGTTTCCAATTTTATTTAGAAAGATTAGTTACTCCGTTTTAATCATTTTCTATTAATTATAATAAAAAGTCTAATTGAGCCCACGTCCTAGACAATGAAAAAAATATATATTTAATAATAATTTAATTTTAACACTTTTAAACTTAATAATAATAATAACATAATAGGTACTTAAAAATAATCTTTCTTTGTCCAATATTTTATCACTGTAACAAATGTAATACGTAATGATTTATAATTGATAGAATATGACCAAATCTAAAATAAACTAGATCAAATTATACCAAAATTGATCATTTGGAAACTAAATTGTACCTAACCTAATTTGGACACTTTGTTATTTTGATCGGATAAGTCATTGTACGAATAATTTTTTTCCCAAGTTGCCGTTAGCAAATTCTTTAAAAAAATTGGCCCGTCACTGCAGAGAAATTGGAAAGCACCGCTTTAGACAGACTGGCGATTATATTAACAAATCTTGGCTCCAATATGTCTGCAATGACGTATGACGCGATACCGTAATTTCCTATAACATTTTTAAAGCCTAGTGTCTACGTCGAGAGATACTGCAAGAGATACACGGATCAATTCTGTAAAAATTTACTGTGTTGTAACGTTACTACAAGATAAAATATTATAAAAAGAATAATGACGTTCATTCATGATAGTAACTGACCTTGCTCATAGTGACAGATTTAGTTCCTATGATCATAGTAACTGAGTTACAGAATTGGTTTGTCAGACTTATCCACTTATACACGTTTACTTATCAGTGCAAAATAATATTCATGAATAGTTCTATCAGGGACGTAGCCAGGATTTCAGCTTGGGGGGGGGGGGCAAAAATAACAAAATATTCTAAATTGGTCGGTACGACCTTAATTACATGACTTGGGTAGAAAATAACAGCGTTCTAGGTCAGGGGTCGGCAACCTTTCAGTGACAACGAGCCAAATCTGTATTGAAAAAAAACACAATAACATGGAAGAGCCGCTAAAAAATATATGCTATATTTAAGAAAAAAGGGTAAAAATTGTTTATTTGTTTTAAAATAATCAAATATTACAATAAATTAATATTTACTTATACATTTAGTTTGTGATACCTATTGTAGTTGCCAGTATATTACAATATAATATTTTTTTTAATGGGACGATTGCTCTTGTATAGTGTTCTATAAGACTTCAATATTTGGTGAATATTCAGTAATCTTTAACTTAAGGCAGCAGGTCTAGGTTCAGGTCAGTAAGATTACTTCTTAACTGACTCTTTATCAATTTCATATGTGAAAAGATTTGCTTACAATAAAGTCCATTCTACATTATACTTTTTTCAATACTTTTTTCAATACTATCCAACTCTGACGTCATTTCAACTTTTGATACTACAGAATATAGTGGGGGAAAAAAATAAGAGACAGTGATAAATTTTATACCTTCCATCTCTTATTACTTTTCATTGCCAACTTAAAAATTTTTAGGTTCAGATGGCAGACAACAATTTGGTTATAGTAAACCAATTTATAAATATTGTTTAATTGTGCTAAGTTTATATTTAATTATATGATCTAAATAAACTTCTTATCAACTTAATAAACTACTAAAAGTTAAGTTGTAAACAAAAACTAAAAAGTTGGTGTTGGTACGACTGAAAAGTACAGAACTGTCATCCAAAACTACCTCCGGTGAAATTTTTGATTGACTATTTTCTAAACTCTTTAAATCTATCTCGAAAAGCTTCTTGCATGTTAACAATAGTTTGTGCAAAAAAAAAATTGCAGTAATAACATGTTTATGTAAATTAATAAAATGTAAAAATGTTTTTGCACGTAAATCATTCACAAATACAGATAACTTTATTTCGAAACAAATAACTTCTTTTAAAAGGGAATATGCAGAAGCTCGGGGAATTACCGGGCGTGAATTGCACCGTAAAACATTCTGAAAAATACAAAACCTGTATAGTACAGGCAGAAAGTTGAAAATTAAAAAATAAATTATATTAAAATAAAAACCAGCCAATTTTCAAAGAGCCACAACATTTTCTAAAAGAGCCGCAGGTTGCCGACCCCTGTTTTAGGTCTTTTGTAATATATTAAATAATAAAAGTCCGGTAAATTTATATCCGGTGAAGAAAACTTCTAACAACCTAAATTATATTTTATATAAGGTAAACTATCCTGGGGGGGGGGGGGGGCAAATGCCCCCTATGCTCCCCCCCCCTGGCTACGTCCCTAAGTTCTATGATACAAAAATATAGTATTAGATAGACCTTAATTTAAAAAAAATGTCATGCATCTATATTTTCCGTATTAAAATTTCCTGAAATATGTTATGAGTTTGCAATTACTCATAGTTGGTGTTTCGAATGTTACATAGTTAAACTCTGTTTAAACACAATGTGAACTCTATGTTAATCTTATCTCGCCACATAACAACGTAATCTCTGCCCATAAATGTATAAAATCCAGCATATGGTCTATTGAAATTAATTGCAAATATTTTAATAATCAATATTATTTGTGTCGATACGTGTACGACGTGATAACAATTAGATTGTTAACTCTGCGAAAGCGTAACCTAAAGAACTTTATGAATATTGTTTATCTAACAGTAAAAACGAAACTAAAGATGAATATCTGCAGGAAACAGCCCATAAAAATATTACATCAGATACCTATATTTAAATACAAAGCTATATGTTAACATGTTGATTTTGCAAGAAAAGGAGTAATTTTTGTATATTACGTCAAGTTATCAGTAAAATGGCAAATTTAATCGTAAGATTGTTTCCATAACAAGAAATGAAAAATTTGTACGACATTCTATTATCATCGCTGTATGTGTCTCTTCTTAACATAAACTGTGATATTCTATGGTAATTGGCCCCTTTACAGCCTCTTACCATCACCCTGAGTCTGTTCAAATTTTCGAACAGACCTTTTTATCTTATTTATTTGTGTTTGTCTGTGCAAGATTTCTTTTATTGAGTATGCGTAATTTTATTGGTTTTATCTATTTATTGATTGTTTAATTTATTGTTTTTAATATGTAGTTTAGTCATTTAAATGGGCTGCGTTAGGCGCAAATAGCCTTTGTTGCTGCGCGCCAAAAATTTTAACTAACTAACTAACTGTCTCTTCTTAACAAGGAGTTTATAGGGCGATAACAAGTCTCGCATGCTGAGTCGTAGCAATGTTTTCGGCGCCCTTGGCAAATGAAGTAAATTGATAAAATTTACTTCCCCAAAAGCAAATGAAGAGCAAAAAAAAGGTCCTCACCTCCCAAATTCAAGTGAAGAGCAAAAAAAAGGTCCTCACCTCCCAAATTCAAGTGAAGAGCAAAAAAAAGTCGTCACTTCCCAAATTCAAGTGAAGGAAGAGCAAAAAAAGGTTTTCACCCGCAATTGCGCCCCTTATGAGACCCCGCGCCCTTATCAAACCTCG
This sequence comes from Liopterus haemorrhoidalis, assembly GCA_963971575.1. Lineage (NCBI taxonomy): Eukaryota > Metazoa > Arthropoda > Insecta > Coleoptera > Dytiscidae > Liopterus > Liopterus haemorrhoidalis. The sequence goes on from OZ020611.1 coordinate 58,469,946, forward strand.
CGCCCTTGGCAAATGCCCCGACGCCACCCCGTTGTTGCTGCTCGTATAATCCATTTTAAAGTGCCCATAACATTGAGATTATGCTGTACTTTGTATGCTGAAATTTGAGTATTTTTTCGTGTTATACGAGGGCTACCTTTTAAGTAGAAAAACTAAGAAAGAAAAAAAAAAAAAATTAACAAACTATTTTATTGCTTTTCAAAATATTCGCCTTTAAGATTTATACACTTTTTCATGCATTCAAACCAATTTTCGAAACATTTTTTCCACTCTGAAGTTGGTATCTCAAAAACATGGTTTCCGAAGGCTTCAACAACTTCTTGAGGTGATGAAAATCGCTGTCCACACATTTTTTGTTTGACATTGGGGAACAAAAAAAATCGTTTGGGGATAAATCAGGTGAATACGGACAATGAGACATTATTTTGATGTTTTTTTTCTTCAAATAATTAATTATTTGACGTGCTGTGTGGGAGCTTGCTTTGTCATGACGAAGATGAAGAATGCGACGTTTTTGGTCGTTTTTCCTGTTTTGTCGATGACTTTTGGAAAACAATTTGTATACCTTTCAGCATTAACTGTTCTACGGTCCTCTAAAGGAATGGTTGCGACATGTCCAATACAACCGAAGAAACAAGCGATCATTTTCTTGAAAGTGCTTCGTGAAAGAACAACTTTTGTGGGTTTCGGTTCATCTTGGAAGACCCAAACAGTGGATTGTTGCTTAGTTTCAATTGTTGCTTAGTTGGTGCATAGGTTGAATTTTTTTAGCATTACCTTACACCAATCAACACGAGCCTTTTTTTGAGCTTCGGTCAAATTTTGTGGAATCCATCGGGGACAGATCTTTTTCACAGCTAAATGTTCATGCAAAATCGAATGTATTGCAGTCTGAGATATGCTAAAGGATACCTGTATCACACGGTAAGTCACATGTCGATCTTCTTCAATCATTTTGCGCACAGTATCGATGTTTTTTGAATCACAACCGATTTTGGTCGACCTTCACCAGATTCATCACTTACGGACGCACGGCTACGACGAAATTCTGCAAAGTAATTGTAAACAGTCTTTTCTGATGGTGCTTCATTACCAAAAGTTCAACGAAGCGAATCTATGCATTGTTGTTGAGTTAGAGCTTTACTAACATCGGAAAAAATCATCCAACGAAAATCTTCACGAGTAATATCCATTTTTTCACAAACTTGTTTTTTTTAACGCTCACTGTCAATAAACTACTCGGTCAATTTATAAGCTGCCACTGATTTCAAAATAATAAATGTCAAATTTTACGAATATTGTAATGACACATTTCAATATTGCCATCTAGTGTTAACCTAAATATCTGAAAAAATTCAACGTAATGCACACTGAAATAAATCAGGATTGTTCAAGAGTAATTTTGGATCAGATTATGTTATCGGAAGATATCGCAAATTTTATGTTTTTGTCATAGTAATAGTGAAGTATTTGTTTATAAATCAAATATCAATTTTTCCAATCTAAATACGTACAAAACCCTGAAATGTGCGAAAGTTTACATTTCACATCTATATTTTTAGTTTACAAATAAATATGTTTACATTTTTTTTTTATAATTTCTTCCAACTGTAGAAAAATGTAGTAGCAATTTACTAAATTTTTTACAGAGAAAAATGGCAGAAGATTTTTACCGTGTTCGAAAACAATTCGCCAATAGGCGACAAGTATCCAGAAAAAATGTGAGCTGTTTACCACAGTGTTGCATGAACATTTGTTACTTTAATGTTTACGTATACTGGTTTATTAATTCCATAATTGGCGCATATTTTATCTTATTTAGCGTGAAACTTTAAATTTTACTCATATTTTTCAAATAAATGTCAAGCTGGACCCCATTTTAGGGTACCTACAATATTCATTTCCCCCTCCGCACTTGACGACAATTTAACCTCACCTATAGACAGAGCAAAACTTCTCTACCTGGAAACTCCTTCCTGCACTATCATTCGAGTTGCCAATAAGAGTTGAGTGTTAACACTGTTATAAAAATATAATTTATTAAATAAAATATTACAGCAATATTGATAATCAAATACAAGCTAATATGAAATATTACGAACTAACTTCATTATACAGGCTGATTTATTTTATAGTTACAATAATCTTTACACCATTCTTTATGCAAATAAAATAATGATGACAATGTAAGAATAAGGAAGTTATTTGGCAAGGGCAGCATAATATTATATGATGAGGGCTATTGTGTAGAATGTTACTCCTCCCCTCTTGCGAAAAAGACTCTTTCTGGAAGCTGTATATTTTGGTTTAATTTGCCGATGGCTGCATCTCTTGGGCCGGATTTCTTGCCTTGAGTTTTTCTTTAACCAAGGTACTGTATAAATAAGGAGTCGGCAACCGGTAGCCTGTGGGACAAATACTGCCCGTCGTTTTATTTTTATGCGGTCCACCAATAAGAAAATATAATATTCCCTTTTTTTATCTAAAGAGGCATATTTCTGCTTTAGGCTTCTGACACACTAGGTGTGTTTATGCCTACGTAAATTCGTGTAAGCTGGCGTAAAGAAGAACTTCAGATCGTAGAAAATAGAAATTACAAAAGCCAGTATGGCCTGTCAAAATTTTTTGTTACTGTAAATTGAAAAAGCCCGTAATGTAAAACAGGTTGCCGACCATATATACCAAGTATAGATGATGCCAACGACTATTATTATGATATATAGAAGTTTCAGTATTTTCTATGTTTGGGATAATTTCGTTATTTAGAAGTGCTTCGAGTTTTAGAGTTTTTAATCCGATCGTGGTACCGGATCTTCTATGATTGGAGAGAAGAAGTTGGTTGCCAAGAAGTTGGTTGGCAAGCCTGGCAGCCGGCTGAGCCGGCCTTAGCAAGTCTGGCGCCCCGGGCGAGATTTTTTTGCCGCCCCATAAAAAAAAACATTATTACTCTATATCAGTGCTTCTCAACCTTTTATGGCCTGGGACCCCCCAAATTATATAAATATTGTCTGCGGCCCCCCTATATATGTATATATAAAGGGTGTATCAAGATAATGGGAACACGAGTTTTTTCGAAAAGGCGACGTTGCTCACACGTCAAAAATTTTGAACTAAAATTTATCCACAAAATTGAATGGTAGTATTGAAATTTTCCGGAAAAAACGGAATTACATGTAATCAAGGGCAATTTCGAATTTTTAAATGGGAACTTATGTCATATTGGATATCTTTGGATGGAGCTTTTCAACAACTTTTCCTTAAACATTTTTTTAATACCTTATACGGTTGACAAAAAAAACTGTGATATTTTTAAATGACGATTATATTCCCTATAACGACTTGAAAGTGGAGTATTTTTATTTACAAGTGTTCAAAGTGCCTTCCATTTTAATTTAAACACATTCGCATTTTTACTCATGAGTTACCAGTAGTTCGGAGAGCAATTAAAAAAATATATAATAACACATATTTCACTTTCAAATCGTACTTCAAAGCACAACTTAAAAATACTTGAAGTACCTCCAACGCGAACTGTTGTCAGAGAAACCCATTAACCGACACATACAATTTATTTGACCTTGATATAGTCTACTTATAGTCTGTTTCTTTTGTTAAAGCGGAACTAGATTTTCAAATCTAGTAATTTTTATCGATTAAATGAAGCTTTTGATCATTTTGTTTAGTAAAAGCCTATTTACTCATTATAAAGTTAGCTAGTGACAACTTAAACATTTGGAATAGCCTGTAGTTTAAATTAGTTGTCAAAATTAGTATATTAAGTATAAAAATAAATAGAATATTTATTTTATTTATGTTGTGAAAGGTATATTTTTATGAATATCAATATAAGATACTCGAATTTATAAATATGAATAAAATTTATATCTTGTAAGATTGAGTGCATTTTTATTATATTTTCATGTTTCGATCTTGTATGACTTCGCGGCCCCCCGGTTGAGAAACGCTGCTCTATATAATACAAGTGATGTCCTAAATACAAGAATCGCGCCGATTGAATGGCAATGGATTATCCTTAAAGTAGATATCGCATACGCCATGTTTGATTAGGAAGGTATCTTGAAGGATTCTTTTAGAATTTTCCTTTTTCATTTAATTTTTAATTTCTCTTTTAGAGAGAAGACGTCAAGATACTGGTTTCAGGTAGTAGTTACATATGGTTCCGCTAGACATTTGGTGAATCTGCAGGAACTAGTGTTTGAGAACTGAAACACTTAAATTTCTCAGTTTGGAATAGTGTTTCTTAATAAACCACAAATCATCCATCTTGACATGTGGAGTGTAAAGTCTTTACAAGTATCTTAAAAAAGACACCTAGATTACCTAAAAGAATGTGAGTCCAACATCTCCACAAACACAAACCAGTTTTGGTCGTACTATCAACACACTAAAACCAAGATCCTCTATAGGGGAAGACCTTATTCCTAATATATAATCAAATCCTGTGCACATGCCCTAGTGCAGTGGTTCCCAACCTATTTACACCGGCAGACCACATTTCCAAATCACATTAGAGTTGCGGACCACCACCAAGTATTATTTAGATTTAGATTACTGACTTAAATTAAAATCTTTAAATATTCGCTACTAAAGGAATAGTCATATATTCAATAATACAAATTGGTATTCACTAAAACATAACAAGGAAAATGTAACAAGAAAAAACAGTCACAGCGTCTAAAAATAAAGTTTATGGAAAAAAAAGAATGTATTGGTGTAGTAATAAGAATTAAATTATTTTTTATGTTGTTTATTCGTAACAACAATTTAGAATACATTCAGTGGGAGCCTTGTGATTGCTTATCGCTTACCAGTTTTTCAATATTAGTCTTTAAAGAACTTAAAGACAATCTCAATGCCGCCTTCACATCTAAACGGTTTCTATGCTTCGTCTTAATGGCATTAAGCGCAGAAAATGCAGTTTCACACATGTATGTTGAATGGAAAGGAAGAAGTATTTTAAGTATTTTTTCGCTCAGTGCTGGATATTCTTCCCGAAATATAATCCAAAAACTAAATCAAAAGTTACTAGTTTCAAAACTGGTACTGATCGTGTACAAAAACATATGCAATATTTTTTTTTTTTTCTAAGTTGTTTTCAGCCACTGACGGAACGAATCTTTTATTGCTGCCGAAGTCGCGGACCACCTGAAAACATACCGCGGACCACAAGTGGTCCACGGACCACGGATTGGGAAACACTGCCCTAGTGAAACCATTGCATTATTTATTCAATATATGTATATTACTATATAATAACATGTAATTATTATCATTGAGTCTATTAATTTGTTCATTATTCTGTCCAGACATTGCGACAAGCTTCAGCTTAGTGATGCTGGACAGAATGATACAAAAATAGTATATATAAATAAAATTGTCAATAAGTGTAAAAATTAGGTCTAAGAAATTATAATAGGTTTCAGAAATATATTTTCTTATTTACATTTGTAACATTGGTCAATGTAAAAAATGTAAATATAGTTTACCTCTACATCGTTTGCGTCTTATGTTGGAGCCACACAGATAACTACGTACGCTGTTTCCTACGTATTTTTCTGGCATGTGAAGGAATGAGAAAATTTTTGTATTAATGAATATCGCAATTATATAACATACGTTTCTTGCCCAATTTGATACCAAACCTGCACACATGTTGGTTTTCTGAATATTACTGGTTCAATTACCAAAAGGCTATCACAAAAGCTATTTCCTATATTATTCTTATTATTATATATTTTTAGAGAATTGAAGCATACTTTGTACAATTTATGAAAAGAAAAAAAGTTAAAATACAGGTAGAGTTATTAACATTAACATTAACATTAACATTAACACTGAAAACGATTAAATTAAATTAAGACAAAAGTACAACACGTATAACTCAAAGAGCGTCGTCTTTTTTTAGAGGAATTAACTGGCATTGTACATTGTATACTTCAGGAGAAATCAGTTGGCTGGTAACGGTTAAACAGGGCGTCTGGTTCAACCAAGAAGATTAACAAAATTAAGTCATTAATTTGGATATTAAGAAAGAAATGAGATTCTGTTTCAGTCTCTCTTCCAACTACCACAGTAAGAACGCTGCATATACAAAACACACATACGTTTATTTGAATATATTCAAATATAATAAACGAAGATAAAATATATATTTGTTTATCGGTTCTCAGTCGATCGATCAGGATCTAAATTCTAGTAAACTATACATATAATGTTTGATGGCAGTTTGTTCCAACTATGGAAATTACGTTTAGCTACAAAAAATTCACGAGGATTGCCCTCTCCAGTTTATATTAATAACCACGTAGCCTATCTATATACTGTTTAGATGGAATATTTCATTTACATTCGTCGACTAGTTCTTGTGAATAATTCTCCAGGTCTGAATAAGGTCTGTATTTCGGCAATCTTGTATAGTAGAAAAATACAAGCGACGTAGATGCTCCTCATAATCAAAATGGACCCACTCTAGAGGCAGTCTAATAGCTATTCTCTGCACAGTGTCCATGGCAAAAATCTAAAGTTAACAATAGAAAACATATCTGGATAAACATAACTTTTCCCGGAGTATTAATCTTAACTTAAAAGTCTCTAAGACTCTGGGACAAACAGCAGCAACCCAATAGATAATAGAAACGCAATTTTACATAAACTACGTCATTCATGTTATCTGTAATTAGGGATAGTTACATTTTTAAATATCCCATATTATCAGTTATGACTAACAGTGAAACTAAATTATAACAAACAATTGTCAACTAGTTGCGCAAAGTAAAACTTACACAATTTTTTCTTCATAATTCTCATTTCTAATTCTTCTGTGCAATTACACTCGTGATGAAAATCTAATCTGATTCGGTGTGTCCCTTCATTTCCTGAAAGAACCGGGAAATCATAACGTGCTTCTATGAACATGTAATTTACGAAAATATATCAGACAATTATTAATAGAGAAAGTAATCGAGATTATAATTACTGGATTCTGTTGAAAAAATAACTGGTTAACAGAGTTCTTCATTGTATCATACAAATATGCATAACTAGATACAGTTAACTTCCATTTCCGCTATCGAATAGATTAAATATTCTAACTTGTTAATGAAGCTGGGTTTGCCATTTTCAAGTTGTTTGTAAATATGTTATATTAATAAATACTATAGACTGAGGAAGTTTTTAATTCTGAATTAAATAAATGTTATATAATAGTGTAGATACTTTTACACATAACCAATTTTCTTTTTACCGACCGCCAATATATATAATACCCTTTTCACACTAGATCTTTAAGACGAGTGAACTTAAAGTTCACCAATGTTTAAGATCGGTATGCTTTCACACTTGATGTTTAAATCTCCGGTGCTGTCATCAGCTACAGTAATTTTGTCCTTAAGTTACCGTCATGAAATTACCAGTTTTGAACTGTCTGCGCAGACGCACATTTTGAATTATTATAAACAAATATGGATATTTCATTTCATTCTACAATAAAGACACTACAATAAAGGATATATTACACCTGTATTAACATGTAAGTCGATACATTTTATCTCAATTATTGTAGCTCTGTATTTTATTAAACACATTATTAAAATAAATAATTTTATTATAACAATAAGTATAAACTTCTTATAATGTCGATATAATACAGTATTCTTGTTTATGATAATATAAAATGATGACAGCACAAAGTCAAGGAGTATTTTTTTATAATAGAAATTAAGTTGGCAATGCGGACGAAGTTTAAGACGCAGATCTCTGTCTTAAACATCGCTTGTATTTAGACGAGGCCATACGGTTTCACATTAGCGTTTAAAGATACATTCACTTTAACATCCGATCTTAAAGATCTAGTGTGAAAAGGGTATAAGGGAGGTATTGTGATCATACCGATTTTGACATTTCGAGATATCGATGGATCTCCACAAATTGAGGTCCCTACATAACGTTTTGACTATTTTTAGCATGATGTCTATCTGTCGGTATGTCTGTCGGTCCGTGTACACGTGCACAGCAAATTCGGCTAAAAGAGTTTTTATGAAACTTCATATTTAAGCTTTTGACATCAATGGCACAACTTTTGGTAAAAATCGGTTAACTAGAAATAGGAGTTTACTCGTGTCGGTTTTAAGATTTTTGCGAATATTTTGAACAGAGAAATATTTTGAGAAAAAATATTTAACAAAAGCCATAACTAACAACTTTCATTTGAGACATTTTTTGGTAAAGCAGCATAAATTAAACAAGTACTTTGTGATGGCGGTCGGTCCTGTGGTGGCCACAGCTAATTTTTTTAATTCGTGGCTAAAATATGGCCAATTATGTTATGGATTTTTTGTATTTATGGACACTATCTTAGCCATAAATACAAAAGTCCATGTCTTCTTTAGAAATTAAAAATATAATAATAAAATATGAGAATCGAGTTTAAACGTGAGTTAAACTAAGTTATGTAATGTAAGTTATATAATGTGTAGCGTTCATGTGTGTAAGCCCCGCATCATACGTCATGATTCAACGTATTGTTTGAATTTTTTATTTTTTTATTTTTAAGGTAGCAAAGAGGCAGAGCCGGCCTTAGCAAGTCTGGCGCCCGGGAGAGATTTTTTGCCGCCCGATAAAAAAAAAAAACATTATTACTCTATATAATACAAGTGATGTCCTAAAAAAAAGGTCCTCACTTCTCAAATACAAGAGATGCCCTAAAAAAAAGGTCCTCACTTCTAAAATACAAGTGATGACCTGACCGTCCGCCGCCCTTCCTGACCTGGCGCCCTGAGCGGTCGCCCGACCTCATCTCCCCTTAAAGCCACTACTGCAAACAGGAATAAATCATTTATAGTAGTGAAATACTTAAAAAACAAATAACACATTATTAATAGAGCAAAATAGGTTTCTGAAGTTGAAAAAAAAAAAATTAAATTATGAAGACAGATACGAAGCAACGCAGAAAATTCGTTGGGATTTTTTAATTTAAATATTATTGTGACGAAATTTTTTAATTTAGTTTAAAAAAAATTAAGTGCAATCCTTTAGTACAAGGCTTCTTAAACTGTGGGTCCCGACCCCCCGGGGGGTCGCGTGCTACTGTAGGGGGGTCGCAAAGTTCTGCTACTTTTGGATAACAATAAATACATTTTTAGAATCTACAAGGTAGATTCTACAATGTCGCGATATTACACCTACATCTACGGTCAATATTAATTTCATTACATGGTGGGTCGTTTAAAATTTCCTAGGCTTGAAGGGGGTCGCTATATGAAAAAGTTTAAGAAGCCCTGCTTTAGTACTCAAATTACAAATAAAAATTATTATCAAAAAACTGTTTTTGATAAAACTATCGAAAAAATATTGTCCTAGACCCTTAGCATTTTGTTGGCTTCTTACTCTTATTAAATACCTACAGAATCCAAAAATGTGTGAAAATACACAACAACAAATTTTTTATTTAAATAAATTAATAAACAAATGTTTCTAGTTAAAAAATAGCGTAATTATCCATTTAAAAATCAATATTATTAAATTCACTTGTCTAGTAATAATATCTTCAGTTACAAGCGGAAGGCAAAAGACTTAATCATATTACTTACAACTCTTTATGTAATAGTGTTACGGTACACATAATTGTGACATCCTTTTTCTCACTTGTGCACTCAGAGCGTGTAAATTGAAATTAAGATCCTTAACATAAAGCTAAATCATAAAAAATAATCCTTAACATAGCTAAACTTTTCTTTATAAAACAAAACCAGTGGCGAAGGAAGACCTCCGATAGACTTGCCCTCCCATAAAAAAAAAATAATAAAAAAAAGGATTTAAGTAGATCTTCAAAAATACATCAAATCATGTCCTATACAATTTTTTGTCCAAGGCTTGGTTTACTAGTTACGATTTTTTTAAAATTTTAATGTTTAATAACTTCCGTTTCCGGTTTCGGATTTTTTGGATTCCGTGGACCATGAAACGTGGTCATCAGTCAAAATCTCGACATCGAAAATTTTCGCGATTATAATACTTGCCCCTTATATATTAAGGTCGGGCAAGTAAAAAAAAGATCCAGCATATTAAAATATTAATTTATTAACAGTTTTATTAAGCAGCTTATTGAAGATTATTATTATACTTTAAAATTAAATTTATAATATTAGGGGCACCAATAAGTAATTAATTATTATTAGTGTGGAATATTTGCTACAGTCTAATTCAGAACGTGATTGTATAAAGACGTGTTTTATTACGCAATATTACAGCACGTGGTCTTGACTTTTGTGACAACTAAATTCAAACGTGTTTACACCAGTGTAAAATGGCGGACAATCAACCAACTGAGGAACAATTACGTCATTGCATGCTGTTGCATCTTCGATCGGGTGTTAATGCAACGGTTGCAACCAAGAAAATTTGTGATGTATATGGAGACGTATTGAAAGTTAATAAGTGCCAACGTTGGTTTAGAAATTTTTCCAGAAATGGTGATTTTGACTTGTCTGATAGCAATCGAAGTGGACGCCCTGTAGAGTTTGATAATGACGCTTTAAAATCACTGGTGGAAACGGATCCCAAACTGAGTATCCAGGAAATAGCAAACACTCTTCAGGCTACTTGGTCAACAGTCCAAAGACATCTTCAAGAAATCGGGAAGGTTTACAGACATGGGTTCCACATCAATTGTCGGAGATGAATAAAGAACAACGGCGTACAATTTGCACATCTCTATTGTGCAGACAACAAAGTGATCCGTTTTTACGAAGGATTGTCACTGGTGACGAGAAATTGGTCTTGTACATCAACAAAAAGCGCACCAATATGGCTTTCTCCAAATCAACTAGCCGTACCCACTTCTAAATTATCCCTCTCTTTAAAGAAGGTGTTATTGTGCGTATGGTGGGACTGTGGTGGCATAATTCATTTTGAACTATTGAAACCGGGAGTAACTGTTACGGCTGAATTGTATTGTCAACAATTGGATAGATTACGTAACGAATTGTTGGTAAAACGACCAACTCTACTCAACAGAAAAGGGGTAATATTGCAACACGATAATGCCAGGCCGCATGCAGCAAAATTAACCCAAGAAAAAATAAGACAGCTAAACTGGTAGGTTTTACCACATCCACCATATTCTCCGGATATAGCACCATCCGATTTTCATTTATTCCGATCCATGGAACATTCCTTAAAGAATAAAAATTTCAAAAATATCGATGACGTGCGAGCTCACCTAGAAATATATTTTTCTTCAAAGGAAACGACATTTTATGAACATGGGATTAAAACTCTACCAGAAAGATGGCAAAAGGTCTTAGATATCGACGGAGATTACATAATCGACTGAAGATAAAATTAAATGTAAATAAATACGTTTTTTTTTTGTTGTCACTGAAATAATTGATTACTTATGGGTGCCCCTAATATTCTAGATTTTACGAAAAATCTTAGCTACCAACCACTGTGGTCTACAAGTCAAATACCTGGGCGTCATGATAAATCAAGTAAATCTGATTCGAAAAGAAAGGAAAAACGTCAATTTGTCAATTGCGTTGTTTGTCAATTTGTCAAAAGTCAATTTGCGTACTATTTTGCTCTCTTCAAGGTATTTTCTCCAAGAATCATGATCAGGGAAAACTCAAGATAAGGCTCAACCAAACTGTAGTATGCCCCATAACTCTGTATGGATCAGAACATGGACCTTAACAAAGTGAAATGAACAGTACCTCACAGTTTCTAAGCAATATATTACGCAAAATCTTTTAAAGTTCATTTAAATTTATGATAAATCAAGAATAAAGATGTTCGAGAACTATGCTCAAAGCCAAGTAGCAGACAAGAAAAATGAGGTAGCAGATTGATCTCTTGATCAGTGCAAAGATCTCGCAAATGTTGGATGCATGCGTTTTCCTGTTCGGTGCATATGGTCTTATCACGATCCTAACAAAAAACTCAATAGAAAAACGTAGAGTTGCCCAAAGAGCGATGGAGAGTACTATACTTGCTATAAGCTTGAGAGACCGAAAGAATTTGATGATTGCATTATACATGTGTTGACCATAATTTTTACTTGCCCAACCTTAATATATCAGGGGCAAGTATTATAATCGCGAAAAATTTCGATGTCGAGATTTTGACTGATGACCACGTTTCATGGTCCAGGGAATCCAAAAAACCTATTTTCGAAGTGCCGTCCGTATGTGTGTGTGTGTGTGTCTGTGTGTGTGTATCTGTGTGTGTGTGTACACGATAACTCAAGAACGTTTCAACTTAGAGAATTCGTTCTGGTACTAAAAAATTCTCCTATTAAATGGGAAGAACCCTATTGTTTTTTATGAAGATCGGTTGACTAGAAATGGTAGTTTACTCGTGTCGATTTTAAGATTTTTGCGAATATTTAGCAACAGAAAAATAGTTCGAAAAAATTTATTGAACAAAAGTTACTATAAATGCAATAACTAATAACTTTTATTTGAGATGTTTCTTGATAAAAAGAAAAATTTCGAAAAGTTTTTGTAAAATTATTTAAAATTTTTCCAAGTCTCAATTTTTTCATACTTGTATGTAAAGTTTCCATGGTCATTAATTTGTAATAGTACATTAAATAATATTTTGATTAATTATCAGTGTCACATATATACGTCAAGTAAACATTGATAAATTGCGAAAAAAATTAGAAAATTTAAGGTTTGTTGTCAATCGTGTTATTTTTCTTTTTATGGGAGGGCAAGTCTAGCGGTGGTGTCCCTTCGCCACTGGTTTCATTATAAAGTACAGTCCTTTATTTTAGAACTTTGTCCTTTGGATAGATTTTTTTTTTCAAAAACCTACTTTGTCCTTTATTAGGGTATGTCCACCAAAAAACCCTTATAACGTCACTCATGTGTCTGTCTGTACGGTAGAAATTTTCACAAACAAACGGCTGAACATAGAAAATTTGGCATACTTGTACAACTTTTTGACCCACATATATAGGAAACCTATAGAGAGTTCAAAAAAATACAGCGCGGGATAAATATAAACAAATATGTATTTAATGGAAAATAAATATATTTTTTTAAATTTGAGTGGGGTATCAAATGAAACCTCTCAATGCGTGGATGCCAAAGAACTAAAATTTTTGAAAACCTTTTTTTATGGAGTTTTATCAATAGCAAAAATCTTTTGTCCCCCACCCTATCTCCCAGAGAGGTTGAACTAAAAATCTGAAAAAAATCTCAATAATGTAAATTGATGGGAACAGGAATAGTTCAACAGGAAATTTTGATTAGATTGGTTGTTCGCAAAATATTGATTTTTTTGGTCGTCGAAAAAAAAAATTTTTTTTTTTTAAATTTATTGTGTGGTATCAAAAGAAAGCTCTTAAGACGCAGATAAAGGAACGGGAAGTAGTTTTTTATTTTTTTTATTTTAATACAATTATTTAAAAAAAAGTACTAAAAAAGCAGCGTCCCGCACCCTTTAGTCATAAGGGTTTAATTAAAAATCTGAAAAAATTTTAAGCAATGTCTATTGCTATGTACCAGAAACGTACAAGAGGAATTTTTGATCCGATTTCGTTTTTGGAAAATATTACAGTTTTTGTATTGTCAAAAAAAAATAAAAATAAAATAAACAAATTTGTTTGTGAGAAACTAAATGGAAGCTTTTTAAGTGCAGATTAAGGAACGGCAATTGATTTTTGAAATTCATTTTATTTTGACTAAATTTTGCCAAGTATTAAGATTTTCGTTTAATATCTTAGCTAAAATTAAAAAAAAAATATATTTGTATATACATGGATACATTTTGTTATGGGTAGAGAAGAGGTACGTAAATTTATTTTGCCAATATCAACTAGGAAAATAAATAAATAACTGGCCGATAGCTGGGATTACATTTCTTGTAGAGAATTTGTTCGTTTTTCATATAGTCGCAATATAAACAATGTCTCTGTAGGCGTTATGCTCTTGCGTGACAAAAGATCGCCCGCAGTGTTGCCAAGTTTGGATTTCAATGATGTTTTTGCAATTAAACGAAAAAAAAAAGCGTTAAAACATATATTATGGAAGATATATGATACACGGTAGAAAAAATCTAACTGGAACCTTCTTGTCTAGCCTATTGATTTAAAGGATTTAAAACCAACACTTGTAATTGTGTTATGTAGTGATAGGCATTCATCGTTTGGCCTTCTAATAATCATCATTCACTGACTAAATATCTACAAAACCCTGGAATGTGTGAAAATTCATAATTCACATCATTTTTATATTTGTATTTGTTTTGTCATTTAAAGTACAGAAATTTAGTTTTAGAACCCGTGCTCCTGCAGTTGGTAAGTTTTGGCGAGAAATGGGCGATTGTAAACAATACATGGAGCAGAAGAAACTAAAAATTGAAAATTGGAAAAAAATGGGAACAGTAAAAGCATGTATCTATACCAGGTATCAAAAGATATAAAAAAGTACAATAATGTGAAAAAAGTGGCTTTACTATTTTATATCTAATTTTATTTTAGTTTTTTTTATCACAAAAAACAATTTGATAGACTTGTAGCCTTTTAATAACCTTTAGATAGATTCTTGAGCCTTTATTTATAATATTTGCCTATAGTAAATAAAAATCGTTTTTCTATTTTTATGAACATCTTTGATTTGCTCCTTTTCCATAAAAATATAGTCACCGTAATCACACATCCCGTTGCCAACCTCCAGTAGGGCTGAATAGGGCATGTATACTACCCGTTAATATTGTACCTGGTTACCGTTTTGAATACCCGCAACACATTATCTACTTATTACCCGATAACTTACGGGTATCGGGTAATTGAAGAGTACCGGGTAGCTAACTGATAGCAGGTAATTATCGGGTAGTGGTTAATTAACGGATAGCTGTTAATAAACGAATACATGGTAATAAACGGGTAGCTGGTAATAAATGGGTAGCGGGTAATAAATGGGTAACGGGTTATCAACGAGTAGCGGGTGATTAACGGGATTAGCGGGTTTTCGGCATTCCTAGTATCCAGGCAAGACCCTGTTAGGTGAACCTATAAGGCAATATTATGCTCAATATTATGTATGGAGTACCGCAGGGTTCAATTTTAGGTCCATTACTATTTTTAATTTATTTCAATGACTTCTCTTTTGCTATTGCGCCGAAATCTATTTTATATGCCGATGATACGACCCTTATAACAAGATCATTGTCCCTGGAACACATTCAACATGTTTCTAGTGATAATTTATCTAAAGCAAAAGACTGGTTTCTATCAAATAAATTATCATTAAATGAGGAGAAAACACAAAATTTACTCATAACAACAAAAAATCATAACTATCATAACCCGCATTTCATTAAATTTTTAGGACTCCATATTGATCCTCATTTAATATGGGACCATCACGTTGCCCATATATGTGGGAAATTGTGCAAAACTATCTATCTTCTAAGAAACCTACAAAAATAAATTACAAGAGATGTTTTATTACTTACTCTGCCTCTGCTGAAAGAGTTTTTAGACTACAGAGGCGTGCAATAAGAGTGATGGGGAGTGCATCTTATAGAGCCGATTGTAGGGTACTCTTTAAAGAATTTAGAATCAGGACACTACCATCACTTTTTATCTATCACTGTTTAGTATATGCCCATCAAAACCTAAATTCTTTTGTCTCTTATGAAGACGTTCACAACTACAACACACGTAATAAATCAAATATTTACCCCAATTTTACACGAATAAATAAATCAAGATATAGTATTAACTATTATTCCATAAAGTTTATGAATTTGTTACCAGTTTCTACCAAAGAATTAAGTTCAGTACAAAACAATTAAAAATTTATTGACTGAAAACCCAATGTATAGTTTTAAAGAATTTTTTGAACTTAATTTATAACTTCTGTGTATCAATTATCATTTGTCATGTTATTGTAATTTATCTGATGGACTGTCCATTAATGATTATGTATTGTATGTGGAGAATAAATAAATATTATTATTATTATTATTATTATACTTTGGGAACCAAGGGCGACTAAATGTAGCGCCGGCAGCCCACTGAAGAGGTGATTGAATGACGTAAAGAAATTAATTGGTGAAATAATGCACCAGCTAGCCCAAGAGAGAGAAAAATATAAAATATCGAGTCGGTACTTCCCTAAATTAGCTAATGTTACAGTTTTTATTTAGTAAATTCCTTGACGTTGAAAAGTGCAAGAAATAATTTGTAAGTTGTCTCGCTAACATTCCAGCGAGTGAAGTAAAAAATGCAAGTAGCATGTGAAATATACATGAAGTCTTATAAAACATAAGTTGTGTATACATAATGACATCCTCGGTCAAGGAACTACAGTTGAGAACGCAGGTATTACTTATTATTACGTTATTATTTTACGGAATCGTTATAAAACATTCACAGGTCATCTACACTCAACTTGGACTGTATATAACAGTGACTTTTGCCCGCAGCATTTCTGTAATTATCGGTTTTTGTTCAAATAACAAAGGATGTTAGACAATTACATTTGTATTATGTTACTTTTACTAGGAAAACAAAAATTTATAATTATATTTCTTAATAATGTCGTTGAACTTGATGTTAATTTCAAATATTTCACAAATTCTTAATGTGAAGATAATGGAGCAATGTTAATTCCGCATTGTTTCAGAGGTCAAGACACGATATGTGTAAATACTGGAATATAACATTAACAAGTATTTCCAAAAATGTATCTCTCTCTCAAAAGTCTCCAACATAGAACATTGGAACCAAACTAGCAAAGTCATTTTGAGGATGGCTCTTGAATGAAATTCCATAGAGTATTTAGAGATGAGGCTAATAATTCCATACTGTTTTTGTATTCTTTTGTGGGGGCATTTCTAGGATCGGTCGAAACGTCAAGGTTGGCTAAATGAATTTAAATAATTTCATTTGTACTTCATGGTACTTACTTTGAAGGGCCCTCCACATAGTGGATCCCCAGACTTGCGAGCGCTATCAAGTCTGAAAATCTAAAGGATCCACCGGCTGGTTGCTTAGACTCTTTATGAGAGGAATAAGGGTGTTTGAATTAAAGTCTGCATTTTACTTAATCTACGTTTAATGTTTAATTAGAATCGAAAGGTTATTGATTACATTTGAAACTTAAACAATTTAATGCTGGCTATAAAATCCCATGAGAGACACTCAAAACAACACAAAACCTCACAATCACCGTATTCACCTCACAAGCCGCTAAACACCTCACAACACTCACGGTGTTTAACCCGTTTACGAGGTTCGTGTATTTCATTTAAAACTGTCCTCAACACTTCCAGATACTTCTGGTTTACTCACGACAAACTACCGGGTTTCTCTACCAAAATACTTGGGAGGTTCATTCAGGATGACGGTTTATTCATCACTGCTTTGTCTCTCACAAGATTTTAACTCTTTTCTTAAACTTATAATTTATTCTCTGATCCCATTTTTTTGTCGTTGTAAAAATAATCAGCTCTCCACATTAACAATAAACCCTTTTATAAACTTATCTTTCTATGACCAATAAATTATAAACCCAAGTGATTAATTTTGACTCTAAATACTACGCGGTCCATCTCACTGAAAATATATTGTCGCTTATCGGCATCTGTATAAACATTTGACCATTGATATTTTGTTCTAAACAATAACGTTCTTTCAAACTAATCATATAATATACGACGGTAAATCCCTGCGTATCTCTTTAATGCTTAACTAGAAAAATATGTGATAGCTTAACTAATCTTTGAGAATGTTTATCTTAAAATATATTAGTTTTTATATTTGAATAATTTGAATACTTTTTAACTAATTAAATAATTTTATTTTAAATAATAATGAAATTTTATTTCTGAAATTACCAATCCCACACTTTATTATTATGTCTTCTTCCATCTCTATTACAGTTTAATTATCTGTCTCACATTTCCTCATTGCACTGTTCCTATTCAATGCTTTGATATCTTCATTCTGGAAGCTTTTCTATTAATCATTTGAATAGGGTTGAAGATTGAGCGCAGTATCAAGATCTTTTGCTTCTGATGGTTCAAAGAGCGTATTGTTCAACCGACAAGATTATCAATTTTAAAGGTTATGATTCATTCAGAGATTGTAAAAGAAGTATAGTCAGTTTCAGACACTCTTACTACCTAGGGCTTCTGGAAACTCGAGTTTTTAGGACTCGGTGAGTCCGATCTAGATCTAAACTGAAATTAATAAACGAAAACGTTTAATATTTTCGAGCTCAATAATGATTCTCATAGGTGAAGTTTTTGTAACAAAAAATAAAATACAAAATTTGTTAAAATTAGAATTATTTATTGCATCCCTAGATTGTCAACTGAAATTTGTGGTCGTTCCAAGAAATTAAAAAGATTTATTTATTAATCAATTTATTTATTTTCAAAACTTAAATTTTAAAACTAGATATAACAGTTTAATTGCTTTTTATCTTAAGGTAGAAATATTTGAGAAATTCTAACGAATTAAGGGACTTGTTAGCAAGTCTCGATCTGATTTTAGCTGTTAATTGTATACACATACATCGAATATTGTGTAAAAACAATAAGTTGATAACGTTGAAGTGGTTTAAACAAATGTACACCAATTTGATTAGCGAAGATTTGATTTGATTAGTGAAGATGAGTCTCCGTTAATGTCCGTAGCAATGTGTATAATTTAAAACAATAAATAAAACATAAATCTAGAAATTTATCAAAACATTTCTAGAAAGCACCTTTGAATTTATTGGTTTTTACTAAATTTTAAAAACGTGGACTCGTCAAGTATTAGAGTCGAGTCCAGAAACCCTATTACTACCGCCACAATAGCAACGCTGTTTATACCAGCGTTTCTCAACCGGGAAGCCGTGAAGGCTTCGTCGGGGGGCCGCGAAGTCATACAAGATCGAAACATGAAAATATAATAGCAATGCGCTCAATCTTGCAAGATATAAATTTTATTCATATTTATAAATACAAGTCTTATATTTATATTCAGAAAAATGTACCTTTCATAACATAAATAAAATGAATATTTTATTTATTATTCTATCTAATTACTTATTTTGCTATTTCAAACGTTTAAGCGGAACTAAATGGAGTATTAATTTTATAAAGTTGTGACAAGCTAACTTTATAATGAGTAAAATGAGCTTTTGCTAAACAAAATGATCAAAAGCAATCAAAATTCCAGTTGTACTTTGAAGTAGGTACGACTTAAAAGTTCAATATTTTTTATTATATTTTTTTATTACTCTCCGACCTACAGATAACTCAAGAGTAAGGATGCGAATGTGTTTAGATCAAATATACTTTTTTCAATACTATCCAACTCTGACGTCATTTCAACTTTTGATACTACAGAATATAGTGGGGGGAAAAAATAAGAGACAGTGATATATTTTATACCTTCCAGGTCTTATTACTTTTCATTGCCAACTTAAAAATTTTTAGGTTCAGATGGCAGACAACAATTTGGTTATAGTAAACCAATTTATAAATATTGTTTAATTGTGCTAAGTTTATATTTAATTATATGTTCTAAATAAACTTCTTATCAACTTAATAAACTACTAAAAGTTAAGTTGTAAACAAAAACTAAAAAGTTGGTGTTAGTACGACTGAAAAGTACAGTACTGTCAACCAAAAATTTGACCGGAGGTAGTTTTGGATGACAGTTGTATACTTATCAGTCGTACCAACCAGCAACTTTTTAGTTTTTGTTTACAACTTAACTTTTAGTAGTTTATTAAGTTGATAAAAAGTTTATTTAGAACATATAATTAAATATAAACTTAGCACAATTAAACAATATTTATAAATTGGTTTACTATAACCAAATTGTTATATGCCATCTGAACCTAAAAATTTTTAAGTTGGCAATGAAAAGTAATAAGAGATGGAAGGTATAAAATATATCACTGTCTCTTATTTTTTCCCCCCACTATATTCTATAGTATCAAAAGTTGAAATGACGTCAAAGTTGGTTAGTATTGAAAAAAGTATAGTGTAGAATGCACTTAAGAGAAGCCGTGGAAGACCTAAAACGAGGTGGAAGGATTGCATAAAGAAAGATTTAGATAGTAAGGATCTAGTAGGGGATGAGTATTTGGATAAAAGAGAATGACGGAGACTCGTCAGTAACAGCGACCCCATATGAAAATGGGAAAAGCTGAAGAAGAAAAAGAATCACCTGAAACGTTATAGTTTTTTCTTTTTTTTTAAATTTTATTTATATACTACATGGGGGGGGGGGATATTCGCCATTAGTATGGTCTGCCTCAGGCGCACACTTTAGAAAACTCTTTACATATTTACTAGTTAGAGAGTTACGCGATTGCATAATTGATCGATATGTAGAGATCCTAGAAGTACAGTTCCTAATAGCAGTTTAATCTTAGGTTTTTTATTAATTATCTTGGTTAAATAAGAAAAGAAGTGTTAATATAGAAAAATGTACGTAACGGGTATTTTGATATTTAGAATGATGCTTGATTATGGTGTTACATGTGTGTTTATATGTAATAGCGGTTCTTTAATCTTTTTGATTCTATCATTGTTTTTTAACATAAATATTTAAATTGCCCTCATTTTTAATAGCATCATGAGTAGTCGTAGTAAAAAGGATTGAAGTCACAAACTGTTCAGCAGTTGAACAGATTAAACAGAGCAATAAAGAAAAACGCCCGGTTTTGTTCAATAGCAAGCATATCGCATTTCATCAAAATAATACCCAACTACATGTAACGATGAATACGCAACAAAAAATGATAAACTTAGATGGAATATTTTGGCGCAACTACCATATACCTTGGATATAGTGCAGTGATTATTGGCAATTTTGGTGATTGCAATCTTTTTTAAACAGTTTCAAATTTAATAACGGTGAAGTTAAGCGTGCTCTTTTGTCGTTAAAGCTGTCAATTTTTATTGGGAATTTTTTAACTTGTTGACAGGTGGCAGCAGGTACTAAATAATAATGATAACTACATTCGTGATAATATTCCAAGAATATTCAATGAAATACTCCATGAAATCAAGAAAAGAATGTTCATTTGTTACGTCATAAAAATCCCAACAATAGCATGTAGCAGAATTGCCGCGCGTGGTCAGCCACCCGTGTGCAAACATTCACAAGACCACCCTCCACTAGAATCGAAACCAAATCGTGCAGGTGTGCAAACTTTCATTCAAACCTGCGGCATTTAGATTTTAGCAAAGGGTGGTCAATGAATGCGCGCACACGGGTGACGGACACGTACGTAGCGATCCTGCCCACCAACACTAACAAAATCTTTATTAAATAATAATCAAATAATCCTCTTCCAACGCCATCAAATACACCTAGGCCATTTTGATAAGGTTGATGTATATTACTAACTAAATAAAATATGTAGTATGTTTTAAGAACACAGTGTTTTTTGTTCGCATTACTTCTGCATCAACCCAAGTGTTGGTTCTGCTTGTAATTGTTTGTTACGGGCCGTCAACATATATAAAGGAGGTATTGTGATCATACCGATTTTGACATTTCGAGATTTCAATGGATCTTCACGAATTGAGGTCCCTACATAACGTTTTGACTATTTTTAGCATGATGTCTGTCGGTCTGTCTGTCCGTCCGTCTGTCTGTCTGTCCGTCTGTCCGTGTACACGTGCAGAGCAAATTAGGCTAAAAGAATTGTTATTTAACTGCATATTTAAGCTTTTGACATCAATGACACAAGTTGATCAACTTTTGGTAAAAATCGGTTGACTAGAAATGGGAGTTTACTCGTGTCGATTTTAAGATTTTTGCGAATATTTAGCAACAGAAAAATATTTCGAAAAATTTATTGAACAAAAGTTGCTATAAATGCAATAACTAATAACTTTTATTTGAGACGTTTTTTGATAAAACGAAAAATTTCGACAAATTTTGTCTCAAGTCTCAATTTTTTCATACTTATATGTAACGTTTCCATGGTCATGATAAATAATATCTCTGTTAGAAAATATTAGGCCAAGTTATTTCTACTCTGCTGCTAGAACGTATTTTATACAAGTACTTTATGATGGCGGTCGGTCCTGTGGTGGCCAGAGCTGATTTTTTTTTTGAGATATTGCCATGTAGGGTCGTCAAGAGCAGGCCCAGGCGGGTAAAACCAAAATTCCTTATATGTCGTCAAGTCATTTGTCGCCGTAATAACGTAATTTGTCGTGCTGAATACATATTTTATCGTCCCGTTATATGTTAGTCACGCCATAATTAGGACAGTGGAAAGTATTATTTTACAAAAAATACATGCGATTCTTCAGAGTAGGCCGAGAAAAAGTCACGTATGTCTTTGAATGAATTTGTAACGTTAGATCTACTCACATAACCTTTTATACTAAAGATTATTCTTAAAAATATATCTTGTTTATTTATTGATTTATTTCATTTATTATAAAATAGCAAATCAAAATGCAGATACAAACACTTGAAATGGAAATAAACAACCTCAAATAAATAAAATGTCAGATATGACAGCAATAAACAGTTTTTGTTTTTGCTCCAACATGCCTTCTATTGCTATCTTTTTCTTCCACGGCTTTCTCTGATAAATCATCATTATATTACATTATATTATCAAGCCTTGTCCATCATCGTGTGATTTTAAACTGCCTCTAAAAAGAGTATAGGCTATGAATAAAATGGTTCCATCTAACTCGTCTATCTGCTACTGGCTTCATGACAGTGATGTTATTGTAGTCTTTTGTCTTTATTTTGAGGGCTCCATGTATTTATCTATGACAGTGTTGAGCGAATGTGTTCACAGATGTTCACATACGATCTTGGGTCGGCCTCTTCTCCTACTGCCATGTGGGTTGTATGCTAGTGCATAGTGACAAACTCCGCTAAGAGCTCTTCGAATTTTGGGCCCTAATCAACCATACTTTCTTCTTTTTATTTGCAAATCTATTTGTTCAGTTCTTTCCCCCAATTCTGCGTTTGTTATTCTACGTGGCCAATAAATGAGAAGGATTCTCCGAAGACAACTCTGACGAATATATCTATATACAGGGGTGGATAAGCAGAACTAAACCGGCCCGGGTAAATTGCGACATCGTCCAAAGAGTGAAGTAGAAAATAATAGTAATACCTAATAATAATACATTTTTGAACGAATACCATTTTTACAGCTTTTGCAAAGTGACTCACTATTTATGTTTTTAATTTCTACCTCTTCTTATTCACTTTGTATAATTTCTTCATTTTCCTCTTCATCTTGTTCATCGTTTTCGTATACTGTTTCGTCGACATGGTGAGAAGAAATCTTATTTAGAGATTTTTTAAAATAAATTAATTAATAAAATAATTCTTCATGTAATGGATCTTTGCTGCAATTTAAAAAAAAAAAAATCAATAGTTCAACTAACTTTGTAGAACTATTTGAAGGTATTCCATTTCTTACCTTGTCAAAATTTACAGGAGATAAAAGTACAATGTCAGCATATAACATTCCATTATTTCGAAATCTTTGTTCTTAACTGGAAACCAATGTATCGAAAATTACAGTCTGAGTTTCTATTTCAAATTTCTTTTGCATATTTTGAATCTTAACCGTTTTTCAGTAAAATTAGTACTTATTTTTATGTCAATCCCTTCGTGTATGTTAAGTAAAAACTAGGAATGACGTCGGGTACCCGGGTACCCGCTACCCGACCCGTTAAGGTTCTACCCGGTTCCGAGTTTGAATACCCGCTACCCGTTATCTACCCATTACCCTTTAACTAACGGGTAATTAACGGTTACTGGATAATTAACGGGTACCAGGTAATTACCGGGTAGCGGGTAGTTACCGGGTAGTGGGTAATTAACGGGTAGCGGGTAATTAACGGGTAATGGGTAATTAACGGGTAATGGGTATTACCCGGGTAATTATGGCAGGTACCCGGTTCCAGAAATTTCTAATTCACGTCATTCCTAGTAAAAACCATGTAATGTAAAAAATGTATGTGTAAGATGCTTACAAACCAAATGTCCATATTAAACTAAGTGAATTTAGTGAAAAGGAATATGTTATTTACATTATTAAGCGAAACCGAATAATTCAATAAAAGCGGCAAGCAGCACATTATTAGACACTTGCGACATCTAATCAAACGCATTTTTCACAATATTTTCACTTCACATTTTAGGGTTTTGTAGGTATGACCAAAAAACCCTTATACCGTCATTTTGTCGTCTGTCTGTCTGTCTGTCTGTCTGTCTGTTCGGTAAAAATTGTAGTCAAACGGCTAAACCTAGAGAGTTGAAATTTGGCATGCTTATACAACTCTTTGACCCGCACATAGGAAAAATACTAAAACATCTAAAAAACATACCCCCCTAAAAATATAATAAATATGTGCTCATCGAAAACATAAAATATATTTTTTTAATTCTGAGTAGGGTATCAAATGACAGCCCTTAGTACGTGGATTAACGATCAAATTTTTATTTTTGCTAAATAAATTATTTTGATGCGATTTTGCCAAAATTGTGCAAAAATTTTTTTATTCCATACCCTGTAGCCCAGATGGTTTAAACTAAAAATCTAAAAAAATTCTAAGCAATGTATATTGGTGTGAACTGAAATAGTACAACAGGAATTTTTGATCAGATTATGTTTTCGGAAAATAACGCATTTTTTGTGGTTTTTGGTTCACAAAGTACAAAAGTTATACCAATGTAAGACAATGACATGCATGGCGTGCGATGGCGTAATGGGTTAGAGCACTGCTGGAAAACGAAGGATTTCGAGTTCGAGTACGGAGTGAATTTTATTTTTTCTGTTTTTTTTTTTTGCATTTTTATAATGTAGAAATTATTTTGTCAAAATTCTAGTTATATTTTAACAAATGTTGTATTTAATTTTTAAGAGCGTAAATTTAATAACCAGTCTTATTATATGATTAACAGACGATAAATTATTTTAAAAATATCGTTCATTTTGCCGTGATTACTACAAAGTAAAATTTGGCCTACACACTCAGCATACCGCCTTCACTTATTATATACCTGCGAAACCCTGAAATGTGTGAATATTCACACTTAACATCAATTTTTTATATTACCTTCATTTAAAAAAAAATGTTTATTTATGTTTTCTATGATCTGCCTAACCGGCCCATTTAGTGATCGGCCCACCGCGTATTTGCCTGGTAGCCCGCCGGTTGTATCCGCCCCTGCCTATATATATATATATATATATATATATATTTGAATCACACGTTAGTATGTTAATATTTTCCGAGAGAAATTTTTCCTATATGCGGACCAAGTAAATGTATATGCCTGCCAAATTTGAAATCTCTAAGTTCATCCAGTTGGTCACAATTTCTACCGAATAAACAGGCAGAAATCAGACACATGATTGTATAAGGATTTCTTAGTTTTACCTACAAAACTCTAAAAAACACTGTTGTTTTAAAGGGTTATGTACATATGTACATCTATTTAACAACAACAATAATATAACTTCAAGTACAAGACAACTTTCTTCCAGTATTATGTAAACAGTATAGTCCAGCTGTAGGATTACAACGGTTCAGGTGAACTTGTTGTTAATAACAATGACCTCTCACTGAACCTGTTATAATTCCAAAACAAAACACGATCACATCTACTACCAAATGATACGTGCAACTTTAAAATTATCGACCTAAATATTAGCATTATTTAAACAAAAACAAAACCTTGATCGTTCATTTGTGTATTTTATTTGTCAAATTAAGCTTGACTTATTAATTTATTCATCGCCTGTAAACTATGCTGACTTCGCACTTAACATGTCGCCCTGCTTATCACAAGTTGCAAACGCATTCGTTTCACATTCTTGGTTTATTATGAGTAGGAGAAACTGTTGTACCTTGTAAAATAAATTTTTATTTTTCTTCTATCAACTGGTGCACTTTTTATATTATTATTTAACTCTATTATTAACTAAACGTAGACCATATACAATACGAGAAATTAAAATGAACAATCAGCCAATAAACTGGTCAAAACAAGTCAAGTAGGTATCTGGGTGTAATCTTATGCCTGTAGTACACGATGCGATTTCTCGGTTTGAATCTCGTACGATTTATAGTACACAAATTATTTTATCGTTTACTGTAGGATTTTCGTACGAGATCTTGTATGATATTGAAAACCAACCAATATTTATTGTGTCGACCTAATATATTGGACAGAATGAACCAATAATGGCGCAGTATAAGATGCGCATATTCATGTGACTGTAGCGAAGAACTGTTCATCTGTCAAACATATAGGTTATTTAGTATCAACTTTAGCAATATTTTTTCTTATTTTGTTTAAAATAAATTGGATTTTAGCTGTTCACATTCTTAGAACATTTATATATATGTTTTGGATTTTTCAACATCTTATTATCCAACATACTTAACTAATGACTTAAGGTGACCATTAAACATTCCAGTCCGGGATTTTTTTTTGATAATGTTTGTAGATTTTTTTTTAAACATCTCTTGTCCACAAACTACTCTTGATTACAATTTCTATACTTCTCATTTATTTATTCAAGTTGGGTGTTATGCATAAAACAAATTCAACGAAATCATTATTAATATAATATGTTTTTATTTTCTTTAAACTATTTTATAACGATAATAATGACAACAATAATATTTTTTGATAAAGAAAAATCGTAGTTTTATAGACAAAAATAATAATAACAAAAAATAAATAAAGTAATAATTCCCTTCAATTTCAAATGTAATAAATTAAAACAGAAAACGTACGGCTTTGCGAAGATTTGCAGGAGATTTACTGATTTGGGACAAAGATTAATATTATCAGTCTTCAAAAATTGGTAAACTATCTGCCCATTCTAGGTTAAGTATAATTATTTGAATTCTGTCAAATTACAAAAATAGACGTAGTGCGCATCAATTGGCATAGATTCAAAGTGATAAATATTGATGGTATACTACAATAATTTTACATACAATAATTCTGAACAAAAATCTCAATGCAATAATTATCGTACGACAAATCGTATGAGATTCAAATCGAGAAATTGCATCGTGTACTAAAGGCATAAAAACATTAACCTAAACTTTTCAGATCACATTAACAGTAGTTGCAATAAAGTGCAAATTCTTACTTGTGCAAGTTACTCGCATCGTGTAACCGAGCCATTAGGGGTGAGAGAATGTCTGGCTTCATATGTAGATGTAAATATTTTGTCTGATTAGATAGAATTAAGATCTGATATCGAAAATGATATTGCTTTAGCCAATTGTCAATATTTATAAGATTCTGATTTAATGTCAGAACCCTCAGTAAGGTTAGTTATAGTTAATTTCTAATAGATACCTTACGAATAGTGGCGTTTATTTCCCATTGTGAGTACTCCCAAGTTCAAAAAGCATTTTTACTGTATTCCCGCTTTCCCGACCATTTTTGCTCGGGATTCAGAATATACAGAAAAACAATATCAGCACCTCAGAGGTAACTTGTATTAAGTCACAAATGATAAACAGCTCAGAAAAGACGATTTAAGATTGTTTACTTCCTTGCGTTGATCGACTTGATACAGTTTTAAAGCAACGTATATTGAAACTGGCTAGAGCTATAGTTCCAAATTATTTTCCAATCGACGGACTATAAAGTATTTAGTCACTTGGCACTAAAATGTCATTTCTGATAAAAATGTGTCTTGATACAGTTTACCCCTAAATTATATTTAATAAATAAATAAATATGAAATTTAAAGACTCAAAATAAAAATATTCAGTCCATTATAATAAAATTATAAAAATTGAAGCCAGAAACTGAGCTCACGCTCATGTGGTGTACCTATCGCTGATGGGACATGTATTTTATTGCTTTATAACACACCAATTTTACAAATCTGTATATATTTATATCTAAAATTTTGTATATTTTGAGCAATAAAATTATTATTATTATTATATAAGATTTATTTTTGTTTATCCGCGACATGTAAAAATTTTCAAATGGCCTATTAGTTCTAAAAAATTTAATTCTTTTAAGTTAGAGGAATGCAAATTATGTTGCACACTTGTACATTATGTTATGTATGTTGACTTAAACACTTTGGTATTTCAAGACATCTATTATAGCCCCACTTTGATGATATGGTTTGATGATTCCATGTAACATAGCCCTCAGCGATTCGTTTCTTATTCTTTTCAGGGCCGCCAGTGGCTGTGAAAGAAATGAAATATTTTGGTCGTTCTGCTCGTGTTGAAACAAATTTTCAAATTATTTCATTTTAGGATTTTGTAGGTATGAAAAAACCCTTATAATGTCATTCATGTGGCTGTCTGTCCGGTAGAAATTGTAGACACACGACTCAACGTAGTAATTTAAAATTTGGTATGCTTGTATAACTCTTCTGGTCCACATATAGGAAATCTTAGAGAGTCCAAAAAAATACATAGCGGGATATAAACAAAAAAATATTTATCGAAAAACTCAGTATTTTGTTTTAAATTTTGAGTATGGTATCAAATGAAGCGCCTTAAAGCATAAATATTCCAACAAAATTTTATTTTTGAAAAATTATATATTTGTTTTCGCCAAAAATGTGTCAAAAACTTTTGTCCCTAATCCACATTTCCCAGAGGGGTCGAAAAATCTATAAAAAAAAAAAAACTCTGAAATATACACTGATGGGAGCCAGTATTTTTCAACAAAAATTTTGGATCAGACTATTATTTCGAAGAATATTATTGGGCCGTAGAAAAAAAATTTTTTTTTTTTGTTTGGTCCAATAGAAAGCTCTTAAGATGTAGATAAGGAACAAAAAATATTTTTTTTATTTTAACACGATATTAGATAAAAAAATTCTAATAAAATCTTGAACTATTTCATATTAGAAAAGAGTAGATAGCGCTGCGAACCGAGTATGACTTACCCAGGACAAATACAGTACAGCGGGAAATTTAAACTAAGTTACAACTAGGACATGGGCGTAGTAACAGGGTTAGGAAATGATTTTTTTAATATAAAAAAGGAATTGGTTAATAAGATATTGAAATAAACAAGGCAGATAATACCCTTACGTTATTTGTACGACATAAATTCAGTATAATGGGAAATTTGAAAAAGTTAAAAAATTATTCATTTTTAAAAATTATGTATTATATAAAAAAGAGAGATTTGGCTAAAAGAGTTTAAATAAGGCAATAAAACAAAGACATAACTTCAGAGCTAAAGATTCTTATTTAAATATTTATTGTAAATAAAAATTAAAAATATATGTATATCTGAAGGTCTAAAAATTATATTAATAACTTCTTCTTTGGGCACTATCAGCTGGGCTGTCTTTTGGTCTCACATTAGTCCTCTATCTTGATCTGTTAATTGTCAAGTGTCAAAAAATATTAATATATCAGATAACCTAAAAAATATAGGTATAACTGCGTAAAAACAAATTACATGGAGAATTTTCTCTATAAAATCATACGCCAAGAGTCTAAATATGTAAATAATAACAAAATATACGAAAAAAATAAAATAATAAAAATAATATATATTTCCAAAGTACACTTAACGTCTGTCAACTTGGACTAAAAACAATATTTTAACAATGTAATAGGGATGGTGTTCTAAACCAATCAGAAACAAGGACAGCTCCTATCTTCTTACACACATTTTTCTAAGCTGACATACAGCTATATTAATACATTTTGATTAGATAATAATAAATAATTATAACATAAGTATAACACAAGGTATGTGTTATAACCCAGTGGGGTTAATCTAAAAATCTGAAAAAAATTCTGATTAATGCACATGAATGAGAATCAGAATAATACTACAGGAATTTTTGATTCGATGATTATTTCGAAAGTTATAGAATATTGTGCGACACCGTTCTTACAATATTTATCTCATTGACTGGAGAACTCAAGTAATGTACGGTTGTAAGTCTTTATATGGAAGCATATGCATAATTCTTTCAAAATGTATCAAAATTTATGATTTTTAACCTATCTACAATCGGGTATCTCTTACTATATACCTACAAAATCCTGAAATGACCGACGATTCACAATTCACATTCATTTTTAGGGTTTTGTAGGTATGACCAAAAAACCCTTATACCGTCATTTTGTCGTCTGTCTGTCTGTCTGTCTGTCTGTCTGTCTGTCTGTCTGTCTGTCTGTCTGTCTGTCTGTCTGTCTGTCTGTCTGTCTGTCTGTCTGTCTGTCTGTCTGTCTGTCTGTCTGTCTGTCTGTCTGTCTGTCTGTCTGTCTGTCTGTCTGTCTGTCTGTCTGTCTGTCTGTCTGTCTGTCTGTCTGTCTGTCTGTCTGTCTGTCTGTCTGTCTGTCTGTCTGTGTGTGTGTGTGTGTGTGTGTGTGTGTGTGTGTGTGTGTGTGTGTGTCTGTCTGTCTGTCTGTCTGTCTGTCTGTCTGTCTGTCTGTCTGTCTGTCTGTCTGTCTGTCTCTCTGTCTGTTCGGTAAAAATTGTAGCCAAACGGCTAAACCTAGAGAGGAGAAATTTGGCATGCGTATACAACTCTTTGACCCGCACATAGGAAAAATACTAAAACATCTAAAAAACATATCCCCTTAAAAATATAAACAAATATGTGCTAATCGAAAACAAAAATATTTTTTTTTAAATTCTGAGTAGGGTATCAAATGAAAGCCCTTAGTACGTGGATTAACGATCAAATTTTTATTTTTGCAAAATAAATTATTTTAATACCATTTTTGCCAAAATTGTGCAAAAAAAATTTTGTCCCACACCCTGTAGCCCAGATGGTTTAAACTAAAAATCTAAAAAAATTCTAAGTAATGTATGTTGGTGTGAACCGAAATAGTACAACAGGAATTTTTGATCAGATTATGTTTTCGGAAAATACCGCATTTTTTGTGGTTTTTGGTTCACAAAGTACAAAAGTTATACCAATGTAAGACACCCACATTCAAGGCGTGCGATAGCGTAATGGCTAGAGCACTGGTGTCGTAAGCTAAAATGTGCTGGAAACGAAGGGTTTCGAGTTCGAGTACGGAGTGAATTTTATTTTTTCTGTTTTTTTTTGCATTTTTATAATGTTGAAATTATTTTGTCAAAATTCTAGTTATATTTTGACAAATGTTGCATATAATTTTTAAGAGCGTAAATTTAATAACCAGTCTTATTATATTATTAACAGACGATATATTATTTTAAAAATATCGTTCATTTTGCCGTGATTACTACAAAGTAAAATTTGTCCTACACACTCAGCATGCCGCCTTCACTTAGTATATACCTGCGAAATCCTGAAATGTGTGAATATTGAAACTTCACATAAATTTTTTATTTTAAATGTTTGTAGTACATTTCATAAATTTTTGGATGTTTAATTGTAGTTTCTCACAGTGTCTAGTTAGGTGTTTAAATACATTCTTTAGTTCACTTTCTACGTCTGCTTTCAAACACCGTGACCTTTCTAATCTTTTCTTATATCTTTATAGATATTTTAGATAATATTTTTCTTCAACTATTATAAATGGATTTTTGTCACTTTATTTTAGATAAAATTTCTCCTGGAAATAAAAAATGGATGTGTTTAAAACAACACTTTCCAATTACAATGTACCTACCTACATAATCTTTAAATTATTCAACTATAGATAAAATTTTGAAACAAAAAACTGGTTGTGGCGTTTTATGTGTTTACAAATATATGAATGTGTAATAACTTGTAGCGGATAGCTTCTATATACCCTTTTCACACTAGATCTTTAAGACGAGTGAACTTAAAGTTCACCGATGTTTAAGATCGGTATGCTTTCACACTTGATGTTTAAATCTCTGGTGCTGTCATCAGCTACAGTAATTTTGTCCTTAAGTTACCGTCATGAAATTACCAGTTTTGAACTGTCTGCGCAGACGCACATTTTGAATTATTATAAACAATTAAGGATATTTCATTTCATTCTACAATAAAGGCACTACAATAAAGAATATATTACACCTGTATTAACATGTAAGTCGATACATTTTATCTCAATTATTGTAGCTCTGTATTTTATTGCCCGAATGTATACAAAGGCTAAACACAGAAAAATTTAAGAAGTGTTTAAAAATGTTTCTTATAAAAAAAGCTGTCTATAGTATACAGGAATACATGGACTTAGATTTAAAAGGGGTAGCAGACCATATTCTGTAAAATTTGATTAGTGATCATATTATGACATAAGTTATGTATATTTTGTACCTCAACTTAAATAAAATAATATTATTAATATTATTAAACACATTATTAAAATAAATAATTTTACTATAACAACAAGTATAAACTTCTTATAACGTCGATATAATACTGTATTCTTGTTTATGATAATATAAAATGTGGACAGCACAAATTCAAGGAATATTTTTTTATAATAGAAATTAAGTTGGCAATGCGGACGAAGTTTAAGACGCAGATCTCTGTCTTAAACATCGCTTGTATTTAGACGAGGCCATACGGTTTCACATTAGCGTTTAAAGGTACATTCACTTTAACATCCGATCTTAAAGATCTAGTGTGAAAAGGGTAATAGCAATTAGATCCCAAACACCATGTTCTTGAGAATATTTAATTGTATACTGTGATAAAATTAGACTATTTGCTTCACACACATTAATATTCCATATTACTAGGAGGGAATTATAAATGCATATACACGGGAGAGGAAGGATTCTGAGTTTTTTAAATAAAGGTCTACAATGGTCTCTAAATTTGGCATTGGCTATTATTCTTATTCCTCTCTTTTGCAGTACAAAATTTTTATCTGTATCGGTGCTTGAGCCTCATAGGATGATGCCATAATTTACGTGAGCATGGACAAGAGCAGAGTACACCATTCTTGCTGCTTCTTTCGTTATTACCTTGCTAATTTTCCATAACGCGAAGAAATTCTCGATAATTTTGTACATAGCTGGTTTATGTGTTCTTTCCAAGTTATTTTTGCATCTATATGCATCTCTAAAAATGTTGCACTGTCTTTTTCTGCAATCTCAATATGCTTATTTGTGATTATGAGATGTTTTGTTTTTTCAGTGTTTAACAACAGCTTGTTAGAGTTAAACCACTCCTTTGTTAGATTTAGACACGTGTATCTTAAGGAAATTAAAGTATTCAGCTCTTCCGTTGAGCATAAAAAGTTTCATCAAGTGTCATCCGCAAATAATATAGTCTTGAAACCTACATACTAAGGGAGATCATTCATGTACAAAACAAGCAATATAGGACCTAATACCGATCCTTGTGGAATTCCCATTTGCACGTTACGAGTTCAGAAAATATTCCTCCAGAATACACACATTGTTTCATATTGTTTAGATAAGATCTCCGAAGTTCCAGTGCTGGTTCTCTAATTTTTTTATATGTCCAGAGCGTACCATAATTTGATACTGATTGATCTTGGTATGTAAGTCTTGTTTTGAATAGAGCACCGAGTACGAAGAAAGTTGAATAGATTAAAATCTATTTGAATCAGTTTTCTGATTTACCATATGCTAGGCAAAATTTAAACAATAAGTTGTGTTTTATTATTATTAACCAACATAATTTTTAATACAAACTATAAAAAGCCACTAGGTACCTATGATGATGTAGGAACTGAATAGCAGCATAAAATTTATGTAATTATGCTCCATCTACTTTTCAGATAATTGTAACTGTATAATTTTAAAATTTTCTATTGTTATTATTTTCATAACAGCATTTCTGTACAAAAAATGCAATACATTTGCACAGAAATGTAATAAAATTTCAAACTGTATAAAACAATACATATTAAAAAAATTCACACACTAAGTATTAATAACATTTTACCCAAATTTAAATATTATTTTCACCTAACGTTATAAACTAGTTATTTTTCAGTTATGAATTGAGGGATATATAATAATGCAACCAATGTGGGAATGCCGAGATTTTGCCAGTTTTCCATGTTCTAATGTCTGCGGGACATAATAATACATTATATACACATATTAGCTGCCCCGCTCAGCTTTGCTTGGGGACTATTTGTTATTGATTAATTTTTTATTGACTATATCTACTCATAATTATGAGACTGAACAAAAGACATGTGAATGACAAGGATTAAACTGAACAGGATTACTTATCTGAGAGCCTTTTAGGAACCATGTTTTTAGTTTTAGTATGTGGCGCTAACAGGTTAAGGTTGTTGCTAGAACTGACACGTGAACACGGTACATATAATTACACATGGGAGAAACATGGACTCCGCAAATCAGCGCCAACTGTCTTCTACTTATTGATAGTCATTGCAAAACAAACCCTGACAGAAAATTGGATTTTGGGAATGTGGTATTCTAGGAATTACCACCTTTTCGCTTCTACCGCAATCCGTCATAATGGTTGCCTCTACTAAATAGTCTCTTAAACTGTTCTCCTGTTAACGTGTTCCATTACATAATTTTATCGAGATATTATACTGAGGTGAGCTTATCACAATACGCTGAAAATGGCATAAATCTGATTTTGTTTAGGTTGATTGTTAAAAAATTTGTGCTCATCCAGTTTTACTTCTTCAGCCAACAGATTTTTAAACAATGTTCCGAACAGGTACCGTTGCCGAAAGCTGTTTAGGAATTGTAAAATAATTACAATCCATAGTTTGTTCATATATGTGTGTCTGATATATGTAAAAGAAAATTATGACAAATATGTAACCGTATCCTCGAGGTATGTTTACAATGTTCGTTCTGGTGACAACATCAGACTACCTACAGTATTTAGTTGGCAGCTATCTTATTTAACCATCTACTAAGTTCACTGAAAACTTTATCATATACGTTATTTAAGAACAAAATAAAAGTAATATTAACAGAGAATTGTCTTTACAATACTGATGATTTGTTTAATATTAATTTAAACAATTATGCTTAATAATAATTTTCAAATTCCCCCAGTTTCTCTATAAATTGTGGTATGATAAATGTAAACGTCGTTAGATGTCAAACATGAAATAAATACTATTACTATTTTCTCGCCTCCAAAATATAATTGATGCCCAAAAAGAAAAAGGGCCTCGCTTCCAAAATACAAGATTGAAGGTGTGAAAACTCAAGTGTGTTCCTTAAAAACACTAAAACTCCTGTTTTTTGAGTGCTTGAGGGGGAGCTCAAGCCCTTGAACCCCTTCTTTATGACTCCTTTTAAGTATTAAATACTTAACGCCGAGTCGACTTTTGAGTTCTCTGCACAATATCGGAAGATGAGATGTAGTGTCAGGGATTTGAACCTGCTTCCCTGTATTCCATAGACAGTGGCGTTGGTAGCTCTTAAAATCTGTGGGGAAGGGTCAGGACATATTTGAGGGTGTACCATTTTTTATCGTTATAAATATTAATGAAAATATAAAGGTTTTGCTTTTGGAAAATCTTCTCTTCATCATTCACAATTCAAAATATTCCCAAAAATGAACCGGACACTTAGTTTTATCTAAGATTTTAAATTTTCTACAAGCATATCTGGGGCGGGGGGCAGCTGGGGACCGGAATTGGGAACAATTTTAAGCCTCCCCTCACCCCGGTCCCACCGCTAGCGCCACCACTGTCCGTAGACAATCATCTTACAAAATTAATAGAACTAATTTGAATTAAATATAGTGAAATAAGTGAATTGCATTTGGAAAATAATGCACAACTTGTAATTTTTTTCGTTTGGAAAAGTTGTTTTACAAGAGTTTGTTAGAAATTTGCATTCCATTTGCCTAATTCAGAGTTGTCGTTGTTGAATCGCAGTTGTGCAGAGTGTAAAAACTTTCAAAGAATCTCTTGGTCTCGACATTTGTATATGGAAGAGTAGTTAGTGGCACAATTTCTAAAGTGTTGAGTTCAAGGACAACATTGTAATGTTATCAACGTTATGTGTGTATATTGATTGAATTGACAATTAGCGCTTTTCTCACATAAAATATTCTTTAAAAGAAAGCTGTTGATCTCGTGGTATTTTAAAGGGAGATTCTAAAGAGGCTAATGTTATTTATTGACCTATAAGGAATATTCCACATTTCTAAAGTTGTTTATTAAATTTTATGCCTTTTTAATATTTCTAAATTAACTCACTATTTCATGAAATTGGCAAGTTTGAACTTATAAAATGTTTCTAGTAGCTGACATAGGGTTGCCATAGATCCCAGTTTACCGGGACATATTCCGGTTTCTAAAGCAATGTTCCAGAGTCCCGGTGAACACACTAAATGTCTACGTTTGTTGAATATTTTAAGCGTTGCATTAATAATTCAATTTAAAGTTACGTATTCTTAGTAAAATAGACAAAAATATTTCTTTTAAGTAAATAATAATTTACGTATGGATCTTTTCATTTTTCTCTGAGTACTGCCAGTTTTCCGTATCAGGGTCATGTTATATGCTAAAGTAAGGTGACCATTCGTACTAGTTTTACCAGTACTGTACTGTTTTTTTGGTCATTGGTCCTGGTTAGTTGTGAAGTATAACCAGTACAGTTTAGGGACACAAAATCAAAAATTATTTATTTTTCAAAAGATCGAGTAATCCATCTTTCAGTACGCGCGTAGCGGCCTTTTCAAAATTATTTTCTTAATCTACAATATAAATAAAAGGAGTACATTTTATTTTTTCACTTAAAGGCAAAAAAACTAAGCTTACTCTGCAATATTTTTTAAATATATATTCTACGATAGCCACTTTTCTTCATGCTGACTGAGCAGGCGCGCTCCTAGAAAAGTTAACTGAGAGGGGGTCTATTTCTAAAAAATATCCGATAAATAATATAAAATTTATTATTGCCTCTTTACGGGGAGGAGTGGTCTTAATTACATTTGGTAGTGTTAATTACATTTTGACTATGATTTGTTTTTTATCAACAAAAGAGATGATTTTATTTTCAGTAGCTTAGTTTTTATTAAGTATATGATTTTTTAGTTCCTGGGGGGGGGGGGGGGGTCAGGACCCAAGGACCCCTCTCCTATTTCACGCGCCTGTACTTGGACTATTTTAAATGTCCTGTTTTATATTTGACACAAAATGGTCACCTTAGCTAAAGAGGCTTAGATACTTTATTTCACCTTCATTATTAAGATCAGTTTATTTTGCGAAATTTCATATAATTATAAATTATGCTATATGCGTATTATTTGTCAGAAATCATTATAGTAACTTTAATATAAATAGTGATTATCATAATCACAATACAAGGAGTAAATCTAGCTTGAATATTGAGAGGCACCATACTACTTTGTACGAGCAAAATCCTCGTTTTATAGCTGCAAGATTGTATAATAAATAAGGTTCCTGATAGCATTAAAAGTATAACCAATGAGAAAATATTCAAAAACAAGTTTAAGAAATATCTACTAGAACCAGTGGCGCAGCCAGGATTTTGTCTTGGGGAGGGCCGAATCAAATTTCGAGAGCACACGGCCCTCAACCTTATTTTTTGTGGCCCCTGAAGCGGTAATCAAAATCACTTGGGCTTATTTAGGGGGAAAATATATTTAAAATTGTAAAATATACTCTCTTCCCCTTTTCTGTTTATAGAAAAATGTCAAGAAACCCTTCGGGATATTTAAAGTTCCGTCACTGCTTATCATTTTGTATTTAAAATAGACTGCGACCAAATCAGTTTGACACCCCTGCTGTTGGATATTGATGTTTATATCAAATAATAATTCCATTATTTGTTAATAAATAAAATGTAATTGTTAATCCATGTATCAAAAACTTTCACTTAATTTTTTCTTCGATAAATACATATTTATTTATATTTTTCGCGGGATATATTTTTGAAGTCTCAATATATTTCTTACTTATGTTCAGTTCTCTAAATCAGCCGCTTGGCCACAATTTGTACCGAACGAACAGACTCGTGTGAAGGTTATACCGAAGTCAGATTTCCACTTTATCTTATCTGAATCGAGGAATTAGTTGTTTAAAACAGTTTTATCATTTGATTGGGCGAATGTTTTAGTCGATGTGTCAGGGGGGAAAAGGATCAACGCTCCCCTTCATATAATTCATTGGAGCATATTTGGAAAGTGATGTATTTTCACTTGAACAATAACGGCCACTATCAAGAGTAAGCAATCTTAAAAAATATTTATTTATACGAAAAAAATAAAAAATGCCAATATTGTTTACAATGAAGTAATTTAAAAATTAACTACTGTTGTGGTTAACAAATTTTATCTTCAACTCTCCGAGCAGCGCCGTGTAATCTGTTGATTCTGGGAGGAGCCCGGGCCCGTCCCCCCCCTTGGCTGCGCCACTGACTAGAACATACATTCTATTCAATCTCTGAACATTTAAATTACAAAGCTGACTAATGTTAAATTTTGCATTCTGTTAAATTGTAGAATATCTACGTATGTATACATTATATTGGCTTAACCTCTGTATTTCTAATGTTCACTAACAGGCTCAATAAAATATTATTATTATTATTATTACAAGTTTGGCGTCCGTAAATGAGGGCGGAAATTATGCGAGCGTTAAACATCTTACTTTTAATTGTAATGGGTATATTTGCCTTCATCACTTTTTTCAGTCCCCAGATTTTTTCCACCGTGCAGTTATACGTCTCTTATATTATTATATCTTTAATTATTTTGTTATTTTTTTTTTTTTTTTTTAGATTGGGGACCAAATAATTCGAATAAATGGCTTCACGGTAGAAGATGCTGTCCATAAAGAAGTGCTACAATTAATATCAAATCACACGCATCTCACTCTCAAAGTCAGAAGTAAGTAATATTTGAATAATAAATTCTCCATCTTCCACAGATTGTCACTTTTATTTTATGGCCATATCTTTTATAATATGTGCTTGAGATTTATGGATTATGATTTAATGAAAATAAATGTCACTGACAATTTATTACAAGTATAATTAATTAGTATTAATTTATTGTATTTTATGAGTTGAAATATATTTTATTGTTACCCAAAATGAATACCAGGATTCATTTTAGTACAGTACCATTGGTAACTGTGTTATTAGCAGAGCTACGATTATGCTTTAAAGAATCAAAGTACCTAGTAGTATTCCTTAAAGAGATGGCGATGGTGAAGACGTCGAAACAACAGAGCTTCAGATTTCCAAGTTATTCACAAAAACAATATTTTTCAAACAGAAGACTCTGTATATTTTTTAATGTACTAAAATAGCAATATATTCTGAATAAAAAAGTATCTATTCGAAACTATCCTAAAATTGCAATTTAAAGAATAACTTAAATTTAATCAAATGTATTTTAATAATTCAGGTGGCTATGACAGTGGCGTAGGAAGGTACGAGTCCCAACCCCTACCCCCAGGTAGAATTTTCATGAAGTTGGATTTTTTTTATCTTCACTTTATTTTTTCCTCCTTTTTACCAACCGCCAACATATATAAGGGAGGTATTGTGATCATACCGATTTTGTTATTTCGAGATTTCGATGGATCTCCACGAATTGAGGCCCCTACATAACGTTTTGACTATTTTTGGCATGATGTCTGTCGGTCTGTCTGTCCGTCCGTCTGTCTGTCTGTTTATCTGTCCGTCCGTCTCTCTGTCTGTCTGTCTGTCTGTCTGTCCGTCCGTCCGTCTGTCTGTCTGTGTACACGTGCAGAGCAAATTCGGCTGGAAGAATTTTTATGAAACTTCATATTTAAGCTTCTGCCATTAATGGCACGAGTTGATCAACTTTTGGTAAAAATCGGTTAAATAATAATGGGAGTTTACTAGTGTCGATTTTAAGATTTTTATGAATATTTCACAAAACAAAAATATTTCGAAAAAATGTATTGAACAAAAGTTGCTATAAAAGCAATAACTAATAACTTTTATTTGAGACGTTTTTTGATAAAACGAAAAATTTCGAATAATTTCTGTAAAATTTTTAAGTCTCAATTTTTTTGTAACGTTTCCATGGTCATGATAAATAATATCTCTGTTAGAAAATATTAGGCCAAGTTATTTCTACTCTGCTGCTAGAATGTAATTTATATAAGTACTTTATGATGGCGGTCGGTCCTGTGGTGGCCACAGCTGATTTTTTGCTTATCAGTTTGCATCGCCCGTCTTTTGCGGGTTATACCTGTAAAGGTATGACCGTCAAAAAACCTTTTAACGGCACTCATGTGTCTGTTGGTCTGTATGTTTGTACTGTAGATATTGTAGCCAAACGACTGAACCTATAAAGTCAAAATTTCTCTGTTAAAATCTTTTTGATCCACATACAGGAAAATTATAGAAAATTAAAGAAAAATACATCGTAAGAAAAATATAAACAAATACGTTTTTCATGAAAAAAGAGGCATAAAATGAAACGTCTTGATGCGTGGATAAACAAATTTTTATTTTGGAAGAAAATTTTTTGCCAAAATTATGTCAAAAAATATTTGTTCCCCTCCCTATTTCTCAGAGGGATTGATCTAAAATCTGAAAAAAAATTCAATAATGTACATTGATGGGAAACGGAATAGCTCAACAGGAATTATTAATCAAATTAGTTTTTTGACAAATGTAAAATTTTTAAAAATCTGCAAAAAATTCTAAGTAATGTACATTCATCTAAACCGGAAATGTACTAGAGCAATTTTGATCAGATTTAGTTTTTGGAAAATATTGCAATTTTTATATTCTTGACAAAATTTATTATTTTTTTAATTCATGGCTAATTACGGCTAATAATGTTATGGAATGTTTGTATTTATGGTTAAGGTAGCATATGTCTTTCTTTAAAATTAATAATGTAATAAAAAAAAAATTAACAACTGAGAATCGATTTCATGTGTGTAAGCTCCGCCTACTGTTATACGTCTTGTTTTTAAGGTATCAAAGAGGAATTATTCATCTATAGTAGTCAAATAACACATTGTTAATAGAACGAAACTCGTTTCTGAAATTGAAAAATAAGAAGCCATTTATCAATATATTTCTTATTAATTTAATGAAGAATTAGATACGAAGCAAATCCCTAAAAAGTTAGGATTTTTAATTTAAATTTTACTGTGACGAAATTGCAAATTATATAATTTTTTTTTTTTTTATTAAATGGTCTTAGTACTCAAAAATCAAAAAAAAAAAACATAAAAAAAAACTGTTGATAATACAAATATATAAGTATGTATATACAAATACGTATCAAATTCTTAATTAAATAATATTTAATTAATAAGAGTGGCGATATTGTTTTAACAGCTGGGCGGCCAACAACCCAAGAACGACCCTGTGTGCGTTGTTGTGAACCATTATTCTTAATCTGGGAAAGAATCTTTTAACGACAGTAGTCTTCCTAGACAGTCAATAACATTAAGAGCTAAAACACTATTTCCGTAAAACTTTACATTAAAAATAAATGAAATCATCCGCAAAATATGCAAATAATTGCTTATATTCTCGAAGCAAGGAAGTTATTATTAAACATACTTAATACACACGGTAAAATTTTAATTCAATTCTACATCCTCAGTACGAGATCTCTCTAATTAGCATAATTAATTTCTAATACTTCTATCACGATATATAAGGTATCACATTTCAGAACGCAAATCTTAAATGCAAAAAGAAAACTATTTTCACTCACGCTTGGAAAAACATTATATTGCAACTCATTTTCATGTTGCTTAAGGATTTAATTAGGAAATCGTTCATGTAGCAAATTTTTTGTATACAATTTGAATATTAATAATTAGTAATTTGGAAAGTGAATAACCTCTCCTATTTTTGCTTGTTATTACGTATTCTGATGTAATTAGCTGTATATAATAAGCAGGGCCCAGACATGGTTAAGTTAGTCATGGATACTATTTGAGTAAAATTTACGAAAATTTCTTTCAATTCATTCATTGTCCGCACCAATATGATAGTAAATCAAACATGATCCCTTAAGGAGCTGATAAAATGACGATTCCACGTATACGAGGGGCGGTTGAAAAGTATTCAGCCTACGCAAAAGATGGCGCCACCAGTATTAAATCAATGTTGTTTTTCGAAAATCGTTACCTTCAAATGACTACTGTAAAAATTTCAACAAGCTGCGTTATTTAGTTTGTGTTTGAAAGTCATTGAAAGCGAACAACTTTTACATTTTTACAAAAATTAATAAAATCGAATATCGTGCAATGATGAGATACTTGTTTTTCGAAAAGAAAACGAACGGTGAGATCAACACCGAATTGATCGATGTTTATGGGGACTCTGTACCTTCGATATCAACAATTAAATGTTGGACAGCTGAATTTAAACGCGGCCGTAAGAGCAGTTTTGATGATAATCGTCCAGGCCATCCAAAACTGGTCACCACACCAGAAATGGTCGATAAAATCCATGGAATGATAATCGAATATCAATGAGTGACTAAGCGCGAGATAGCTGCAGCTGCGGGCATCTCAACCGAATGGGTGCTCAACATTTTGCATGAATATTTGGGAAGGAGGAAGCTCTCTGCGAGATGAGTACCGCATTTTCTCTCAGTCGACAACAACGCGATCGTCTGACCATTTCGAAACCGTGGACGAAACATGGATCCATCACAACACACCAGAGACCAAGGAACAGTCGAAATAGTTGACTGTTCGTGGCGAATCGAAGCCGAAGAAAGCCAAGGTGGGTCTGTCGGCCAACAATGACCAAGTCATGGCCATAGTTTGTTAGGATGCGTACGGTATCATTAACATCGACTACCTGGAGAAAGGCTAAACGAGTGTATATATGCAGAGCTGTTGGACCAATTCGACGCCGATTTGAAGCGAAATCGGTCGCATTGTTGAAGAAAAAAGTGCTATTCCATCAGAGCAACGCACTGATCCACAAGTGCGCAGTCGCAATTGCAAAATTGTCGTCAATCTATTTGTAATGATTAGTTCTTCCAAAACAGTTACATTTGCTTTGCATGAGAGTTTATGGCTTCTATTTTCTAGAATGTTATGTTATAATAATGTATGCTAATATCTATTCCCAAGTCTCAAAAAATTGCTTGGTAGCAAGCGATAATATCTCTCAAAATATTATTTATTCTCAAACATATTATTAATTCAAACATTATTAATCCAGTTTCTTTATCTTGAGGTCAATGTTTGCTTGTGTGAAAATACATTTTACATTTGATATCCATATTCATGATATAAATGCGTAAACTTTTATAATTTAAAAAGTATTTATTTGCAAAACGGAAACTGTTTAGCCTTAATGATTTGGCCAATTTTAACAAGTATCGACTTCAATGCATATTAATGCTTGTGGGAATTAGAGTGTTTAGCCAAAGATAAGTGCACCATTTCCTCATAATTGCTCTTTCAGTTTTACCGAAGAATGCATGTTACTTGTACCTTAAAATATGACGGAAGAACTATTTGAAACGAGATACGAAGAAATGCAAGGAAACGAAGAGCACTTAATATTAGCTGCTATGATTATTGAGCAGGAAGATCTTCAAACCAGCACCACAAAGAACGAGAAATAACATCCTAGGATGAGATGACAAGTTAAGGCAACTGCAAATTTAAAACCGATTGGTAAGGAAAATCCAAAGTCTGAGCAGAATGGAGGACGACTATGTCAGAATAAATAAACAGAATGATTTTTTGGAACCATACAAATATATTGAGAGGAAGTTTGCAGTGTTGATATCAATATGCAAACATGGTTTCATTACGAGCTTGGCATATCTATTGCAAATACTATTCGAGGCCATACGACATTCTACTTAAAAAAAAATATGTAAACAAATACGTCCTTGCACAT
This sequence comes from Liopterus haemorrhoidalis, assembly GCA_963971575.1. Classification (NCBI taxonomy): domain Eukaryota; kingdom Metazoa; phylum Arthropoda; class Insecta; order Coleoptera; family Dytiscidae; genus Liopterus; species Liopterus haemorrhoidalis. The sequence continues at coordinate 58,513,684 of OZ020611.1, forward strand.
ACTCTACCGTTAGTGGTGAATCATTTTTATTGTTTTTGTTGTCACATATCAATTGTTTTACTGTCGCAAGTGGATCTCTAACTTTTCTAGTTTCTTCCGTCATTTGGCTATTTTGATGGTTAAGACCTTCCAATTCGTCACCTCGATCTTTAGAGCATCTTTGTTTATTTTATCCTTCGAACGTTACTCTGATGTTTATCGCCTTATTTTGCGTTATCTATTTTGCTGTTTAAACTAGTCACTGTTCTTTTTGCGATAGATTGACCAATTTATTTATTTATTTATTTAAATAACTTTAAGATACGTTACTCTAATATAGTGGATACCAAGGGTAACACCGTTATACTCTCCATCTAATTTACCTCTCTGACTCCTGACAACTCTCTGACTAACTCCAATTTGTTTCTGATTCTAACAACTCTCTTCTGACTGACTTACTCTCTGACCACTCATCAGATTAACTTCATAGCTCTCTAACTTAATAGCGTCGATACTCATATAAAGTTCAATTAGAAAATTTGATATTGCAGGGTCGCGACATATTATTGGATTTTTTCCCGGTTGAAGGAAAATTAACTGATTTTTCATCTGAACGCAATAGAAAATAGTTTAAATAACACGGCCTTAGAGTACATAAGAAACATTTTTAACATCAATGGTAGGGATGTTCAATAATGATGATGATTACACATGCAGTCACAGAGCATTAACTCCTTTTCATCCTTTAGCCTTTCAAATTCATTGCTGGATATAGGCCTTTCTTAAAAATTTCCAATTTTCTCTGTCTTAAGCTTTTTGTAGCTAGCTCGTAGATATACGCTTTAGGTCATTAGTCCCGCGACTGGGCGGTTTTCCTTGGCTACGTTTATCTGCCCATGGTCTTCACTCAAGAATCTGTCTGGTTTATCTGTCCTCTGTTGTTGTAGCTAGATGACCTGGCCATTTCCATTTCATGGCAGCTACTTTTACAAGGATGTCGGTTAGTTTCGTCTGTTGACGAATTTCAGCATTTGGTATTTATCCCTTAGCGTTATACCGAACATAGCTCGTTCCATGGCCATTTGGGTTACTTCCAGCTTTCTAGCAGAAGCTTTAGTCAATGTTACAGTTTCCGTATGTTAAGACGGGAGTAACACATAGTTCGGAAGCTTTCTTTTTAAAGCACATTAGGATATCGTTTTTAAAAAAGTTTTGTATTTTACCAAATGCAACTTTTCCTTCTGATTTTATCCTGAAGATTTTTTGTCTTTATCAATTCATATTTCGTGGCCAATACACTTGTAAGCATCAACCTATTAAATATTGGCATCATCGATTTTCAATGCTTCGATCAATACAGTTTGTATCATTTTTGTTTCATGTTTATTTATCTTGAGCTCAACTTTGCTGCCTCGTTAAGTTCCTGCAACATTTGGAATGCAGTCTGACGCGAGAACAATATCATCGGCGAATCTCATGTGATTTATGGTGCAATACTGTGGCAAATCTATAAGCTACAGACGATCGTATCTAAGGAGTTGTTTTAAGTGTTGTTATGGACAGTTTTTTTTTTATAGATTTTGTCTGTAAGCTTACAGATTTGCCACAGAATCATTAGCTTCATACCATTTATTAGGGTTTTGTAGGTATGACCAAAAAACCCTTATACCGTCATTTTGTCGTCTGTCTGTCTGTCTGTCTGTCTGTTTGTCTGTCTGTCTGTCTGTCTGTCTGTCTGTCTGTCTGTCTGTCTGTTCGGTAAAAATTGTAGCCAAACGGCTAAACCTAGAGAGTTGAAATTTGGCATGCTTATACAAATCTTTGACCCGCACATAGGAAAAATATTAAAACATCTAAAAAACATATCCCCCTAAAAATATAAACAAATATGTACTCATCGAAAAAAAAATATATATTTTTTAATAATTCTGAGTAGGGTATCAAATGAAAGCCCTTGGTACGTGGATTAACGATCAAATTTTTATTTTTATAAAATAAAATATTTTGAAGCGATTTTTGCCAAAATTGTGCAAAATTTTTTTTGTCCCGCACCCTGTAGCCCAGATGGTTTAAACTAAAAATCTGAAAAAATTCTAAGTAATGTACATTGGTGTGAACCGGAATAGTACAACAGGAATTTTTGATCAGATTATGTTTTTGGAGAAAAACGTAATTTTGGCTAAATAATGTACACAAGTTATAGCTTTGTAACACGCCACACTGGAACGTGTATGTTGGTGTAGTGGTATTTGTCGCTGATTTTTCAACCAAGTAACCCGATCCGAAAGGGATCGAACCCTGTGAGAAGAGACTATATTATTTTTTTTGTTTTTTTAAATTTTTATATTGTTTAAATTATTTTTTCAAAATTCTAGTTGTATTTTGGCAAACGTTGGATTTAATTTTTAAAAGCGTAAATTTAATAACCAGTGGAAATTGTTTAAATTATAATTTAATTCTGTTTCAATGTACACGAAATCAGAGGGACAAAACTTATAACAACCAAAGGAAGCCATAGGCGCAATTTTTAAAATTCTTAATGAACCTTGCTATATAAAAAAAAATACTGCACATATTTAGAAACTTAAATAATGGTATTAGGCGTTCGAATTAAAATTAACAAAAAAAAAAATTTAATATAAAATTTGTTTTCGCATCCAAAATAATCATCATTCACTTACTAAATACCTGCAAAACCCTGAAATGTGTGAAAATTCACACTTCACATCAATTTTTTGAATGGCTTTATTTTTCCAAGATAGGCTTTTGAACAAGTACTCTAAAACTGCAGTGAACATTTTCGAGAAAATTAAACTCCCTGTTCAATTTTGGTAACTTTTGAAGTACAAAACTAGGTGATGCTTTAGTGCAGCGTTTCTCAACCGGGGGGCCGTGAAGGCTTCGTCGGGGGGCCGCGAAGTCATACAAGATCTAAACATGAAAATATAATAGCAATGCGCTCAATCTTGCAAGATATAAATTTGATTCATATTTATAAATACGACTATCTTATATTGATATTCATAAAAATATACCTTTCACAACATAAATAAAATAAATATTCTATTTATTTTTATACTTAATATACTTATTTTGACAACTAATTTAAACTATAGGCTATTTCAAATGTTTAAGTTGTCACTAGCTAACTTTATAATGAGTAAATGGGCTTTTACTAAACAATATGATCAAAAGCTTCATTTAATCGATAAAAATTTCTAGATTTGAAAATCTAGTTCCGCTTTAACAAAAGAAACAGACTATAAGTAGACTATATAAAGGTCAAATAAATTGTATGTGTCGGTTAATGGGTTCGCGTTGGAGGCACTTCAAGTATTTTTAAGTTGTGCTTTGAAGTAGGTACGATTTGAAAGTGCAATATTTGTTATTATATATTTTTTTAATTGCTCTCCGAACTGCAGGTAACTCAAGAGTAAGGATGCGAATGTGTTTAAATTAAAATGGAAGGCACTTTGAACATTTGTAAATAAAAATACTTTACTTTCAAGTCGTTATAGGGACTATAATCGTCGTTTAAAAATATCACAGTTTTTTGTCAACCGTAAAAGATATTAAGAAAAATGTTTAAGGAAAAGTTGTTGAAAAGCTCTATCCAAAGATATCCAATATGACATACGTTCCTATTTAAAAATTCGAAATTGTCCTTGATGTCCTGTAATTCTGGTTTTTTCCGGAAAATACTACCATTCAATTTTGTGGATAAATTTTAGTTCAAAATTTTTGACGTGTGAGCAACGTCCCCTTTTCGAAAAAACTCGTGTTCCCATCCATGTTATCTTGATACACCATATATATATATATATATATATATATATATATATATAAAAGAAGGAAAATAAAAATTCTTGTACAACAATTCTTGTACAACAATTCTTGTTGTAAAGAACAACATCCTAACTATATATATATATATATATATATATATATATACACATACATAGGGGGGCCGCAGACAATATTTATATAATTTGGGGGGTCCCAGGCCATAAAAGGTTGAGAAGCACTGCTTTAGTGTAAATGTATTTCATTATCTGGTTGGAACTATAATCTATTTGGCAATCATTTAATGTATTGATTATAGTTCAATAGTATCAAAAGCGTTTTCGAAGTCGACGAATATCAGTATCAGTGGTTTATTATATTCAATACATTTTTCAATCAGGATCTTGATTGTTAGTAGATGGTCGTTTGAATATCGTAACTATTTGAAATCATTTAATTAATGCCTTCATGCCGGATATTTACGAACGGCACTGTTCCAATGTGAACCCAACCTAAGATTTCCATCTGCATCACATCCAGAAACGATATTTTACTCTAGCATTTTTCAAAATGTAAAAGTAAACCAATGTTTGATATAAGATACCATTTAGAAAAATATCGAAGCACATACATACAATATATATAAACAGTATTTATGAGCATACAAGTTAATAATTATAACCGTGTGTGATTCAGAGTTCGTGCACGTGCAACCTCTAGCTGTGAAGAACCGCGCTTTTTACCCAGCCACATTCTTATAATAACCTTTGCTGTTAATTTATACTTTGTACATATATACTATACTAAACCTACCTATACATAATGAATCTCAAGATGCAACTTTTACATTCAATGTGTTTCTGTTTAATTAACTTGAAGATCTATAAATCTTGAACATAAAGAATCATTCTAATACTACCCAAGATTAGATTAAATTTTACAAGTAATTCCTTGTCAACCGATATGCCAAGCATAGTTCTGAGTGCTAGCAGTTTATTTTGTATGAATGAAATTTCACTATTATGAGAAATTCAGAAAAAATCAAGAAAGTAAGTCCCTAGGTCTACCACCTTTTCATATTTTAAAAATCGAAGGTTTGGTGGCCTCTTTCTTAACAAACTGTATGATCCGAAAATACAGTTCGGGGAAAACTTAGGTAAAACTTCCATATCTACAAATCCGTCTTTAAATTTAAGCAATACAATATGCAAATGCATTTTGTCCGCACTCTGTATATGAGACCTTTTTGCTTTAATAATAGGATATTTTAATGAACGATTTTGTTGTTTAAATAACTTATATATAAAACACCTTTAATTAACTCTTTTTATGGATCGTTTATGGATGCATGGATCGTTACAGTTAGGGTGACCAGACGTCCCAGGACATGTCCTGTTTTTTCGCTTAGCCGGGGATGTCCTGATTTGTCCTGTTTTTTTTTTTTAATTACCATATTACCGTTTTGAAGCAATTAGATACTCACCAAAAAGGGACAAATTATTTCAAACAATGCAATTCGCCAGAATGCTATTCAGAATTATTAATAATGGTTCAATTTGTTTTCTGCATTTTTGGACACAGATGTTGAATAAGTTTTGTTTTTCCGTAATAACTAGCCAGTGGACAAAAGAAAGGAACATATTTGAAATTAAATCCATTAAAGGTATTTTATTAACATTATTTGATTTAAGAATGGACTGAATTCTAGAATTACTTATTAAGTGAATCCAATTTGTTGGAATAAATGAATTCATCGTCCAAATATTAGAATATGTTACTAACCAAAATTTTTACCAAAGAATATTTATTGTGAATATATTTAAATGCTTGCCAAAGAAAATTGTTATTAAGGCCCGTACTCATAGTCAGTTCTCAGACTTATAGCGTTTTCAATTTGTAAATAGAGATTTGATCTAAGATTGCCTTGAAATCACTCTGAAATCAATCAGTGACGTCACGCTCTGTACTAGAGCGATTTGGTAGACAGTATACCAGTCTGTTTGTTTACAATAATTGTCTGTTCCACATAATTTTTGACTTCTATTATTTCATCTATTGCGTATATGTGTCTCACGCAATCAATTATTTCCTCATCATCCCTCCGATTCGCCAAAATATAATGCTTCCAATGCAATTATTTTTATTATTATTATTATTATTTATTTATTTTTATTTTTTATTTTTTGTAGTCATAGGTTACAACGCGAAGAAATCATGTTGAAAACCTAACCGAAAATCAAATATCTAAGAAAAAAGAATGAGGTTATATTTGTATTTTGGCGCCATTTTTTTGATTGCTCTACTTGATCTGTGTAGTGAGCTTTCAATTTGATCTGTAATTGAAAGCTCCGAAAACACTCGCGTTATGATCGGCTGAATAAATCGAAAATAAATTTGAAAGCGCTCCAACTGCTCTAAACCAAAACGAAAACGATTTCAAATCACTCAGAGCATACAAATCAAAGGTTATTTACGAGAGAATCGGCGAAGCATCGAATATGAGTACGGACATTAGTTTATAAAGAATATGATTATTTTGTTTATCAAATTTTTTATTTTATTTTATTGATTTTTATACTATTAAAGGTTTATAATTGTATTAAAGTCGTTTTTTAAATACAAAAATACAAGTACAAAAAACAATTCAGCCAAATAGCCGTCGCTGACTGAACTACAAATACGAGTAAATTTCTGGTATTATTTGAGAGATTTCTTATTGAATGTTATCCTTACGCTGTTGAATTGTTATTAGCCTGTTTGCTTAGGTTCGTAGACATTTGGGATCTCCAAAAAAAAAAAAAATCTGGTGAACGAGAGAACTCATTTTGTCAACGACGAATCGGTGTCACCAAAGTATGACCTTATTCGGAGTTGTAGGTTTTTTTTTTTTTCCATCGAATAAAATATTGATGTTGTAAGTGAATGGTGATTGTCTGATTCACCATTTTATTTTCTTACAAGGTATTACCGCGTATTTTGACTTCATTGCGAACTTTTATTTATTTTTTATGAATTTACAATTTGCTGGCTCGTTCTAGTTGACTAGTTTCACTCGAATGAGCCTGTTAAAAGCACTTCTGCTGACTTTGTTCATTAATTTTAGGAACAATGATTTTTTTTCAGCTTCGTCCATTATCGCTCCCGTGTGACAAAAATAACATTTCTATTAACATTTTCAAAAAAGAAAAAGGTCCATTAATGCTACCATCCTAAATTGCAATTAATATTGGGCAGGATTGTAGCTTGAAAACAGCTAACGCCGAAGCTGCAGCATAACGTATAAACATTTTTGTGGAACCAGGTACCTCATCTAAAAACCTTTCACCTAAATACATAAGATTTTTAAATTTTGTTCATCATTTTAAAGAAACATGTAGTAAAAAGTTGTTTAAAATTTAAACAAGCTTAAGGGGGGGGGGGTATGGTCAGAGCAGCACATTTTATACCCATTTTGAAGATTTTTTTTTAGAAAACTGTTAATAGTAACTTGATTGGGATAATACCGACAGTAAAGAACAACCTTTGAAGAGTGATTTGCGGTGAGACACATAACTAATGACTGGATCATCTAAAACAAAAAAACCAAAAATATTTCGTTAGTTTATGAGTTTCTTGAGGTAACGCTGTCGAGTTTTTTCAAATATCTAGATTATTTAATTTTTGGTATAAGTTTGAAGTCAAAAAAACGAAAAAACCGGATTTTTTTTTTCGAAATTTCTGTTTTCAGTTGTAAAAAATTCCATAAAAAAAAAATAAGCAAGAAAAAAAAATATATCTCGACAGCGTTACCTAGTAAATTGCCTACAGAAATAGTGTGCAAAATTTCAGAAAGATCGGTTGAGTAGTTTTCGAGTTACATGTCTCACCGACTTGAAAAATAAAATTCCTCAAAAAATTACGAAACACGTGTACCGTAACTGCTCGATGAAATGAATGTATACTACTACAAGTCACATATATAAGTGTTTTTACACAAATATAGCACAGACAGGTGTGTGCATAGAGTGGGAAGACTCTACTATTACGTATATGAGAGCTGCGCGCGGCTAATAAAGCAGCGTTCTGAAAGGAACGCTATAACACGCGATTTGCGCGAAAATATGAATTTGAGTTATTTGTATTGTTAAGCCGATAACTTCGTTAATTTTGCTCGGATCGACCTGAAATTTTGTATGGACACTCCTGAGTCACTATAAAATCGATTAAAAAAAAAAAAAAAAACGATTTTCTGACCATACTCCCCCCTTAAAGAAAGTACATTTATTGTTAAATTTTTATACATTCTTGACCAGTCTTGTTATTCGGGAATTCTCTAATCACGGCATTTTCAAAGATCGAAATCCTCGGTATTGTTGTGTTATTTTTATATTTATCGTTAGTTGTAAAATAATACATGTATGTTAGATCTAAAAGCCCCTCCGATTTTGTACGGTTAATATTTAAATAACAGTGCTGCCATTTTAAAAACAGTTAATATAACAGTCATGTTTCAAATATACGAAATATAACCAGAAAGCATGACTGCTAACCTAGAAATTTTGGTAAAGTACCTTGTTTAAAAATCACGTGTGTATAATGAAAATATTACCAGCATACAGGGAAATAGTCTGCACGGGCCCAACTTTTTAATTTGTACCCAGTCTGGTCCGTTAGGTTAGTGGTCAGCCCAACTCGTCACTAAAATTTTTCAAATTTAATATTACACATAGGCTTAGGCCTGACCAAATTAATAGCCTTTCGGGCAGAGTAATCTCCATATTGATTGATCTCCTAAAGTGGTGACATCAACTGGTCGTCAGTATCTCCAGATTTAACTACTCCAGACTTTTTTTTGTGGCCCTGTACTGATGATTGTGCTGATTTTTTAAAGTCACTATGATTGGCACATATAGAGGAACTATCAACAAATTACAATGTTCTCGTGAAAACTAGTAAAAATATCAGTGAATATATGAACCATTTTCGAAAAAAATATTTTTCGGCCACAATTAGAATCGTATTTAGTGTGTAGTAGTCAATATAATTTTTCCAGAACACTGTCGTGTAATGAATATTACTGTTATCTAAAGAATCAATGTATTTTTTTTTTCGGCCACAATACAATCTTAAATCATCATATCTTTAAAATATCTCTATTTTATAAATCTACTTGGACTTCTAAATATCCAAAATTGTTATACAGCTAAGCTTCAATTTTTAAGCATTATTTCGATATCGGCTTCATTTGAGACCAGCTGTTATGGACAAAGCTAAAAAAATAGATGCTTTCCATATACGCATGGAGCATCTTACTTAAATGTCATAATTTACTGCCCTTCTCTATCAGATTTTTTTTAATTTAGGGCAAAACCCGAATCATAACAATTTCTATGCCATTTTTTATTTCATTTATATAATTTATAAGTCCGAGAGTTGAGAGTTTGCACTTTTCGGCCGTAATCTTAAATTCGGCGACCTTCAGAAAAAATGGTTCCAGAAATTTTTAATTCTCGTCAATCCTACAATCGATTAAAATTTCTAGTTTAAAGTAAACGAATATAATGCAATAAATTTTACCATTTGGAATAGGAATCGGTCCTTTAAAATTTTATTTTATAAAGCGGCTGATTCAAATAACCCGTGATCATAATAAACGGCGTTTACTGGAATCCAAAGACGTTACAAAATCGTTAATATTATGAAAAAAAAGCAAACAATTCAAAATATTTCTAGATATGAGGAATTTTAAAGATGTAGTGTAAGAAAAAAAAATCCATATTTGTAATAAAATGGATAGAAAAAAAATATGTTTAAATTTTGTCTTTTTGTTTTCACAAGAATATATCTGGTAAAATCATTTTCATAAAGGTGCGTCTTTGAACTGATTACATCTTAGAATCGAGGAAATACGGTATTTCCTAGATATTATAACTGTTTTAATTATTATTAATTAAATTAACATCATGTATCAATAATAAAGTAGAGATGTTATTGACATAAGAAGCGTGTTAATATGATCAGCACTGTAGCCGACAGACATAAACGTCCGTTTGCTTAGAAGTTTCATGCTCGGATGATTATCTGATCTCAAGTTACCTTGGGCCTTCAGTTCGTTACGGGATGTGCACCGTTTGCCACCACAAATCTCTTTATTCTTTTTTCAATTCCACCTGATCTTATAAGTAACGCACAAGGTGAACTTACCTATTAGATCGACCGTTGCGAAATACAAAATTATAGCAGGTTTTGGGAAATAAAAAATAACAGGAAACACTAAATTACATCATGTAGCAAGTGAACAATTGGAAATTACAAGCAAAACTTTGATGTGACTGGAATATTGTTTATCTCAAGCTTGCATTCTGGTAAATAGCTATTATATGCACTCAGACCTAGGGATGCAAATATCACTAGAAGCTCAAAGGCCAAGGCCCAAAAGTCACTAGACCATTTTAAAATGATATGACTTTTTTGTTTATTAATAATTCAAATTTATTCTTTTATAAAGAGAAAACACACTTCTTGGAAATATTTTATTCAGTTTTAAAAATTACATCCTTTAAATAACCACTATTTTGCTCTTCACACTGACGCGCTATTTCTAATACCCTTTCCCACTAGATCTTTAAGACGAGTGAACTTAAAGTTCACCGATGTTTAAGATCGGTATGCTTTCACACTTGATGTTTAAATCTCTGGTGCTGTCATCAGCTACAGTAATTTTGTCCTTAAGTTACCGTCATGAAATTACCAGTTTTGAACTGTCTGCGCAGACGCACATTTTGAATTATTATAAACAATTAAGGATATTTCATTTCATTCTACAATAAAGGCACTACAATAAAGAATATATTACACCTGTAGTAACATGTAAGTCGATACATTTTATCTCAATTATTGTAGCTCTGTATTTTATTAAACACATTATTAAAATAAATAATTTTATTATAACAATAAGTATAAACTTCTTATAACGTCGATATAATACAGTATTCTTTTTTATGATAATATAAAATGTTGACAGCACAAAGTCAAGGAGTATTTTTTTATAATAGAAATTAAGTTGGCGTTAAATTAATGCGGACGAAGTTTAAGACGCAGATCTCTGTCTTAAACATCGCTTGTATTTAGACGAGGCCATACGGTTTCACATTAGCGTTTAAAGATACATTCACTTTAACATCCGATCTTGAAGATCTAGTGTGAAAAGGGTATAAGGAGTGAATTTATTTCCAAGAAGTATGTTTTCTGTTTATAAAAGAATAAATGGGAATTATTAATAAATAAAAAAGTTATTTAATTTTAAAATAGTCAAGTGACTTTTGGGCTTGTGACGTTGAAAAAATATATACATATTTCGAGGGTATACCTCATAAATGTGCCCAAAAAATATTATAATGTACTATATACTTACGAAATCCTGAAATGTGTGAAAATTCATTCAATTAATTTAAAGATGACAATTTTAATTTAGAATATTATTTTAATTATAAATGAAATTATTCACTGCCATATGAAAAATTAGAAACGAAACTGGACTTTTGGTAATAACAAAAGACATACCATTCATCCAAGCGCTCACCCAGGGTGGTGTCCCACGAGCTTGACCCCCCCCCCCACCAAGCAAAACTTAACTTTTTTTTTGTTCGATTTGACTGCTTTTGCATCAATAAACACGAACATCCACCATCTTTCAAAGCTATAAAAATAAAAATCGTTTGCTCTCTGAGCTCCCTCCCCAAGAATTAAGCGTGAGTGCGTGACTGTTTTCATCTACCGTTCGTCCAATACAAGTATTTATACTGTCAAAATGTATGGACTTCTCCAAGCAAATTCATAGAAAAACAAAAACAAAAACTTATTGAAAAGTTCATTTTAATAACAGTCTCTATAAGTAAAATACAAGGATTAAGGCAAATGTACTCCAAAAATGACTTAATATTCAAGATACGTACACAGATTAAGGACTGAAGGGAAAAATAATATCATGAGCCCAGTACATATAGGTATAAAAAGGAATAAGAGAGCTGTCAAAAAACGAAATAAGCAACAACACTAGAAAAAAATCACTAAAATCCCGATCCCAATGACAGACTATAAATCTTGGACCAATAACAGAAGAATGTCACAAGCAACTATTTTATAAAAATAAAGGAAACACTAATAAATGGAAAACAAGAAAGAGAAGAGAGCAAATTTTATGAACAAGATTAAGAATAAAACATAATATGATTACACGTATTCCATCGTTTAGATCCTAATATGTATGAAACCTGTGGAACCGAATTAACAGTGGAGCATATAATACTAAAAAGTGACAATTTTAAAGAAATTAAAATCCCAGAAACCTTAAAAGAAGCACTACTAGATTCCGGAAACGCAACCAATAAAGTAATAAAATATCTCAATGTAACTAAGTTACTCGTATTATATAAAATTTAAAATTAAATCATTTCAATTTAAAAGCATTGTAAAATTATTGTGTAGCATAACTTGTCTAACGTAAAACACTGTATGCCATATTATTATTTATACTAAGTAACCAAATGTACCGGGGTACTAATGACCTTGTACCTGAAGTACCCCTTTTTACATTCAAATAAAAAAAAAAGAAATGATGCCACTATATATATTAGGGTGGTCCTTATTCATAAGGCTAAAAATTAAAGCTAGCTTTTTTAAATGCAGGACTCTCTCATTTCGTACCTTAGTATGAAGTATCAAAATTTGCCAAATTTCAGTTCCATCGGATTACGTTAACAAGTGCCGCATCGAGCTTGAAGTTTGACAAATTCTAGATTTGTTTGACAAGTTTTCTGCTTTTCGAGTTCTACAAATTTTAAGTAATAATTTGAGACTAATAACAACCAAATTGGTTGAACGATATTAATTCTAGATCGGTTTTAGTCCTGGAATTTTGTAACGCTACGCTCAGTACAAGGCAACAACGAGAAACACGTTATCTATTAAAATCAGTATGAGCTATCTTTTATATTGATTTTTATGTGAGAATACTCGCGCATAATGTTTTGGACATATTATACATAAACAATCACCCTTATTCACTGTTTTTCCTTTTATTTGTTGGCTTTAGCTGCTTTGGCTATTAGCCAGGTATAAATGAAGAGATTACAATATTTTAAAATTACATTTATAATTTGATATTTTTTGCTTTAATATAGTTATAAATAATTTCATAAATATCTAGAGAGTTAGTAGCAAGAAGCGTCTGAATATTGGTAGATAAGGATATTTTTTGGACTACTAAATTTTGTATGAATAAGTTATGATTGCGAAAATGAATTGGGCATTCAAACAATAAATGGTTCAAATCGCTGACAGACAAATTATCACACAGACAGAAAGAAGACGAAACCATATTAATTCTATGCAGAAGATATGGAGAGAAGGTGTGATTAAATCGATTTTTCTATAACCAGAAAGCATGCTACCAAGGAGTAAGAAAGAGTGATTGTTAATATACAGATGTTCAAGACATTAGGTGTGATCAGTGTTCTTACATTATAACGAATATAAATGATACTCACACCTTTTTTAACATATATCTTTCTCGTTGTTACTTGACGCTACGCTACGCGTAACTATTTCGTGGATAAAATCGCTGCAGAATTAGTATCGTTTACTGAAATTGTTTCAAATGATTACTAAAGTTGTGTACAACTCAGAAAAAAATATCAAGGATATTAGAACCAGTTTAAATTTTCAAAAAAAAAACTACATTTGTCTTTTTTTCAAAACTTCAAGTTCGATACGTGCTGTATCGAACTTGAAGTTCCGATACAGCCGTAAACCGATGGAGCTGAAATTTTGCACAGTTTAATACATCATACTAAGGTACAAAAAGGAAGGGTCCTGTATCAAAAAAATAAAACTTCGACCATCCTAAATAGGTATCCGTTTCTATGTACATATATTGTTCCCAAAGTTACGTTAGCTGAACGACACGTGTTTCATTTTAATGTTAGATGTCTAGCTGTAGTTACAGGCCTTTCATTTTTGTTTAGGATCTCTTTTACCAGTTCTGAAACATCATACCTTGAGAGTATTTAATTTTAAATACACCGTCATCATAAAACTTCATCATGTCTAGTTCTTAAGAGAAGCTCAAGACATTCAACTTCCTTTACAAGCTAAACTTCGGTTCTATAAACTATAACGGTACTTTAAACTATTGCATTAATTTTTTTGTTGCTTAATGTACTTTGAAATTAAATAATTACTCCTCTAATAAATTCCAAATCTGACGAACAAAAAACCTGTTTAAAAGTGAAATAGCACAAAAAAGAAATCTCTACACCTGTATAGTTCCACGCTTTGTGTAAATAATATCTAGTGAGAATTATATTTACATTATAATATAGACACATAAGTGCTAGTTCCACATACATAGACCAGAGTTTCTCAAATTGTCAACATTTGTGTTCTCTCACTTTTTAGGATCTATGAGGCGGGTTGATATTTGGCTACAGATAAACATCTTTCACTTTTTCAGGTTAGGTTTCATTGGCGAAATGCCAATGAAATATTGGCGTATAAAAGCGAGTATTAACACGCTACAGTGGAACTCCAATATTCGTCATTAATCCGTTCCTGAGTGTAGGACAATTATTAAAAAGGAGGAATATCAAACGAATTTTTCCCATAAGAATTAACTAAAAATAATTTTTTCTACTTTGCGTTCATAACTCATTTCAACACTCATTTGAGTGCTATTGAGAACTGACATAACTGAAGTGACCTCTAGCGGAATATTTTGAAACTTAACGGAATAGGATTTTGTTGGATGTGACTCATTTAATTGCATTGTTTGTAAGTGTTAAAGTGAAGAAAACTTTAATAAAATGTCTTTAAAATCGCAACAGAAAATTAACTGCAATGTGAATTGTTGTGTATCAAATGGCAAATGTCAAAAATATCCTATTACAATCGCCATTTTGTAAGCAACAACAGCGTCTCTATAGGTAATGTTTATTCTCAATACGAAGGTCCATTTCAACACCCGAATTTTAGTTATTGGAGGTTGGTAACACTGAATGAAATGTCAAATTCTGATGCTGTCGTAGACTGGATGTTTTGTTAAATTTTTTTGCAGTTTTTCTTGAAAAGATAGAAAATTTTTAGTTTTTTAATTTAAGCCCTGGGCCCTAGCGCATCAGGGCATCATAATTCGGTGTTTTTAACGTGTTATTTCACCCTCTTTATAAAAGCCCCTAACATTAAAGACTCCGCATATTTTGCGGTGTGTAACCCCCCCTCCCCCTATTTATTATTACTATTATTTTTTTTAACCATCCCTCTTGCGGAAATTACTTCTGGAATTGGGTCGGAGATTCATCAACGCCAGGAGGTGGTGTATGAGGTTACTTCTACCCCCCCCCCCCAATATTATAGTGGTGTTCTATGAACCTTCCCCAAATAAGTTATATTCTTTGTCGTATGCCTCTTTTGACTTCCGGGGAAATAAAATTTTCAAGGTATTTACTGAAATTTCCTGTAATTCGGCTGGGGTACAATGAATATCTTCTTCAAATATGTTCAAATTTTTCACTAAAATATAATTACACGTTCGCCAGAGAGCTATGTTGCAGGAAACAAAAACTCAATTGACAGCTAACAGCACATTTCAAAACAACAAATCAGTGATACCAATATATAACAAATATTGCATAAAATGATACTGTTTGCTATAATTTGTCTCATTTTGTAGTACGAAACTAGATCTGGTTACTTTAGTGACTGTCTCAAAAACTATATATGTCAGATAACAAATTGACATGTCAGAATAGGGGATAGGCATGATTTTTTTAAAATTTTGTATTATATTCCTCTTGTTGCATATAAACATAAAAAACAGTTTTTAATTTTTTTTTTTTTAATTTGAAGGCTTAAAAAAATCATAAATGTATGTAGTGCGCGAAAACAACGTGTGACGTCATACCCTTCTAACTGACACATGACACTACTAGTCTACCCAGCGTACATAGTCTGTTATGAACTTATTTGTTTGTATAACTTTTATAGGTTATGTAAAGTTAGAGTGATTTTAATTAAAATAAAGTTTAATTCTATAAAAACAATTTATACATATTTACCGAATTAAATTTTATATTAAAATATATAAAATATGGAAGATCCAGGCCCCAGTACTTCGAAACATAGTCGAAAATATTGTTTAGTACCAATGTGCACAAATAGTTCAATTAGAAATCCAAAAAATAATTTATATCATTACCTGATGACGAAAAACAACAGAAAAGCTATGAGGCGAAATAAAACCGATATTTCAGAAAAAAGTAAACTTTATGTTTGTGAAGACCATTTTAATGTGAGTACATATATTTTATAAATAATTTTAATAATAAATGCGTGAAAAATTGTTTAAAAACAAATACAAAACTCTCAAACAATACAATATAAACACGTAAACATTATGTTTTGTCTGTATCTGTGACGTCAAACCCTTACAGTCTCAGTCGTATCTACTCGGCAACCTTCGCGGCGTGGTCGGCTTATTTCAAATTTACAATATTTCAATTAAAAAATTTGGCTATAATATTAATTAAAATGTGATTTTTGTTGTGTTACGTGACATAACTAACATTAAAATATCAAAAAAATGTAGTTTTAAGGAAATATAAATTTTATGCGTATCCCCTATTGCAATTGACATATCAAATATTTGAAAGGTGCCACTTCAGAATTACCACCCTAAGATGATATTTTAAATATACAACATAAAAAATGAAATTACCCTCTTAGTTTCGTATTACAAAATGAGACCGATAATATTAATACAAATTTATCAAATTAAAGAATAAATGGTAAAGTAGAAAAAATAGTATAAAAAACTCGTTTCATAAGGCCCTTTGCCGCACTTGTCTATTAGAAAACTCGTCGCTTAGGGACTCGTTTTCTAACATAGACGAGTGCGGCAGCCTTATGAAACTTGTGTTTTAATATACTATTATCCGTCCTCAGCCCCGAATTTTGCATATGTATTCTTTAACAAAAAAAAAAAAAAAAAACCCTCGAAAATCGATCTTCTGGTGATTGATGTCTTGATGATTCAATAGCATTGACGATTCACCAGCACTCGTTTTTTAAAGAAGTTATAAAATGTTGTTTGTTTTGCTCTGTTTTTAAAATTTACCGAAAGTGTCCAAATACATCGTCATCGAATTGATACGCTCATTAACTACAGCGATGTTTGTATGTCTTGTGTGTTGATTACTCGATGAAAAATTGCATTTTTGCCCAAGTGGACAGCCATTTCTTAATTTCAGCACTTGGAACCGGCCCATCATCTGCTTGTCCTTAATCTGACTTTGTAAGACGCATGTTGACTTACAGTACTGTATTTATTAAAAAAATTAATTGTAAAAACTAGTAAATATTAAAAACAAAATAAAATATTAAACGAGAGTTAATGCGCACACTTTAATCAATGCTCCAGACTGATCCAGTCAACAGACGATCAGAATTTCAACAAAAAAACAGGACGAATATCAAAAAAGACGAACATTGGCGTGGACGAATATTGGAGTTTCACTGTACATCGTAAGTTTGTTGATCCATGGTGTTAAATCTTTTGTGGTAGATGGAAATCAAAAACAGAATAGGTCAGGTCTGAACTTGTATCGGACTATTAAGTTATATCCTGTGGAAGAGTTAGTTAATATCTTTGGCACGCAGCAACAATGGATACTTGGGCCTAACGCCAGCCATTTATTTGACAAGAATGCATACTGTCATTTTTTTAAAATTTATTACTTGGGTTAAGATGCTGAGACTATTGGCCACTACATACTGTCTTAGTAACTTAAGAAGAAAACAATAATTATAAATAAAGTTCCCCTCCTTAAGTTTTCAACCCATAGGTTGGTTTTCAGAATTTCTCCATGCTTCCGTATTCTCAATCAGTCTTTTCAGTTCCACGTATAAGTTGTCCATCGTAAGCTGAGCCAAAAGCCATAAAACTCTATATGCGTAGTGGGTTAATAGTCTCCGCCCTCACTATTTGGGATTGGACGTTGGGGCAATTCTATAGTAAGTAATAAATACAGTGTCGTCCGACGATGATTTATTTAATTAGTGTATGTACAATTGTAGTCGATTCACAATGCGTACGAACGCCACTGAATCTCTCGGATCAAAACGACGGCCTGTAGAGGGTAGGAGTGCCCGCCCATCTGACAGCAAAAAGCCCATCTGACAGCAGGAGATCTAAATCTCCTTATGTTGGACAATTTATACGTGTTGCAATTCATACCATTCGAAATTTTCTAACACAATTAAATTATACCCCGTGGAACAGTTAATTAAAATATTTGGCACTCAACAACAGTGGCTATTCGCGCCTAACGCCAACCATCTAGTTGAATAGAATATATAATATAGAATATATAACTTAAAAGTCATAAAACAATAATTATAAATACATTTTCATACACGTCTTCCTCCTTAATTTTTCAATCTGTTCGCAGGCAGCGTTTTCAGTTCCACATACATACGTGTTGCAGTTCATATCTGCCATTATCTGTTTCATGTACTCTACTAGCATTGGTACTCTACTCTACACCTACTGTTTTTGCCGTCAACTGCTTCTACCATTATCGTTTTCACCAGTTCTTTGTTTCTTATAATATGTCCAATCCAAACATCTCTTCTGCAATATTCTCCATAGACATTGTTACTCTTCTTTGATCACTCTACTTTCTCGAATTTTCAACTTTCTTCGATAGCACAACATTTCGAATGCTTCCATTCTTTGCGAAAATATGCATCATTGCTGTGCGCTAAAAAGTTTAACTTAGCTTCCATTCTCTTTTTAGGGTTTTGTAGTTATGACCATCAGAAAACTCTTATAACGTCACTCATGTGTGTGTTTGTCTGGCTGTCTGTATGGTAGAAATTATAGCCAAACAGCTGAACATAGAAAGTTCAAATTTGGCATGGTAGTACAACCCTTATCCCACATATAGGAAATATATAGATATTTAAAAAACACACACATCACCAGAGAGATATAAACAAATATGGATTTAATGAAAAAATAAATAAAATTTTAAGTGAGGTATCAAATGAAACCTCTTAATACGTGAATAAACAAGCAAACTTTTATTAAAAAGAAAAAATTATTTCCTTATGGGTCCTATTTCTCTGAGGAGTTGATCTAAAAATCTTGTAAAATGGCAGTATTAAGCAGAGTACTTTTGATACAGTGTACTTTTATATTTATTTATTTCACAACTGTCAAATACATAAATTACCTATGACAACCAGATCATGGAGAATATTTAATATTTTAATTGCAGCATCAACAAATCTGAAAAAAATCTCAATAATGTACATAAATAGATGTGCGCCAGAATTGATCAACAGGAATTTGTGATCGAAACGGCTTTTTGAAAAATTTGTGCCGTGGAAAAAAAATATTTTTTTAAATTTATTGTGTAATATCAAAAGAAAGCTCTTCAGACGTAGATTTAAGAATGGAAAATAATTGTTTTAAATTTCTTTATTTGAACATGATTTTTTATCAAAAATTACTGTCCCGCACCCTTTAGTACAGCCCACTAAGTAGTAGTCGGACTAAGTGAAAGATAGTTTAGAGCTGTAAGTGAACATATGGAAAAACCGAACAATTTTTAACGTGTCTGTAACACGAGAGTTTGTTTACTATTTTGAATTTATAGAAAGATTTTTAAACTTGCATTTTTTTTTATAATACTGTCAATAGACCATATTAGTGTGTCGTCACATACATGTGCTGCCATCTGAGAGCTGAGTCCTTTGGAAGTTTTTGACTGGTTTAAAATACATGTGACATTACTTTTGTTACCTTAATTTTATGAATATCTTCAATTTTGGAGCAAAAAATATGTATTTTTGATAAGTATATACTAATATATACAGTCCAGATACTTTATATTATAGAATAATGATTTTATAAATATATAAATTAGGATTCGAAGATATATTTATAGGTTACGTTTTAAAATAATATGAAAGTCGAAATATCTTTAGTATTTATTTAATTAACACTAAGTAATCATTAATATTTTGTTTTAGAATGCATAATGGTGTATTGTTTTGCTCCAAATTGTAACCATTACAGCTACATTCTTAATTGCAATTTTTTTTGTTTTTTAACAGATTAAAATGAAAAACTATAATGGATAAAATAAAACCGACATATTGTTCCTTCAAACCATTTAGATATGGCATACACACTTATTGCTATGTTACTTGCCATAATAACGATTATTAACGTAAAATGTTCAAAATTACCCTGCAAAATAATTTTGTTCTATAAAAATAATGACATATTAACTTAAAATGTATAAAATAAGAGTTTTAATGAATTAATATTGACTTGTAGTTTTGATGTGAAGCATTTTCTTACTTTGAAAACTTAATTTATATTTCCAAAATACAATTTAACAAAAAAATAACATGCTAAATTCAAATAAAAGGAATCCAGCCGCGAGACGGCAGCACTAAATCCCATTTTGTGACGTAGTTACTAATATGGTCTATTTCGTTTACTTATAATTTAAATATGATTAGCGCATTTACATTAACGAACATTAGTTCTAAATTAAATTATGTATGAATGTTTTTAACGTGATCTGTAATTAGCATAACAGTAACAATAAAAATTGCTAGCATTGCTAAATCGTCGTCCATATTATTTGACGAATACATGTTATTCGAAACTTTTTAAGTAACTTCTTTTACATAGAGGTTAACTTAAGAGTTTTGACACGATATTCTAAGTTTATTGGAAAGCAAAGCAACAAAATCTACGTTCAACGTTTTATTTCAATGTTCTACGTTTACTTCAATTGGAAACCAAAGTCCTTAAGTTTTGAACCATCTTTTAATTAGCTCTAATTATGTATTTTTACATTAAAATTTATCTTTTTCCTGGCAATAATTATTTGAATGGAAAGATGTACTGAACAATGCATTTTTAAAAAATAAATTTTGACTAAAATTTTTCTGCCCTTTTAGCTTTATTTTTGTATAATTTTTTTGCCCCTGAAGGAGTTAAAACGAACATACGACACTATTGTTTCTCATGGTACATTTTGAGAGACACAGTAACAATATGTTTTTAATTTGAGCTACTTATTGTCATAATATTAGCATTTAATTATCTTGAATATAATCTCCCATTCCATTCATGAAGATGCTTATTGTTTATACATGCATATAATAACAGTTCTCTTTTTGTTCTAGGTGTGGGAATGATTCCAGTGAAAGAGTAAGTTTACTGTTTTAAACTTCCTTTTCATTATATTTTCCCTTTTTCAATTAACTGCATTTACATATTGCATCTCTGTGCTAATTTATCTTTAATCAACGACCTTCACAGCATTCATTAGACATGCTAAATTATATTCTAATTTGACATTTGTTCTCTTTTCATAAACTTTTGTTTGGAATTTGATACGGTTGTTTGTTTATAGTTAATTTTTGCTTGTGTATATTTAACTTTATTGTATCTTTATTGTTCTTCTGATAAGTCTAAATATTTGTCTTTATATAGCAACGGTAGTCAAATTGTGTCTTTCGCAAGCCTGCAATTCTGCTCGTGGAATGGTTTGCTTTTTTTTCTACCAAAGAAAAAAATAATAATAATTAATTTCAACTTTTGAACTTCTTCTAGGGCATCTAGATTTTCTTCAGCTTTACCATCGTTGTGCGTCAACCAACTATCTTCTACTTTAAACAAATTCTGATTTCACAAAACAAATCACTTTTTTAAATAAAATTCATTTAAGTAAATTCATATACTAAAAGCTTTCATTCGTTAATTTTTGGCCCTCTCAAAATTGTTATTATTTAATTTATTTATTTTAAGTTTTTTTTTTTAGTATTTACTACCGTTGCATTTGCGAAAGTAATTTATTAATTTTATTGATTAATTAAATTAGCACAGTTAATATCTACTCTATTTCAAATAAGAAAAGAGAATAAAGCGCTGCGAACCGAGTACGATTTACACAGGACAAATGCAGTATAGCGGGAAATTTAAAATAAGTTACAACTAGGGCATGGGCGTAGTAACTGGGCTAACTAGTGATTTTTTTTTAATATAAAAAAGAAATTAGTTAATAAAATATTGAAATAAACAAGGCAGATACACTTACGTTATTTATACGACATATATTCAAGGTATTGAGAAATTTGGAAAAATTTAAAAAATATTAATTTTTAAAAATGATGTATTATATATATATATATATATACACAGTCGATTCCGCTTAATTGGGACACATCGGGACTTAGACATTTTGGCCCAATTAAGCGGCGCCCCAATTAAGCGAATTTCACATAAAATTAAACTATACATATTTTTCTTTCAATAATTTTATTTTATAAACTCTTGGACAAAACTATAAATTACATATAACCAAAAAATATAAACTTTTAAGAAAAAATAATAATAAATTTCAAAATAAAATAACAAATAGTACCTATTTATTATTTTATTTTGGAACATTTAAATTGTATGTACCATACAATTTAATTCAAAAATGCGTCAAGTGTAGTCTGTCTTTTGTTTTTGTAACATTTCACTTCTACAAAATCAGCACAGGTATTCAGTGCGGATGTAGGGCTCCCTTCATTTCCTTCCTGCATAAAATAACGCTGTAATATTAAATTCTCTGTACATTTTCTTGAGAATATGTGTAACTTAATGTGTACTGTGATCTTAACTGTCCCAATTAAACATGTAAATTTACTGTTGGTTCCTTGGTTTGGTTTCTGTTCTTTGAGATTTGTCCCAAATAAGCGGCTGCCCCAATTAAGCAGTGGCCCAATTAAGCGGAATCGTCTGTATATATATATATATATATATATATATATATATATATATATATATATATATATATATATATATATATATATATATATAAAGCTTTGACTAAAAGAATTTAAATAAAACATTAACACAAACAATATATCTTCAGAGCTAAAGTTTCTTATTTAAATATTTATTGTAAATAAAAATTAAATATATATGTATATATAAAGGTCTAAAAATTATATTAATAACTTCTTCTGTGGGCCCTAACAGCAAAAGAATTTTGGCCTCACTCACATGAATCCTCTATCTTGATCTGTTAATTGTCAGGTGTCAAAAAATATTTATATGTCAGATAACCTAAAAAATATATAACTGCGTAAAAACAAATTAGATAAATTCTCCATTAAACCTCCGCCAAGAATATAAATAAAAGTCTAAATATGTAAATAATAACAAAATATACCTTATAAATAATATATATTTCGATATTTCGATGCATATAAATATTCTCGAATAATAATCTGTTCTCGAAGACAATGATATTATAAAATACAATGTACGACACTGAACATCTGTCAACTTGGAGAAACAATATTTTAACATTGTAATAGGGATGATGTTCTAAACCAATCCGAAGCAAGGACAAACAGCTCCTATCTTCTTACACACATTTTTATAAGCTCACATAGACCATAGTACCACATATAACAGTAAGTCTCAAGCCTGTGTTTGTGCAAAAAAAAAAATTACTTGAGCCTTTATGCACGTACACCTGCCTTGCGTTGCACTTTTTGCGATTTTTTCTTCCTTTTGCTTCATTCTGATGAATAAAATGGATTCTTGGCCGTATTTTGTAGATAAATTAAATTGGTGTTTTATTGGGTTTCGGTCGATATAAAAAAGCACAGTTAGTCAAATATTTATAATTATTTTATTACTGTTTGCTTATTAGTTTCGGTTACATTCTGAACCATTATCAAAGCTTGCACTAATTATGCAAACCATATTGCAAACAATTTTCAACAAAATAAATTAGAATTACCCTGGCTAATTGCCTTAGTAGCAAAGAGTTAGTTAGTTAGTTAAAATTTTTGGCGCACAGCAACAAAGGCTATTTGCACCTAACGCAGCCCATCTAAATGACTACACTACATATTAATAACAATAAATAAATAAAGTCATAAAAATAACAAATACTTAATAAAAGAAATCTTGCACGGACAAATACAAATAAATAAAATAAAAAGTCTGTTCGAAAAAATGAACAGAGTCAGGGTGGTGGTAAAAGGCTGTAAAGGGGCCAATTACCATCGAATATCACAGTCAATAACTAGAACACATTAAAATAAGGTGCAAGACTTCACACATAAAACAGTAAGTTCGATTCTCTCAGGAAGAGTATCAGCCTATCAATGAGTACTCTGTCGTCACCTAAAGCAACTGACAGGTCATAGCACAGGCCTAGCCTCTCCCTGATATTCTCGAACTGCGCAAATTCGGTTAAAAAGTATAAGACAGACAAATCTGTGTCTCACAGATCGGGGACTTAGTATTAAATATTTCGAATCAAAAAATTTCTCAAATAAAAGTTGTTAGTTATGACTTGTATAGCAATTTTTCCGTTACAAAATATAATGCACGTGAAACTCATAAAAGTGACATCAGTAAACTATCCATTCCGGTGAACAGATCTATAATTGTAGGATATATTAACTTAATAATATAATAATTATATAATATTCGCCTTTTCTTAAAATCTACTCTTCTTCTTTTTATTGCTGTCTTTAAATCCTTTAATTAATTTCCTCTCTTCTGTTTTTCACTTCTTTCATCCATTCATACCCTCGTCCCGTTTCCCCCAAAATTTCCTTTTTCGTTTCCGATCTACTTCTTATTTCTCCACAACCTTCCAGCAAATGTTCGATTGTCTCTTTGCCTTCCCTACACATTTTACAATTTCTTTCTTCCTCTTTCATCCAAAAATTGTTGTCTCTCTCCTCATTTCCACATCTAAATCTTGGTATCTTTTTTCTTCTTTTCTACTTCCCTTTTCTGTCAAATATTATGGTTTGCTTAGCGTCCAGGTCTTTTCATATTTGCTGGTACCTTGACTCTTTTATTTTTGTTTAAAAATCCTAATTCGTTCTTATTTGTAAAAATATCGAAAACTTAAAATTGATATGATTACAGTACCTCGATCTCTATATAATATGACGGTTAGTAAAAAAGGTTATTAACTCAAAATTTTACGCCGCTTTTGCCACACCCATGTTAAACATAGTGTTGGGCTAAAAATTGGAAGGTGGGAGGGCGTGCAGTTACTAACTCCTGGCTGTATAATTAGCAAAAAGATAATGTATGAGGAAATTATCGCACTATGGTGTATGGGCCTGTTGTTTCTCATACATTAACAGGAGCAATTCAACGGAACAAAAAATAACAGATCATTATAGGCTAAGGTCGGCAACCGGTAGCTCTATTCGTTAGCACTTACACCGTCTGAACTAGCCTTAATGGGATACTACTAGATTTTATGATAGACTGTAATATTACTTGCAAATTTTTTATTAGATGACATAAAGCAATGCCTACCCTTGCCATGGAAGAAAAAAACAGTTGTGGCTAACACAGAATCGAGTGCCACCACAGAATACGTAATCAAATAAGATACCTTTTAACATGTTTTAAAATTTTGGAACTATACCAAGAATTTTGGGTTGGTGTTTCCACACGCCGATTGCTCATCCTTATGGCAAATTTAGCAAATAAAATATTACACTAAATTCCACTAAGTCCCACCGGCCAGCTTAAGATAGCCCGATAGTATTCAAGGCCGAGTATCACGCAAGAACTAATAGGTAGACGATTACAGTGGATAGAACACGTGATGAGCATGAAAAAGGACAGAATAATTAGAAGGATAGTGGAGAGGAGATTGAATACCCATCGACCAACGGGAAAACCTCACAAGGGATGATGAGATCATCTAACCAAAGATCTAACAAGTATTGGTATACATAGCTCATGGAAAGACCTGACAATTAATAGATCAAGATGGAGAACTTATATGAGTGAGGCCAAAAGTCATCCCGATTGACTGCCCAAAGAAAAAAACACTAATAAAAAAAAATCAAATTAAAATTATTATCCTCCACTAGTACAGCAATTTTTTTCATATAATTTTTTTCAAAATATTTTTCTATTGAGAAATATTCGCAAAAATCTAACACGTGGAAACTTTTACTTCCGGTTGACTGATTTTTACCAAAACTTGATCGAATGGTGGCACTGATGACAATAGCTTAAATATGAAATTTTATAACAATCTGTTTAGCCCAATTCGCTCTACACGTGTCCACTAACTGACTGATATACCTAGGGTCGTAAATAGCTTTTTTCGGACCCTTGGCAAGATTTTATAACTGCCCCCCCCCCCTAGAAACGCTATATAACACTATATAATACAAGTGATGTCCTAAAATAAAAGGTCCTCACTTTTAAATTCCAAGTGATGACCTAAAAAAAAGGTACCTACTCACTCAAATACAATTTTTATGCCAATATTTTCCCTTCTGGGTCCTGGGCATGTGCCCCTGTTGCTCTTGTCTAGTTACGGCACTGGATAGACCAACAGACATCAAGCTAAAATACTCAAACTTTTGTTTAAAAATCCTTATTCGTGCTTATCTGTAAAAATATCGAAAACTTAAAATTGATATGATTACAGTACCTCGCTCTCTATATAATAAGTAGAGTAGTGTAAGTAGAGACCTCGTGGACATCCAAAGAAATGTCAAAACCGGTAAGATCACACTACTACATTATACATGTGGCGTCCGTTAAAAATTATAAAAACTTAATCTGTGTTTACTAAATATTATAAGGCATGGAAAACGAAAAAGAACTTAATGACAGCCATATACAGTACCTAGTAAAAGCCTAAGGGCAGTTATATTATTTTAATTTGGGGGCCGTGATATCCACTTCCTAATAAATGTTATTTGTCTAACAACCAGTCTTATTAGCCACATTTGTTATTAGATACTAAAAGCAGCTAATAAATATGCAAAGTAAATAATTTATGTAAAAAAAATAGTTTGAATAAAAAATGTAGTAATTACTTTTATATTATAAAAGATATATTCAAATTAAGTAGTACATAATCCAAAAATTATGTATGCCCGTGAATTTTGAATAAATGGAAGAAACAACTGAAAGATGAAATACAAGACCATGGGTTTGTATCAGCGCAGTAACCAGACAACTTGGGCCGTAAGACAATTCAGGCTGTTCACAATTGGGGCTCTTCACAACTGGGGCCATTACCAACTGGGGCGATGGACAATTCGGACCGTACACAATTGGGGCTTTGCACAACTGGGGCCATTAACAACTGGGGCGATGGACAATTCGGGCCGTTCTCAATTGGGGCTTTTGACAACTGGGGCCATAACTATAAGAGCTAGAGTTTTCTTTTGTTTAAAATAAAAAATAATTATTTTACAAGTTGGCATAAATTAAATTGCGTGTTCTTTTTAAAAAAAAAAAATAAAAATATTTTAATGGTTTGAGTACATTTTGGTGGGATTAGAATAAATAAAAAAATTGTATTTTAGGGGTTAGCTTAAGTAAATTTTCGTGTTCATTTGATTAAAAAGAAATTGTATTTTAAGGGTTGGCTGAAGTACATTTAAATGTTCTTTTGAATAAATAAATAAAAAATGTATTTAATTTTAGAAGTAAATATTTTGTAACTAAATTTAATTAATATGCGTCAACTACGAGAAAATCATTTTATACATTATTATAGGGTGACAATTTTTTATAGGGTTTTTTGGTCATACCTACAAAACCCTAAAAAGAAGGAACCTCCCAGATCCAAGTGAAGACCAAAAAAAAGGTCCTCACCTCCCAAATCCAAGTGAAGAGTAAAAAAAGAAAGGTCCTTGCCTCCCAAATCCAAGTGAAGAGCAAAAAAAAAGGTCCTCACCTCCCAAATCCAAAATGTTAAAATGCGGGACAAAATGTTAAAATGCGGGACTTTTGCGGGACAAAATGTTAAAATGCGGGACGAATGGTCACCCTACATTATTATAGTTATTTTTGTTTGACTATTTGATTTTCCTAGTTTTTTTTTTTTTTATGTATGATAGTATTTTTTTGTACGTAGGTATTTTATATATCTCGTTTACATAAAACTGGCAAATTTTTCTAGATAAAAATAATAAAAATTAAAAATTGATAATACCTATCATGTATCTAATGTGACTAAATTTTCAAATACATAATCTTCATAATATTTGTTGCTTTTCGTTGAGATTCTTGCCGATCGTAAAATTTTATTAGAATATTATCTTCGAATGCACTTGTTCATAAACATTTTCTATTGGTTCAGAATTTAATGAGTGCGGGGAATGTATAGTCAAAAGAGCACCAAATTTTACTTAATCTAACCCTTAGCACATTAACTGCCATACGACGCGCTGGTCGTCGTACGTATTTCAGAACAAATGCGCCATACGACCGCCGGTCGTCGTAATATGACTTGTAGTTTCAGCAACTTAAAATTATGATGGCCCCAAGATTTGCAAAGAATCATGGTTGGTTTATTATATACGGAACAAGAATAAGGAATAGGAAATAAGAATAGTACACAAGAATAAAAATTACCGTTTATATAGGACATAACATTTCGTCGCTGCGCCTGCGTACTTGCGTTGGCCTGTGTTTAACGTTTGTAACTTGACAGGTTCTTAAAACTTACAAGAAGAATAAATAAAAATAATAAAAACATTTTATTGTTGTTTACAACCCTCTGATCACAACTGAAAAACATCTGTTGTACAAACTTTATTACGGCAGAAATTTGATTGTTGTGCGCAGGCTTATCGTGTCTTATTCTTGAAATAAGAATAAAATGTTGAATGTTACCAACTATTCTTGTTTAAGTTAAATTTCATTCCTACATAAACCGATATACGGCGGAGCCATGTTTTAACATCTTGTGTACTATTCTTATTTCCTATTCCTTATTCTTGTTCCGTATATAAACCAACATAAACCAACCATCAATGTATGCATGGCAGTTAATGTGTTAAAATACAATTTCTTTTTAATCCAATGAACACGACAATTTCCTTAAGCCAACCCATAAAATACATTTTTATTTATTTATTCTAATTCCCACCAAAATGTACTTAATCAAACCATTAAAAAAAATTATTTTTTTTTCAAAACAACTTGCAATTTAATTTATGTCAACAATAATTATTTTTTATTTTAAACAAAAGAAGACTCTAGCTCTTATAGTTATGGCCTCAGTTGTCAAAAGCCCCAATTGTGAACGGTGCGAATTGTCCATTGCCCCAGCTGTGCAAAGCCCCAATTGTGTACGGCCCGAATTGTCTATCGCTCCAGTTGTTAATGGCCCCAGTTGTGAAAAGCCCCAATTGTGAACGGCCCGAATTGTCTTACAGCCCAAGTTGTCTGGTTACTGCGCTGATACAACATCATGGTCTTGTATTTCATCTTTCATTTGCTTCTTCCAGTTATTCAAAATTCATGGGCATACATAATTTTTTTAGATTATGTACTATTTAATTTGAATATATCTTTTATAATATAAACAGTCATAAACTATACTATGAATAGTGTTTATACAATATTAATTAATACTAAGAAATTTAAAAACTGAAAAACTGGAGAATAATATATAGTTAAATGAAAATATTTGATTTAAAGACTTATTTTCTTTCTGTTACAAAGCCAGTATCCAGTATTCATCTATCTTAAATTACCAGTTTTAGTTCATCTTTGTTAATTAATATATTTTCAATGTAATTTCTTTGTTTCAGTAAGAGCACGGATCCTCTAAGCTGGCAGATAATTCCAGATTATGGTCACATGATAAGCGAGTCACCTTTATTGGAAGATAAGAATCACGATGTGCGGATAAATATTGCCGTGGCACAAAGAGCGAAACTTGGTTGCGGGTAAGATACATTCTTAACATGTCTGTAGGTAGCTTGTGAAATCTAACCATTCTATGAGCATACTAAATCGCTGTAAACGGCTGCACCTTATCACGAGCCTAAACAACTGAATTAAATGATATTAACTTAAGCAGAACAAATAATTCTAATCGAGATTAAGTGAAAACTATGAGAAAGATGTTTTATTTTGATTTTAGATAATAATAATTAGCAAATAATATTGGTTCTGCCATATGTTGTCTGAATATACGAGGACTTTTTAAATAAGAACTGTTTTGGTTTAAAGGAAAACACAATTAACTTTTTTTCAAAATTTTTATTTCTATAATAACCAAAATCCGTTCGCTATTTTTTGACGTAATCCCCGTTCCGCTGGAGGCATTTTTCCAAACGGGCGATGAGTTTGACGATCCCCTCGTCGTAGAAGTCGTCCGCCAGTCCATTTAACCAACCGTTGACACTGTCTTTGATGTCATCATCTGTTTGCACCCGTTTCCGTTTAAAAATCCTTTCAATTTTGTAAAGAGATCTTCTCTAGCAACGCTTGCGTTGTGTCAGCATTACGCGGGCGGGCATTATCATGGATGTTTGTTCTTCCACCATTAAATAAACATCAATTTCGTATTCTCTTCATTTATCACACCTTCCTCATACACTTCAACGAGTTGCCGATAGATTTTGGCAGGACGAGTGTTTTTTGCATTTAAAAACCGAATTACAACGCATACTTCGCAATCGGCAAGATTAGTAATGACATATTAGTAATAATTAGACATATCTGATATTAAATTGCTGTACAATATCGTCTACCTCCGCTAGCAACTTCACACTGACAACAACGTTGGCAAATAATCGGTAAAACGCATTAGTCGGTAAAACGACTGCGGAGAACGCTATGCTCGGATAAGATGTCGGCCTTGGTAGCGTAGAGATAGCCAAAGGTCCCGGGTTCGAATCCCAGTCAGGGCATGGATGTTTGTGAGCCACAGTGTAATTGGGACATTTAATCATGTTCTGTGGTTAAAAATAAAAAGATGCGCAAACGATTCTTATGTAAAAAATGAACCTCGTATGTAAATCTTGGTGTGCTGGACACTGTTATGCATGGTTTACATTAGGCAAGTAAACGTATTAGCAACTATGTTTAGCCCGTTCATTACACTATTGTGCCGTGACTAGAATAGTAGGTGTTTACACCAAGCACTATACTGTACCTATCTCATTGACCTCACTGTCCCAAAATCAGGTGCATACACACAAAATGGCACTATCCGTAATCCTAAAATGTCCGTATAAACGGACTGGCCGATTTTCAAAAACCGAACCACATAGGCATAAAGTTGATTTTTCATATTTTTGCCCCGGTTGCATTAAGACGAAGCGAAGAATTTTTACCCTCAGGGGTAGGAAACGACCCATCCAAAGGTGGCTAATCACAATTTTTCTGATTTTTATTCTGTATAGGAGTGGTTTTAAGTTTTCTGAAAAATCGAGATGTTTAAGTTTTCGCGATTTTTTAGGGAGTGCAACGAGCAAAATCTATGTTCAAGGATAGAAGGAAGGTCACTGAATACTTTTTCACCCGATTAATCTTACCGTTAGCGCTTACCGGTTTTGAATTTTTTGGGGTATACGATTTTCACCATATCTCTTTTTATGAAAAGTAACGTATAAAATCTACCCTCAGGAATAGATCCATCCCAGGGGTAGGATCCACCGAAGGTAGCTGATCACATTTTTTCTGATGTTTTTCTACCGCTTAAGGGTAGTTTTATATTTCCTGGATTTCGCGATTTTTTTACGTGATTTTTCATCCAGATTGATATTCGCAAACCAAACCGCATATGTAGCGACTCGTGTTTATATAAGGCGTTTACGTTTATTCAGTCCACAAGATTGCTCAGATTGATCTGGTGAAGTCACAAGATTAGTCGGATTGCTCGGATTTTGTTAACATTTTCGTAAGCAATATTTTTCTGAAGTTAAGTAGTGACGTCTGGTAACGGTGGCGCTAACTGCAACTGTCAAATTTCTATCGTTGATTACAACTGCTACCGCATTTTGTTTTATGAATATGTGTTTATTACTAATAATAGAATTCTGTCACATGTTTTATAAATATGTGTTTATTACTAATAATAGAATTCTGTCACAAATGGCACTTATATCGTATATTTTGTTAAGTTATGTTTCCAACACATTCCAACCAGCCATCCATTAATCTCAGCAATCCTGCCAGATCATCTGCTTGCTTGGAAACGCTTGAATTATTCTAGTGGATCAATCGGATTGACTAAAAATAAGCTAATGTGTACGTTCCGACTGACTTTACGAACGGATCGGGAGTACTCGGATCGCTCGAATTAATCTGACTGACAAAATGTATACGCGTAGTGTTTAAGCTACATTTTATTATTATCATTTTTTTTTTTTGCCGGGAAAGTGGCTTTTCACAATTTTCTTTTTTAATAATTTTGCCCTAGTCGCAAAAATCGATGAAATTAGCAATTTCTAACCTTAGAGGGAGAGAGCCGGCCGAAAGAAACAGGTTAGTTTTTTCCTCAATGATCCCGACCGCATAGGGATAGTTTATAATTTTGTCTGACAGCGATTTTAGATATTTTTAGGGTTTGTAACCTACAAAATTAACTATCAGGGCTGGGGATGAGTCCACCGAATGCTGATAAGCTCGGTGATTCGACTCAGATGATTACAACCCTCGCCTCTGGCTCGAGTGGTAAACTTCATTCTTGTGAAATATAACCCTTACTATATGCTTGTTAAATAAAATACTATTATTTATATTGAACTAAACTTAAAAAAACGTAAATTGAAAATTAAACGTTAAATTGAAACAAATATATTTTTTTGTAGAATTTGCAAAGGACCAGAATGGAAGCCAGGAATATTCGTTCAGTTCACCAAGGAAGGTGGAATCGCACGAGAAGCTGGTCTCAGACCTGGTGATCAAATTCTTTATTGTAACAACATAGATTTCAGCGACATATCTTTCAATGAAGTAAGTTATTACAGATATTACATGCGACATATTTCTAAACATTTTTGCAAGTCCACACCTCAAAATGTTAATTATTTTCACTTACAACATTCCACGTTTTTCATTGAATGTTTATTTTTTTGTAGGCTGTAAATGTAATGAAAACCAGTCGTCATCTGGAACTGTTGGTGCGTAAAGGAGCTGGCTCTGAGTTATTTCCTGGGGAATCTAGTGGATACAATAGCTCTGCCAGTTCGGTCACCGGTGATCAGAGTCCGTCATGGTCCGAATCTAAGAGGTTGTCAATAGTTAAGGAAGAATCTTTGGAATTAGAGGACAGACTATCTCAGCTTGATTTCCGGTAAATAACCATTATATAGTTGACGAGATTTTTTATTCTGTAAAATGTCGTTAAGAAGCGACTGGTTAAGAAACGACAGTAGTTGCAATATTTATTGTACATGAAAGAGTTGGACGGAAACTAGGCGCTGCAAATATATATATAAAAAAAAAAAAATTTGTGAAATGTGAATTTCCACACATTTCAGGGTTCTGTAGGTATTTAAAGTGTGTAAGAAGTCAACAGAATGCTGAATGTCTACGACAATTTGTTTTCTATAATAAAAATCAATAGATGTTTCGCGGAAAAACGTCCTGTTACACTTCATATTTTTTAAATTTCAGGAACGTATTTCTCACTATTGATTTATAAGTATTTTACTACTATAAATGATTTATTTATCTTTGATACCTTAAAACAAGACGTATTACGATAGGCGCTCCGCCTAATGATCGGGTTTATGAGTGCAAGCTGCGAAAGAAGGCGATTCGTTGTCCGCTGTTAAAAAAAAATTATTATATTTTAATATAAAAAAAAGACATACACTATCTGTCATAAATATAAAAAATCCATAACATTATTGGCCATAATTTAGCTATGAATGAGACAAATAATTAATTTTGTCAAAAACACAAAAACTGAAATATTTTTCAAAACCGGATCAAAATTCCTCTCGTATGCTTCCGGCTCAGATCGATGTACATAACTTATAATATAAGTAATAGTTGTTCAGTATGACTAGGGTTACCAGATACAAAAGTGAAAAAGGAAGTACATTTATTGTAAAAATGACATTTCGAAATAAAACCAAATTTAAGATATATAAATGTAAACAAATAAGGGATTTATTGTTTAAATAAAACTCAAGTTGTTCACAGACTATTTTATTTTATGTATTCAATCTTACAACGTAAAAAAACATCTGATCTCTATCAAATTCTACGTGTGTTTTATAAAAACCAATTAGTGTAATGAGCCGTCATCATTATCGTTAATGAGTCGTTATCATTAGTGGGTCCAGATTACGGATTGCATCTTGATAACATTTTATGGTGACGTAACAGGGCTTCGTGGAAGGCTAGATGCTAACATAAATATATTTTAAATATACATTATTGTGAGAAGAAAATAACTTCAACATTAACATAATTTTTAGACCATTGTGCTAATACCATTTAGGCATTTATATATAGTTTTCAGAGTTACCTATTTTTGGCAAAAGTTCTTCGTTTCTTAATAAATATCTATAAAAATTCGAGCATGTCATATTCTTAAAATTGTATTGTGTGAGTATTGTCGCCTTCACTGACTCCACATTAAGTCTATTCCATTTCCTTAGTCCATTGATAGTTTATCAGTGAAAAAACCCTCTCAACGTTTCCGTTATGAGCGGGAATGCAAAAATAAAATTCACAAATTTTCAGTAATTCCAAAAAGCAATCAATATCAACGAATGATTCACGCGTGTAGGCTTGTGTTCTGCACGAATGTAGAAATAGTGTTTACGTATAGTGAAACAGTATTTTTATACTTCACAAACATTTTCAAAAAAGGAGGATATTTTAAGATTGATGGAGGACAGGAGGACATTAATTGAAAAAAGAGAACTTCTCCTCCTTTTGGATATTATATGGTAACCCTAAGTATGATTGAATCGCAAATGCGATAATACATATATAATGTATAAATTAAATATCAAAATACTGCTTCACCGGGAATCGAACCCGACAACCTAAGATTTCCGCGTTCTCGTTCAAGAGCCGCTAGACTACAAAAGCATACCTTCGTAGTCTCATTTATTGATAACAACAAATGAACAAAAAATATATTTTTTAAATCACCTTCTGCCGGTCGCTATGGCGTAGTGGTCAGCTCATTTGACTGCTAACCATGGGGGCTCGGGTTCGAATCCCGGTGATGGCATGGATGTTTGTATTTGTTGTAAAAATTGATGTATCCATAATAAAAATAAAGATATCCTGGTTAATGGCCATCGTAGCTAAGACCAAAAATTAATTAAAAAAAAAAAAATCACCTTCTGATTTTACGAGTTTTCTCGCAAAATACGAGCGAACGAGTAGATTTTTCAAGGGCTCCCTAAACGCCGTTTGCGTGTAATAGGCAATTATTTATGTACTTAATTTTTCTCCTGTGCGTTTAACAGACGCATAAGGTTGCATATCAATTTGCATTATTGTAAGAGCAAGTTAATTATACTGAGTAGGTATATTGCACAATATGTTCGGGAAGCTACAAGTTTCCTTGAATATTACATAATTATTTAAAAGTCCAAGGAAGACTTTTTCAGCATTCACTGTAATTAATAGTAATATATAAACGGAAACTTTTATTTTAGAAAGGAAGTATTTCCGAACCATTATTTGTTTACATGAAAAAAAAATCATCCTTTCTGTACAAGAATCATTCATTTTTTAAAACAGTGGTTCCCAACGTTTTTGACTTGCGGAGCCCCTAAGGCCTACCCTATGTCTTACAAATTAATGGTGTTTAGAAGTAATGTTACGGGGGAGGAGCTAAATTTTGTAACCATAAATTTTAGTATAAATTCACTTTTCTCTTTCAGAGCTCACTTATTTATTGATAGATAGACAGATTTTTATAAATTAAAGCAAATAATCAAAATACACTTAGATTATTCAAACAATGCGTCTCGCGGATCATATTCCAGCTAGAGTTATAAACCGGCTAGAGTCAGAAATCACTCGGACATAATATGTACATTCAACTTGGCAAATTTTCGTTCAAAATGTAATTTCCAATTTTCTTATTTTGATTGAGTTTTTCGATTTTATTCATTTTTTATTTATTTTATTTCCTGGAACGGCTGCGGAGCTCCTGAGAAGTGCACACGGAGCACTTAGGGCTCCACGAAGCACAGGTTGGGAACCGATGTTTTAAAAAACCCGTTGCAATATGTTTCCAATTTATTTATTTACTAGGAGAAAAACCCGTCATTCGACGGGCAAAAATATAAAATTTGAAGGAGCCACTCGCTGCAATAATAAGATAGTCTCAAACTCCGTCAATTGAGATTTATTTTTTCTTTTTTTTAAACCGCAGAACTGGACATCCATGCCCTGACCTGGATTCACACCCGAGACCTTTGGCTCGTGAAGTAGGAGCGCTGCCAAGACCAACTTTTTACTCATTTTGAACGTTTATTTGCTTTTCTGCTTCTCTTTCCTTCTACCTGCTAAACGTTTGCTTTTTTGTGGCAATATTTCAGTTAATCGCTTAATTCTTTTCTCTTCTCTGTTCTTGCACAGTATCTGGGCTTTCCCGAGGTGGTTTTCTTCACTCCCTTTACTCTATTCTGTTCTCTGTCAGTCCTTGGGCTTTTTACATTTATACATTTATTCTTTCTCTCTCTTCTACCAAACGAAACTGTTTTTCAGGGGTTGATTGAGATAATGAGGAGCAGTTTTTCGATCTCTATCCCGAGCCAAACGTTTTACTCTTTGTCGGGAAGATTCTTTTGGTTTTTTCTTGGATGGCACTCTTGTAGAATTTTGATCAGAGACCCCCGACACAGGCCATGGTTCAGGCGGCAGTGGGCTGGATTCCCACTAAAGATCTGAATGTGCCACAAACCCCAACTATCCGATGTAAAACATATATTGCGGTGTGGTATCCGTGTGCCATGTTACTATCACGAGAAAGATGTTGTGGTCCCGTCATACATAAATTTTTATTTTTATTTTTATTTTATTTTTTTGTTTAATAGTTTTAACTGAAGCTATATATTGCGTGGTTATTTGGTAGAACAGCTTTTAATTAAGATGACAAATAGACAAACGGGAGCTTTCGTTTTACTTCATAACTAAAATATATTTTCAGTTTTAGTGAAATGCATCAGATTATCAGTAGCAGCCAAATAATAACTAAATTAAAATTATATAAATGACAGCTAAGAACAGAAACTACCGACGAAGTAATTGCGTTATAACATCACTTTTAGTTTTTGGTACCAAAAAATCGTTCGTATAGTTCCATTACTGAAAAATTAAAATCTTCATGTTCCATGGTTCATTCTCTTAACTAACAATAATGCGGACAGTGACATTAAATATGTAATTTAACGTAGAATACAAAAACGGAATCTCGTGACCATTTACAATTGCATTCCAAGTGAGTTTTTGCGGCTTTTCATAACTAGAGCCCTGCAAATCCGCGGATATCCGCCATTTTTCTGCGGATAGGGATAAATAATCCTTTAAATCGTGCGGATGCGGATAAGCGGATATGATATATAATATCCGCTTATCCGCAATATCCGCGTGAACAATCTTCGGTTAGACGCTTCTTTCTGCGGAAGACGCGTTTAGAACCCCAAAAATGTATCGCTGGCATTTGTATTGTGCTTATGGCAAGAGTGAA
The DNA here is from genome assembly GCA_963971575.1 of Liopterus haemorrhoidalis. NCBI lineage: Eukaryota > Metazoa > Arthropoda > Insecta > Coleoptera > Dytiscidae > Liopterus > Liopterus haemorrhoidalis. The sequence goes on from OZ020611.1 coordinate 58,550,994, forward strand.
ATAATAATAGGTTACAGCACTTTTTACTGTTTTTACTCTTCCCATAAAGACCTATTTTACGTTTACTTTAATAGTTAAATATAGTAGAGTTTATATAACAGTCGTAAATCCAACAATTTCTTTGGATTTATTGCGTTTATTAATTTAAAAATAATTATGTATCGCCTTATTTTGCATTTTTGGAAATATTAGTAAAGTTTAACCATGGTAATTTGCCACATTTAAAAACATAGAAACTCATATCAAATTTAAAAAAATAAAAATATCTTAAAATTCTTGAAATCGTCATATAACTTTCATCTTTTAATAAGGATGAATTTAAGAATTTAGTTTTATTATTAAGAACTTCTTTTTTTAAATTTGCTGATCTTATAGGACTGTCCTTGTTATTTATTGGTCATAAATGTGATAAATTAATCTGTTTAATTATTTCTAAATATCGCTGCTCTAAAATAATAGTGAGATGTCTTAAAAAACTAAGTTTCTGAGATAATGCTGTTTAAAGTTTTACATTTTATATAAACTTGGTTTAAGAGTCGAATAATTGTAATTTCCATCTTTATTTTTTAATCTATATAATCTCAGTACGACGTTAGGTAGAAAACATATTTCTGGACCAAGTAATATTAATGTGATAAAATTTAAAAAAATTTAGTAGTGTTTTAAAACAGCGAAATGCCAAATAAGGCGAAACATATTAGATATTTCCAAACAGACAGCAAATCCTGTGCGGATAATTTTGCGGATGCGGATCGGATGCGGATTTTATATTTACAAAGGCTGCGGATGCGAATCGGATGCGGATCTTGTCTATGCGGATGCGGATCGGATGCGGATACAGAAAAACGTATCCGCGCAGGGCTCTATTCAAAACCATTGATGTAACATGGATCCATTACTACACACCAGAAATGAAAGAAAAGTAAAAAAAATGGACTTTGGGAAAGGGCTCTCTCGGTCGGAAAGCTCATGGTCACGATTTTCTGGTATTCACAAGGTATAATTTGCATCGACCCTCCGGAAAAGGGAAAAATGATTACAGTACAATATTATGCCACTTTATTGGCTCAATTATACGCTGAATTGATGATAAAGCGGCCCCATTTGGCTAAGAATAAACTTCTGTTCCACCATTACAATGCATCAATCCACTCTTCCGCAGTTGCAACAGCTAAATTGGTCGAATTGTGTAACGAACTGCTTTCTCATCCACCCTGTTTTCCAGATTTGGCTTCTCGAACTTCTTTTTCTTTCCAAACATGAAGGAATGACTCGATGGAAAAAGATTCGTATCGAACCAAGCAGGGCCGGCGCTAAGATGTGCGAGGCCATGTGCCAGGACAGGCGTGAGGCCATGTGCGAGATTGACAAGAAAAATTTATATTGACGCTATTTTTTTTTCCGTGGCATCTATCAATAACAACTTCCGGCTGTGTGATTTTCTCTCGTAATCGGGGAATCACAACGCTTCACATCTGATGCAAAGCACCCCGACCCGTTTTCTTCTTTCTAATTTCAGGGCGCTCGAAAATTACATATACAATTTAGATGGGAATTTGTTGTACGCGAGTAAGCGCGGTTCAGAAAGTTATCACCATGTGCGAGGCCTGTTAGGCCGCGAGCTCATGTGCCACTGCACATGCCTAGCGCCGGCCCTGGAACCAAGAGATCATCGCTGACACACACGCCTATTTTGCATAGTTCGAGAAATCGTACTTTTTGAAAGGCTTGAAAGGAATGTCGTTGGGCAAAATATATCGAACTTAAAGGAGACTGTGTTAAAAAATAAGTCGCATTTTGGCAAAAAAAATCACAAACACTCCTTGTATACTACCTAAGTAGCAAAACTCTTTCGCTCGACTGATCTCTGTTGATCATAATAGGGAGTGGCTGCTCATTATTTTCATTGGTCTTCATCTCTGGGTGTTGATATTTAGCCCAGTATTATTTGTAACTAACGGTAGTGAATTTAGTTCTTTTTGTACATTGTCGAATGTTAGTTCCACATTGGGCAAATAGATATTGAAATTATATGCTAAAGAATATAAACTAAAATAAAGAGCTTACATTTATATGTTTTGTTATAGGTACAAACCCAAAAACTGGGACAAACTGTCATATGACTGGGATGATTCACCTCGACACTTCAAACCAACAATAATAAACTTATCTGAAAACGGTACTACGATAAAGAATAATGGAACTGCCGACGAATGCCAAAATGAAGTAACACCACCTTGTCCTCCTGCTAAACCAAGTCCAAGAGTAGATATGACATTACAGCAGCATGACACAAAAACCGTAGTTGTTGAGGTGCATAGAAGTGATATTGAGGACAATGAGAAAGAAAATAACTTGAGGAAGAGTCCGTCAACGGGAAGTTTTACTAGTCTTGTCAGTAGAAGTAGTAGTACTACTAACAGTAGTCTTTCAAGTGCAATTACTATGGAGCTCCAAAGAAGATCAGAGGTTAGTATGTTTACACTGCTTCCAAATAATACGAGGCGTGATAAAAAAGTACGGCGGATGCCACCACGGATCTTCATCTAACAAAAAAAGCTGAACTACTACACTGGAATCTAGTCATGCATCTTTCCTACAATACCTATTAAGTTTCAATACGGTTCATACAGTCAGTCAACATTGAGCCATCATTTTGCATCTTTGAAGACTAGATTTTCAATGTATACACAGGTATGCGGTTGTTAAAATATTGAAATACTTTCGTACTGGTTGTAAAAATGAATAGTAGGATAAACTGCTAAAAAAATATTGATAATCCTATAAATTTTCTAAGTGATATCTATCAATTTACGCCACACTACCATTTGCCTATTGTTTTTTTTTTTCTTATTCGTTATTTGTATTTTATTCATTTTTTTAGCGTACCGGTTATTAAATAATTTTAATACCAACCTTAGCTGTATGAATGGAGCGTGAAAAGAGTATCAACATTAATTTGTTTTCCGTGTGATAATTTGTCTGTCAGTTATTCGAACCACTTATTGTTTAAATGCTCAATTCATTTTCGCAATCGTAACTTATTCATACAAAATTTAGTTGTCCAAAAAATACCTATCAATATTCAGACACTTTTTGCTACTAACTCTAAATATTTATGAAATTATTCATAACTATATTATAACAGAAAATATCAAATTATAATCGTAATTTTAAAATCCCTTGATCTCTTCTTTTATTACCTGGCTAATAGCCAACAATCAAAAGAAAAAAGAAAAATCGTCAAGCTTTAACAAACTGTAAAAAGCCGTTTTTGATCTGCTTTTGTTCACTTATTATCTTCAAATCATGTCAGTTGAACTTCTTGCAATTAGATAATCTCTCTCTTTAATTCCACAATGGAATATCAAGAAAGCACTTATTCTTACTGACTCTCTAAGCGCATTTCAAACCATCAATCAAGTCGGCATTTGTAACATAGACAAAACAGGTCTAATCATAAAATCCTTGATCCACACACTAAAATTGTCTAGCATTGAGGTACATCTAGCGTGGATACCGAGTCATACTGGTATTAAGGGAAATGAAATTGCTGATCAACTTGCAAGAAGCGGTGCAAGCCAACCAGGAGAGCTGCATGTTAATTATGTGCCATATAAAGATATCTTGCCGCTTATACAAAAATCTTTACTATCAATATGGCAACAAGAGTGGAATACCACTTCCCAACATAAAGGCTCTTTCCATCACTCTATTCAACCTTCCATCTCTATTAATAAAAGAACTATCTCCACAATTTGCCGGATTCGTTTTAATCATTGCCTTTCCTTTGTACAGCTCCACAGAATACATGTATGTACTAGATAAAGCTCTATGCGACTGCGGAGAACTTGGTACCGTAGACCATATGATTTTTAATTGCCCTATCCACTATAACAAGTCTCCTTTACTTTACCTGCATGTATCAAAACTTCTTCCCACTCCTATTTTTATTAAAACTATCCTAATCAACCCCTCCACAGAAGTTTTCAAGAAAATTATTGGTTGGTTAGTTAAGGAAACCAATTTAAATTTATAAATGAATAAAAAGCTATGCACTGGCGGAATGGTGACCTCACCAAAGCCAACAAATCAGAATAAGAAGAAGAAGAAGAAGATCTGCTTTTGTTTATGATTATGGCAACTGGTTATGCCTGCTAACCACATATCTAAAAATTAGTTCTGAAATTTTTCCTGGATTTTGGTAATAACCATAGTGCAAGATGTGTTACCTTACTACAGAGTGTAGTGTTTTTACAGTTTCCAAGTTGTTTGCATCTTCTTGGAGATCATTTTGCATAGCTAATAATAGTAAATAATTTTTGTCAATAAAAATGTATTAAGATATTGATTCTTAACTCTGTCCTCAAAGAGATAAGACAGTTTACTCATTCAACTGAATCAGCCGATGATGAAGAAAAATCGGAATGTCCTTCAATATCAAAAAAAAAAAAAAAAAATGTTGAAAAAGTTGAAAAGTTGTTGCGAGAAATTGACCAATTTATTGATGAAATATGATCAATTTATTTTGAAAATAGAGCACATTCTATTTCAATCAATTTTTGGGAAATTCTAGTAATATTTTTATCTGCTTAGTTATTGCCAACTACTTAGTTGTAGCATAATCAAGAAATATAAAGGTTATATATTACATTTTCCCATCATCATATCAAATTACGTGAAAGTAATGTCCAGCTCTTTTTGCGTGAATCTAGGACAGATAGACGGGAATTGCTTTTTTGCGGATATTGTGTTATAATCACCTGAAACGTGTAGAAACTAAATATCATGTCGAAAAATAAAAAATAAGATATTTATTAAAAAGCCTCCAATTTTATTAATATTAATTTAAGATCTATTATTTAATTATTCAGTTGACTTATTTATCAGTTAGATTCGTTATACTGGCGAAAATATTTTAAATTACACATAACAAATGTGTATATTATTCAACAAATAAAAGGTGTTTTTTCAGAGGCGGAGAACTTTAAATTGAAATAAAACAGAAAAATGTTTTTAATATCCATGAAATTGGCTTTATTGAAAGATAATTTTTTGACATTAATGTTTGAATATTATTTCGGGCATGTGGCCGTCGCAGCTGGTGCGTAGATGGCATAACTGGAGGTCCAATGTTCACACACTCTTCGCAGTAAATCAGGCTGTATTTCGGCAATATCGCGTCGAATATTGGCTTCCACGTGCTCCATTATTCCTGGTTTATCAGCGTAGACATGCGACTTTACGTATCCCCAAAGAAAATAATCTAATGTCGTCAAATCGCACGAACGAGGTAGCCAGTTAACAGGTCCATTTCGTGAAATGAATCATTCGTCAAATGTTTCTTTCAGTAAATTAATTGAAAGGCGCGATGATCGTGTGACTTCAATTCCTGCACAAGTTGAATCTTGTAAGCACGTAAACCAAGATCTTTACGCAAAATTTTCCATAAAGTGGATGGGCACAAGTTTAATTGTTGAGCACGATGACAAATTGACTCATTTGGATCATCATCAACACTACGCTGCACACCAGCAATCGCTTGTTGTGTGCGCACTGTACGACATCTTACTGTACGACGTCTTACGTATTTCGCAATACGTTTACTCTAAACGTATTGCGAAAACGATCCATAGTTTCTCGAATTAATCGCTCTGATGGACGCTAATCAGCACCATAAAACGCATGTAATGCCCGATGTGTTTCTCGAATTGAACCGTGTTTTTCAAAATAAATTTGAACAATTTGAAAACGTTACTCCGGCGTGAGTCTATTCATGATGAATTGCCAAACCAACCAACCTCAAAACAACCGAGAACTGTCAAATTGTCTGCCACAGAAAAGAGTGTTGCCAATTTAAGGTTCTCCGCCTCTAAAAAAAAAAAACACCCGTTATTTTAAAGACATTGCAACACGGGGCCTTCTGTCGAGAGCCCCCAGGTATCGCCTCATGCGCCTAATGGTAAACATGGCCTCGACTTATAATATGCATTTTACTTTTATATTCATTATATTTAAAAATCAGCGTAATTTTTGATCACTCCTCGAATATGGAAAAATAATTATTTTTATATTATAAGAAAGTCTCTAATTTAAGTATATTTTTTGTTTAGGGAGGAGGTTTTTCTAGTGTTGCCAGTAGATCAAGTACCAGTACTTCCAGTAGTCTTTCGAGTGCTATTGCAATGGAGTTACAAAGAAGATCGGAGGTTAGTTTTGGTACTACATTATACTCCCTCCTTCCGAAAATATGTTATACACTAGGTTATTACCCGTCAAGAATGTCGGATTTATAATGTAAAAATTTCAATTGTTTGTATGTGTATTTGATTTTATTTTTTGACGTATCTTAATTTCGTATAATTAACTAAAAAACATACCACCATGTCAGGTATTTAGCTAATCACGGGAGAGGGTGTCACCTGTCAGCCAATCAAGAGACAGAGCGAAAACGATTCATTTTTACATTTATATTGTTAAAACTAAAAATAATTTGAGACGTTAATTTATGCTTACGAAACCCTAGACATTTCTGTATGTAATTATATTAGTAGATTCTTAGTGAATAAATCTGCAAAATATTGTTCATATCGGTCAAAGGATATAAGATTGTTTAAAGTTTCTTTTTTATGCCCTCGAAATCCTAGACTCGTTTATATATAGTTATATTTGTAAATTCTTAGAGAATAAATTTGTAAAATATTGTTCATATCGGTTAAAGAACATAAGCGTGTCTAGAGTTTCTCGTTTATGCCAACAAAACATTTCTGTATGTAATTTTATCCGCAGTGTCTTAGAGAATAAATCTGCAAAATATTGTTCATATCGGTCAAAGGATATAGGAGTATCTAGAGTCTCTTGTTTATGCCTACGAAACCATAGACATTTATGTATGTAATTATATTTGTAGATACTTAGACAATAAATCTGCAAAATATTGTTCATGCCGGTCAAAGGATATAGGATTGTTTAGAGTTTCTTGTTTATGCCTACGAAACCCTAGACATTTCTGTATGTAATTATATTCGTAGATACTTAGAAAATAAGTCTGTAAAATACTGTTCATATCGGTCAAAGGATATAGGAGTATCCTAGGGTTTCTTGTTTATGCCTTATCTTAATTTCGTATAATTAACCAAAAAATATACCACCATGTCAGGTATTTAGCCAATCACGGGAGAGGGTGTCACCTGTCAGCCAATCAAGAGACAGAGTGAAAACGATCCATTTTTACATTTATATTGTTAAAACTAAAAATAATTTGAGACGTTAATTTATGCTTACGAAACCCTAGACATTTCTGTATGTAATTATATTGACACTTGCTAATTCTAACACGCGCTATTCTAACAAAATGGCGAATTTTGATCAAAATTGTGTTGAATTGCAAAAAATAAGTTTCAAATCGACTTAAATCACAACCGCCAAATAGTCAAGATTTTGTAGATGTATTGGATCATGGCTTTTTCAATTCTATACAATCCTTACAACATACAGCTTCACCGAGTACAATCGACGAACTGACTGAAAGCGTACAAATTGCATTTAATGCATTAAACATACAAACCCTTGATAATATTTTTCTACCATTGCAAACTTGTCTAGAAGCAAGCATGTTAGCCAAAGGAGGGAATTCCTATAAGACTCCGCACATTAATAAGGCAAAACTTCATCGTAAGGGACGATTACAAACAACATTATCAGTTCCATACAAGCTGTGGAGACAGCCACGTCCTTGTTAAATTTAAAAAAATTGTATTATTCTTTGTTGTAATTATTTCATAAATATCATTCTAATTAATTAAAATTATAAATGTATATCATATTTTCGGAAGAGAAAAATATCAAAATGTATACCATATTTTCGGATGGAGGGAGTATTACTTTTTGGTAAATATTTCGTGAAAGGTGTGCATAGAGAAAGCACTATGATAAACAATGACAGACACAGAGAACATTCTAATAATCAAATATCAATACACATTCTAACACTTATTACACTACACTACTTTATATTTATTAGTTAGGTCCACACAGTTAAATACCACCCATCACAATATCGTAACTTTATTTCTATTCTTTCTTGTAGAAGAAAAAAGAGGCAGAAAAGCAGATAGACATCGAAGAAGAATTGCAGAAAAACAAGATACTGAAAGGAGTCGATACTCAGAAAAAACACCAGCATGATAAACTTATGGATGAATTCAGAAAAGCACATAGAAAAATGTTTAATTCGTCAAATACCGATTCTTCCAAAGATGCCAATAGTTCAACAACAGATGATAAGAATAATGAAAAGTCAAACGAAAAGGAGTCTCTTGCTGTAAGTAATTTTAAATAATGTTCTTTAATTAATCCTTCGCGGTCGAAAACTGTGTTCAGGACAGCAGTCTTGAAAAAAAAAAACAGTCTCAAAGAGAACGAGAAGAGAGCCAAGTATCTGGACCTCTTGTCTGAACTAAGAAAAATGTACCCGGGTTATTCTGTGTATTCTAAGAAATCAAGTTCGAAAACAGAAGTTTTACAGTAGTGTGTATAAGTATGACAAATATAACTACAGTTCAGATTGTACAAACTGAAATTCAGGTACAAGACTTGTTCGGAAGTACAAGAGGAAGAGCAGGCGCTAGCTCTTTTGGCACCCGTGGCAAACCCTCCAATTTGCGCCCTTTTTTAGAATATGCACTGGCGTACCGAAGATGGGAGTTTAAGTTCTCGCAAACTTATTTTAAACATATTCTTTTGATTTAGATTGTTGCAATTTAAATATTTGAACAGTTTAACTGAATACTAGTTTTGGCTAATTAAATTTGCTAATACATGGTAGTGGTACATCGACTTACAAATCTCTGGATATACGAACTTTTCGAGATACAAACTATTTTTATATTCTATTTTGATCTCTAGATACGAACCGTGATATTTTTCATTTCAAATGAATTAAAGCCTGTTTGCATTAGACTTTTATCCTTTTTTTAAACTGTTTTCCCTAGGACTAGAAACAGGCTACTAACAGGCTACTAACAGGCTACTACTACAGGCAATAAATCGAAAATTCCTTTCACAAAACCAGACACAAGAAAATTGATCTTTTTTACAATTTACTGGAAGATGATTTTCATACTTATCATATAGAACAGAAAATTTTATAAATAATAATTAATATGTAATGGTACACAAAATGCATATTTATAGTAAAAAAATGTTCCTTCGCACTCATTGTCCATTTCTTTGCATTTTCTTCATGTAGTTGAGAATAGTTTTTTTTTTGATTTTCTTTACGGTTTTTTAATCCGGGAACGGATTAATTAATTTCCCATAAGATATAATGTAAAATTGGGTTTCTAGATACATACTTTTTAAGATACGAACCGCGGTCAGGAACAAATTAAGTTTGAAAGTCATGGTGCCATTGTATGTTTAAATGCGCAACCAAAATCTGTTATAAATGTTTTCAGATGTGTAAGAAAGTTAATAGAAGACTGAATATTATTATATAATCAATAAATGTGTATATCTTTAAACTCAATTTTATATTTAATATGTACAAGATTGATATAGAAATGAAAACATGGTTATTACAAATGATAAACAATAAGTACATAGGAAACAGAAGAAAATAATGTCAAAATATTAAAATACTTACTTTTACCACTAAAATTTCCTTAAACCTTAATCGGAAGCGAACTGATAACAAAAAAAAAAAAAAAAACAACAGACTACTATCTATCAACATACATACACTACATATGTCACAGACGCCCCCAGATGATAAAGAAGGCCAAGAACTCAAAAGCTGTTCCAAGATACATGATGATCAAACAACAACAGTCTCCCCTCAGGATTATTGCCAAAAACCCATTACCGCATCGTTAAGCTGCTTAACAAGACCATCCATTTCATTTTGGAAATACTATACTAGATTACTTTTTTGTGAATCTCTAAAACGTCTGTTTAATATCTCAGCAACCATATTTCAGGAGAAATAATATACATTAGTCACAAGGGTACGTTAATCTTTAATTATGATTATCACTCGAAATGATTAATACCTCTGCTCTTAATTAGAGCAAGACCTCGTGCTTGTCAGTCCTCACATAAGATATTTGTGAGTTGTTTCAGACCGCTGTGGGTTCACAATATTGCCTATAGATCTTACAGCTTTGCTCTATTCTCTTGGGGTAGATTCTTGTCCTCGTAAAACTCTTAATTCTCTACCTGTTTTCTCAACATTTATCCAGAAGGGTTTTACGACAGGAAATAGGACAGAAATTTGCCAGATTCGTATTATTCTTGAGTGCTGTTACTCTTCTATTGTTGTTTTAATATTTGCTAAGTTACTTAGGATTGAAGTAAGGATAATAGAGAAATTTTTATGAGTCATTTCAAATATTAAATACATTAATGTGAAAAACAGTCATCCTCGGTAGTGCAGAGGTAGCGACCATTATTCTCGAGCCAAAGGGTTTGAATCCAGTTAGAAGCATTGATATTTGTGTTCGTCTTTATCACCTCTATCTCATTCCATTTAAAGAAAAATTATCTTACATAAAAATGAATATGAATATAAAATTAAATTCTTTAAAATCTATTTAAATGGATAACTCTAAACCCAAATCATCATGAAAAAGATTTTATAAAGTGTGAATTTTCATATATTTCAGAGTTCTGTAGGTTTAAGTAACAGTTAACCAATTGTGGGTACTTATGAAAAATCGATAATTTCAGTGACTTTTGAAACAATAATCTTGCTTGCGTCAAGACCCAACTGTAGCTATACGGTTCAATACTCTGTTCAACTACTACTATTTTAAGGGATACCTCAACTCACTCACTATTTTAAGGGACTTTTTTTTTGTAACTGAGTGGAAGCCCGCCGCAAGAAAAAATGATAGCTTTTCAGCTTCCCTAAGGAAAAATGTTGGCTTCTGTGTCCCAACACCGTCAAAAAAAAAAAAAAATCGGCATGTCCGCTACACAGTGATCTCACTTTTAAATAACCCAATGGTATTTAAAAACAATGCAGTTTGATAATTAAAATTTGATAATTACTTTATCATTATGGTCTATTTCAAAGTAGAAAAAAGTAGATAGCGCTGCGAACCGAGTACGATTTACACTGATCAAATACAGTATAGCGGGAAATTTAAAATAAGTTAGAACTAGGGCATGGGCTTAGCAACTGGGTTAGTAAGTGATTTTTTTTTATATAAAAAAGGTTAGTAAGATATTGAAATAAACAAGGTAGATAATACACTTACGTTATTTATACGACATAAATTTGTTATTTAAATAATTATTGTAAATAAAAATTAAAAATATATGTATATATGAAGGTCTAAAAATTATATCAATAACTTCTTCTTTGGGCACTATCAGCTGGGCTGTCTTTTGGCCTCACATTAATCCTCTCTTTTGATCTGTTAATTGTCAAGTGTCAAAAAATATGTATATGTCAGATAACCTAAAACATATATAACTGCGTAAAAACAAATTACATGGAGAATTTTCTTCATAAAATCTACTCCAAGAATATAAATAAAAGTCTAAATATGTAAATAATAACAAAATATATGAAAAAAATTAAATAACATAAATAATATTTTTTTATAAGCTGTTCACTTTTGCAAGAACACACTAGATTTGATTATTTTGGTTACTTTTATGGTGTGTTACTGACTTTAAATGTCAATTAAAAATATTCCTTACGCTGTAAAACCGACTTTAGGTTGATAAGGTTATGATCATTATAATTAAGATATCATTTTTCATTATGACATCTGTCAAATGGATCGACATTTTAAAAAAGTGACATTTTTTAATACCAACATGACATACAGCTTCAAAGGTGCAAACTATTGAAAACAAAATTCCCTCTTAGTTTGTTCTTACAAAAGTGAATCGCTTATAAATATATATTTCCAATGTACGACACTGAACATCTGTCAACTTGGATTAAAAACAATATTTTAACAGTGTAATAGGGATGACGATCTAAACCAATCCGAAGCAAGGACAAAGATCTCCTATCTTCTTACACACATTTTTCTACTTTGAAATATAAGCTGTTCACTTTTGTAAGAACACACTAGATCTGGTTATTTTGGTTACTTTTATGGTGTGTTACTGACTTTAAATGTCAATTACAAATATTCCTTACGCTGTAAAACCGACTTTAGGTTGATAAGGTTATGATCATTATAAATAAGATATCATTTTTCATTATGACATATGTCAAATGCATCGACATTTTAAAAAAGTGACATTTTTTAATACCAACACGACATACAGCTTCAAAGGTGCTAACTATTGAAAACAAAATTCCCTCTTAGTTTGTTCTTACAAAAGTGAACCGCTTATAGACCATAATATTGAAGAAAAATTAAATTTACTTGATTCCCACTGAACTTTTGTTTCAGTAACCTTAGTAACCAAAACTAATGTTTATAATAATTATGTAGCTGTCAGCTATTATTGTGTATGCAGAACATATTTTTGGTTGTTGAATATACTACATATCTACAAACAGTTAGTTTTATTTATTATTAAATTACATACCGCTGCAATATTTGCAGGTTATAAATATCTTTAAAGACACAGTCTCCATGTCTTGTTTACAATACAGAATATTTCGAATGTTTTTATACTTACATCATCATCATTGGCGCGACAGCCCGAAGTGAGCCTAGGCCTGCTGTTACCAGGTTTCATGACCATACTTTCAATCTCTGTACATTCAAGAATAATATAGTCAGTATTTCCATTTTTTTAAAGTACATAGAAAGGCATGCCTTTAAACAGCTATAAACTGTAGGTGCACCTACAGTTTATAGCTGTATAAATATTGTTGAACAAACGTCTATACGCTGATCGGTCAAATAGCAAGTCAAACGATTTAACGCTTGCGGACACAGGCTTGCCATTTTACACTTTACGCTATTCCAAACGTTTAGGCGGAACTAAATGGGAATTTCGTTCTTTTAGGTTGTCACAAGAAGGGATTTTGCTTCGGTTATTTCATTTTTCACGTTGGCAAGTGAATTTTTAAAATTTCAAGAGTGAAACCATGGAAACGAATGACATGTCAAAAATAAATTACTTTTTTTAGATATTTTAATGACAAAAAAATAAATAAATGGGAAATTTGTATTAGGAATTATACAAAAAATGAAAATATAAGTAAAATGACATTTTAAAATGATATTAACCTTAACCAAAAAATGTTTATTTTAAGTATGAATTACAAAGCTTAAACAAAACGGCCAAAAAGCACGATTCAAACGACGAAAGTAACTAGATTGCAAACTCTAGTTCCGCCTAAACGTTTGGAATACCCAATACTATCGAAATTTAACACAAATGGAAAGAATAAATCCCCTTACAAAAAACTACTAGTTTATCGTGTCTGTTATACGGGTTGCCTGGTAACAAAATAGCAGTTAAAAACGTAGTCTATTATTATAGCTAACTTTCTCATACCGTGTTGATAATATTCCCTATTTATTTTAAAATTACAATTTTTAGGGTTACGTAGGTATGATGAAGAAATCCATAATCGTAATTCATGAATTATGAAGACGGGCAGAAAAAAAAATACATACCACTTTAATACAACATTTGGCATTGTATCTCATCAGCTAATTTCTTGTAATCCGGCATGTATGTTGAAATCCCAGCAGTTCTCAAGCAATGTTCCTGTACCAGTAAGTCGGGAACGATACTTTGATATTAACCCATTAGTGCATGAAGTATTTTTTTTCTGAAATTTAAAATTTTTCTAGTAAAATATAACTTATTGCACCATTTGTTGCTGACATTTTTTTTTTTTTTGTTTTATCTCTTGTAGTTTGGCTGGAATCGTATGCCCATTTAAATGGATACTATGCACAGTGAACATTACATTAAATAAAACCGTTGTAATTCCAATAGAGATTAAAAAATCAGCTGTGGCCACCACAGGACTGACCGCCATCATAAAGTTCTTATATAAAATAATGTATTTATTTAGCAGCAGAGTAGAAATAACTTGGCCTAATATTTTCTAACAGAGATATTATTTATCATGACCATGGAAACCTTACATATAAGTATAAAAAAATTGAGACAGAAAAAATTTCGAAAAATTTTACAAATTTATCAAAAAACGTCTCAAATAAAAGTTATTAATTATTGCTTTTATAGCAACTTTTGTTCAATAAATTTTTTCGAAATATTTTTCTGTTTTGAAATATTTACAAAAATCTTAAAATCGACACGAGTAAACTCCCATTTCTAGTTAACCGATTTTTACCAAAAGTTGATCAACTCGTGCCATTCATATCAAAAGCTTAAATATGAAGTTTCATAAAAATCCTTTAAGCCGAATTTGCTCTGTACGTGTACACAGACAGACGGACAGACAGACAGACAGACAGACAGACAGACCGACAGACATCATGCTAAAAATAGTCGAAACGTTATGTAGGGACCTCAATTCGTGGAGATCCATCAAAATCTCGAAATGTCAAAATCGGTATGATCACAATACCTCCCTTATATATGTGACGGTCGGTAAAAATCTAATGGCGTTTCTGCTAAATAGTTTTTTTAAATTTAACCTCAAAAACCCTCCCTGGGCACCAGGTTGCCTGTCTCTGGTTTAGACAGTGTCTGTAAATTGTGGCCAAACTGCTGGACCTAAAGAGTTAAAATATGGCATGCTTATACAAATCTTTGACAAATAGAAAAATACTTGATAAAAAAATATGTGAAGTGTGATTTTCACATATTTTAGGGTTTTGCAGGTATTTAATAACTGTAATTCAACAGGATGTTGGCTGTCTAGGACAATATTTTTTCTATAATCATAACAAAATCAACAGTTTTTGTATGATCTTTTTTATTCCTTATTTGAGTACTAAGAGCTTCCATTAATTTTTTTAAACTAAATTTAAATAATCTGCAAAAATTTCGTCACAATAAAATTTAAATGAAAAATTCCCAGCGATTCTAATTGCATTTGCTTCGTATCTAAGTCTTCATTAAACTGTATTAATAAGAAACATATTGAAAATTGGCTTCATATTTGTTCAATTTCAGAAATTTATTTCTCAATATTAATAATGTGCTATTTGTTTTATAAGTATTTAACCAGTATAAATGATTTATTCTTCTTTTACACCTGTAATCGTCACGTAATTTCACGTGTGTAATCTCCTTACACACATGAAATCGATTATCAGTTGTTAAAAAAATAAATAGCCATTTGTAGAATACCACTTCTTCGTAGATCAGCGCATTATAGAACCGACAATGTCGTCAAGAAAGGAAAGGGTAGAGTTATTTGGAGCGCCTATTAGAGAGTATGAAAAAGAATTACTCCATTTGCGCTGTACTGCATACTAACGTTTGAATTGAGTATAGATACCTATAATACTTTGAAACGAATGAAAATTCTATCAAAGTACACAGAATATTTTTAAAAAATAACAAATTTAGTTCAACATCAGGTGCAATTTTTACAACTAAAATTTAACAATGGCATTTAATTTCGTAATAAACAATACAATGTCTATAAGTGATAAACATTTAAAGTGAATATAATAGATATTATGAGAATGAGGTAAAATATGTGGGCTAAAACAAAAATGTATGACCGTGAGTTGATCGCACAATCCTACATCATTATTTGGACTTTTACAAGGCTGTAAACTCTATTTTTCAGAATACAAATTAGAAAGTGCTGGTAATAGTTATTTCACTTTACGAATAAATGATATCTACAAATTACTTTTTTTTTTTAGAGTTATATGTTATCAGTAATAAAATATAACGTCACTCGCGTGTGTCTGTCTGTGCGGTAAAAAATGTACGAAAAAATCAGCTGTGGCTACCGCAGGACCGACCGCCATCATAAAGTACTTGTATAAAATACATTCTAGTAGCAGAGTAGAAATAACTTGGCCTAATATTTTCTAACAGAGATATTATTTATCATGACCATGGAAACGTTACATGTAAGTATGAAAAAATTGAGACTTTCGAAAATTTTACAAAAATTTTTCAAAATTTTTCGTTTTATCAAAAAACGTCTCAAATAAAAGTTATTAGTTATTGCATTTATAGCAACTTTTGTTAAATAATTTTTTTCTAAATATTTTTCTGTTGCTAAATTTTCGCAAATATCTTAAAATCGATGCGAGTAAACTCCCATTTCTAGTCAACCGATTTTTACCAAAAGTTGATCAACTTGTGCTATTGATATCAAAAGCTTAAATATGCAGTTTCATAAAAATCCTTTTAGCCGCATTTGCTCTGCACGTGTACACAGACAGATAGACAGACGGACAGACAGACAGGCAGGCAGACAGACAGACAGACAGACAGACGGACGGACAGACAGACCGACAGACATCATGCCAAAAATAGTCAAAACGTTATGTAGGGACCTCAATTCGTGGAGATCCATTGAAATCTCGAAATGTCAAAATCGGTATGATCACAATACCTCTCTTATATATGTTGGCGGTCGGTAAAAAAATCACGAGATAAATATAAATAAATATGAATTTAATGAAAAAATTCATGTTTTTATAACTTTTAGTGGTGTATCAAATGAAACCCCTTAATGCATAGAAAAGAAACAAATTTTTATTTTTTAAAAATCAATGTTTTTATGAGATTTTCGCCATAAATGTGTTAAAAAACTTTTGGCCTCAACCCTATTTCCCAGATGGATTGATCTAATCTGAAAAAAATCTCCATAATTAACTTTGGTGGGAACCTGAATAGTTCAACAGGAATTTTCGATCATATGTTTTTCGAAAAATATCGATTTTTTTGTGTCATTGATAAAAAGAAATATGTTTTTAAAATTTATTGTGTTACCACATTTTTTAAATAATTTTGACCATTAAACCAATTTGTTATTATTTATAATTTATTACAACCCTAGTAATTTATTACATATAGGTCAGAAAATAAAATAAAATAAAAAATAAATACATAAGAGGGGTAAGCGAAGAGACGATACCCTTAACACAGATTGTATAATAGATTAGGGTTAACTAAACAGACGAATACAATTGTTAGTACATATTAAAAAAAAAATAATGCCTTCTTATACCTTAGTCCTTCCGCAAAATGCGAGTAAGTTTTTCGACGGTTGTATTATCAGATTTAATAATGATCGTGAAATAATAAACGTATGTCGAATACTAATAAGCAAAACATCCATTAGCGGCAGCTACGTCTCAATGACAATTTAAATATTTAAAAATATTTATGATTATATTTTGCCAAAATCATAACGAAATTTATAAAATTAAATATGCAAATATACATAAAATTTACTTAACATAAAAAAAGAAAAATCAAAAACTCTATTCTACAGGTCAATTATGAAATTAATAAAGGTTATGTATTGTTAATATTATAAATTAAAAGTAATAAAATTGTGCTGGGGCGCAACAATTTGTGGGATTTGAAAGCGGGTCCCGAAGAAAATTGTTTAAGAACCCCTAGATTAGAGAACAGACAAAAGTGTGTGACGTCATCGAAGGAATAGTTCTTAATTGGAATTGGACTGGACATGTGGCTGGACAACAGACGAAGAATGAAGACATAAAGATAGTTGCTGGGCACTAGAAACTGACGGCACTTTATTATTCCGAATGGAAAAAACTTGGGAGCCTACGTTTAGCAGTGAAAATAATAGCTTAGATCAGTGATGGAGAACCTATGACCTGCGGGTCACACACTGAACCACGTAACTATTTTAAGTCATCCACGTGTTGTTTTGTAAAACACTAAACCTTATTCACTTGGTTAGGTATTGATAATTAAGAAATGGAAGTAGCAGAATTCCAATACAGTTTTACGTGGAAAAACAAATTAAAAATTTAACAACAGAATTACAGAAAGAAATTTCCGGAAATATTACTGACAATAAGAATAAAACTATAAAACAATAAAACCGAGAACTTAGAATATTATATTGAAAGAATGGAGGTTCGTTACTCGTTACCAGATACATTTAATACAATGAAAAACTGGCAAATGCTTTTTTAATTATGTTTGGTTCAACATGTTCAACATATCATGTGAAAAATTGTTTTCTTATAAAATCTGCCAAAATAAACAGATTTGGCAACGAAATAACTGCGGCATGTGTAAAACTAATGAACACTCAGTATGCACCCAAAATATAAGTCAAAAAAATGTCACATTAAATGTATAAGCTATTCACTTTTGTAAGAACACACTAGATCTGGTTATTTTGGTTACTTTTATGGTGTGTTACTGACTTTAAATGTCAATTAAAAATATTCCTTACGCTGTAAAACCGACTTTAGGTTGATAAGGTTATGATCATTATAAATAAGATATCATTTTTCATTATGACATATGTCAAATGCATCGACAGTATTTAAAAAAGTGAATTTTTTTAATACCAACATGACATACAGCTTCAAAGGTGCAAACTATTGAAAACAAAATTCCCTCTTAGTTCTGTTCTTACAAAAGTGAACCGCTTATATAAGCCGTTCACTTTATTCACGTTATACTTCACGTTATTTGAGACGTTTTTTGATAAAACGAAAAATTTCTAATAATTTCTGTAATATTTTTCGAAATTTTTTTCAAGTCTCAATTTTCTCATATTTATATGTAACGTTATTATGTCAAGTTATTTCTATTCTGCTGCTAGAATGTAATTTATATAAGTACTTATTGTAGCAAAACGTGGTTATGTAATAACTACACACAATACTTTTAACGTATATCTATATTTTATAATAGCACTACATAAAAAACTATGTTTTTATTAAAACATTAACATATACAGAGTGATTATTTAATGGCGAGACGACGTCACTGAATTTTACGTGCCTCCTAGCAGAAATACTGGTGAATACTATGACATAATAACCTAAAATTTGATTATGAAGAAAAAAATGCACGCATAATCGCCTGCTACGATGTGTATGAAACGGCAAATTATTAAAACTTCCAGTGACGTCGTCTCGCCATTAAATAATCACTCTGTATTCCTAATATTGACAACTCTATCATCATGGATACTCCATTGCTTGACGGTGTCGTCACAACACCCTCTCTCAATGGAGTATATCTGTCAGTGTCAATCAGGTCTGTCACAGTCAGTTTTATTTGTCAAGTATGACATTTTCAATGACAACCGCAGTTCTTTCACACAACGTTCGTGTTTCACTGGTTGCAGACTTTTAGCCAAAATGTCAGCTGTCATTTGACTTGTTGAGATGTAGTCTACGTCCACTCTACCTTCTTCGTAAGACTGCCTCACGAAGTGATGACGTATGTCGATGTGCTTGGTTCTTGAATGAAAAGTATTTTTTTTACCAAGAGACCAGCACCAACATTATCCGAAAATATCTTCGTTTTCTTTTCAATAACGTTCAATTCCTTTAAAGTGTTCTGCAGGAATATAGCTTCTT
This sequence comes from Liopterus haemorrhoidalis, assembly GCA_963971575.1. Lineage (NCBI taxonomy): Eukaryota > Metazoa > Arthropoda > Insecta > Coleoptera > Dytiscidae > Liopterus > Liopterus haemorrhoidalis. Next base: position 58,570,448 of record OZ020611.1, read on the forward strand.
TGGAAGCTTCTGTCAGAGCCATATATTCTGCCTCTGTACTGGACAAGGCAACAGTTCGCTGTTTCCTCGATTCCCAGCTTATAGGTGACCCTGAAAAGAAAAAGATAATACGATCGACGATCGTGTATACAGGAGCCCCAATCTGCATTATTGTAGCAAAACGTGGTTATGTAATAACTACACACAATACTTTTAACGTATATCTATATTTTATAATAGCACTACATAAAAAACTATGTTTTTATTAAAACATTAACATATATTCCTAATATTGACAACTCTATCATCATGGATACTCCATTGATTGACGGTGTCGTCACAACAGTACTTTATGATGGCGGTCGGTCCTGTGGTGGCCACAGCTGATATTTTTTTCATACATTGATAATTTTTGCGTTGTCAGGTGAATAAACGAATAAAAAAAAAGAATAAATTTTGTTACAGGACCCACAGAGAACGAGGTTCTGTGTGTGAATATAACTTAAATTATAAACAAATAATCAGAGTTGGTTCGGTTAGGTTAGGGCAACCTAAATATATGTTACAATTATAACAGCATTAAATATACAAAAGTAAATAAACAAAAATAAAACAATAAAGCAAAACAAAACAATAATTAATCAGTTATCAAGCAATTTTGATATCTCAAATAATGAAAGTGATAGTAACCATTTCTTGATGACATTTTTACCGACCGTCAACATATATAAGGGAGGTATTGTGATCATACCGATTTTGACATTTCGAGATTTCGATGGATCTCCACGAATTGAGGTCCCTACATAACGTTTTGACTATTTTCAGCATGATGTCTGTCGGTCTGTCTGTGCGTCTGTCTGTCCGTCTGTCTGTCTGTCCGTCTGTGTACACGTGCAGAGCAAATTCGGCTGAAAGGATTTTTATGAAACTTCATATTTAAGCTTCTGCCATCAATGGCACGAGTTGATCAACTTTTGGTACAAATCGGTTGACTAAAAATGGGAGTTTACTCGTGTCGATTTTAAGATTTTTGTGAATATTTCACAACAGAAATATATTTCGAAAAAAATTATTGAACAAAAGATGCTATAAAAGCAATACTAATAACGTTTTTTTGATAAAACGAAAAATTTCGAATAATTTCTGTAAAATTTTACCTATATGTAACGTTTCAATGGTCATGATAAATAATATCTCTGTTAAAAAATATTAGGCCTAGTTATTTCTACTCTGCTGCTAGAATGTATTTTATATAAGTACTTTACGATGGCGGTCGGTCCTGTGGTGGCCACAGCTGATTTTTATCATTCATCTGGGTAATATTTATTGTATTATTGATAACAAAATTGCCAAATATGTTATAACATTTCCCTATAAAAAAAGTGTAGTTATATTTGCTTTTGGATTTATTTATTTTCTTTGTCATTGCATAATTAGTAGACATGCTTCTAGTATTGTAGCTATGAGTAAGAAAATCGACTATTGATGGGTTTCTATAAATGTGTATTAATATTTCTGCCACATATAGTTTATCTATAGACAGCAGCTGAGATTCAAGGAATAATAATTCAGATGGATATCTTCTCGGTTTATTATAAATTATTTTAATTATCCTTTTTTGTAAAATGGATAATAAATTCTTAAAACTTTTGGCTGCTCCCCCCCCTTAATTTAATAACGTATACTGGATTGTAAACTGTACTAATCCGAAATAAAACAACCGTCATATACTACTGGTCATAATATTAGCCAATCTTTTAAAAATGTACACCATTTGTTTTTCAATTTGATAATTCCATTTCAAATGCTGGTTTATGATAACTCCAAGATATGTTGTTTTATTAGTTTTGTTTATCATCTGCGAACAGGTACAGACAGAGTGATTATTGTTGCATGTATGCAGTATAAGGGTATTAAATTCTGGCTGGTTACGAGCAGTGCTAGTAAACGTAATAAAATTAGATTTTTTTACATTTAGTAATAGTTTGTTAAGATCCAACCAAACTTTTACAGTTTGAAAATCCTTCTTAATATACCTCTCAAATTCAGACCAGAAGGGCTGTTTTAAAAATAGAGAAGAGATATGTATATTAATAAAAAAGGTATTTTATGAATAATAAGACATGATTTTATTGATCAACTAATACGTCTCACACATCATATGATATATTTTATACTATTCTATTTACATAAAACAATATGCCTTAGCAACGATATAGCACCCCACGATCGTTAATAAGGATAAATGTTGCATAATTATATTTTCGCTAACATGTATATGCCTTTAAGAAACAAAAAATAATTTAACAAATAATAGACCCACGGATTGGTATTTAAAAAAAAATCAATTTTGACCCACTTGCCAAATAGGTTCGCCATCGCTGGGCTAGATAATGATGATGATGATAAGAATTATTAATTAGCGCGAATTCGAATAGCGTGCAATTTTTACGTTATCAATCACGCTAATTGAAGGATTTCTGCATTGAAAGCTATCTTTACAACACAACAATTTTGTTTGTTCTATTACGGTTTACATCAATGTACATTACTCTGAATTTTTAACAAATTAAAATTGTATTTCAAATGATTTATAACTTGATTGTTGGAATATTTATGTATCTTACGTAATGACTTATCAGAACGTATTTGTTAAGTAAAACTTTTTCACTAATGAAACTGAAATACAAAAGAAAAAATTGAAAATAATATAAAGAACAAAGGTACATAAATGTTGCAATTTAGCTAAAAGTTTAATAACAAATATTATTACCAGGAAACAAAGATTAGAATTATTTACTGTTCGTGTAGAATTATATATATATAACTACAAATTTGATTACATTTCTGCTTGTCTTATCGCAACCATTTATTAGTAAATGTAATAAAAATATGAGCAATACAAATAATTTTAAAACTATAAACATGTATTAAGGTAAAATCTATTTAATATCTGATTTATTTAACATATACAATGCCCCAAGAGTGGACACAAACTACTGGTTTCAACTTCTCACTGTCAAAAACTAAAGCAATTCATTTTTGCAAATTAAAAAAAAAAATCCTCTGTGGCCACCACAGGACCGACCGCCATCATAAAGTACTTATATAAAATACATTCTAGCAGCAGAGTAGAAATAACTTAATAACCTAATATTTTCTAACAGATATATTATTTATCATGACTTTTCTTGGTAATTTTTTTTTAATTGACAAAAAACTTGATCAATTTGTTGATCAATTAATTGAACTGTGTAAAACTAACTTTACCGTGAGATAGGGGCTTCCTTTGGCATATCACAGACTGCAATACATTCGATTTTGCAAGCACATTTAGCTGTGAAAAAGATCTGTTCCCGATGGATTCCGCATAATTTGACCGAAGCTCAAAAATAGACTCGTGTTGATTGGTGTAAGGGTATGCTAAAAAAATTCAACCTAAGCACTGTAAAATCCGTATACAACATCGTTACAGGTTACGAAACTTGGATTTATTCATATGAACCGGAAACTAAGCAACAATCCACTGTTTAGTCTTCTACTTTTCAATACAATCCACTTTTCCAAGATAAACCGAAACCCACAAAAGTTGTTCGTTCACGAAGCACTTGAAAATGATAGCTTGTTTCTTCGGTTGTACCGGATATGCCACAATCATTCCTTAGAGGATCGGAGAACAGTTAATGCTGAATACAACAATTTGTTTGCCAGAAGTCATCGACAAAATCATTAAAAACAACCAAAAACGTCGCATCATTCTTCATCACGACAATGCAAGCTCCCACACAACACGTAAAAAAATGGATTATTGAAGGAGATAAACATTGAATTAATGTCTCATTGCCCGTATTCACCTGATTTATTCCCTAACGACATTTTTTTTGTTCCCCAATGTCAAACAAAAAATGCGTGAGCAGCGATTTTCATCACCTCAAGAAGCTGTTGAAGCCTTCGAAAACCATGTTTTTGAGATACCAACTTCAGAGTGGAAAAAATGTTACGAGAATTGGTTTGAACGCATGCAAAAGTGTATAAATCTTAAAGGCGAATATTTTGAAGAGCAATAAAACAGATTGTTCAAAAAAAAAATCTTTTTTAGTATTTGTGAAAACCTTTTATTTTTTTATTTTATTGGCCTTTGCTGATTTGGCAATTAGCCAAGACAATTATTATTTGTGAAAAATTCCATACCTGAACGGGATTCGAACCCGAAACCTTAGCAACGCAGAGAAATTTCAACGGCATTCGAATGATGATGCTCAAAATGTGCCAAGGAAACATCGTGAAAGTCCTCCACTCATTCGGATTCGGTGGAACTCCTTCTCTTATTCGATACCTAAAAAATCCTGAAATGTGAGCGAATTTATATTTAAATGAAACAAGTTTTCGAGTAAATCTGGGGAATATCGTTCATAATAGCAATTTGACACGCACACACGATATGCAGTAATTCATTCATACACACGTCTACATAGAAAGATTTTAGAAACTGAGCCACTGTTATGCAATGTAGGCTATTTTAGTTCAGTATTCTTTTTAATTTTTACTCTTATTATTTTGACTTCTTAATTACTTTTACAGTTGATTATGTGTTAATAAGTTTTGAAATCTGGTTGGTATGAGAAAACGCAAAATTCCTATTATTTGATAATATAATTGTTATAAATTTGAATAAAACCAATTGTTTGCAAAAAATACATTACTTGCACAAAAATATGTTGCAAGTTTATTTTAAAACTGGCGTACTAAAAATATAAAATACATAATAATTATTTTTTACAAATTGTTCACTTATTTTTTTAATACAAACATATGTATTAAAACACGAATACGAGCCTATTTACATGAGCTGTTAAATAAAAAGAAGACAATTTATTCCTAGCCAACAAAGCCTTTTACGAATTAAAAACTACTAATTGCAAGGAAAATAATGTGCCTAATTTACAAGGTGCTTATAAGACCGGTGTTTGCATATGATTCAGGAACATGGACCTCAGTAGCAAACTGGCAAAGATTTCCAGCTCTGGAAAATTGGAATAAATCGGCACCATGGGGCCGGCCTCATTGTTTCAAAAACCGACCCAATTGACTCAAGATAACCACCGGAAAATTGCCCGGTGTCCCGGCGGGCTGGTCCGCCACTTATGAGCCTTGACACCGCAAAAGGAAAAATGCAACAGTTTAAAAAAAAAAAAATCTGTGTCACATATAATGTATTCGAATCTAGCTGCATTCAGAGCTCTTAAATGAATAGACTGTAGACTATAGCTTGTGCTCTTTTTATTGTCACTAACAAGTTTGTCATATGGTAACGCAAGCAACCGTTCAGAACTCTAAATTTAATACTTTGAACGTTGTCGATTGTGGATAGTTTTCTAAATTTAGCTATTGAGTTGTTTTAATGAGACGGACACGCAATTATTGGTAGAATAATAAAGATGTGTGGCTGAAAATTTCTGATAAGTTTAATTCATATTGTTTAAGGAATGTAAAATAAAGCAAAATATGGCTGTCTTCTTATTTTCAGTCACTTTCGTATTATAAAATGCTATTTTTATTAACTTCTCTTCTATCTATATTGTCCTCTTTTTCTGTGATAAAATTTGTTGAACACCGTTTAATTGTCATTTTAACAGTAACACAAAAAATATACGTAATGTCATTGAATGTAAAGTCAAACTATTTATTGTCAAAATATTTAATGTCAAAATATTCAGTGTCAAAATTTCATCTCACTTTAGCTCTACAAATTTACGTATAGCTCTATCCCTCTTGCACCGTGTTACTATCTTCATAAGAAATACCAATGCAAAAGCAAAAAATTATGTTGCTAATAAACTATTAGAAGGATTCTGTAACTTGGAAATCACCAATAAATTTATTAGCTTCATAAATATATTATGTGTCAAATAACTATTAGGGAGTTTATTAGGAACTGGAACTCTCGGCCCTTAGGCATACAAAAGCTTGTAGAACGTTATGATAAATGTTTAAACAAAAATGGAAACTATGTAGAAAAATAGAGAAAGAAATAGAGGAATTAAATAAAAAAAGTTTTTTGAAAAAATCTGTGATGGTTCATTTTTTATAAGGAATCGGGCCATAGTTTACGAATAACCCTCGTATGTACCCACAATTTGTTATCACTTACTAAATAACTTAAAATTCCTGAAATGTGTGAAAATTCATTCTTCCCATCAATTTTTTATAAGTGAGGGGGAATAAAACGGTTTTAGAAAGGCGATGTCTGCCGCCCTTGGTAATTACCCCGATGCCAACGCCTAGTTACGCTGATAACAGGACAGAATAGAAAAATCCTTAAAAAGCCAAGATTGAAAAAGGATTATCGAGCCAGAATTGATGAATGCCAACATTTTAAAATTTATTTTTGACTACACTAATTCCTTTATCTTCCACTCAGGAACTAAAATAGCTCGGCACCAGTTCGAAAGTAAACTAAAAATGTGTGTTACTTTACCTAAGCACTGCAATAATTCAGGCTATTTGGTAATTTAACTATTTCGAAATTAAATTTATTTCCTGTTTTATTTAAAGGTAACTGATTTCATACATGGGTAATTTCTACGATTCAGCAAATAGTGTATTAAGAAAGTGCATCAAATTAGCCACTGTCAAAAATGAAAATTACATCAATATTTGAATATAATAAGACATATTTCCGAAAGTTAATAACAGTTACGTAAATCACTGTCCTAAGTGAATTAAGAAATCGATTTTTTTTTATTTGTTCGAAAATTCAATTTTAAGGAAATAACTAATTTTCATTGTATAATTAATGGAATTTTAGAATCGTAATTTTTCATTGTTTGGAATTAGTGTGCGTGAAATCAGCATGCATAATACTGGAATGTGTAACTAAGAATTTATGAAGAAGTGAAAATTTAATGTTACAGTTTCTTATTCATTATTAACATACTAATAACTCAAGGAAATCTACATTACTTATAAAGAAAATTAATACTTTTCCTTCCACATTGAGGAGAAATATGCGACTAATAATGAAAGACTTATATTTGTCTTGTAAAGGGTGTTTTTTTTAGAGGTATAGAACTTTAAATTGCAATAAAACAACGATGGATTATTCGATTGACATGAATTTTTTTTTATTCGAAAGATAATCTTGTGGCATTACATTTTAAATATGATTTCTGGCATATGACCGCCACGGCTGGCTCGGATGTAGTCCAATCTGGACGTCCAATTTTCGATGACTTTTTCCAACAATTGTGGCCGTATATCGGCAATAACACGGCGAATGTTGTCTTCCAAATGGTCAAGCGTTTGTGGCTTATCCGCATAGACCAATGACTTTACATAGCCCCACAGAAAGTAGTCCAGCGGTGTTAAATCATAAGATCTTGGAGGCCAATTCACAGGTCCAAAACGTGAAATTAGGCGGTCACCAAACGTGTCTTTCAATAAATCGATTGTGGCACGAGCTGTGTGACATGTTGCGCCGTCTTGTTGGAATCACAGCTCCTGGACATCATGGCTGTTCAATTCAGGAATGAAAAAGTTAGTAATCATGGCTCTATACCGATCACCATTGACTGTAACGTTCTGGCCATCATCTACGCTCTACAGTACCAATAGCTTCTTCTGTACGCACCGTACGGCGTCTCTGGGGATGCGAGTTATCAATAAGAGTAAACGTGGTGCGAAAACGTTCCATGGTTAATCGAATTAACTGCTCTGATGGACGATTTTGTCGATGATAAAATGGACGTAGTGCGCGATACGTATTCCGCACAGAACCATTATTTTCGAAATAAAATTGCACTATTTGCAAGCGTTGTTCAGGCGTGAGTCTATTCATGATGAATTGCCAAACCAAACTGAGAATAAATCACTTGACAGCTGTTAAATCGGTCGCCATCTTGAACAGTAATGCCAACTTAAAGTTCTATACCTCTAAAAAAAACTAGAAATCACTTTTATTTTTCAATATAATCTTCCTAGACTTCAACATACAGGGTGCAGCAGCATCATTTGCTGATTTGAAGGGTCAATAAAACAGAAGATATTATAGTTCTCATTTTAATTATTTTTTCTTACTATTCTACAACATTGGAAATTTATGTTTACACTGTTTTAAAAATTGTATCCGGCAAGTGGCGCCCTAATTGGCGATACACAGATTTATCCGAAGTGTCAGTCGATTCTTTCCAGCATAGCGATTGGCTATGCTGATTATTGCTTGGCGAATATTGAATATCGAAAATGACTGTAATCTTAAGAGGGATAAACTTATTTACACCTTGTATAACCATCTAAGAAAAACTATATATATATTTAAAAAACTCCGTGAGTTTATGCCACTGAGAATACTGTCTAGTTTTTACTATAGTTTTGTTCAGTCAATAATTACTTATGGGCTAATAGCTTGGGGTGGTGCGGCTAACTGTCATATGTTAAGATTAGCAATAATACAGAAAATGATAATTAAAATAATACTGAAAAAACCATTATATTTCCCTACCAATAGGTTATTTTCTGAATCAAAATTAAATAATATACAACGGTTGTTTTCGCTATCAATAATAAGACTTATTAATAAAAGCAAGGCTCAAATCTCACATTACCATGACAAGCATTGCCTTACAAGCAATTAAAACAATAGGACAGAGGAGTTTTAATTATTTTATATCAAAAATCTACAATAAATCAGATTAATATTCAACAAAATAGTATAATCAAAATTGCCAAAAAATTGATTAACCAGCTAACAAAAATCTAACTAGATACAATCTTTAACAACTGTTAATATTTTGTAAATACATTGCACATCTTTTATTTTTACTTTTGCATGTAGGTATATAAAAGTTAAAATAACTAATATATAATATATACATAGGATCGCTCACTACTTAAAATCCATATACAGACGATTCCGCTTAATTGGTCCACCGCTTAATTGGGACAGCCGCTTATTTAGGCCAAATTTCAAAGAACAGAAACCAAACCAAGGAACCAACAGTAAATTTACATGTTTAATTGGGACAAGATTCCGCTTAATCGGGACAGTAAATTTAAGATCACAGTACATATTATGTTACACATATTCTCAAGAAAAAATATGTACAAAGAATTTAATATTACAGCGTTATTTTATACAGGAAGGAAATGAAGGGAGCCCTACATCCGCACTGAATACCTGTGCTGATTTTGTAAAAGTGAAATGTTACAAAAACAAAAGACAGACTACACTTGACGCATTTTTGCATTGAATTAAATTGTATGTACCTATTTATTATTTTATTTTGGAATTTATTATTATTTTTTCTTAAAAGTTTATATTTTTTGGTTATAGGTAATTTATAGTTTTGTCCAAGAGTTTATAAAATGAAATTATTGAAAGAAAAATATGCATTGTTTAATTTTATGTGAAATTCGCTTAATTGGGTTAGCCCTTAATTGGGCCAAAATGTCTAAGTCCCGATGTGTCCCAGTTAAGCGGAATCGACTGTACATTGATACCACGCACATACCTTTGTGGTATATGTGGTGTTTACCCAGCATAGTAATAAGTGGTATATCTACCAAATTGTATTAGCTTTACAGCTATTATTTATTAATTTAATATTTCTGTTTATAGTTGGGCTCTTTCTATTTGGGGTTTAATCTCTTATTGCATCTACTTTATAAATGTATCAATTTATACCTCTGTAATATGTTAAGTAAAGAGATTTTTATTATTAACATTATTATGATTTACTGTACATTAAAAATTTGTAGGATTTTTTTTCTTCTCTTTAATGCAGTTTTTTAATAAAAGGATTATTTAAGGGGCAATAGAAGTATTACTTGTTAGGTGATATATCTTATTTATCATTTACTTAACAGCAAAAATGAATATGGGGAATTAAATGATTCCCCTATATTTAATACAGTTTTTAATAAGATGTAAACGAAGTATCTCACGTATTATTTACTTAACATTGAAATTATATACAAAAGAGTGGTTTAGAATAAACAAACAAGTATTTTCTATTCTACTTGAAACTGAAATATCTCAACGTAAATGATAGGTGAGTCACCTTTCATTTACGTTACAGCCAAAATGTACATTACAAAAACCGTACGAAGTACGGGTACTCCAGCTAGTTATCAATAAGTTAAAGTATCAGACATAAACTAGGCTGAGCTTGTCCACGAACCTGATATTTAAAATAAGAAAATCATTGGTTTATATAATAATTGTAATTTTCTAACCATGTGCTGCCTACAAAAGAAACTTAAATGAAATCCACTAGGACGTAGACTAGATATGCACATGGAAAACTCAGTTAATAACATTAATATGCAGATATTTTTTAATTTTGATGAATTTATATTTTATGTTATATATTATTTTTAATTTGCGTAAAAATCACATGGAATAGAAAGTTGATTATTGGGTGTCAGTGCAGGAAGAACTCTCTGCACTGCAAAAACTATGTTTTTTAATTAAAATGCATCTTAATTATATTAAATGAACTTGTTAATTTATAAACTGAGTTTTGGTATCGAGAAAGTCAGTCACTTTTCATCGTTCTAGTTGTTAATACTTTTAAATGCTGTGAAAATCTTAAATAGTGATATTAATTTATGTGGCGTATTCAAACAAAATAAGGGTATACTCTGTAATTAAAAGTTAACTCAGGTGTTCAATACATTGTACGCGTGCAAAAATATATTCATAATTACAGTCTTCGGTAACTGTAACAAAATGAAGGCCTATCCTATAGCCCAGGGCTTCTTAAACTGTGGGTCCCGACCCCCCGGGGGGTCGCGAGTCTACTGAAGGGGAGTCGCAAAGATCTGCTATTTTTGGGTAATAATAAATAAAATTTTAGAATCTACAAGGTAGATTCTACAATGTCGCGATATTACACCTACATCTACGGTCAATATTAATTTCATTGCATGGTGGGTCGTTTAAAATTTCCTAGGCTTGAAGGGGGTCGCTATATGAAAAAGTTTAAGAAGCCCTGCTATAGCCTATGGATAAAGGATAGGCCTTATGGTTATGTCTCATATGGTTCAAGTTGTAATTATCCTTACGTTATCGCCAAAGACAGAACAGACAAAAGTAGCATACATTTTGTTAAAATGTAATTAAATACAGGCGTATCTCGTAATAACGGGCTCTTAAATTGGGTATCCATTAGTGTATCGTTCTTGCAGTGGCGCAGCCAGGATTTTGTCTTGGGGAGGGCCGAATTAAATTTAGAGGGCACACGGGCCGCAGACGGCCCTCAACCTCATTTTTTGTGGCCCCTGAAGCGGTATACAAAATCACTTGAGCTTATTTAAGGGAAAAATATATTTAAAAATGTAAAATATACTCTCTTCCCATTTTCTGTTTATAAAAAAATGTCAAGAAACTCTTCGAATATTTAAAGTTCCGTCACTGCTTATCATTTTATATGTAAAATAGACTGCGACCCAAATCAGTTCGACAGCCCTGCTGTTGGATATTGATGTTTATATCAAATAATGATTCCATATTTGTTGATAAAAATTTTTTTAATTGTTAATCCATGTATCAAGAACTTTCACTTGATTTTTTCTTCGATAAATACATATTTATTTATATTTTTCGCGGGATATATTTTTGAAGTCTCAATATTTCTCTTACTTATGTTCAGTTCTCTAAATCAGCCGCTTGACCACAATTTGTACCGAACGACTCATGTGACGGAATAAGGATTTCTTGATTATACCTACGAAAACCTAAAAATAACATGTAAATGTATTTTCACTTGAACAATAATTATATCACTTTATCAAGAGTAGGCAATCTTAAAAAAATGTTTACTTATACGAAAAAAAAAAGCCAATATTGTTTACAATGAAGTAATTTAAAAATTAACTGCTGTTGTGGTTAACAAATTTTATCTTCAACTTCCCGAGCAGCACCGTGTAATCTGCTGCTCCTGGGAGGGGCCCAGGCCCGTCGCCCCCCCCCTTGTCTGCGCCACTGGTTGTGGTTAACAAATTTTATCTTCAACTTCGCGAGTAGCACCGCGTAATCTGCTGGTCCTGGGAGGAGCCCAGGCCCGTCGGCCCCCCCTTGGCTGCGCCACTGCGTTCTTGTAATGTATCGCGTTCTCTAACGTTTTTGTGTAGTTTCGACGTTATCACGTATACAAGCTGAGCTAATCGCAAAGTGCTCGCCCTGATCCGCTCCGTTTCAGTTTTTGCAACGAAATGAAAGAAATTTGCTGCATTTGTTTGGTCGTGTTCTAGCTACTTTTGACGCCCACAAACATGGACAATGGACATAACCTAGAGCAGTTAGTTGATAAATTTCTTTAACTATTTTTCAAAATGTTTCGCCAGTAAAGTAGTTCCTCAATATTTTTTATGTGTTATATACATAGGAAGTTTTAATAAAAAAATAAATAAAACTACGATATACATTTTATCCTAACTTAACCCAGTAATTCCGGAGTAATTTAAATAGAAAAAAAATACAACTTTGCATAAAATGGGTTAGATCTTAATAGTCTAAAGCAGCGTTTCCCAACCTTTTTTAACGGCGGACCGGCAAGTGACATAGAAAAAATTCGCGGAGCGGCAAGTTTAGAAAGTAATATGTATCGCAAAAGTTTTATATTTTTTATTGCACTGATTACAAACACAAAAAATCAGCTGTGGCCACCACAGGACCGACGTAAAGTACTTATATAAATTACATTCTAGCAGCAGAGTAGAAATAACTTGGCCAAATATTTTCTAACAGAGATATTATTTATCATGACCATGGAAACATTACATTTTTCGAAAAATTGTACAGAAATTATTAGAAATTTTTCGTTTTATCAAAAAACGTCACAAATAAAAGATATTAATTATTGCTTTTATAGCAACTTTTGTTCACTATATTTTTTCGAGATATTTTTCTGTTGTGAAATATTTGCAAAAATCTTAAAATCGACACGAATAAACTCCCATTTTTAGTCAACCGATTTTTACCAAAAGTTGATCAACTCGTGCCATTGATAGCAGAAGCTTAAATATGAAGCTTCATAAAAATCCTTCCAGCCGAATTTGCTCTGCACGTGTACACAGACAGACGGACAGACAGACGGACAGATAGACCGACAGACATCATGCTAAAAATAGTCAAAACGTTATGTAGGGACCTCAATTCGTGGAGATCCATCGAAATCTCGAAACGTCAAAATTGGTATGATCACAATACCTCCCTTATATATGTTGGCGGTCGGTAAAAAAACAACAAATAAAAAATCACATATAATTAGTGAAAAAAGAAACAAATTATTATATAGGCAATTAACAGATTAAGGACCGAGATTTTCTTCTCAAAATTAAATGGGTTATAACTTATTAGGCGAATAGTTGCATAGTATAAAAAATTTCGCGGACCGGCAAAAAAATCTCGGCGGTTGGGAAACACTGGTTTAAAGATCTAAAGAGCAAAATAAGTAAAATGCGTGAAAAAAGTGCCGTAACGTGTTTTTAATTCGCTGTTGCCGTAAGCACAATCCAAATGCCAGCGATACATTTTTGGGGTTCTAAACGTCCCTTCCGTGGAAAAAGGCGTCCGAACGGAAGATTTTATGTACACGTGGATATTGCGGATAAGCGAATATGACATTTTATCCGCATCTGCATGATTTAAATGATAGTTTACCCGCATCCGCAGAAAAATAGCAGATATCTGCGGATAATCCGCGGATGTGCTGCGCTCTACTGATTTAGGCTCCTCAGCCTTTAATAATCCCGCATTAAAGAATGTCCTGAGTTAATACGGTTATGTTCAATTATATGTATACAGGGTGTTTGTTTGAAACGGGGCAGCCCGAAAATCTCCTTTATTTGTAAAGATACAAAAAATCTTCAGAACTAAAGTTAAACTAGACAAAAAGGCCCATCTAAAGGTTACTATAAGAATTCTGAGGCACTTCCGGTTTCACCGGAAATGATGTGAACTTTTGATCTAGCATAGGGAATCGATAATTTTATAATTTTTTCCGAAAAGTACATTAAATTAGCTTGAAAATGACATCAAAAAGTCATATTTTTATGTTAACTATTTCAAAATGGCGACCATTTATTTACAAAATAATAATCAACATAAGTTTTACAAAGTTGAACGTAGCAAGCTTTGAAACAATAAAAAAAGAAACAAAATATCTCTAAAATAAACTGTTACAACTAGGTATTATATGAAATAACATGAAATAACTTAAACTTTAATTTTTCATTTAAATGTTTTATAAATAACAAGAGTTTAATAGTTTATTTTGGTTAATTTGTTTGAAAAAAAAAATGTATTAATTGTTAGTAAGTTATTTGTACCTAATTATGGTTTATGTACAATATACCGAAGAGATGACAGATATGGTTCTGATATACGGAGAGTGCCAAAGAAATGCGGTTAGGGCCCAGCGACTCTATCAGGAAAGGTATCCTGATAGAGCTCAGCCGAAAAGGCAGTATTTTGCCAAATTAGTGAACAAATTAAGCCAGCGAGGTTCTTTCGAAATTCAAAAACAACTTCCAGAAAGAGCAAACCATGTAGAAAATGACGAAGAAAGAATATTGGCTTACAACCACTAGGAAAAAATTTATGTGAAGTGTGAATTTTCACACATTTCAGGGTTTTGCAGGTATTTAGTAAGTGAATGATGATTATTTGGGATGCCAAAACAAATTTTATGTCAAAATATTTTTTTATGAATTTTAATTCGAATGCCTATTACCATTATTCAAGTTTCTAAAGATGTGCAGTATTTTTTTTTATATATCCAAGGTTCATTAAGATTTTGAAAATTGCGCCTATGGCTTCCATTGGTTGTTTTTAGTCATAGCTCCTCCCCTTTGATTTCGTGTACATTCTGTACACGAAACTCATTCGTGTACACTGGTTATTAAATTTACGCTTTTAAAAATTAAATGCAACAATTGCCAAAATATAACTAGAATTTTGAAAAAATAATTTAAACAATATAAAAATGCAAAAAAATAAATAAAAAATTATATTGTCTCCTCTCGTAGGATTCGAACTCAATTTCTCGGGCAGAATGCAAGTATCTTAGCCTCTGCACCAAGAAACACTTTACTGTTTAGCGTCTATATAACTATATAACTATAACATTATTAGCAAAAAAACACAAAAAATGCTTTTTGTTCCAAAAACATAATCTGATCAAAAATTCCTGTTGTACTATTCCGGTTCACACCAATGTACATTACTTAGAATTTTTTCAGATTTTTAGTTTAAACCATCTGGGCTACAGGGTGTGGGACAAAAATTTTTTTGCACAATTTTGGCAAAAATCGCTTCAAAATAATTTATTTTGCAAAATTAAAATTTGATCGTTAATCCACGTACCAAGGACTTTCATTTGATACCCTAGTCAGAATTTAAATTTTTTTTTTTTTTTCGATGAGAACATATTTGTTTATATTTTTAGGGGGATATGTTTTTTAGATGTTTTAGTATTTTTCCTATGTGCGGGTCAAAGAGTTGTATAAGCATGCCAAATTTCAACTCTCTAGGTTTAGCCGTTTGGCTACAATTTTTACCGAACAGACAGACAGACAGACAGACAGACAGACAGACAGACAGACAGACAGACAGACAGACAGACAGACAGACGACAAAATGACGGTATAAGGGTTTTTTGGTCATACCTACAAAACCCTAAAAAATATAAAATTTTCGATTCCCTATGCTAGATCAAAAGTTGACATCATTTTCGGTGAAACCGGAAGTGCCTCAGAATTCTTATAGTAACCTTTAGATGGGCCTTTTTGTCTAGTTTAACTTTTGTTCTGAAGATTTTTTGTATCTTTACAAATAAAGGAGATTTTCGGGGTGCCCCGTTTCAAACAAACACCCTGTATATATGTGTGTGTGTTTTGTTTTCTTTTGTTAGAATCATCAATTATAATTATCTATATATGATATACTTGTTATCTGTGGTCTGAATCTAATATTTACTTTTTGATATATGAACAATGCGTTACAGAAAAATATATTATTCAGATGAAACATATTTCATTTGAAACCGTTATCGCAATTAGCAGAACACGATCCTACACATCGTTTGTTACAA
This sequence comes from Liopterus haemorrhoidalis, assembly GCA_963971575.1. Taxonomy (NCBI): domain Eukaryota; kingdom Metazoa; phylum Arthropoda; class Insecta; order Coleoptera; family Dytiscidae; genus Liopterus; species Liopterus haemorrhoidalis. The sequence goes on from OZ020611.1 coordinate 58,586,521, forward strand.
ATTCAAGGAATTTAACGCAGCGTAACGAATTGCTCACCTTAATATGCGGTTTAATATAACAGCTAATGTTTCAAAAAACTAAATGTTTTATATGACAAAAACAAAAACAATAAAATATAATGTAAATGTTTTATCTTTAATATAAATATAACAATAGACTGGTTCATTTCTTAAGGGGAGGCACAATGGTATTATTCTTAAAAGTTTCTTACACAAAACTGACAGTCTAAATTAAAATTGGTATCAATTTATGCAACAAAATTTGTAACGAATTCTTGTCTATCTGATAGGATATTTTTAATTATGAACAAATTTTTTATGTAACTGTACATAAATAAATTGCATTATAGACGCCATTTTTTAAACTAGTCGAAGCATATTTGCGTACGATGCAGCTAATTGTATAATTACTTATTGCTATTGTACTTGGTGCTCTATTTTTGCCGCCGTCTTGAATATTCCATGGTTCTCAATATAGGTACTGCGGGTAAAATGATTCAATTTTTGTCAAGAACACGTGTACCAAATGACATTCCATTATCACAAATATAGTATTTTATAAGGTTCTGAACTATAAACAATCATGTCGAAAAAATGTTGACGTATTATTTGAACATTTCTACACAAAACTGTATAAATTTAAATGTTATTTGAAACCCACAAATATTTTTAAAATATTACAGAAAATTGTTATTTGATATCTATTATTTAGTTGTTGAGCGATATAAGTTTTGCAACGACTTTTTCTACAATTAAATATATATCCTATGGATAGATAAAAATACTTTCCAAATTTTGATGTATGCATAGATTGTTTCTAATTTTAATTCAGATTGTTCTTTTTGTATAAACTGTACCGTTAATATACACGATGTAACAGCGAAACGGGAAAACGCCATTATTTTCTTTAGTATTAAAAAAAAAAAAACAAAAAAAAAAACTAAATATTATAACAAAGTTGTAGGAGACCAAATAATAAGTCTGCTAATCACATTTTAAAAAATTTCTTTAATATTATTTTTAATCACAGTTTAAAATATTTTTTAAACCAGTAGTTCTCAAGCTAGAGCGCAAATTTATATTTTTTTAATTAGATTATAATTATATTTTAGATCCATTTGATAGCTATACGTAAATGATAAATTAGATATTTCAACTTTATAAGTAACACCTCCTTACTCACTAAATATATCCTAAATCTTGTTTTCTATTATAAACAATTTTTGTCATATACGTTTTTGCTGTTAAGTTAATAGTAAGAGAGATATTTCAAAAGTTTAGCTTTAGGGTAACTCCCTAAACATTCAACAAATTGAAAAAATCAGCTGTGACCACCACAGGACCAACCGCCATCACAAAGTACTTGTTTAATTTATGTTGCATTATCAAAAAATGTCTTAAATAAAAGTTGTTAGTTATTGCTTTAATAGCAACTTTAGTTTAATAATTTTTTTCGAAATATTTCTCTGTTTTGAAATATTCGCAAAAATCTTAAAACCGACACGAGTAAACTTCCATTTCTAGTTAACCGATTTTTACCAAAAGTTGATCAACTAGTGCCATTGATGTCAAGAGCTTAAATATGAAGTTTCATAAAAATCCTTTTAGTCAAATTTGCCCTGCACGTGTACACGGACCGACAGACAGACAGACAGACAGACAGACAGACAGACAGACAGAACAGACATACAGACAGGCAGGCAGGCAGACATCATGCTAAAAATAGTCAAAACGTTATGTAGGGACTTTAGTGGAGATCCATGAAATCTCGAAATGTCAAAATCAGTATAATCACAATACCTCCCTTATATATGTGGGCGGTCGGTAAAAATGTATGCAAATAAAAGATTTGTTTTATTATTATAAACTATTTTTGTCATATATGATTTTGCTGTTAAGTCAATAATAAGGGAGGTATATTTAGATTTTAGTTTTAGGGTATCCCCCGTAACCCAAATATTCATCTAATTGCAAAAATACATTGAACAAAAAAGATTTGCTTTCTTATTAGAAACAATTTTTATTACTTTTTTCTGTTAAGTCAATAATAAGGGAGATATTTTAAGTTTTTTAATAAACAAAATTGGTGGCTACCACTTACTGTAAATATGTAATAACGTAAATGTCAAATGCGTATTTGTCTTTTATCTCGTAATAAATTTCAGGTTTTCAAATATTTGTCAAAATTATGATTTGTATATTTTTGGGAAACTTCCATTACACAAAGATAAACCAAACAGAGATAACAGACAGTAAAAATACCTTGTTTTTATCAATTTTTAATAACAAAAGTATAAAACCCAATATGATACCTGCTAGTTTAATAAACTCGGTGATAAACCAAAACATTTTATCATTATTTAGCTTATATTTGAAGTAATTAAATGCACAGCTACATATAAATATACGTCACAGTATATTGTTTACCTGTAAAACAATGGACCAAGTTAGTGTTCAGTTTACGTCACGATAACCAATGTTGTAATACAGCAGTTCACATCCAACTTTTAACGATTAGTGTCGGTACGATCATGGAACTGGCAAGGTGGACCCGCTAAAAAATCTGTGTTGTTAATAAGTAAAAGTGATACTGTAATTATGGCAAAAAATTGGAAGCCTCTTGTGATTATCCAGACTTATGATGTGAGTTTTTGTTTTTATTTTTTGCTTTTGTTGTTTTTGTGAAATTGTTTTTTTGTATTTTTATAATAACTATTTATATCTGTGACTATTATCTTTCTCGTGAGATACAATAGAAATCTTAAAGGATTTATTTTATCTCAGCACATGATTGTTATTTGTTTTCAGTTTTAAAGGAATTTTTCAAATGGAGGTTGTGTATTTTTACTATTATTTCGTTTAACCAATTGATTTAGTTTTTCTAATAATGACAATCTAATTTTTCTATTTATTTTCTCCGTCAATTTCTTGTTGATCAATTAACAGAGTCATGCACCTGTAATTATAATATAATCATTAGCGTGAGGTGCTGGCGCCTTAGGGTACAAACACTTAGAACGATCGTTTTGGCGCTGATTTATCGACGCCTATAAGCGCTTGTTCTCTATGCTTATTGATACCCAGTGCCGGCTCTATAATGGATGCAAAGGATGCGTCGCATCGGGGCGCCCGATCAAGGGGTGCCATTGCAACGAACGATTGAGCGGCGCCGTTTTTATACTGGCAAGCTATGTAATAGTTATAAGCACTTAAGTATTTTATTATTACCTGTTTCATAGTGTCTAATAAAAATATATTGTGTAAATAAACAGGGCCGCGCCAAGCGGGGGTGTTAGGGGCGCACAAAACCCAGGCGGCAGGCCTTGTGGTCGGAAAATATTTGCAAATAGGGGCGGGAGACCGAACAAAGTTCTCGTCGACTTCATTTTTGTTTTTTTAATCTTTTTTTTTTTTTTAGAGAACAAACAAATTTTTGGTCAACTTCCTTTCTTTTTAAGGGCGCCGAAACAATCTTTGCATCGGGGCGCGGGATGCGCCGGTTAGTACAAGTGATGTGCCGGATCATATAAAAGCCTAATCCACGGATACAAATACCGATCTTGCATTCAAGTAGAAAATTGAACAATTTTGAAGCAGTATTGTGGTGCGCGGTTCCAATAAATAAAAACATGCCAACTGACACACTTTTTTTTCAAATAAATTGCCTTAGTTTCGTGTTTAAGCCAGCAAGTATACGTATACGAATTAATTTACATATCTTGATACATTCAATTTTGATGCTAGTTGTACTCACATATTTGTAAACAATAGGCTTAACTTAATATTGTCTAAAAGGGTTAATATAGTAGTGGGTAGTGGGACCTTATGTAGGGCAAGTTCTTCATAAAGTTGTCTCTGTTGAATCTAATACATCGTGCAATTAAAAACAAGATGGTTTATAACCCTGATGGCATCGGGAGTGCAGTCGCATAATGGTGAAGGTTTTAGTACTAGTCTATGAAGGTGTTGTGGAGAGCATATGTGGTTGAACTTTAGGTTTATGTATGATTTGCTGTCTGCAGAGCGGCAGTACGCGGGGGGTGGGGGGGCGAAGGGGGCAACGGCCCTGGGTGCACTAAGGAGAAGGGCGCTGACGGGCTTGACTAAGGGGCGCCATTGCGAAAGCGAGGACCGAGGACCTTTTTTTTTGCTCATCACTTAGATTTTGAGAGGTGAGGACCTTTTTTTTGCTCGTCACTTGAATTTTGAGAAATGAGAACCTCTGCCCCTTGCGTAAGTTTTCCTTACTGCGGCTCTGGCTGTCTGCATAGTTGATCCACGGTTCTGGCAGTAAAGTTGGTACTAGTTGTCCGTAGGAAAAACCCTTGTGCTCGATCATTTCGTTAAATTGGTAGTTACGGTGCCCCTTGATCCAAACCATGTGTATATATACATATGTCCCTCGGCGTTTAAGATTTTTAATCTTATGGATTATGTTATACGGACACACTTAGTTGAGTTCTAAAACACTCATTCATTGTCCTTGATTAATTAATTTTATTTTAATATTTAAAGTAGAGATACTAAACCAGCGACTCCCAACCGATGGTTCGCGAACCCCGGGGATTCATGATGGTGTTCTAGGGAGTTCGCAATATAAGTTCTGTAAGGGCGTCAATTCACGCTCTGCGGCATTTTTCACTGTTAAAGTAAGTACTTTATGGTACATTATTAGGCTTATTATTGTAGAACTGTAAAAAACTTCAGGACTATTAAACAAGGAGTGACAAATTGATAGTACAAACTTTAAAGAGCTAAAGTATATATTAAATAATGCTGATTTAATGTAAAACTTCTATACCACAAAGCCTACCGTTTCGGAGATATTTAACTCTGATGAAGGGGGTTCATCATCATCATTTCGTATATGACGTGGTATTGCGGACACGAAATGATGATGAGGGAGTTCATGAACGGAATTGTTTTTTTTTTTTTTTTTAATAAAAAATGTATTGATACTGTCATATATGGTATCATATATCCACCTTCACATTTTTAACGCAAGCTTATATGAAAACTAACTCGAATCAGTCTTGTGACAACTCTTGTAGTGTACACATCGTATAAACAAGTGTAGTGACCAGTGAAAAACAAGTTGAAACCACGCTACTGCCTGTAGCTGGTAGCAGCAATGTGCAATATATTTATGCAACCCATAAATATATTGTACCAGTTGAATTTTGAGTGAAAAAACCATGTCTATTAAGGGCATAGATCCCTTATCAATCCCATCCGGATCAAGAAAAAGGCCAGCCGATGACGTACTTAAGCCCAATGTGAAAAAAACCAACTTGTAGCAGAGGTACAATATTCCGACCGATAACCCGTATGGTGCGTTAAGTGAAGAGGAGGACTGTAGTTCAGATGAAGAAAAAGAAGTTAGGAGTGTCCGTCCGCAAAGGAGGAAAAGAGAAATACCCCCTATAATAGTTTATAGTTACTTCGAAAACCATGTAAGTACTATTCAAAAATTGGAAGCTAATTTAAACGAAGAAATCAAGTTAAAATTTAAAGGTCGTAGAATCATTATATTAACCAAAAACATATTAGACTTCAACGAGGTTAAAAAAGAACTAGATCAATCTAATATTGAATACACTACCAGAACCCCATATAATGAAAGGGACGTTAAGTTAATGATTAGGAATTTACCGCCGAACATATCAACAAATGAAATTGAAGAGGATTTAAAGAACAAAAAACTGCCTGTACTCAAAATCAAGCAAATAGTACGGAAAGAACAAAATAAAATCATTCACGCCTATCCACTTTATATGGCCACTTTCGAAAAGGGCACTGACATAAAAACCATTGTACAACATAAAAAAGTATGTTATTGTGTGATACAGTGGGAGAAACTAAAAAGAAATGGTCCAGCTCAATGTTACAGATGCCAGTCATTTGGACACATTGCGCAAAATTGCACAAAAACCCCACGATGCGTAAAATGTGGTCAGTTGCATGTTACCAAGGACTGCAAGAAACCACTTACTGAACCACCCACCTGCGCAAATTGCGGTAAAAACCACACCGCTAACTTCAATCAATGTGTTAAAAGACCTATATTCAACAGGTTACAACCAAGACACATCACTAGACCACCGACTTTTACAAAAACTTCATTTCCTCCCTTGAACAGAAGTACACGTCCTGAAGTTAACCAAACACCAACATGGCCTGCACGTAATACCAGTGATGAAAATAGTTCCACCAATAATGGGTTAAGTGATATAATTTCACTTCTCAAATCATTAGTACAAAATTTTGACTTAAAAAAGATAGTCAAAAACATTAAAGACCTGATGTCTAAAATAAACGCCGCCCCAGATGGAGTGAGCAAACTTATGATACTAATTGACTTTGCAGTTTCATTCTTTGGATAATTATGGCAGCTAACAATAAACACCTAAAAATAATGTTTTGGAATGCCCGCTCCATTAAAAACAAAATCCATGAGCTAGAGCATGAACTTAGCGTAGAACCGATAGATGTAATAGCTATCTCCGAAACACACCTAGATGAAAAACATAAATTAAAAGTCAACGGATACAACACATACAGGAAAGACAGAAACAGCGATGGTGGAGGAACGGCAATACTGATAAAACGTAATATCAAACATGAAGAATATCCACTTCATGGAGTTAGACAAGAAATTGATGCTGTATGTTTGAAAATATACACGGACACTGACCCAATATTTCTTATATCAGTATACATACCTCCGAAAACACCTCTGACGAACGATTTTTATGACTTTCTAGCAATTAATAACAAGACAATTATAATAGGAGATATGAATTGCAAACATGTATCATGGAACTGTCACAATGGTAACAAAAATGGAAGATTGCTGTACAACTTTCAACTCCAAAATCCCTCCATAAAAATTCACGCTCCTGATGAGCCAACCTACTACCCAACCAACGGACGAGGACAACCCAGTGTTTTGGACATAGCAATAACAAGAAGCAACTTGACAGTGTCACAACCAGTAACGAAATCTATACTCAGCTCCGACCACAATCCCTGCTAAAAACTTGAAAAAAATAGTATACCAGTATAACAAAGCTGACTGGGAAGGATTTAAAAGAGAAATAGAAAGTAATATTCCTTATGACGCTTCTATTGACACTCCTCAAGATATCGATACATTTCTGGACACACTCACCTCTGTTATCCGCACAGCCGCAAAAAACACAATACCAACGGAAGAAATTACAAAACACCACGTAGATTTACCTGACAACACGAAAGCTCTGATTCAACTAAAAAATTACTTCAGGAAAAAACATCAAATGACCAGAAATAAACTTTTCAAAACTCTATACAACAAATTAAACTACTTGGTTAAACAGGTGGTTGCAAAAACTCGCAACAGCAAATGGAACGATTTTTTGTCAACCTTGCAATCTCAAAATGGAAACTTGTGGGAAATTACCAAGACAATAATGAAGAAAACTACTCTCATCCCACCTCTGCAAAACAATAACACCTATAGTTACTCAGCCGTAGAGAAAGTTAACATCTTAGCTGACCAATTTGAGAAAGTACACAAACAGAATGTTGACCTAGGAACAATACAGAACACGAGAAAAGTTTGTCTTGAAGTCAGAAATTACCTGAAAGCACATCCAGTAGTACCAGACCATGTAGACATAACAACTCCGACTGAAGTCAAATCCACAATTAAAAAACTAAAAAATAGGAAAGCACCCGGACCCGATGACATCTCTTCCCGACTTTTAAAACAACTTCCCACCAAAGCAATAGTACTCATAACCAAAATAATAAATCATATTATCATACATTCTCACTTCCCATCAACATGGAAACATTCAAAATTAGTGCCCATAAAAAAACCGAAAAAACCCTCTGATATTCCTTCCAGTTACAGACCCATCAGCTTATTAAACACCCTAAGCAAAGTAGCCGAAAAGATATACCTGAAGAGAATTAATGATCACCTTACAGCCAACAATTTAATAATTCCCGAACAATTCGGTTTTAGAAAAGGACACTCGACTACTGCCCAACTAGCAAGATTAGTGGACAGTATCACCGACGGATTTAATCTAAATAAGCATACAGGAATGGTACTATTGGATATAGAAAAAGCTTTCGACACAGTTTGGCACAAAGGTTTAATCTTAAAACTTATCAGAATGCATTTTCCACCATACTTGATACATCTGATAAATTCCTACATTCAAGACCGAAGATTTCAAGTAATGATAGGACAATGCAAGTCCACCACAAGGAAAATAGAAGCAGGCGTACCACAAGGATCAATCCTTGGACCGATTCTCTTCAGCATATACATTAACGACTTTCCTAGGGTAAATAATGTCTACTACTCGCTATATGCAGACGACACAGCTATTTTCACTCTATCTTGGAGACCAGACACCATCGTCAAACGACTTGAAAATGCAACTGAAAAAATTATGAAGTTCATGGATAAGTGGAAAATAAAGATAAACGAAGCTAAGACTGAAGCCATCCTATTCACGAGAAGAAGACCACGGATGTATAATAACATACAAATACATGGTGAAAATGTCTGCTGGTCACCAATAGTCAAATATCTTGGACTACATATGGACAACAAATTAAATTTCACACAGCATTGTAAGAAAATATGTCAAACAGCAACAGCAAACATGAGTGCACTATTCCCAGTTTTTAACAAAAAATCCAGATTATCGCAAGCAAACAAAATACTGCTATATAAAGCCATTATTAGACCATCACTTTTATATGCTTGTCCTGTGTGGAGTAATACCGCAGAAACCAACTACAATAAAACTCAGGTGGTACAAAATAAATGCCTCAGGATAGCCGGTAATTACCCAAGGTACAAACGGCTAACGGAGATACATGAAGAGCTGCAAATGGAATATATAAAGGACTCTATTCATAAACTAACAGAAAATTTCTTCTCCAGGTGCCTTATCAACGATAACCCCTTGATTAATAAAATAGGTGACTATGAACTTGACGAATTACGATATAAGCGCTATAAACATAAACTGACGAAACACATCCTACTACAGTGAAGGAAATAAACCAGTTCAGTGACAATAAAATGCGAAGTGAGTGATGTGCGTTCGAATACGAATTACTAGAGTGTAGGTTTTGTACAATTTTTTCTCCTACCAAAATTAACATTGTAATCATTAATTTATAAGTCTTGTAAAAGTATTTTAAGTATTTTAGGATTATGAGATGGTGTAATCTCGATGCCTAAATCACTAACATTGTTAATTAGTTGTAAACAGAAATATTTAATAAATATGTTATAATAAAAAAAAAAAAAAAACTCGAATTAGTTTATATAATACCGATTAAAATCCGCCTTGGAAAAACGGGTACGTACCCGGATACCGATTTATATTTTATGCGGATCATCCGCAGATACGGAAACAAGTACGGATATCCTGCACACCACTAGTTAGTACAAACACAAAAATAATATTACTGGCGTCGGTTTGTTGAAATTTCATCATTAAAATTTGCAGGTTTACAATTAATGCCTGCTTGGAGGTTCTATGTACTTACTTAAACGTAGCACTTCTGTAGAATAGATGTTGTAAAACAGATTCGTAACAAAATAATAAAATTTATTCAGCCGATAAATTGTTGTAAATGTCGGTAACTAGCTACATCAAAGATATTTAATTAATATTTATAGAAGTGGTTCGCAAACGTTTTATAAACAATATAAATAATAGTGACGGTGCGATAACCTACAACATTGGCCAAAAAAGTGTACACGTTAGAAAAGACATTTACAACAGCAGCAATGACAGTAACAGTGACATAGATGTGACTTAATTTGGAATTAAATATTAGTACAGATAATAGAAACTATACACCATTTTATTTTCCGACAAGGTTTTATCGCGTATTTTAACTTCATGACAAACTTTTATTCATTTTTAATTAATTTATTTGACAATCAGGTACGTTTTTATGTTTTTTACCTTTTAATTACTATTTTATCATAATCCTGACTATTGTCTGAAATTGTATTTTTCATTTTTCAGTTTTTTTGTAGCTTTGATAATGCTCGAATGAGCGAAACTAGTAAGCTAGAACTCTAAAAGTCCATTCTACATTATACTTTTTTCAATACTTTTTTCAATACTATCCAACTCTGACGTCATTTCAACTTTTGATACTACAGAATATATTGGGGGAAAAAAATAAGAGACAGTGATATATTTTATACCTTCCATCTCTTATTACTTTTCATTGCCAACTTAAAAATGTTTAGGTTCAGATGGCAGACAACAATTTGGTTATAGTAAACCAATTTATAAATATTGTTTAATTGTGCTAAGTTTATATTTAATTATATGTTCTAAATAAACTTCTTATCAACTTAATAAACTACGCTAAGTTAAGTTGTAAACAAAAACTAAAAAGTTGGTAGTTGGTACGACTGAAAAGTACAGAGCTGTCAACCAAAAATTTGACCGGAGGTAGTTTTGGATGATAGTTGTATACTTATGTAATTATTTAATGCACAGAATTAAATTCACAGAATAAATAAAGATAAAAATTTAAAATACAGAATAAATCAAGATTGTTTATTTGATGATGTTTTGCCATCAGTTTTAGAATATGTATCTTTATGTAGCATATATGTATATCTTTATAGCATATTATGTAGAATACCTGAAAACCAATATATATTAAAATTAATGGTTTTTGTGTATGTATGCATATTTTCTTGTGAATGCTTTCACGTAAAAAAATATTATATTTATGCAATAAGGAAGACTAATATATGTATGTATTTTTATTATTTCCATCTTGATGTCCTAAACACCAAAATCGCCAAAAATATTATTCAAACAATAGGGGATACGCATAAAATTTGTATTTCCTTAAAACTACATTATTTTGATATGTTAATGTTAGTTATGTCACCTAACAAAACAAAAATCACATTTTAATTAACATTATAGCCAAATTTTTTAATTAAAATATTGTAAATTTGAAATATTCCGAGCACGGGGCGAAGGTTGCCGAGTAGAAACGACTGAGTATGACGTCAAACGATAGGGTTTTCACATCACAGATACAGACAGCTACAACATAATCTTCACACGTGTGTGTATTGTATTGTTCGAGAGTTTTGTATTTGTTTTTAAACAATTTTTCACGTATTTACTATTAAAATGGCAGATCAAGATTTTGTTAGGGCTCAGAGTGATAATTTACCCAACATTGATGCATTTATGCACACAACATAAAGTTTACTTTTTTCTGAAATATCGGTTTTATTTCGCCTCATAGTTTTCAGCCACAAATTTCGCCTTTTCTGTTGTTTTTCGCCATTAGGTAATGATATAAATAGTTTTTTTGGATTTCTAGTTGAACTAATTGTGCACATCGGTACTGAACAATATTTTCGATAATGTTTCGAAGTACTGGGGCCTGGATATTCCATATTTTAATATAAAATTTAATTCGGTAAACATGTATAAATTGTTTTTATAGAATTAAACTTTATTTTAATTAAAATCACTCTCCTTTACATAACCTATAAAAGTTACACAAACAAATAATTCACAACAGACTATGTTCGCTGCATAAACAACCGTTCGCTGGATTGGCTAGTAGTCTCATGCGTCAGTTAGAAAGGATTATGACGTCACACGTCGTTTTCGCGCGCTACATTCATTTTTGATTTTTTAAAGCCTTCAAATTAAAAAAAAAAAATTAAAAACTGTTTTTTATGTTTATATACAACAAGAGGAATATAATAAAAAAATAAAAAAAAATCATGCCTATCCCCTATTGACTATTGAGACTTTACTTTTAAATTTAAACTTTTTTTAAGCTTTATAAACCAAGGAAGCCCAAGAAATATTTCGCATAGGGGCCCATGAGTTCTAGTTACGCCACTGGACTTACCAAATGTTGTAAAATAATTGTTAATACTGTAAATATGCACCAGTAATTTAAAATTCATGAGTATTATCCATGAAGTAAAAAGCACGTGTTTGATAAGATTACTGTTTTAAATGACCATTCATAATTTCTGCTCTGATATAATAAATAATAATAATAAAGTGTATTAATTAACAGTAATGATACAATAATTAGATAATTTAAATGCAATTTAGTATTTTGTTGTATATGTTTCAATCAGATTGGGAAATTGACCATTTCATGGAATGAACAAATTTTTATCCCGGTATAAAACCTATTGTCTTTTTGGTACAGTTCACATTGTAATCTAATTATTTGGAACATGGTTTACGAAACTTCATATTGCACTTCATTACCTGCCAAGACATTTAACTACTTTATTTAAGATTAAAAAAAATAGTTTTAAAAAAATTAAATGAGAGTTCTTAGTACACAACTTATAAAACTTATATAACTTATATAAATACCTCCAAACCCTGAAATGACTGACTATTCACACGTCACATCAATTTTTAGGGTTTTGTAGGTATGATCACCAAAATACCCTTATAACATCATTCATGTGTCTATCTGTCTGTCTGTATTGCAGAAAACGGAAACGGCTTAACATAGGAAGTTGAAATAAAGGCAATCAACAAACAAGTTTTTATTTTTGAAAATGCTTTTTTTTATGGGATTTTCGCCAAAAATATGTCAAAAAACTTTCGCCACCACCCTACCTCCCAAAGGAGTTGATCTAAAAATCTGAAAAATATCTCCATAATGAGCATCGATGGGAACTGGAATATTTCAACAGGAATTTTTGATCAGATTAGTTTTTCGAAAAATATCGATTTTTTTGTGTCCACACAATAATTTTTTAAAAATTTATTGTGTAGTATCAAAAGAAAGCTCTTAAGATGTAGATTAACGAATGATAGGTAGTTTTATAAAATTCGTTTCTTTTAACACGATTTTAATCAAAAATGTGCTAAAAGAGTTTTTGTCCCGCACTCTTTTGCCCAAAAAGGTAAACTAAAAATCTGAAAAAATTATAGTATTGATTAAACATTGATCTGAGCCGGAAACTTACGAGAGAAATTTTTGATAAGATTGCGTTTTTGAAAAATATTGCAGTTTTTGTGTTTTTGACAAAATGAATAATTTTTTTAATTCATGGCTAAATTATGGCTAATAATGTTATGGATTTTTTGTATTTATGGCTAAGTGTGTGTCTTTTTTTACGGGCTTCATCCCCCCCCCCATTCGAAAAACACGTAGTTTCAGTGTTTTTTAGGAATACACTTTTTAATTCTAGAGCTCATAGTATTTAGGAAGTGATGACCTTTTTTTTACGTCCTCACTTGTATTTTGGAAGTAAGGACCTTTTTTTTAGGTCATCACTTATATTTTGAAAGTGAGGACCTTTTTAAGGCAACACTTGCATTTTAAAAATAAAGTGTTTTGAGCCAGCACTTATTGCCGAGTTATTTCTCAATCTGTATCCTTATAAAACAATTCTGTCGTCTGAGCCTTTTCCCCCAGAAACGGGTGCGCGCCTGCTTACGAAACCCCGGATTTTGAGAATTTATACTTAAATTAATACTTAAACTCACACCTAATTTTTTGTATTTTCATACCATTGATTGCATCATTCAATAACCATCCATAAAATTATTCTTGAGAAATTATGTTGCAACATGTTATGGTTGTGGACCGTTTATTTAACATCTATTTTTAAATTATCTGTTTACTTTTATATTTTTATAAAATAATCTACAAAATGGTGCTTTATTATTTTCTGTATAATATAATGTTTCAACAATTTTGATGATCATTAAAAATGATGTAAAAATTATTTTCAAGACTTTTTCTTGATGTGTGATAAAAAGATCTATGAAAAACCCATGACCTATACACTGAAGAAGAGAAAGGTATGGGATATACCTCTCAAAAACTCTTGTTATTAGCAAAAAACAAGATATGTTATTAACGTGAACACCATAACAGGAAATTTGTTTAGTTCAAAGTTTAATTCAGAAGCTTTTTCAGAAGTTTAATTCAAAGTTTTGGTATTCGCCATGATGCAAAAAATTATTTTCAGAATATGAAGTAATTTTTTTAAATAATCGCTGCAAGCAAATATCAAATCATAATTTTAAAGTTATCGCTTAAAAAATGAAATATCGTAGGACTTCAAGTTCCACGATATTTCATAGAGGATTTAATCATATATATTGTCTCACGCAATATATTTTATCTATGACCATAAATATATGCATTACGTGTCTAAATTTAAATATATAAATCTGCTCCTGTTGTACGCCGTGTATAATGGCACGTTTTTAGGGTTTTGTAGGTATGACCAAAAAACCCTTGCAACGTCATTTTGTCGTCTGTCAGTCTGCCTGCCTGCCTGCCTGCCTGCCTGCCTGCCTGCCTACCTCCCTGCCTGCCTGCCTACCTGCCTGTCTGCCTGTCTGTCTGTATGTCTGTCTGTCTGTCCGTCTGTCTGTCTGTCTGTCTGTTCGGTAAAAATTGTAGCCAAAGGGCTAAACCTAGAAAGTTGAAATTTGGCAAGCTTATACAACTCTTTGACCCGCACATAGTAAAAATACTAAAACATCTAAAAAACATATGCCCCTAAAAATTTAAACAAATATAAGCTGTTCACTTTTGTAAGAACACACTAGATCTGGTTATTTTGGTTACTTTTATGGTGTGTTACTGACTTTAAATGTCAATTAAAAATATTCCTTACGCTGTAAAACCGACTTTAGGTTGATAAGGTTATGATCATTATAATTAAGATATAATTTTTCATTATGACATATGTCAGATGGATCGACATTTTAAAAAAGTGACATTTTTTAATACCAACATGTCATACAGCTTCAAAGGTGCAAACTATTGAAAACAAAATTCCCTCTTAGTTTGTTCTTACAAAAGTGAACTGCTTATATCTGCTCATCGAAATTTTTTTTTTTTTTTTAATTCTTACTGGGTATCAAACGAAAGCCCTTAGTACGTTTATTAACGATTAACAATTTTTTTTTTTTTCATAATAAATTATTTAGACGCGATTTTAGCCAAAATTGTGCAAAAAAAAAATTGTCGCACACTCTGTAGCCCAGATCACAAATCTGAAAAAATTCCAAGTAATGTACATTTGGGTAAACCGGAATAGTATAACAGGAATTTTTGACCAGATTATGCTTTCGGAAAATAACGCGTTTTTTCTGTTTTTTGCTTTACCACGTAAAATATTTAATAACTTATCTAAGACAGCGAACCAGCATGCTTTGATAGTGCAATGGCTAGCATGCTCGAGTTCTAATTTTCAAACTAAAGCTCGCACCGCTCTCAAAGCAATTTTATTTTTTCTGTTGCATTTTTATTTTGTTTAAATTATTTTTTCAAAATTCTAGTTATATTTGGGCAAATGTTGCATTTAATTTTTAAAAGCGTAAATTTAATAACCAGTGGAAATTGTAGAAAATGAATACACGAAATCAGAGGGGCGGGGTTATGACTTAAAACAACCAATGGAAGCAATAGGCGCAATTTTCAAAATCTTAATGAACCATGCTACAAATATACGAACTACGAATATATAAAAAAAAAAATACTGCACATATTTAAATACCTAAATAATGGTATTAGGGATTCGAATTAAAATTAACATAAACCAGTGGCGAAGGGAGACCTCCGCTAGATATGCCCTCCCTTAAAAAAAAATAATAAAAAAAAATACATATTTTTTTTTTTTTTATTTAAAAAAATATTTAGGTAAATCTTCAAAAATACATTAAATTATGCCCTATACAATTTTTTGTCCAAGGCTTGGTTTACTAGTTACGAATTTTTAAAAATTTTAAAGTTTAATAACTTCCGTTTCCGGTTTCGGATTTTAATAAAAAACAATAGGGTTCTTCCCGATTATTAGGAGAATTTTTTAGTACCAGAACGAACTCTTTCAGTTAAACCGTTTTTCAGTTATCGTGTATACACACAGGCACACACACAGACACACACACATACGGACGGCACTTCGAAAATAGGTTTTTGGATTCCCTGGACCATGAAACGTGGTCATCCGTTAAAATCTCGACATCGAAAATTTTCGCGATTACAATACTTGCCTCTTATATATTAAGGTCGGACAAGTAAAAATATTTTAACATAAAATTTGATTTGGCATCCCAAATAATCATCATTCAGTTATTAAATACCTGCGAAACTCTGAAATGTGTGATAATTCACACTTCACATCAATTTTTTTTAAAGTTAGTTGATTAGTTAGCACTCAGCAACGATGACAATTTGCGCCTCACACAACTAATCTTTATTACTAGAATATTATTTATAATTTAGAATAATAAAGCAATACATGATAGAATTTTAAAGATTGCTGAAAGTTACAATCAACTGATGGTTCTGTTGCCATCTTGATGACGTAGGTACTGAAGTTTTACAATTGATGCTCAGAATTTCTGTTTTTAAACTAAATTTACTATTGTTTTAATGATAAAACTACTCAGCTGTAAATAAAATATTGTATTTGATTCGCATATAATGAGTATATTACACTCGGATTATTACAACCCTCGACTGCGGCTTGGGTTGTAAACTTCATCGTTAGGCAATATAGCTTCCATTATACGCTCGTTATATAAAATACTATTATTAGTATTAACAAATTCAAATCTCACTCTCAATTGTTTTTAATAAAAGCAAATCATCAATTTGACAGCAGGGATGGATAACGTACCGTAACGATACCCGATAACGTTATAATAACGATGCAACTACAATTTCTAATACAATAACGTAACGATATTTTTATAACGTTATAATAACCTATAACGATTCATAAAAAGGTGTTTGTAACGTTATTTTAATAATGTTATATAACGTTACAAAAATATTTTTTAAATGTTTCATTTGTATTGAATCAATGTATTGCGATTTCAAGTATGTGTCCATTTTTGTAGGCACTTTTATATTACCTAAAAACAGTTTCCAACCACACGACCAGTAGGTTTTGTGTTTGTTAACCTATAAATCTTTGTAATTTTGTTTTCGTTATCCTTAAAGATTTTAGGTTTATTTCTTTAAGACCGTAAATTTAGACCTTATTAATTCGACTGTTCATTGTAAGTTCGACTGTTTTTTTTATTATTTATAGCTTGTTGATTATTTATATTTTATGTGATATAAGTTTTATTTTGAGAACAAGATATATTTGGTTTATATTTCGTATATGAAAATTAAATTAGAATATTTAAACGTAATTTGGTACTATTTTTTTAAATTGACACTTTACAGATCCCAAATATAGGTAATTTCAGAATTACAAATAAAAATTATTTTTATAACGTTATATAACATTATTTACGTAACGTTATATAACATAAAAATTCATTTTTTTAACGTTATTTATAACGTTATGTAACGAAAACAAAAAATAAATAACGTTATACAGTAATGTAACGATTTGAAACGTTATTTCATCCCTGTTTGACAGTAAACTATAAAACTGGTCACCATGGTGGAACGGCCAGTATAGGTGGCGTACTGACTGCTATATCAAGGGGGCTCGGTTTCGATCTTAGAAAGCTTCTATAAATAAATAACATGGTTTGTGGGTGACCACCCCACCATGTTTTTGTCAGAGATCTCAAGATGTTTAGAATCTTCTGGCATTTCTTATGGACATGATTGATTTGAAATTTCCATGTTAGTTTTGAAATCATATGAATTCTTATGTAGCAGTAAAAGTAGACGATGGCAATGAGGTGATTATTCAGAATAATTTGCGGAAAGGTATTCGGCAAATGACATTTGCAGAAAATTACTACTTTACATTTGTTAAGAGAAAATGAGAAGTTATGATCGTTTAGCCATTCACTTAGAAGCTGAAGCGTCAAAATTATGTAGTGAATTATGGAGTGAAGAATAGCATATGATAATAAATAACAAAATCGTCAGCATATTGCAAGAAACGGACATATGGCTCAAGTAAAGCGTGAATAGAGTTAGTGTATATGCTAAAAAGAATCGGGCTAAGAATGGAACCTTGTGGAAAGTCATTGAAGGATGTTTTCGGGCCGTGTAGATTGTTTTGATGCTTGACATGTAAGTGTTGTGACTGTATTTAAAGACTTGACTTGTTCTTTAGCAACCAGCCATAAGCCTAATATATGCGTATTTGAATGTATGCGTTACTTATTGGAATATTTTTAATTTGCAGGATCGGTTGGCGAACTGCCGACAGCAAATCGAGAGGAGAACAAGTTTAGCAACCCCTGACGAAGTGCGAGAAAATGGTAAAATGCCAGTGAGTAGCACTACGTCCCTTCCACCATCAACACGTCGACATATTGTGGATAATAGTACTGCAACACCTCCTCCTCCACCCCCTGTAAGTATACTTTTATCTTTTCTGCTGTTCTTAAATACATTTCAAATATATTCTATGCTGCTTTATTTTGATGCATGTATTGTTATACTTTCTATATTTCATGAAGTCTATTTGTACAGATGCAAGTCAAGTTATAACGGGTGATCTCTATTGATTGTCTTGTCCGCTCCATCGCAATATTTTTTCGGCTGCTTATCAATTAAAGTGAAGTAGAGTCTACTTCACGTCTACTTAGTAGACTAAACCAATAGATGTGCGTGATACATACATATGTAGATTTTGACATTTTATTGAAAAGATTATTTTATATACACACCTGATAACGAACTCGGGATAATAATTGTTGATAAATAGAGATGCAGAAAACTAAATATTGATATTTAGTTTTCGACATCGATTTCGATATCGAATTTTTGTATCGTTAATAATTTATAATTTTTTGCGAGTTATTAAAAATGAATACTATTGAAAAAATCAGCTGTGGCCACTACAGGACCGACCGCCATCATAAAGTACTTATATAAATTACATTCTAGCAGCAGAGTAGAAATAACTTAACCTAATATTTTATAACAGAGATATTATTTATCATGACCATGGAAACGTTACATATAATGGAAAAATATGAAAAATTAAGACTTGGAAAAAGTTTCGAAAAATTTTACAGAAATTATTCGAAATTTTTCGTTTTATCAAAAAACGTCTCAAATAAAAGTTATTAGTTATTGCTTTTATAGCAACTTTATTTAATAATTTTTTTCGATATATTCGCAAAAATCTTAAAATCGACACGAGCAAACACTATTTTTAGTCAACCGATTTTTACCAAAAGTTGATCAACTCGTGCCATTGATGGCAGAAGCTTAAATATGAAGTTTCATAAAAATCCTTTCAGCCGAATTTGCTCTGCACGTGTACACAGACAGACGGAAAACCGGACAGACGGACAGACAGACGGATGGACAGACAGACAGACGGACGGACAGACAGATCGACAGACATCATGCTAAAAATAGTCAAAACGTTATGTAGGGACCTCAATTCGTGGAGATCCATCGAAATCTCGAAACGTCAAAATTGGTATGATCACAATACCTCCCTTATATATGTTGGCGGTCGGTAAAAATTTATTTTAACGTGTATTTTTTGTCAAAATTATATAAAAAACTTTTGTACCCTAGCCTAACCCAGTGGATCGATCTAAAAATATGAAAAAATTCTTAGTAATATACATAAATTAGTATGAACAATGCAACAAGAATTTTTTATTTGATTTGATGGGTTATAATTTTTTTTATAGTGTTGATAAAATTATTTATTTTTTTACAATTTATTGACACATATGAAATTAATGCTATTGCACCATTAAATCAAATTTAAAAAAATATTTTAACTAGCCAAAAAAAAAACTCTCTCCCCCCACCCTATAACTCAGAGGGGGCTTGTTTTTAGATCAATAATTGTAATTAATATTGATGTCTGTAGGAATAGTACGCTGCGAATTATGCAAATTATTTTTCAGAAAGTCGAAAACGAATTTTATTTATTATTAAACAAACATATTATTTTTTATTATTTAATTATATATAATTATTTTTTAAATAATTAAAATTATTGGTAGCAAATGGTAACACTTGAAGCACATATTAGACACAAAATCTTTTTATTTAGGCACGATATTTGCCAAATTGTATCAATAAACTCTTATCCCTCCTCCCTATTTAAAAAATCAAAATAATGCAAATTAATGTGGACAGAAAAAGTACGTTCGGAATTTTTTATTGGATTATTTTTTAAAAAGATGAGATTAAAGAACAAAGAAAATGCCTGGACAAAATAAGATTTACTAACGGGAAATTTTAAGAAACCACAGAAAAAAAAAAATGCACGACAGATTATTCCAGTAACGACAAAGTATTGAAATCACGAAAAAATATGTAATTGAACGACAAAATATGCAGGTGAACGAAATAACAAAACCTGGTGCTCCGTCTGTGAATCCCTGTAAAGATTAATAGCATATGAAAAGTAAGTTTATGTTGTCTGTCATTTAAAGAATTTTCAATTCAAGAAATATATTTGAACATTTTTATCAAATGTGAAATGCTAAATGACGAGATTGTTTGCTGTTGTTATGTATAAGGTTAAGAAAGCTTAATTGTCTAGATTAAAAAAATAAATAAATATATTTCCTTATAATGTTTGTTTTCTGCAAGAAATGTTTTTTAGTACATTTGTTCTACTTTTCGAATTATATTTAATGCTAATTGCAGCATCCCTCGTAAAAATGTAGCAAAATACGTGAAAAGCTGTCGTGCAAAGAACCTAATTTGTTTAACTTATGTGCAAATCTGTGCAAATTTAAATTTATAACTCCTGTAAATTTTGAGATTGAAAAATGTGTAAACTTCTGCCGTGCATATGTCGACCTTAATTTGTTATGAACTAATTTGACGCTATTATGACGTATTTTGTCATGATGTTATATTTTTGCATTTTTTTAATTTTTATACGGTACCTATTAAATTACTTAGATTAAAGCAGTGGTTCCCAAATTTTTTCGGTTCCGGGTGCCCTTAATGTATTAAAATTTTCCCGCGGCGCCCCAATTCAATACATAAAAAAAGGTCTTCACTTCTAAACTACAAAGTGATGACCAAAAAAAGGGTTCTTACTTCTAAACTATTAAGTAATGAAAAGAAAAAAAAGATCTTGTGTCTTCGCGGCGCCCCTGTAGCCTAGCCACAGCGCCCCAGGGCATGGGAAACGCTGGATTAAAGAATAAAAACTGCCGGATTAACATATAGGCCAAGTACACCTGAGCCTAGGACTCCGAAGGAGCCTGATTTTTCTTTTTGTTGCTCAACAGTTTAACGATAACCGTACCATTTTTTTTACATTTGTTTTTCATAGATATGACAGTAAATAAAATTTCTTCAAATACACTACACATATTATTTCACATACTATTATAGAAATGTTTTCTCTATTCAACGGTGTAAAGCTTTTATATCCTGACATAACCAAATTTTTGAGAAAATCGCATTTTGTGGCCTTCAGAATGACGACTTATTTGTTGGTAAAGAATGGACACAAATGCATGCAATTGTTTCTACTTGTCTGATTACTGTTATGAGTCACTAATCACTTATTATATTTAAGACCACAAGAAGTCGCTTTTCTCAAAAATGTTGTTATGTAAGGATATAAAAGTTTTATATCATTGAAAAGAAAAAAAGCTCTATAATATTGTATTAAATAATATGTGTAGTGTAATTTGATAAATAGTTATTAACAGTCGTCCCTCTTGCAAAACAAATGAAAAAAAAAAAAATGTTTGATACCATTATAGTCAGACCCCCATTACCCCGAATAAGTTTTATTTGAACAATATTTTTATAACTTTTTTTATTAAGGAAAGATTAAGGTGCACATAAGTGTTACCTGACCCTGTACATTGTCTTCCATTTAGCCCATTCGCTTAATAAAATACCTACAAAACCCTGAAAATTCACATTTCACATAAATTTTTACCGACCGCCAACATATATAAGCGAGGAGTTTAGATTTTTAGCCTGATGTCTGTCGGTCTGTCTGTCCGTCTGTCCGTCCGTCCGTCTGTCCGTCCGTCCGTCTGTGTACACGTGCAGAGCAAATTCGGCTGAAAGGATTTTTATGAAACTTCATATTTAAGCTTCTGCGATTTTTAAGATTTTTGCGAATATTTCACAACAGAAAAATATTTCGAAAAAATGTATTCAACAAAAGTTGCTATAAAAGTAATGGCTAACTAACAACTTTTAATTGAGACATTTTTTGATAAAACGAAAAAGTCTCAATTTTTTCATACTTATATGTAACGATAAATAATATGTCATGATAAATAATATCTCTGTTAGAAAATATTAGGCCAAGTTATTTCTACTCTGCTGCTAGAATGTATTTTATACAAGTACTTTATGATGGCGGTCGGTCCTGTGGTGGCCACAGCTTTAAATTTGTTGTAAAAAAATTCCATACTAATTCAAGGAACACGTTTTTTTGCCTTTCCGTTATTTTTTAAATCTTATACAACAAAATAGAAGTATGTAATATAACTGTGTACTTTCTTCTAAAAAAGGACAGAATACATGTATCAATATATCTATAATTTCACGCACTGTTTGCTGTTTGGTTTGCGTGCACTGACCACAACTTTCCGCTTCTTTGCAGATGCCACCGCTAGAAACAAGCACGAGCATTTCTTCCCCTACTTCAACACCTCCCATCAAAACAACTCCTAAACCATCCACTAAACCAAAAGCACCTCCAGTACCACAGAAAGTGTACAACAACGTACCACCTCCTTGCCCCGCTCCAGACTACGATACTCTTAGTCTAAACACTAACAATACACTTCCAAGACAGAAAGTGACAAAAACAACACAACTCAACGGACTTTATTCAAACGCATATACAAATTCACACCCATACAACGACGAAGTCGATATGGAATCGTTAGAATCTTTCAAAATAAATCATCCTGCTTCGATTAAACCGAAGCCACCAAATACGTACTTCAATAATAGACCTGCCAGTACACCATCTTCAGGAAATTCATCACAGAATTCAACTATCTCGAAAAAAAGTCGACCAGTATCCGTTACTATTGGAGAATATCCATCTGGAGCAAATAGGAGATTACCATCGAAGTTCGATTTTTTGAATGGTGGATCGTCGGAAGGTGACAGTTCTGAAACTGATAGTCAACCGATTACAAGTCGATTAGCTTCGGAATTAGCTCAGACTTTATCCAGATCGAATTTGAGAAAACGGACTGAATCTTTGGTAAGTTTTACTTTAGTTATTTTAATATCAAATAACCAAATAAGTTCGCACGGTTTTTAACATTAAAGTTAAAACACGTATATGTATATATTACATCTTACAAGGACTCAAATACACACGTTTCAAGTTGTATTCAACAAAATTCAGAGCATTGCATATTGATGTGACCAGAAATGGTGCACTTGCAATTTTTAATCCAATTATTGTTTAAAAATTTTGAAACTTTTTATATTATTCAAAAAGATTTTTTTTGTTTTTTAATTTAATATGGGACACTAAATGAAGTAACACGTATAGATTACGAAATAACATACATGATTTTTTTAAATTTTTTGGTTTATTTACACCGAAGAAATAATTAAGAAACCTTTATAACGACACTCATATGTCTGTCTGTCTATAAGTCTACACGGTAGAAATTGTGGTCAAAAGGCTAAAGCTATACATTTGAAATTGATTTATAAATACAATTCTTTATTTTGTATACAGGAAATGTATATAATTTTTGCCATACACCTTTTGCTGTTAAGTCATTAATAAGGGAGATATTTTGAAAGTTTAGTTTTAGGATGTTCCGCCATAACTTCCCAAATTTTCATCCAAGTGAAAAAATGCACAGAATAAATGAGATTTGTTTTCTTATTATGAACAATTTTTGCAAAAACACTAATGGCCAGTTTTACAATCGGCCGTTAAGGCTCTGGCTAGTGGTTACCGTGGAAACTTATGGTAGTTATTATATTGCAAATATGTTGTTAGCCATTTATTTGAGCTAACCAACAGGTAACCATGAATTGTAAAACCGGCCCTAAATGTTTGTATTAAAATTTCACTCAAAATTAACTAACATTGTTGTTTACATCAATTAACTGTCACGGAATTAAAACAAACAGAGTACAAAACTCAAAGCACACTCAAAATTCAAAACTCAAGTGGCTGAATATTGAAACTGTGGCGCTGTATGTATTCTATGCGATATTAGTGTCATCTAATAGCATATCGAGAAATTGTGAACGCTGTCCAAGGTCGTATATCCCTATGTCACTAGCGTGGACCAAAACTAATAAGTGAAATGTTTAAACAACTTGTTCATTTTTGTTTGCATCGCTTACTTTGTTAAAAAGCGCCAACTACAAATTATCTTTTGGCCATATTATATTAATAATTAATTCCTAAAAAAAAATATATGTATTTTTATGCACACTCTGTATTTGTAACATGATTATTAACTAATTTAAATTGTAGGAAAACATTTTCAACGAGTCTGGAAAACCACAAAAAGGAACAGTGACAATATCCGTGAACAACACGAATGGTACCAAAACATCACCAATGTATCTCAACAACAATCACAAAGTGCTAATGAAATCGCAATCTACAGATGTAACATTCAACAGAAACGTAGAGAACATATCAAACATGCTGGCCAACAGAGTAACAATAAAGATAGCAGATACAGATAGAAAGAATGAAGCACCAAATGGCATCTTGAAAAATGGAAATGGTAACCAGTGTTCTACTCAACATAAACCACTTTTACACCAGAAGAGCATTACATTCGGGGAGATGTAAGAAAAACACTATTATCGAAATTTGACTAACACAGTGCATGGACACTATTGATTTCTCCTCTCTTGTAATTTATTCTTATGGTGGTAGTGGGTTTGCTTTGTAAAATGCATTTTTTAGATTTAATAATATGTGAAGACTTTGTTTATTATGTTTATAAAATTTAGCTCAAAATGTTTTTTTTTATTATTATTATACGGGGTTTGTCAATGATTTTTCTCGAAATCTTGACGTGTGTCAATAAGTTGGGAAGAAATGTTGATGTAAAGTTTACGTAAATAATTGAACGATACTACTGAAAATTTCCAAAGCAAACCGGGAGTGCAGGAAATCAAGGACAACTTTGATCAGAGACGTTACGCGGCTATGGCGAAGATGGCCCTGCCATACGCGTAGAGATGGCAACGATTATAATCGATTATTTTGTTTCAGTTAATCGATTAATCATATAATATTTTTGGTTTCAATTAATTAATAATTAATTTTTTAGCTTAAGAAACAATTTTTACCTAGGCATTTTTGTTTCAGTGTTCAAAGTACCTTCAATTTGAAATTAAACAGTTTCGTTACTCTTGAACTATCTGTAGCTCGGAGCATAATAAAAATAAAAATTATTACAAATACTTCACTTTCAAATCGTACTTTCAATTTGTACCTAGGTACTTTCAAATACGACTTGAGAGTGAAATATTTGTTATTATTTCTTATTTTTTATTATACTTTTTGTATTATGCTCGGAGCTACAGATAACTTAAAAGTAAGGATGCGAAAGTGTTTAAATCAAAATGGAAGGTACATGGAAATCTTTTAAATAAAAATACCTACTTTTCTTTCGGGTCGTTATTTTTTTTCAAAGGCTCTATCCAAAGATACCCAACATGACATACGATTCCATTTAAAAAAACAAAGTTTTTCTTGATATCTTGTACTTCCAGTTTATTGTAAAATTTCAATACTACCATTCGATTCTTTGGGTAAACTTTTTTCATAAAGATTGTGTTAGGTTAGGTTAGGTTAGGATAGCCCTCCATCTTGATACTCCATGTATATATATATTTACTCCTTACTCCCTACTTAAATATTAATTCTTGTGAGTGAAGAAAATAGCAGAAAACATTTGCTACATCTAGGCACACTTATCTATATTATTTTTCTTCCTTTGGTATCGTTATTTTAAAAAAGATTTCTAAGTAATTATTCAGAGCCACAGTAAGAAAAACTTGCGCTAGAGGCTAAAATTATAATTTGCGCCCCCTACAAAAAAAAAAAATATATTAGATATTTATTCATCATAAAAAACTTGAAGAAAATACAAGCAAGGTTAACTATGACAAAAAAATTACAAATTTTCTATCAGTTATTTATTCATCATAAAAAAAAACTTTAAAAAATCACAAGCAAGGTTAACTATCACCAACAATGAAAATTAAAAAGAATAAAAAATGCAGGTATATACCTATCAAAAATTATAACTTCACTTTTCTACCTTTCATCTGAGCAAATTTGTTAACTAAATCTTCGTAATTTAAACCTTTTGCAATTGATATTTCTATCGAAATTAGCGCTAAATTTTTGAGCCGTTCCTCACTCATTGAAGATCGTAAATAATGCTTTACGAGCTTCAATTTACTGAACGACGTTTCAGAAGATGCTGAGGTTACGGGAATTGTTTTATATTTTTATTTTGATAAAAATTTCGGCGCCCCTTTCCTTAGTGCACCCGGGGCCATCGCCCCCTCCGTCCCCCTTATTGCGGCTCTGTAATTATTATTTAATAATCCCCCACTGGGACTCCCCAGACTCAGTGGCGGATTAAGCCTTCGCCGGGCCTTTTTTTTTATATACGGGCATTTTTGATTTACGGGCCCTCAACCTAGAGGCGTTCAAAGGTAGGGTGACCATTTTCTTACGAAGGAAATGCGGGACGGAGCAAAAAAAAAGGTCCTCACCTCCTAAATCCAAGTGAAGAGCAAAAAAAAAACGGTCCTCACCTCTCAAATCCAAGTAAAGAGCAAAAAAAAGGTCCTCACCTCGGTGCGTCGCGGACCCTTGAAAATTACGGACCCAAGACAAATGTCTTTTTTGTCTTTGCTAAAGTCCGCCACTGCCCAGACGGAAAATGTATTAACTCCATTTTTTCGTAAAATTTACAGTCTTATCCTTTTTAAAACGCAATTTTCTATTTAATTATATGTATATGTTTGTTAATAGTTTGTAATTTTACACAGTATAAACCATACTAATATTTAACAAAGTTCACTTATCTCGTATTCACTATTATTTCGTATCAAAATGATTAACATTGAAAAACTCTACAGAAATCCTACCAATGTCAAAAAATTTAACACTTCTTATTAAATTGGTTAATTAAAAACTATGTTGAATCAGAATAGCGGTAGCATAGTGGGTTGTTAGGGTATCTGTATACCTCTAATTAAAAAAATACTTGAAAATACACGGTAATAGTTTTGGATAACACGAATTTGCATTTTTTAATTTTTCTATATAATTAATGCTGACTCCCTAAGTATAATTTTAAGGCTGCCCAAATATTTATACAATCGAGAAATACATAGAATAAAAAAGATTTTCTTAATATAAACAATTTCGTGTAAGTTTATATACGTTTTTGCTGTTAAGTCACCCGAAACACCCCCTTAAAGTGAAAAATTTTAGATGTCATATGTCTGAATCTTAGTTATTATGGTTTTGTAGGTACGGCCACCAAAAAAACTCTCATGTGCCTATCTGTACAATAGATTGAATAAAAAGACTAAGTTTCCGGCTGTACAGTGGCGTAGGGCAATTTATTAAAATAATTGTTATCGGTACAAAAAGAAATAATACCAGTCTTGATATTTTTAAAAGAAGCTATAGATAAGAGATACAAACAATCAATTAAACACTATTATATATCTGTAATATATTATTATAAAATTAATACACACAATACAGAATAGATACACACAAGTAAATAAATATATACAGAACTTATAGTAGAAAATTATGACAGTATGTCATGTCCATACGTAACATTTAAAAAAAATATGTTGAGATTTATCAAAATCTCATTAATTCACTTACATAATATGAATGGAGTTTAGTCTTGCCATTTTGTGTTCTTAATTGTCCATATGCAGTATAGCTACCATTTTGACAAGGTTCAAATCTAGGATGATTAAGTAAAGGATGCGCTATTCGCATGCTAACAGCATTGACGATTGTGTGGAAAGGAGTGTGGAGAGAGAAGGCAATATATATCAGTGCTGTGTATCGCTGTAACTACGTAATACGCACGTGCCCAATTTGAATTTGTAGCGGGCGTATTTTTAAATGAAAATAATTATGGAATTTCCTAGAAATGATACTAAAATCTCGTAATTTCACAGCAAATTTTATAACATATTTAAGAAATGTGTATAACACGGTGTTAATTTTTCTGCGCATATTTTCATAACATATTTTATACGAAATATAACATCGTGTCAAATGGACCTAAAACTAAAGTAAATGTGTATTTAAAATTTTTACATATTTTTTTACATTACATAGAAATGTTCTCGTCTTGAACTGTAAGGTATGATTTTTATTTAACTATAATGGATGTAGCTCATGCACATTACGCATAACAGCGATACGCAGTACCGCGATATAAGTATATCTTTCTCACTCAGCACTCCTTTCCAAACATTTTACATCTGAATAGCACATCCTTTACTTAATCATCCTAGGTTCAAATGCCAAACTTCAGGTTAAAGGCGTAATTTTATATTAAATTATAAAATAACTAAAAACTATTTTAGCCCTGTCTTTTATTTATGATTTATAAATTATGAATATACTTTAAATGATCAAAATAAATGTCCATAAACACTATTTAATACGTAAACAACAAAATATTGGCAGCAATTGTGGTATTTGGAATGACTTTTTTTAATTACCGTCAGAAAAATTTGTATGTAAAAATTCATATAGAGACCAATTCTGTAACTCAGTTACTATGATCATAGTAACTAAATTTGTCACTATGAGCAAGGTCAGTTACTATCATGAATGAAAGTCATTATACTTTTATAATATTTTATCTTGTAGTAACGGTACTACACAGTAACTTTTTACAGAATTGATCTGATAGCCTCCTTCCCTTAGTCTTTTAATTCAATGGTACGATAGAAATTGTAGCCAAACAGCTAAACAGAAAACTTGCAATTGGCCATAGACATTGTTCGGTAGAAATTTTGGACAAACGGCTGCACACAGAAAGTTGAAATTTTGCATGCTTGTACAACTCTTTGACCCACATATAGGGAAACTATAGAGTTTAAAAAAATCACGAGATAAATATAAGCAAATATGTAGGTAATGAAAGAATAGATGTTTTATTTATTTATTTTTTTTTTGAGTGGGGTATCAAATGAAACCTCTTAATGCGTGGAGTGACAAGAAAATAATAATTTAAAAAAATCAATTTTATTTCTGAAAAAAATCTCAATAATGTAAATAGTTTATTAGATTTCGGGATGGTAGGTCAGGAACAAAGAAATACTCCGTATTGACGTAAAACTAGTTTCGATAAACTTATATTATTTTATTCAGTATAAGTTTATCGAAACTAGTTTTACGTCAATACGGAGTAATTCTTTGTTTCTGACCTACCATCCCGAAATCTAATAAACTATTCATACTTCTGAGGTCGACAACTTATACTTCAATAATGTAAATTGATGGGAACCGGAAGAATATAGATGAAGCAACTGAAATCAAATAAATTTTTCTCTATCCTCACACCAATTTACTTCAATTTAGCCATTTTTACATGAATCTCGGACAAACAAATAGACATACATTCCTTTTTGCGAATATCGTCTTATAATAAGCTGAAACGTGTAAAAACCAAACGTGAAGACGAAAAAAACTTATATGGGCTCTAATTTTATCTATACAGATGTATTAAATGAATAAATTCACATTTGTAATGATATTTATGTCGAATGACTGTTCATGACTGATATTGATTCTGTATGTTGCAGCACTACCGTAATTAATGATCAACCAATGCATGTCACATGAAACAACCAGACGTCATCGCCATGTGTTCTTGCCAGCAAACATAATCGAGGGAATTGTTCTGTCCGATTTACTATCTACTAACCGAATCATTTATTGTATGATACAATGCCGGTTTTACACGATAATATCAACATGCTATTCAATAAAACAAGATGGCGCCCATATGGTACTAATTCACTGAATATAATAAAGCAATATATTATCGTGTATGCAGGCCATAGTTTGAGAGTGCAGTATTTTATGTAGTACTTAAGTTGATTTTTAAGTTCTGTGTAATTACTATTTAATATTTTATATATGTATTACACATTCATGTATAAACACAATATATGTTTTACAAGATTGCCATGGTTTCTTTTTCTTTTGTGTTTTATGTCAAGTTTTCTAATGTCAAATATAAGATTGAATTTCAAAATCTGAGCATATTATGTAAGCGTGAAAATGTCATGCAATCGGATACAGAAGTTGTTGTTTGCAGAATATCGTGATTTTGAAGATATGATTCTTGTTGAAAGTCCTTTTGCACAAACTACTAGAGATGGAGAAGGTGTACGTCAAGTTCATTTAGGTATTTGATATTTGATTTTCAACTGTTTTCATTTTGCCTTTCTATGTTTACTTGGACTACTAAATTTTTTCTAACTTCTGCATTTCTTATTTTGTCTTTGCGATATATTTTGAAAATATAACTCTTCAGTTTGTTCTAGTGCGATCGAATTTTTTTTTAAGCTTAGTTATCTTTCAAGGCCGGAACCTTATGACTAAAATTAAAGAAATGTGTTGTATGAACTTGCTCGTAGCAATATGATAGTTTATCTTTTAAGGATAAAATTAAAATATACGAGTAAAACTAAATCTATCGCTAAGTGTTGAGTAAACCCACCATAAGTTAGCGGCATTTGACAGCCATCGGCTATCAGCTATGTAAGTAAGAGCAGAATGCAAGCACCATTTTTAGGGTTTTGTAGGTATAACCAGTGGCGGATCTAGCTTTTTGGGGGCCCAGGGCTTAAAAATGGCCAGGGGCCCTACACATGCTCTCCACTTATGTTGAATATTTTTATAAGTGAAGAGCAAAAAAAAGGTCCTCACCTACCAAATCCAAGTGAAGAGCAAAAAAAAAAAGAAAAACGGTATCTGTCCGAGAGCTTGGGGGCCCCTTATGGATCCGGGGCCCAGGGCTTAAGCCCTATTAGCCCGCATGTAGATCCGCCTCTGGGTATAACCACCAAAAAAACCATATAACGTTACACATGTGTCTGTCTGTGTATCTGTCTGTCTGCCTGTCTGTATGGTAAAAATTGAAGCCAGACGGCTGAACATAGAATGTTGAAATTTGTCATGGTTTTACAACTCTTTGACCCACATATAGAAAAAATATTGATGGCTGGTTTCATAAAGCAATACTAAATTTTAGCAATGCTGTTAAATGTTAATTTTGTTGTTAAGTACAGTTTTGCGTTCCATAAAGCAATGTTAAATTTAGCAAAGAATTAAACCCTGTGCTATTTAAGGCAGCAGTCTGACTGATCGAGTGCTGTCGATCGTTTGCTGTCGAGCAAATTTCAAACACACGTTAACTAAGGGCATGAGTCGCACTGAACCATCGTTTGCCGTCGAGTAGCATCAAGTTGTTTGTATTTCAAACCGGTTTGAATTTCACTCGACGCTCGAGGCAATAGTACATGCGCATTTAAGCATATTAGTTCATAACCATATATTATTTGACAGTTTGAACGTCAAACAAAAAAAAACAAAATTACAATATAGAGTAAAATGGACTCGCTAATTAGTAAAGTGTGGAGTACAATCGAGATTGATTTATTAATCAATCTAGTTAGAGAAAACGACGATCTCTATGATCAATCACGGACTTAAATTAATTTTCAATAACAATTTTGGGTGATTGCACTCAATAATTTGCTCAAAAAATGTAGGGTATCAAATGTAAGACTAAACTAGCGGTAAATTGGATTTTTTATTATTCATGTAGGATATTAAATGGAAGTTCTAAATATTTAGATTCCCAGATGATTTTCAAAATATTGTTCTAGAGTGAACATTACTGTTTTTCCAATTTAATATATTTATTTGTAAAGTAAAATACTCCCTCCGTTCCAAAATAAGTGTCTGATTTTAGTTTTTTTAATGAATTATTGAAATAATCAAATTAAATGTATGAGTAACTCGTATGATGATTTATTCATTCTATAATAGCTATAAAACATTGACTCATCATTTTCGAGTTGAGGTTTCAAATGGTGAAATTCTCATAACACTTCTCTATCTAAAAATATGTTTCGAACCCATAAGTTTTTCTTCTTTTTTTTAATTTTATTTCTCCATATTAAGTAGAGAATTTCAGCCTCGTCGCTATCTGACATACTAATATTGTATAAAAAACAACTTATTGTCCAAATATTACCTCAAAAACAAAATTAACTGTTTGATAGTTTTAGGTTGGAATATGCACTATTTGACAAGTGAGAAACAAATTTACTTGACACTGAATGATCGATAATACTCGACAGTACTTGATCAGTCAGACCAGCTTTTAAAATTTTAAATGACGCTACACGACTCGACGCTACGTTACACGACGGCGCTCGATCAGTCAGACTGCTGCCTAACATAGGTCTTAGGCTATGTTAAATATTTAACATTGCACTGTTACCATAGTTTTATTAATTTTTATATCAAATATTTAAATTTAAAATAAAGAAAAACGAAAAGGTAAGTTATAATAAAAAAATTTTACATAAAAAATTCATATATTGGAAGACGTATGTATAAATTTTATTAATATTTAATAATATGATAGATTATAACCTTTTTAAATTGTTTGTCTTTTCCAGCAAATTATTTGCCGAGTTATCAGTTGAATTTTTAACATTGCACCTGATTTCTCGTACGCGTATATCCTGTAATTACAAGTATTATTGTAATTACGTTATCCAGTATTACGAATATCCCTGTAATTGGTTATTAATTCCTTTACTCAATCCATACACTAACCCTGATTAGAACTACAACGCAGCACACATTTAATAAGAAATACCATAGAAGGGTCGTTCCAAGTCTTAAAAAGACGATTTCCTTGTTTATCTATGGAATTAAGAGTAAAAATTGACACAAGTCGTGCAGTAATAATTACATGTTGTGTTTTAGATAATATGACAATGTTATTTAAAGACGAAACTTCACTTATTGTAGAAGAAATTCAAATACTTGGAGACGCTCCTCATGGAGTTCCGCTTGGACCAAACAGAAATTTACTTAACAATACTACTACAAGAACTGCAAATATTAACACCGTTTTTACTAGGTTATAAGAGAAATATAGTTTTGTTTTCTTTTTTGTAATATCTATTTTTTACTACAAGCAATATATAAAGAAATAAAGAATATTTTAAATTATATTCCTTATAAAATCATATGTTACATCTTTTTCTTACATTAAAAAAATCAGCTGTGGCCACCACAGGACCGACCACCATCATAAAGTACTTGTATAAAATACATTCTAGCAGCAGAGTAGAAATAACTTTGCCTAATATTTTGTAACAGAGATATTATTTATCCATGGAAACGTTACATATAAGTATGAAAAAATTGAGACTCAAAATTTTTCGTTTTATCAAAAAACGTCTGAAATAAAAGTTATTAGTTATTGCATTTATAGCAACTTTTGTTCAATAAATTTTTTCGAAATTTTTCTGTTGCTAAATATTCGCAATTCTTAAAATCGACACGAGTAAACTCCCATTTCTAGTCAACCGATTTTTACCAAAAGTTGATCAACTCATGTTATTGATGTCAAAAGATTAAATATGCAGTTTCATAAAAATCCTTTTAGCCGAATTTGCTCTGCACGTGTACACAGATAGACGGGCGGACGGACAGACAGACAGACGGACGGGCGGACAGACAGACCGACAGACATAAAAATAGTCAAATCGTTATGTAGGGACCTCAATTCGTGGAGATCCATCGAAATCTCGAAATGTCAAAATCGGTATCACAATACCTCCCTTATATATGTTGACGGTCGGTAAAAATGTTACCAAATAATATAGAAATTGATTTTTTATTGATTAATAATACATGACAGTAAATAATTTGAAGGGTTACTAAGGTTATAATAAGCCTGTTTGACGTTTAAGACAACTCTGAAGTTGATATTCATACCAATCTATCTAAGAAAAACCCTAAACTGAACGCAGCACTGAAATTACTTAACACGATGTTAAAACCGTTGCTATTTCTATTATTACAGCGTGTTATTTTAGCACCGTGTTAGCTAACACAGGATTTAGCATTCCTTTATGAATCTGGGCATTTGAATTCAAAAAATCACATCCCGAGATAAATATAAAAAATATGTATTTAATAAAAAAACTAATATGTAAAATTTTGAGGGGCATATCAAATCAAACCCCTTAATGCGTGGATCAACATGAACATTTTTGAAAAATCATTTTTTTATTGGAGTTTCGCCAAAAATATGTCTTTTGTCCCCCAACCTCCAGAGGGATTGATCTAAAAATCAGAAGAAAAAACTCTACATTGAACATTGATGGAAACTGAAATAGTTCAACAGGCATTTTTGTGGTATCAAAAAAAAGCTCTTAACACGTAAATTAAGTAAAGGAAAGCAGTTATTTTAAAATTCGTTCCATTTAATACGATTTTAGCAAAAAATTTGCTAAAGCAGTTATTGTCTCGCACCCTTTTATCCAAAGGGGTTAAAATAAAAATATGAATAAATTCAAGGTAATGTACATTGATCTGAGCCGGGGACGTACAAGTTTTGATCAGATTGCGTTTTTAAAAAATATTGTAGTTGTGTTTTTGGTAAAATTAATTATTTTTTTAATTCATGGCTAAATAATGGCTAATATGTTATGAGTTTTCGTATGTATGGCTAAAATAGCGTGCGTCTAATTTAAAACTTAAAATATAATTTTAAAAAAATTAACAGCTGAGCAGGTGAGAACCGAATTCATATGTATAGACTCTACGCATATGAACACCACACTGTAGAGTGTAGTGTGCAGTGTTCAGTTATTCTATTATACTATTAAACGTAGTGATTCTACCTATTGTTTGAATTACTTTAGATTTTTGTTTTTAAGGTATCAAAGAGGAACAAATAATAAATAAGATAATGAATACTTGAAATCAAATAACACATTGTTAATAGCGAGAAATATATTTCTGAAATTGAAAAAAAAAAATGCCATTTATCTATATATTTCTTATTAATCTAATGAAGACTTGAATAAATGGAAGCTTTTAGTAATCAAATAACAAATAAAAGTGATTATCAAAAAACTGTTGGTTTTGATTTGATTATAGAACATATATTCCTAGACACCTAGTATTATGTTGGCTTCTTACATTTATGAAATACCTACAAAACCCTGAAGTGTGAGAAAATGCACACTTCAAATCGATTTTTACTAGGAATGACGTCGGTTACCCGGGTACCCGCTACCCGACCCGTTAAGGTTCTACCCGGTTCCGAGTTTGAATACCCGCTATCCGTTAACTAACGGGTAATTAACGGGAAGTGGGTAATTAACGGGTAGGTGGTAATTAACGGGTACCGGGTAATTAACGGGTAGCGGGTAATTAACGGGTAGCGGGTAATTAACGGATACCAGTTGAGCTGAAGACCTTTTTTTTGCTCATTACTTGGATTTTGGAAGTGAGGACCTTTTTTTCTTGCTCATTTTGGAGGTTGAAAAAAAATATACTGTATTTCCAAATTTTGTAGCGGGTAATTAACGGGTAGCGGGTAAATACGGGTAATTAACGGGTAACGGGTAATTAACGGGTAACGGGTAATTAACGGGTAGTAGGTAATTAACGGGTAGCAGGTAATACCCGGGTAATTGTGGCGGGTACCCGGTTCCAGAATTTTCTAATTCTCGTCATTCCTAATTTTTACCTACCGCCAACATATACATATAAGGGAGGTATTGTAATCATACCGATTTTGACATTTCAAGATTTCGATGGATCTCCACGAATTGAGGTCCCTACATAACGTTTTGACTATTTTTAGCATGATGTCCGTCTGTCTGTCTCTCTGTGTACACGTGCAGAGCAAATTCGGCTAAAAGGATTTTTATGAAACTTCATATTTAAGCTTTTGACATCAATGGCACGAGTTGATCAACTTTTGGTAAAAAAGGTTGACTAGAAATGGGAGTTTACTCGCGTCGATTTTAAGAATTTTGCGAATATTTAACAACACAAAAATATTTCGAAAAAATGTATTTAACAAAAGTTGCTATAAAAGCAATAACTAACAAATTTTATTTGAGACATTTTTTGATAAAAAGAAATATTTTTGAAACATTTTCTGTATCTATTTTTTCATACTTATATGTAACGTTTGCCTGGTCATGATAAATAATATCTCTGTTAGAAAATAATAGGCCAAGTTATTTCTACTCTGCTGCTAGAATGTATTTTATACAAGAACTTTGTGATGGCGGTCGGTTCGGTGGTGGCAACAGCTGATTTTTTAATTGATGCTGAGATGCTATACATTTTTAATTCTTTTACCAGCCTATCCACTATACTTCTTTCTACTTCTTTTGGACTATTGTGCAACGTCAAAAGTTGTCGAAGTTATATTAGATCTTCGGTAGATTCTACATGTTTATCATTTATTACAAACGCCTCTTGTATGTCGCTTCATCCTCACATTCACATTCTTACCTATATCATAGGGACCAGAGAACATATATTTTTGTTTTGCAGCGTTCTCTGCAAATAACTCAACGTCATTTGCAAAATTTTATGTTGCTCAGTATTCTTCCTTTTATTATATCTTTATATCCCTGCTTTTTTTGCTTTAGGTCCATACTGTTTTTGGCCAGTATGCAAGAAAATGAGAAAATTTATTATTATTATTAGGTGTTAATATTTTGTAGGATTAACACCTACAAAATTGGTGTTGGCTATAGATGTGCTACCACCAGCAGAATTATCTAGCGTCTACTGTCTGCCAGGAACAGACCCTTTAATAGATACCCTAGAATTAATAGCGATTTACCCAGTAGAGTGTGTCAATTTGAGCGTATTTCGACGAAGAAAACGACAGTCTATAAAAGCTCATTTTTGCAACAATAGAATTTCTTATTTTGAACTTGGAGGATTTGAGAAAAGGAATGTAAGTAATTGTAAGATAGCCAAACTGAAATTCCTAGTCTTACCATAAATACAGCCACAAAGTTTTCAATAAAATTACATAGCTCATGCTGTTACATAGCTCATCAGGTTCTGCGACCACTCGTCAGTAGAATTACGAAGAGTTTCTATAAGAAATCCCTTCGCTGCCGTCATTAGGGAGTGCTCTAGACTAGTGACATTAGGGTGTCTCTTCTTGCAGGCCATGTTCTGACGCACGGATAGGGTGACCAACTGTTCCGGTTTTCCCGGGACAGTCCCGTTTGAGTACTGAAAGTACCACGTCCCGAGAAGCAGGTACCCGAGACGCGAAAAGTCCCGGTTTCAGCAATAATACAATGTTTTGGAATCTTTTCAGAAAAATTAAATAATATTATTAAAAAACTAAATATTTTTCATCCTCAATCCCTCATATAACTACATAGGTAGTAGATAAACTTTTTAGACATGTTCCTACAAGATGGTTATCATTATTACCAGGAATATATAAAATGTTAAAATGTTGGCCAGGTGTAAAAACTTTTTTTCAAAGAATGGGACAAGACGAATGTCCTACTCTTATTAGGAAATACATTATGGATGAAAATAGAGATGAAGAATACAGTAGAACCGAAATTTACGTTATTCCTTCAAAATTATTTGCCAGTTTTTGAAGAGGCAATAAGGAGTTTAGAACAGAACAATCTTACTGCGCCTAGTTTTGTATAGGTTACTTCAAAAACTTGAAGGACAAAAAGGACTCCTTTTTTGAAGAACAAACTGCTACAGAACTCAACAAAATACTGACAGCAGAATCTAGAAAAAATGCACAAGATTTTATTATTCTTTTTACCAAAACTCTTAACTATTTAGAATAAATATTAATTTTTTCAAATCAAATTACTTACATGCAAGAAGGCCATTTTTTTTAAAAACAACAAATTTAACACATGTTCATATAAAATCTGCCGCAAAGAGTTTGAAAATTACAGACGCTTTAGAAATGGACAGCCTCTATGATGAATTCATTGATGCAAAGGACTTTATCGAAAAACAGCTGTCTTATAAAAATAAGCCTGTAAAAAAAATGTGGACTGATATTTTTTAAGTTAATTCCTACAGTTATAAGAACCTTTTGCTACCATCTTGCAAAATTCTCAGTATCCCATGCTGAAACGCATTTGTTGAGAGGATCTTCAGTTTGATGTCTTCTCATTGGATTGACACCAGAAACCGTTGCAATACTGATTTAGTAAAGGCCGAACTGCAAGTAAAAGTTAATTTTACAATGGATTGCATTGAGTTTTACAATTTTATAAAAGAAAAAAATGATTTATTAAAAGCGGTATGCACGAGTAGTTCGGAAAAATATTACTGGAAAAGGCAATGAAACGTATTTTATTCATTTACTTGTAATATCATTAATATGTAAAAAAAAAAATTTTTTAAATAAACTAAATTTATCTCATTTTTTTCCCCTTGTTGGTTCTTAAAAAAGTTGGTCATCTTACGCACGACCAGAAAATATAATCCATGGGGTTTAAATCAGAGCTGCTAAACGGCCAACCAGCAGGAGAAATAAAAGCCGGTACATTGTTACAAGCAACTGCTACAAAGTCTTCGCCTTATGAACTAGCACTGAATCTTGTTAGAAGCTCCAGTGGTGACCAGTAGAAAGGGTGTTCAGTTCTTTAACTATCGACTTCAACAAGGTGTCGTAATACCCTTTTCACACTAGAATTTTAAGATCGGATGTTAAAGTGAATGTATCTTTAAACGCTAATGTGAAACCGTATGGCCTCGTCTAAATACAAGCGATGTTTAAGACAGAGATCTGCTTCTTAAACATCGTCCGCATTGCCAACTTAATTTCTATTATAAAAAAAATACTCCTTGAATTTGTGCTGTCAACATTTTATATTATCACTAGCAGTGTACCCGCTGCTTCGCTACCGAAATAAAGTAGTCGTAGCCCGCTTAGATCTGGCCCATTTCGAAATCGGTTCAAGACTGGTTGCTACGAATCGTTTTACATTCAAATATATTTATTTGTTTTAATCTACAATTGTATTAATATGTGCTTCTTATACAAATAATTTAAGTACGAATTTCTTTGTAAACATTGGTAGTACAGACATTTAGTATCAACACGTATAAGTATCCCGATGTGCTAACCCAGGAAAATGCCCATGTGAGAATCATTGCCAAAGGCAGCGCCGGTCACGTAAAGCATTTTATCTTGCACCTTACGAAATTATTTATTATAATTTTTATGATATTTATTATAATTACTTCGTGATTATTCCTGATTTATAAATCGTACCTATATAGATCAGAGCACTTTTTTTCGTTAGTAAATATTCTTGCCACCGAAGTAAGTTTTCTTCGTATTGCTTTAGGGGGTTACAATAATGTTCAATAGCGAATTTAACGTTACAATTGTCGTCTAAAATGAAAATAAAGAAAATTGTGATATATATCCTCGGGAACATTTTTGTTGCAATATTAAACCCAAAATTCGTTAATATAGGTATATTTTGAATATGTGTATCTTTTATAGTCTAAATATTTCTTAATTGATCGGAAACCTGGTGTCTTACCGCGATGATATATAGCTTAAAATCTTTCCAGACAAATTTGGAATACGCTGTTGCAAATAGCACTAAAATCGGTTTATCCGTTTTTGAGTTTTAATACATATACCGATTTTAAACAGACGCCTATGTGCCAAAAAGAAATGAAACAGGTGACTTGAAGGGTTTTATGAATATCCTTGAATCTAGATTTGCCTTGTATGGGTTGATCAGAGCAAAATACTGAACCTCGTTTTTGTACATGTGTATGGGTAATCTTTGTAACCAAAAACCAAGTCGATATCTCATTATAGGTCTGAGATATTGAGGAATCCGTGAAAGAAACATTTCACCACATTAGGGGTCGAATTTAAAAAAAATCTTTCTTAATAGGTGCTCACATCATGGTAGGAACATTCCTTCCTCCATGAATTTCATGTTTCTATGTCTAGGGGGCGTTCTATTGAATAAAAAATACCAATTTACCCTTTTAGGCGTGAAAATTTAAAAGAAAACTGTCAAAAAGTTTCTAAGATTTTAAAAAGACATCTATATGCCAAAACACAATGTTATAACTCAACATACATAGAAATACGAAGGGTTCTATAATTCACTCCGAAAACATAATAAATTTATCCCTTTAAGGGTTGATTAGAACAAAATCCTGAATTTAGTTCTTAACATTTGTATGTGTAACCTTTGTAAGCAAAATCTAAGTCAATATCTCATTGGGCCTAAGAGATATTGAGGAATCCCTGAAATCACTTAACAGCCCCTTAGGGGTCGTATTTCGAAAATTCTCTTCTTAGTGATCGCTTACGTCAGTCAGGTCATGTATTTATATACATATATAAGAAAATTTTATAAATGATATACCTATATACAGAAGAAGATTAAACAGAAAAGATTTGTTTATTTATTTATTTATATTATTGATATTGTAACAACTTCTGTTATACACATGTTTAATGTTAAGTCAATATTAAGAGATATTTCAAGTTTATAAGTAGCGCTCCTTCTGTCCCCCTAAATATTCAGAAGCTACACTAAACAGAAAATAATCGTTCTTCAATCAAAGTCTTTATAAATTATCTTTATAAATTGTTGATGTAAAGTAAATAATAAGCGAGATATTTCCAGTATTTTAGTTTTAGCACCTCCCCCATCTCCCTTCCCCTGCTTCTTAACCAATTGAAAAATTTATAGGATAACATGTATTTGTATTTTTATTTTAAACAGCTTTTCTCATGTGCGTTTTTGCTGTTAAGTCAATAGTAAATGAGATATTTCAAAAGTTTAGTTTTAGGTTGTCCCTTCGTTACTCCCGTAAATCAATCCAATAAAAAAAAAAAAATCATTAAAAAAAAATATTTGTTTTCTTATTACAGTGAAACCTCTATCTATCGTTCCTCGAATAATAATTTTTCCGTATATATCGTTATTTCTTGCGGTTCCGAATTAATTTCATACAAAACACGCAAAAATAG
Organism: Liopterus haemorrhoidalis; assembly: GCA_963971575.1. Classification (NCBI taxonomy): domain Eukaryota; kingdom Metazoa; phylum Arthropoda; class Insecta; order Coleoptera; family Dytiscidae; genus Liopterus; species Liopterus haemorrhoidalis. The sequence continues at coordinate 58,627,578 of OZ020611.1, forward strand.
ATCGCATCGATCATTTCTCTCTGTATCATTTTACCGCATTCATCGTTTAAATTACGCAGCAAATTTCGTGTTCTTTCAAATTGAAAACTTTTTTTATGCGCATTCGATAACTGATGCCGAAAAAAATTTAATTTGTAACACCGAAAGAATCTTGATTTCTTACGGCAATATAAAAAGCCAAAAAGTAAATGACGATGAAAGATTATATACAATACAAAGTATATTTTTTTTTGTCGGCATGCAGCTTCCTTTTTTATTTTGCTACGATATTTTTTATTTAAAAAAATTGATTTATACCTGTATCATTTTTAGAATATATATGTACGTACATATTAAACATTTAAATATGTATTAATGTGTTTTTCATTGTTTTCCCGCATCCATAGTTTATTTCAATAGGTCCCTTCAAAAACGATAGATAGAGCTTTCACTGTATAAGCAATTTTTCTGTTAAGTCTACGTCTTAAGTGATACCATTTTTTTTCTTCTGATTTACAATTTGCCTCCTTCTATTGACTGCATTTCCTACCTATATACCAAATTCCAACTCGGTACACAGAGATTTTCTGTTTTATATATATATAAAAGATTTTACTATTATATTTAAACATTTAAATAAAAGAACAGAAAAAAAAAATTAATAAAAATAACAAAGTTCATAAAAATGCCCTAAAATAAAAAACCAGAAAACAGGTGCTCCACTTTAGTCTCGCTCTGCATAAACTAATCAAAAATTTTACTAAATAACAATATATAAATCTTATCAGCTAGAGCAGAGTAATGATGAATCGCGCCGAACGACATTGAACGATGTTTCACGAACTTACTATAGTTGTCCAAACAACCATTGAAACGAAATTCCCGCAATCTCGCTGAACGCATCATACATACTTCGATGGTCCAATATAATTAAAAACAAAATTATTAATTTCTCGTTTCTGATGGGACTTTTTTGAAATTTTCGATTTTTCTAGTTATGATGAAAGCATTCCCTACCTGTATGCAAAATTTCAACTCGGTAGCATATCTGGAAGTGGGTTAGAATTTCCGGACATAGCCACAAATATTGTCTTTTATATATAAAGATAAACAAGAATACTGTATTATATCGACGTTATAAGAAGTATATACTTATTGTTATAATAAAATTATTTATTTTAATAATGTGTTTAATAAAATACAGAGCTACAATAATTGAGATAAAATGTATCGACTTACATGTTAATACAGGTGTAATATATTCTTTATTGTAGTGTCTTATTGTAGAATGAAATGAAATATCCATATTTGTTTATAATAATTCAAAATGTGCGTCTGCGCAGACAGTACAAAACTGGTAATTTCATGACGGTAACTTAAGGACAAAATTACTGTTGCTGATGACAGCACCGGAGATTTAAATATCAAGTGTGAAAGCCTACCGATGTTAAACATCGTGTGAAAAGGGTATAATAGACTCTGATCGACGTTTTCTCGTATAAATGAAGCTTAGTGGTGACGTCATAGTCCCCGCCTCAACAAACCATAGTTGAAGCAGGGTAATGGCCCCTCTACGAGGGCTACCAGTTAAGTTTTTACAAAAACTAAGAAAACATTTTTTTGGGACAAACTGTTTTATTGCTTTTCAAAATATTCGCTTTTAAGATTTATACACTTTTGCATGCGTTCAAACCAATTCTCGAAACATGTTTTCCACTCTGAAGTTGGTATCTCAATAACATGGTTTTCGAAGGCTTCAACAGCTTCTTGAGGTGGTGAAAATCGCTGTCCACGCATTTTTTATTTGACTTTGGGAAACAAGAAAGTGGTTAGGGGTTAAATCAGGTGAATACGGGCAATGATACATTAATTTGATTTTTTTTTCCTTCAAATAATCAATTGTTTGACGTGCTGTGTGGGAACTTGCATTGTCATGATGAAGAATGTTGCTGAAGGATGAATGACGTTTTTGGTTGTTTTCCTGATTTTGTCGATGACTTCTGGCAAACAAATTGTTGTATACCATTCAGCATTAACTGTTCTCCAATCCTCTAAAGGAATATTGCGACATGTCCAGTACAACCGAAAAAAAGCGATCATTTTCTTGAAAATGCTTCGTGAACGAACAACTTTTGTGGGTTTCGATTCATCTTGGAATACCCAAACAGTGCATTGTTGCTTAGTTTCCGGCTCATATGAATAAATCCAAGTTTCGTCACCTGTAATGATGCATACGGATTTTGAAGTGCCTAGGTTGAATTTTTTTAGCATTCCTTAACTCCAATCAAAACGAGCCTTTTTTTTGAGCTTGGGTCAAATTATGCGGAATCCATCGGGCACAGATCTTTTTCACAGCTACATGTTCACGCAAAATCGAATGTATTGCAGTCATCGATACGCCAGAGGATGCCTCTGTCTCACGGTAAGTCTCATGCTGATCTTCTTTAATCATTTTGCGCACAGAATCGATGTTTTTTTGAATCACAACCGATTTTGGTCGACCTTCACGGGATTCATCATTGACGGACGCACGACCACGACGAAATTCTGCAAACCAATTGTAAACAATCTTTTCTGATGGTGCTTCATTACCAAAAGTTGAACGAAGCGAATATATGCATTAATGTTGAGTTTCTTACTAAAATCGTAAAATATCATCCAACGAAAAGCGTTACGAGTAATATCCATTTTTTCACAACTTTTTTTTTAATGGTCACTGTCATCAAACTACTTGGTCAATTTATAAGCTACCACTGATTTTACAACAACAAATGTCAAATTTTACGAATAGTAATGACACATTTCAATATTGGCATCTAGTGGTCGTATGTAAAAACATAAAAGGTAACCCTCGTAGGTATCAGCGCTTTCTCACGAGCTTCTTCTGAACTTGTAGTGCACTCTTTATCGTTCTGGCGGTTGAAAGCTTACTCAATATTAAAAATCTATTCAGGAAACCATTTGTAATTCTATTGACGAGTAGCCCCAGAGATTTAAGAGCTATGAATGAATGAAGAAATTCCGAAATCATTGAGGATCAGCACTGATAGTTGCCTCAAGTAATGTTCTAAATACAGTAGTTATTTGTTAAACGAGAAAAATAATAAATAGTAGAAATTACTCAAGAAAACAAAATCTTACTAACTAATCAAATATGATTAGGAAATTATAGTTTAAATTACATGTTTTCCAAAATTTCTTTTCTAAATTAGATGTTCTGGAATCTATGGTGCGAACGATTAAAATTTCTCTGCCCTGATGATGATAAAAGTATGGCAAGTGAAACGTCTGTGGCCACAACTACATCTTACAGCACATTACAAATATTAGAAAGTCATTGCAAAGTTAGTGAAAATGGAAAACATCAATTGTGGTTGAAATATGGACGTGCAAACATTAAAGTACTTATATATTTCATATCTTGTCATACGAGGGTCACGCTAGAATTATTGAGAATAAGAAAATCAGGTTGGCCGTGTTATACAAACGTATAATTATCACTTTATTAAGTTATTTACTTGTCATTTGAAGTTAAGTTAGTTAGAACTCAGTTAAAGTATCGTTGAATCAAAATATGGTATTAACTACAGTGCTTTTCAGTGGCGGCGCTAGCGGGGGGTCCGGGTAAGAGTGCCTCCCAAAAATTGCCCCCCCCCAGAAATGTCTGGAGAAAAATGTATTTAGAAGTGAGGACCTTATTTTTTAGGTCATCACTTGTATTTTCATGTGTAAACGATAAAAAAATAATTTCAAATATTACCTGGCCCCTTCAAATTTTCCTCAAAAATTTCCTGCCTCCCCCCCCCCCCAAGATATTAAGATCTAGCGCCGCCATTGGTACTTTTCGTATCATAATTTATTATGATTTTAAAAAAGGTTTAAGCGCTGAAGAGTACAAGAAAGTTTAGATTTAGTTTTTAGTGAACAAGCGCCTTCTTTGGCTACAATTTATCGCTGGTATAAGGATAAGGAATTTTAACGAGGCAGGAATTCTGATCAAGACCAAAAAGGAGCAGGGTGTCCTACTACAGCTGTTACAATAAAACCACTTATGCGGTAATAAAACATCAACTTAAGATTTGATCCTCAGCTATTAACAAAATCAAACACGATAACCTGCATTTAAAAATAGTTTTTTATACTTTGCGTTGACAATAATATCATTGTTACACTGAAAACAGTTTCACAATAGAAGCTATTGTTAAACTATTTTTGGTGACTTTTTATTTTGAGAGACTGGCAGTACTACTCGTCTACGGCGTGTCATTGATAACCTCAAATATTTTAAAATGTTTATTTGATACAATTTGTAAGTATTTCTTTTCAGGTAATTATTTTATAATATTATTATTATTAAGAAAATTCAAAAAGAAGGTTGTTGTTTTGTATCTGTCAAATTACTGTTGTGATATCATATAAATTGTTTTATTATAATTGTTGCTATGGTGACGGCATTTCACAAAAAATCCTAGATTTTATTCCGATATTTTATATAAAAAAAATTTTAAAATTTTGTATACAATAAGTGATGCAAATTATAAAAAATAGTATATTATGCTCAATTATTCTAGCGTGTATTTTATAATATTCTCAATTATTTTTTATTGTTCTTAGTCAATTATATTTTTTCTTTCGCTATTTAAATTAATTCTGTAATAGTAATTTACGATTTTTGTAGCCTGGAGATATTATTCGTCCAACATTTACAGGAGATATCACAGTGGAACAAGGTTTTGAATTTATTCCAGCAGAAAGCGCACAAAATAAGAATCTCACCGAGTACAAGTTTAAAAAGTCGTTAGTAAAATTTATTTCATTATCTTTTTTTCAACATCTGTTTAAAAGAAAATCACTATTTTTAGGTTTTCTTAAATATAACCAATAAACCCTTTGATCGTCACTCATATATCTATCTGTCTGTTGATCCATTTTCTAATTTTTATAATAACTGTAGATAATAAAATGTTTCGCACATATTTTAAAAACATTTTATTTTTCTTGCTTCCATTCACATTTGCAATTTAATATAATACATTGGGGTCAATGTAGTGAATGGAAGCGAATATTCATATTACAGAAATCAGCTGTGCGAATCCTGGATTCCCTCGGTTCTAAAGAGTCCTGTAAAGAGTCGTTTAAAAAGTTACACATTCTGACCCTGCCATCGGTGTATGTATTTTTTTACGTACAAAAATAAACACCTGTTTCACTCTAAAGTCCATTCCCATAACACACACAATAAAACTCTTTTGAAATCTAAGGCACACAAAACGAGTAGCTACCAAAAATGGGCATATTTTAATTCCTGCAACTTTTTTACTGTGCTGCCTAGCACGATCAAGTCGCCAAAATCAATAAATTCAATAAATCAATAAATTTAAAAAATTGTTAAAAAGCCATCTGTTAAAAACTCTCTACGACATAAACGATTTTGTTATATAAAGGTATTGTAGTGTATTATTTTTATTATGTTTTCATTTTATTGTATTTTTGTTTTTGTTTTTTTTTTTTTTTGTTTATATTGCATTTTTATTTATACTGTATGACATACTATCATAAATGATTATTATATGTATTTAATTTAAGATAAATAAACAAATACTAACTAGATACTAATAGTGTCAGAAAGACCAATTATAGGCATTATAAGTGAAAACGCGTCAAAATAATTCTTTTTGTTTCCAAAAATTAAATTTTGTAAAATAAAGGCAACAGGACTATATTTAGGGAGCTCTTATATAATACCGGATTCGTGATGTATATAATTTTTGCACGATGTGTTTTTCAAAGTTAAGTGTTTTTCTTGTATGCGTTTCTAGAGTACACGCAAACAGACAAGCATAAAAGTGACGATTTATTTATTTAATAAATCTAAATAAACATTGCATAATTTATAAGAATGTGATAAAAGTAAGCTACTTTCTTCTTGTCTATAATCTATATTTTATAGATTATATTCTATAGAGAAAATAGGACATTTTCATATGTATATTTGTAGATCTGCAGATATGTTGATGTTAGATATTTGTTCTTCTCTGTCGAGCAGTGATACCAAATCAGAAAAACCTTTAAATGAAAGAAATAAAACTATTGAAGATGCTCAGTTGCGTGCTGCTATAAATTATTGTGGCGATTTCAGTACAACGGTAAATATGACATATTTCTCCATATATATAGCTGAGCAAAAGGTCTACATACACTTATAGATATGAAACACTTTATGGAACCAATCCAATAGCTTACTTATAAGAAGTGTGTTTTGTAGTGTTTTGTATTATTAACATCATATATTTATCAGGCACCAGAAGCTGAACCCGAAACCGACCTATAACCAGTGATGGCATCCCACCGGACCGGACAGGTTCGCGCGAACCGTTTCTTAAAATTATTGAAACCTTAGGGAACCGGTTGTTAGAATTATTAAAAATAAATGAATTACTTCAGTTTTGAATCGTGCGCCGTGCCCTGCAGTGTTGCATATGTAATATTTATTTTATAGGTTATTCAAAACGCTCTTAAAATTTTTTCCTTATATTTAATAAATGGAAGTAAGTGATTTGTTTTCACTCTTAAAAATACAGAATAAGTTCCTAGATATCTCATGACTTTATAGAACCGCTTCCTGAAAATTTAGGATGCCATCACTGCCTATAACTCCGTAAAAACTTATATTTTTCGAGAATCTGAACCTGAACCTGAACTGATTTCAAGGTCAGTTTTATTATAAGCCAGTAACCATATATTTTTAACAGGTTCAAGAAATTATTGTATACTTTACATTTTATACTTAAGACAAAAAAAAATTGAAATTCAAAATAAAATTTATTTTTAATTTTTTTATTTATATTTTATTAGTTTTATTTAATATACATGTTAGCTAAAGTCTATTTCTTTGATTTAAGTCAAATTAAACGGAAGTTTCTTTTTCCTAAGTTGTCACGGGAACCGTATTTGCCTAGATTAGGTACCTATTTCATATTTCATGTTAGCAGATAGAATTCAAAATGCGAAAAGGAAAAGGAGTAATATGTAAAAAATAAAAAAATATGTAAAAAATAATATTGAGTGACATTACCGTTGGCAGCGCTGTAATTCATGGCAAAATGGCTGAATTGTCTAGTATTCAGCTGTCAATATGCTAACAGGGAACAGGTTAATTTAAGCACAGTACATTTTTATTTTATGAAAATGTATCTATCGACGTTCTAACAAAAAATCAACACCAGAACATATGTAATAATTTCTAACAGTACTACAGTCGCGTAGTACAATATTTGACCACCAGATTGCGTATCCGAGCGTGTCAGTTCTCAATAGTTTTACATTTCTGGAAGAAAATACAAATAAATTTAAGTAATATGATCAAGTTGTATTAAGAATGAAACAAAAAATGAAAATGTAATGAAAATGCCATTTAATAATGGCAAGTCAACTTAACATAGAATATTCAATGTAAGTAGGATTTACAATAGCTTAACAAAATGGCGAAAAGCCCGTTTTCAAGTTTTCAAAATCTAGTTCCGCTTAAAGGTTTAAAATAGACTATATTTAGAGATATTAGCACATTTTTTACCGACTGCCAACATATATTGACGTATTGCGATCATACCGATTTTGACATTTCGAGATTTCGATGGGTTGATTTTTAGTAAGCTCTCTATCGGTCTGTGTACACGTGCAGAGCAAATTCAGTTAAAAGGATTTTTATGAAACTTCATATTTAAGCTTTTGATATCAATGGCACGAGTTGTTCAATTTTTGGTAAAAATCGGTTAACTAGAAATGGGAGTTTACTCGTGTCGGTTTTAAAATTTTTGCGAATATTTCACAACAGAGAAATATTTCAAAAAAAATTATTTAACAAAAGTTGCTATAAAAGCAATAACTAACAACTTTTATTTGAGGCATTTTTTGATAAAGCAGCATAAATTAAACAAGTACTTTGTGATGGCGATCGGTCCTGTGGTGTCCAAAACTGATTTTTTTATAATACATTTGTATTCTGTAATTATAACTTTTTTTCTGTGATTATTAAAAAAATCATTTTGTACTCATAATTTTATTTAAAATTTTTATTGAACCCGAACTCGAAAATGAATAAATTAGGTCCTTGAATCTAAAAAATTTATGTAAACCTGAAACTGTACCAAAATTAATATACAGAATCTGAACCCGAACCTGAACCAAAATAAATTCATCTTCAGGTCTCTAATTTTTATTATAACAAAATTTACTGAAAATTGAAATCATGCCAAAATATAGGTATCTATTTATTTGAAATATTTCTACAGTGCTTTAAGTCGGGAACTTAGATTTGGTTTCCCCTACCTTATAACCCCCTAACTCCCATATTTCTAATCAAATAAAATAGTGTATGCAGACTGGTTCCTCCACAGTATATTTTGAATAAAACATAATTATAAACTTTAGTCTTCAGAATTAACATTATTGGATTACTCGTCAAAATCTATCCAAATGGCGAAGTTGTCAGAATCAGCCGTCAAAGAATGGGAAATATCTAAATCGAACACTTTGACCAAAATAGTTGGAATTCGAGGCAGACATCCAAGAAGATATGGATTTCTTCCCCAGCCGCATTTTTTAAATGGATTGGGTCCTTGGAATCTACATCAAGGTGACAAAATATCAGTACAGGTTAGGAAAATGGTTCTATTTCTTATCCAAGGTTTGGTTTCATGCATTTTATTTTATTCTTCAACTCTAATTAAACTCTATACATTGAAAATAGTTCAACGTTGAGGTACATACTGCAGACTTTAACTATACTTATTCGAAGAACTGTTCCACTGAAATTGGGCTAATTAAATATAAAAGCTAAAGATTATCTAAAACAAGGAGTGTTAGCTAAATGGTAGCATGACTGAAATGACATACATAATGTTACGTTTTTATTATTATTATTATTATTTCTTATTATACGAGGGCTATTTTTTTTTTTTTTTGTTCAAGTTCCGTTAGGTTGGTAATGGAAACTCAGTTGCCATTATTAAGCGGCGCTTCGGCAGTAGTATTTAGCAATCTATACAGTATAGTATTTCCAAAATGAAATGTCCACTGTTGTTAAGAAGTTTAACAAAGCGATAATGGATACATGACAGTAATCCTAGAATTTCTTGCTGTAAAAAGAATATAGGAGGTATTAAGGGAATTTTAAATTTAAATTGAATAGATGTAACAGTAGTTCAATTGAAGTTTCTTAAAAACCATTAAGGATATTTTCCAAATTTATTATCCTATTGTTTCTAAATTTTAGGGGTTGTTATACTTGTTTGTTAGTTAATTTTCAACGTTAATAGCGTGCATACATTAACAACATCGCTCTTTGGCGACCATTTGATATTGAAGAAAATCCTAATTTTCTGTAGTGAAAAAAGTGAATCTGTGCAAGGTGATTTGGAGTACGAAAATGTGGACGTTGACGTGGACTGCGAAAATGTGAACGTTGACGTGGAATGCGAAAATATGGACGTGGCAACTAAAGAAAAATGTCATTTGTCAGAAGTTTGCAAAGTTCTGATACTGAACGTTTATAAAAAGTTAGTTTCGGAAGGTAATGACAAACTCAGAACTGCGGAATTAACTAGTGTTCCATACAGAACAATTCAACATATCATTGTTCGTTGCAAAAATCAGCAGCGAAAACGACCCGATTTACAAATTTTCAAGAAAATAGATAGAGCATAGATAGTTACGAAAAGCTGATATAATAAATTTTTTAGAAGAGGAAAACATATTTGTTGATAATATCAGTAAAACAACTAAAGCAGTGTTATTAAAAATTATCACGGCGAAACAGTTGAAAAAAACATTTGTGATTGACGAAATGGCAAAAAAAGACCTTTGCAGTATTTTAAGCTACCGCCATATTATTGTGTTTTAAACCTTATAGTACTAATATGGAGCCAAATAAAGGTAATGTGCGCCGGAAAAATACATCACCGACAGAAAGTGACGTTGTAGTACAATTAATTAAAGACGTAACAAGTGCAATAAGTAGTGATTTGTAGAAAAAATGTGTAGAACATGTAAAGATAATTGAAATAATTTTTTTTTTTTAATCCACCAAACAAATATTCAATAATTAGTAATTTAAATGACACTGGTAGTGACACAAACTCTGATAGTGATATAAAACAATGATAATAGTGATAATGATTAATATTTTAATAATTTTAAATTACCATAAATTGACAAGTTCAAAAAAAGAAGGATTTTTGTTTGTGCAAATTTGTGCAAGTATTTAATATAGACTATAAACCCTTTAAAACAAAACGATTTTTAAACATGCCTATATTTATAATTCAAATATAGCCAGTCCTAAGCCTGATAAAAATGTGAAAGAATGTCATGTGTGTATATGCAGTTCATTCTAAATAGCATATAAGAAAACACGTTTATTTTAAATAATTATTACGGTCCTAGTAACTACTATTAACATAACTATAAACTTAGCAGGTATAATGGTTATACCGTCAGCCATTATTGGAATCAATAAGTGAGGGTGGCCATTTCATTTTGGAAATATTATACCTCCCAATCGGTTCAGCCATTTCGTGCCGTAGTTTTGATGTGAGCGTTGTTTTGTCATGACTACTATAATCGAAGATCCCGCCGCATGCGAAATTCGCTCTTTGATTCGTTTTCTACAAGCAAAAGGCAACAATGCGGCAAAAATTCATCGAGAATTGTATGTTGTGTATAGGGAACACATTATGAGTGACAGTGCAGTGCGAAAATGGAGTACGCGTTTTTGGGAAGGACGAACTGATGTCCACGATGAAGGGGGTCAAGGAAGGAAGTCTGTAGAAACAGATGACATTGTCGAAAAAGTGACCAAAGTGCCGAAAAATCAGGCGACGCTGTGTGCACCAAACATTTTAACTCACTTTTTGTATATATGTAATGTAAGAAGTTACCTGTAGAAGTAAGTGTTCCAAAAGGAAGTGTTTTAGGACCATTATTATTCTTCATATACGTAAACGACCTTCCTCACATTTTCAAATGCAATGATAATCTAACGTCAACGTCATTTGCGGATGAAACTAGTCTCCTTCTCGAATGAAAAACAGTGTTGAGCTAGAGAATTCTTTTAATAGTATCATGTCCAAAGTCCAAACTTAGACATTAAAAAACAAGTTAACTCTAAATGTAGGAAAGTCAACCTGTCTAATTTTTAGATCAATATTTAATAAGACCATCCTGAATGCATCTCTAAATTTTCGTGGAGACGAAATTATGATCTCTAACAACATTAAATTATTAGGCCTTAAGCTAGATCCGAAGATTACCTGGTCCGAGCATATAGACTATCTTGCCCATAGATTAAGTTCATCTCTACTTGCCCTAAGATTGTTAAAAATTAAATTTAGCGCACATATTTTAAAAACATTTTATTTTTCTTGCTTTCATTCACATTTCCAATTTAATATAATACATTGGGGTCAATGTAGTGAATGGAAGCGAATATTCATATTACAGAAATCAGCTGTGCGAATCTTGGATTCCCTCGGTTCTAGAGAATCCTGTAAAGAGTCGTTTAAAAAGTTACACATTCTGACCCTGCCATCTCTATATGTATTTTTGCTCTGTGTATTGTTTCATTTGTTTCACTCTAAAGTCCATTCCCATAACACACGCAATGAAACTCTTTTGGAACCTAAGGCACACAAAACGTGTAGCTACAAAAAATGGGCATATTTTAATTGCTGTAAATTTTTTAATGCGCTACCTAACACAATCATATCGGCAAAATCAATCATTATATTTAAAAAATTGTTAAAAAGCCATCTATTAGAAAAAACTCTGTACGACATAAACGATCTTGTTATATAAATGTATTTAGTGTATTATTTTTATTGTATTTTCATTTAACAGGTTGACTGCCAAGAGGTCGTATACGACCGCCGGCTAGTATTTCTCCGTATGCCCGAACGGTCGTATACGACCGCTAGAATACTATGAATTATTTTCGTGGATATTATGCCAGCGGTCGTGCATAAAATTGGTTTAAGGACATTGAACGACCGCTGTGGCATACAAAAGTTCTAAGCAAGGGCGAATTTTCAAATATATTAAATCAAAAGCTGAAATTCAAATTGTTTTATTACTTAGGTTTAAGAATACATTAAATATAAATTCAGCTTGGCACCTTGAACATTTTTAAGTAATTTTGTATGGCAGTCAACCTATTAAATGTATTTTTTTTTTGTTATATTGCATTTTGAATTATATTTTATGACTGTATGACATACTATCATAAATGATTATTGCATGTATTGATTTTATGATAATGAAACAATATACTAAACTAAACTAAACTAAGAAAAGTTGAGAAGTAAAATGATTTGAATCTAGAGCATTTTATAGATTATATTTTACAACCCTCGTATTAGTTTTGATTAAAGGTGAGTAAAGGTATAGAATATATCATAAAATGCATGTAACCCAGCATTAACACGAAGTGTTTTAGTATACTGAACAGTTCTGTCTGAACTACATATTCTTTAAAATTGTTGTAGATGAAACGATCGGTATCGGCTGTAAGAATACGACGTCAATCACCAGATTCTGATTTATGCCTACCAATATCTAAACGACTGTTAACTATTTCACTGTCGTGTGAAGCTTTTCATTTGGACAGAAGTCTTAATATATCTAGAAATGTGAATAAACTGGTGTAAGAATCAATATTATTTTACTTAAATACGGACATACAGATCCATACCCTATATCAGGGTTTCCCAAAATATTCCTTTGACGCAACGCTCCACAAATCCTGAAATTTTAACGAAACACCTTTATTATTTTATAAGGTAGGAAGTAGGTAGATAAGCAAACCTATGGCCGCAAGAACATAGTTTGGGAAACGCTGCCCTAGATCACACATGATTTAACAATTTACTAATTGATAGCAATGAGTTTGCATCACTTACTTTGTTAACAATCCATCAAAATATATTTGAGAATAAAACTTTTTTTTCAATCTTTCATTTCGAAGTCACTGACTTATTAAACACTTTAATAAGTGCTTTTTCTGTTTGTCCTCTGGTTTATGTAAATATAAAATTGAATACATTTTTAGAACTCCAGAATCGCCAATTATATACTTCTGGACCCCAGAATATTGGTATCGTCCTCAAGTTTCCAAAGATGCTTTTCTAGAATACATGCAACATTTGGAGAAAATAAGAAACTACATCAAAACACGTACTATTTTTTCATAAAACTCTAGAAAAGATCTTATTTTATTTCATTTTCAGGTTCTAACAAAAAAACTGGTAAGAAAAAATGGAAAAATAAACGACCTACAAAGAAAAAAGAGTTAACGAAATTATATGACAACTCAAACAAATTTAGCAAATCGGCCAGCGAAGAAAATACTGGTAATTATATAAAATTCTAACTGAGTAAAGTATTAAACCATAATAGTTTTTCTTCCTTGTTGTTTGCGACCTAAAGGATCAAATTTAAAAATTCAAATGACGTCCCTACAATATTTACGTGAAATTTTGAAGCTAAAAGTGGCTCTTAGAGTTTGGGATTTTGATTCAACGACTTTGGCTTACCAGTTAACGATGATAGATAAAGAACTGTTTTTAAAAATTACGACGAATGAATTGGAAGCAATTGTTTGGCAGAAAAATTATAAGAATATTCCAAATGTTGGGTCTTTGATTGCTTTTTCACATAGAATTAGTAATCTAATTGCTACAGAAATATTAAAAGAAGAAGTGTTAAAAGTAAGTAATGGATTACCAACGTCAGGAGCGTAAATAGCCTATGGCCGATCCTGCCCTGGCAATAGGCGCCTTGTTGCCCAAGAGCGCGAAAATGATTGATATTTAATTTTTTGCTCTATTAGATAAAAAATAAGAAGAGTGTGATGTGTATTTTGTGTGTATTCTATCGAATTTAAAAAAATATTCAACTCAAGAACAGTAATCACATTTTTATCTCAAGTCATCACCTTTATTTATGTGTGCAAAGATGCCTACAGACGGCGTGGCAAGTCACGGCCAATGTTTATACTTGTATAGCTCCGCGGATCGTGTGTAGGGGCAACAAGTCACAGCCAGCGTAGGCTGGGCTTGCCGCTGGCCGGAGTTCGCTTCTGAAGCGATATTCTATCACAAGTCAAAGGAGTTTGACTAGCATCGGTGTAGGCTTGTACATGCATGTTAGCACCGTACACACGACGTCCACACACTTGTCATCACATCAGTCGAGAGTGTTGTGCTCAAAAGGAAGGTTATAACCATTTTTGCGTAATTATGAAATGTACTTAAAGTAAAAAGTAATTTTTGTACTTTTAATCTAATTTAAATATCAAAAGCAAGGTTGAAGCTGCGATTATAACCTCACTTTTACTCTCAGACGCCATTTTACAAGCGCTGGCTCATATTCGCTATTTTTGTACTTGGCCAGCACGGATGCTTCGTCTGTAGGGTACACAAGTACAAGTGTCCACCAGTGCTACATGTTACGGCCGGCGTCAGAACTAGCGCTGGCGAACGCTGGCACACCGTCTGTAGGCACCTTAATGAACAACTCTTTGAGCTGCTTATCAAAAGCTATACGCGTGCCGCACGCACATAGACACAATACTCTATCTTATTATGCTTATTACTTGTTACCAGAGCAAGGACAATGCTAGACTAGGCAAAATAAGTCAATATACGTGGAAAATTATCAAAAAAATATAAAATATATTATGCCGCTTTTGTTGCACTTATCCCGCCTGACCTAGCTATGTTCTCACTCTGCTTAATACCAGAGTTCGGGCATTGTTAGGTGGAGTTTGTCAGTTTTTTAATTACACAGGGCTGCGAAAAAAATAAAATGTCCGCTGCATTTGATTTTAAGGTGTGATTTAGGTAGAATGGCATATCATGATTTCATATCAAGTTTTAGTTTTTCTCCATTACGTCTTGTTTTTTGTAATTCTCAAAAGAAAATATCATGGATAACATTTTTAGAGAAATAACTTCAGTAAAGTGTATCTCTTAATTTTATTAACAATAAACTTTTTTATTACTTCAATATAAAATAAGATAAAATATGCATAATTTTTTATGATAAAGGCAGTTTAAGGTAATTATTTATACTACTCAGGTAGAAAAGGACGCCTTGTAGAGTGAATTCAAATAGAGTTGAGTTCATCAATAAAACTGTGCAGAAATGATTTTTCGTCTGGACAGGTCTAATTTACTTATAATAGGGGTGTTAGGTTTGTTACTGCTAGCCGTAGAAGTCTTGTGTGAGTTAGGAGCTTTCAACGTGTTTATATAAAAATTTATTTTTCTATTCATAATTAATTTGCCTTCTGTCATTTATGACTGACATATTTATATTAAACAGCATTTTATTTATATTTTAATATACAGCTTTTAAATCGTTCCTTAACTAATTCAATAAAAAATATTATTTAATTGTCCCATTTTGTTTAAAAATATTTTATTTGTCTCCGCCACTGGCGTTATCTTGTTTGCGCAATTTTGAAACGGTCGTGGATCCTTCTCTATTTGAATCGAGTCTAGCCTTTCTCTTGTGTCCTGCGGTATTCATCATGAATGCATGATTTTTTTGACGTGATAAAAAAATATATTATTTTCTAGCTTTATCACTACTTATCTATTAAAATTAGCAACCTTCGCAGCCCTGTGTTATTTGCCGCAAGTGTTTCTATATTTGCTGCTTTTATTACCTTTATTCCACACCACCTAACAATATACACCCCTTTTCTAGCAGAGCTGGGATATACTCGAGTACAAAAGTATTCGAGTACAGTAATTAAGTACTTTTACTGTACTCTGTACTCCAGGGCCGCCCCTAGGCGGGGGCAAGTGGGGCACCTGCCCCAGGCCCCGCGCCTTTAAGGGCCCCGCGCTTCGACCGTCAATAAAAATATATATAAATATAATAAAATAAAATAATAAAATACATTCAAAATATTATTAAATTATATTAAGATTTATAAATAGTTGGAAAAAAATTATATTTTCATTGAATATATGTATGTGTACTTTGTTAATAGTTAATAATATTAAAGAAAATATCGTTATTTAATATATATATATATATATATATATATATATATATATATATATATATATATATATATATATATATATATATATGATTGAATGATCTTGACGAAACACAATTATTATTATTATATATATCCAGTTTTGGGGCCCCGCAATTCCAGTTTTGCCCCAGGCCCCGCAAATGCTAGGGGCGGCCCTGCTGTACTCGTATTCGAGTACATATTTTACCCAGTACTTTGTACTTGTACTCCTGTCAAATTTTTGGAATGTACTCGAGTACCTATTATGTATGTACACAATTCAATTAGAATTATTGAAATATTTGGAAGATAGAAGAACAAATATCCAAATGCTGAATGATTACAAGATCTTAAAAAAACTTTTCTTTAAAAGCAATACATGTTTGCCCTCTTCTGCGCCGGTCGAGATGTTATTTTCCTTTGCATCTATAATAGATTCCCCAGGAAAAAATGCACTAAGTGACGATAATTTTGAAAAACTTGTTCTCTTAAAGGCTAATTCTAAATTCACATCTTAATCTCGTATATTTCACAGTATTATTTTTTGTTCTAATTCTAATAATATGTATACACATATGTATGTACTTATGTAATAAATAAAAATTTTGTTCTTTATATTACAATTAACCAGTTGTTTTTATATCATATAACTATGACCTATAAGTAAAATATATACGAGTATGTATACATATCACTTTTTTACTTATCCGGATAAACGACCGGATGACGTATTAGTACTCGAAAATAAGTACTTGAAGTACATGAGTATTGTACTCGTACGTGTACTCAAGTCCAGTTTTTCCAAAGTACTTAGTACTCAGTACTTAAGTACATTTTAGTTGTACTCGTCCCAACTCTGTTTTCTAGAGAATAAAAGACAGCGCCGAAAGAAAATATTAAGCACATTTTCACCACTTCTATGGCTGAAACCAGACCAGGGATTTTGAATTGCGCGAAGAAATTATACAGATTCTTATTAACCAAAATAGTGATTTAGTGGAAGTTTTTAGAAATAGAGACGCAATACTTCGGCTAGCCTATTTAGCAGATATATTTAACCACCAGAATGAATTAAGTACATCATTGCAAGGATTTGGTATGAACATAATAACAGCTAGTGAAGCATTAGCCTCATTTAATGAAAAATTAAAACTTTGGAGACGTCGAGTTGAAAATGGGAATTTAGCAAATTTTCCTATTCTGGATTCAATTGTTTTGGAAAATGAAAAAACAATAATTATACCCGAAATAAAATTACACCTCCACCAATTGAGTGAATCATTTGATGGATACTTTTCCACGGGAAATATAGGCAAAATTAATAAATGGATACTCCATTTGTTTCACCTAAATTCAATCGACGACAATGTTTTATTAAAAGATCTTATCGCAATACGAGCTAATGCACGTATTGAAATGGAATTTGAAAATAGGACTTAGAACAATTCTGGTGTACGTAGTTAGAACTTTATCCAGAATTTGCAAAAGCAGCATTAGAGACACTTTTGCCATTTTCCACCACCTTTGTGAAACGAGTTTTCCATCACTTTTGCATATCAAAACAATAGCCAAAAATCGCTGAAATGCATTTAATACATTACGCGTGGCTTTTTCAGAAAAAATACTCGTTTTAAAAGGACATTTATGAACAAATAACAACAACGTAGCCATTAAAAATGTAGATATTGTTTTATATGTAATAACATAGTATGAATTGTAAATGTATTAATTTGTTTATGCAATAAATAAATTATCTTGCAATAAATGTGTTTTCCTAAATAAAAATAGAAACACATTTTTCAAGGGGGTGCGAGAGCTTATTTTCAGATTCAAGGGGGTGCTGACTTTTAAAAAGGTTAAGAACCACTGCTCTAATTTTTTCTCGTATTCTCTACACGACGAAGAATTAGATTACATTCAATTGCTCTGTGTCATCACCTTTACTTTTTTTAACCCCCTCCCCACACGAACCCATTCTGTCTATGTCACTTCGTGTACTTATAAAAAGCACATTTTTGTTGACTGGTCACAAGCTAGTTACACTTCAACGCATTAGTGGCGCATAGAACAGAAAAAAAAAAACAATTTTATTTCAAAATTGGAGCGCTTGTCTTAAATTTTTACCATTATATGTGCTAGCTTGCAGGTTTGCATTCAGATTGCAAACGAACTACTAAAATTAACAGTCTGCGCTCTGCGCATTGGCGAGCCCCGTAATTTAATTTAAGAAGGTTCCCATAAGTTGAAAATACAATTTTTTTTTACAACAATAATAAAACGCTTATTTATTATTTTATTTTTTTAGAGCAGAGTAAGACTTATAGTACGATTTATAAACATAGGCAGCAGATGTGAAAAATTAAACAATTTCCAGTCCTGTATGTCCGTTCTAAATGGACTCCAGGGTGCACCCGTTTACAGACTGCATGAAACTTGGGCACACTTACGAAAATACTACTCCATGAAATACTTGCAAGTGATTAATTTATTATAATTATCTTTTAAATTTATTAACGAATAATGTTACAGATTATTTGAATCTTTATGCAGACGATATAGTGATCCAAGATTACCAAATTATCAAAAAATATTTTATCAAGTTACTAAAAAACCACCATTCTTACCATATATTGGAGATTTGTTGGCAAAATTATTGGATAAAAGTGCTAGGTTAAGCGAACAACAGTTACAAGAATTTGGTAAGATTTAACAATAAATTTATCACGTTTTACAGGCTATTCCAAACCTTTAAGCGGATCTAAATGGAATTTAAAATTTCTTAAGTTGTCAAACGGACGATAAGTGCGCGATTTTTAAACTATATTTCTTAGTTCTCAAAATTGAAAAAAGTTGGGGCTAGTTGTTACGGGAGCACGTTGTTACATCGTCGATAAATCCCATACCGCATCTCATTTTGGCGAATGCATCTCAGAACTTTTGATTTTTTGTCAACCGTAGTACCTTGCAAAACGATAGCTCTGACGGACCAGTTCCGTAAATATTATTTATGTTTTATTGAATTTCGTGTATCAAAGTAACTTTTAAAGTAACACTTTATCGGGTCTATTCTGTATCTTTTGTGGTTAAAAAGATTTGGTTAAAAATGATGGTTAAAAAGTAACATTTTAACTAGGCGTTAAAATTTTAACCTTGTTTCTTATTCTGTATCTCAGGTTATAACCCAAGCGTTAAGTTCTAACTTTTTAACCTTATGGTTAAAAGTATGTTGTGAAATTATTTACAAGGGAAGATATTTTGCTTGTGTAATTGTGGATTTAATGTAAACAAGTGTTATGGTTGAATCGTGAATGAACAACGATCAAATATAATAAATCTATATTGCGGAAATGTACAATATTTATACATAAATAATTATGGGTGCAGAAAGTAAATAATATAATAATATTACCAGAACATGCAAATGTATCAATATTTTCTTTCATTCTTCTATATTAAGATACTTTTATTTTCAGGTTATATTTACCTTATTTTTATTTTTAAACAGAGTACTTAAAATTTATAAATATATCACAGTTTCAAAGTTTTCAATATTTACTTGCAATTTATCGGGAAAAGGGGAATCTTTTGATTCTTCCCGGATTAAAAAAAAAAAAAAACACAACATATATGTAAAACAAAATATTTCGTAAGTTTTAGAAAAATGAAAATATTTTAAAATATTCCATTAAAAGGGGAAAACTCTACGTCTTTTAGGATGAAAAAACTCTTCGTCACTTTCACTCTCGATATCAGATTCAGAAATATCCACATCACTAATTTCTGATAAACTATCTACGTACACTTCATCATCTGTCACAAGCAGAAGCCATTAAAAAAAAAAAAAAAAATTAAATAATGAAACGTTCTTGTGTAAAGCTAACTAAAAACTGAATTATTTTAAAAATTTTCTGTTTTTGCCTCCCTCTTCTAATAACTCAAATATTTATCTAATAAAAATAAAATGCGAGTTATGTGTAACGAAACGCTGACCATGACGTCACGTGTGACCAACACCCGTCAGCATCTTTTTTCCTTATAAATGTGAATGAAAACTGAGACAAATGCTTTTTGTATAATTCTATCTTTAGTTGAAACATGTTAGTTTAAATTAGATTCAAATAAGAATTGTAACTGTTTTTGAAGTGTGTTAAATAAAATAAAAACTTTTTAAAAAGATCTAATTGAATCTCAGTCAGTTATTTGGCGCAGTCGGTAGGATCAGTGAAATCAATCTATCGAAGAATTGATTTTTCGTATTAACGATTAATCACTGATTCACATTTTTGACGAGAACTTAGATCGAGAGTGTGCGAGTGAATAGACAGCTCCGTGCGCGAGTACAAAATCTACTTTCGTACCGAGTGAGGACCAGTATCGCCTCAACGCCTACTTCACCCCACGGACACAACTTCAGCAGAGCCTGGGAAACCCAAAATCGTAACCTATAGGCAAGAAATGAAAATTACGACTACAATACTGTAAGTACACTCATTTTCCCTTTACTCATTCCCAAAAAGCCAGTGAGTAATCGTACTTGTTAAAGAAAAAATTAGAAATTAAAAAGTGTAGTTTTAAACAAGTAACTTTTAAAAACTAATGTCCTTAGAATTAAGCGAGGGAGCGCTGGACAATTTAACTAACTTATTTAGTACAGCGAGAATTGAAAATCCAGAGATGAGTCACCCTCAAACCCACGTTTCTGGTTCACACCCAGTTAACTATCAAATGCTAAAATTATATCTAGATTCTATTCCACACTATGATGGCAATCCCCATACGTTAGGAGTATTTCTAGATAACTGTGAACACCTATTGAGAACTTTTAATAGTGACACTGACATAACATTGAATGGATTTTTAGTAAGAGCGATTTTAGGAAAGCTCACAGGTAGAGCCTTAATGCTAATTGGTTCCCGATTAGAGTTACGCAGCTGGATAGAGATAAAATCCACGCTATCATTAAGCTTTGGAGACCAACGTAACGTTGACTGTCTTGTACAAGATCTTATAAGCATCAGACCGCATAAAAATGAATCGCCGTACAACTTTGGTATGCGATGCCAAGACGCGCGTAGTTTAGTAGTAGCAAAATTAAACTCACTCCCCACAATTGGCGTCGAAGAAAAGAGAATTTACATTCAAAATTACAACGACTTAGCCCTTAAAACATTCATAAGAGGTCTACAAAACCCTATACAGACTAATGTTAGGTTACGCAACCCAACATGTCTAGAAACAGCCATGAGTCTAGTAATAGAAGAAGAAAATTTCTTATATTACACCCAAAAGACCCCTACTTACAACAACCTACAAACTAACTATCGACCCATGACAAAAATGACACCTGCGAGACAAAATGACAATTTCCCACGTAACGCAACTAATAATTTTACACCGCAAAGACCATTCTTACAGCCACCAGTAAATTTTTCTCAACCGAGACCCCATAATAATTTTCAGAGAACACCGTTCTCAAACGCAACCCCTAACGCGAGCGCAACACCAAGACAAAATCCGTTTTTGAACACTAATAACACAGCGCAACGCCCAAATTACTACGCATTTCAAAAACCGCAGTATTCACAACGCGTGAACACTCATCCGCAACAAAGAACGAATTTCGGTAATAATTCAACCTTTGGCAACCGAAAACCGCAGCCTCAATTTAAACCTGAGCCCATGGATGCCACTACCATACGTACGCACATACAGAGACAACAACCGCAACCCAAATTCGTCTCAACCGAACTATTCAATCAAGACATTGAAAATCTTGACCCGGTTCAAAACGATTTTAATTCATTTGATGATCAAAATTTTTACGAACAGTACGATAGCTCGTACTCTCAAAATTATTCAGACGGAATAAATTACAATGATCTACCCGCAGATCAATATCAAACCGATTTTGACCAACAAGAGTTACCATATGTTTCTGAGATTGAAAATCAAAATTTTCAACAGGTCTCGAGTTCGAGCACAGTAACTTAATACATTTACACGCACTAAATTCAAATTTACCTTACATATTCATCCCGGAACTAAACGCAAAATTTTTAATTGACACCGGCAGTAGTAAAAGTTTAATGCGACCCGAACTAGCATACGAATTTTACCCAAATTTTATATATAACGAAAATTTCACTATACAATCTGCACACGATATATCTTCTCATAACGAAGTTGGAGAGATACCGCTTTTTAAAGTCTTCAAAGTAAGACAAAAACACAAATTTTACCTTTTCGATTTTAGCAATAAATTCGACGGTTTAATAGGTGTAGATTTGTTAAAACAACTAAATGCAACCGTAAACGTAAATTGCAAATTATTGAAAACCCCTTATGCGAAAATTCCGATAATTTTTGGATTGGAAAATTCCGCAAACATAGAAAATAATTTCAAAATTTTTAATACTACTATACCGCCTCGATCTGTTAAGGTAATAAAAGTACCAGTAAATCAAGCTAACGGTTTAGGAATTATAAATTATCAAAATTTTGGAAACGGTTTAGAAACACCAAAAGCCCTTGTTAATATTTCAAATCACTATGCAATAACCACGGTTACTAACGTTAATGAAAACCCTGTAGAGTTAGATCTGTTAGAGCCCTTTGAAACTGAAAATCTAAATTCCATAGATATTAACTTTGTCGAAAAAATGGAGACAGAGGATATTCTAACGAAAGATCATGACAATAAATTAAAACAAAATTTAAAAAATCTAAGACTTGACCATTGCAATCGCGAAGAGAAAGAAGCGATCAGGAAACTTTGTTTCGAGTACAGAGATATCTTTTATTGTGAAGGCATACCCCTGACCTTCTCAAACCAAATCAGACATAATATTAAATTAAAAGACATACCCCGATTTTCACAAAATCGTATCGGTTCCCCGAAGTCCATAAACAAGAGGTGAAATCCCAAATGTCAAAATTATTAGAGCAAGGTATCATTCAAGAAAGTGTATCCCCCTGGTCTAGCCCAATCTGGATAGTACCTAAGAAATTCGATGCTTCCGGTAAGCGGAAATGGCGACTTGTGATCGATTATCGCAAGTTGAACGAGAAAACGATCGACGACAAGTATCCCTTACCTAATATAACAGATATTTTGGACAAATTAGGAAAGGCTAACTATTTCACAACTATCGATCTAGCGAGCGGATTTCATCAGATCGAAGTCGATCCCGATGATATTCAGAAAACGGCATTTTCCACTAACGAAGGTCATTACGAATTCACCCGGATGCCCTTTGGACTAAAAAACGCCCCTTCCACCTTTCAGCGCGTAATGAACAACGTTCTAAGAGGAGTAAATTCGTGCCTCGTATATTTAGACGACGTAATAATTTTTAGTACCTCCCTGCAGGAACATCTTGCAACCATGCGATCGATTTTTGAAAGATTAAAATCTGGAAATTTTAAAGTACAACTAGACAAGACTGAATTTTTACAAAAGACAGTACAGTACTTAGGACATATAATTACACCTGACGGAATTAAACCGAACCCTGACAAAATTCATTCTATAAAAAACTTTCCGATACCAACGACACAAAAGGAAATTAAATCATTTTTAGGATTATTAGGTTATTACCGACGTTTCATCCCTAATTTTGCAAAAATTACCAGACCTATGACAAAATGTTTGAAAAAGAACGCTAAAGTTTTACATGATAACGAATTTGTTAATTGTTTCAAAATTTGTAAAGACGTACTTATAAATGAACCCATTCTTCAATACCCGGATTTTGAAAAACCATTTATATTGACTACAGATGCCAGTAATTATGCAATTGGTTCTGTTCTATCCCAAGGTAACGTACCCAATGATAAACCTATAGCATACGCATCTAGAACCCTAAACGATTCAGAAACCCGATATTCTACTATAGAAAAAGAACTATTAGCCATAGTTTGGGCCTGCAAACACTTCCGCCCATATCTCTATGGACGCAAATTTACGATCTACACAGATCACCGACCCCTCACATGGTTATTTAGTCTCAAAGAACCAAATTCTAAATTAGTACGTTGGAGACTTCGTTTAGAAGAATTTGACTATACTATCCTATACAAAAAAGGAAAGCATAACTTAGTAGCAGATTCTCTTTCACGTATTCAAATTAATGCTCTTGAAGATGAATCGGTTATTAATAACCCCGGAGACGTAAATCAGAACGTTTTAGACTATCTTAGAAATTCGATTTCAAATTTTATAAATTCCTGTGAAATATGCCAAAGATCGAAATATGCTAGGAAAAAGCCATATGTACCATTGTGGTCACGGAAACGCCAAGTAAACCTTTTCAAGTAGTTCACATAGACGTTTTCACGTTTGACGCAAAAAATTATTTAACAGTTGTAGACGCTTTCAGCAAATTTGCACAAGCTTACCAAATTTCTGGAAAAACCGCCATACATATCTCGAACGCATTAATAAAATATTTTACCTCATTTGGCATACCCCAAAATTTTATAGTAGATAAAGGCAAAGAATTTGACAATGTAACAGTTAAAGAATTGTTAAAGACCCACAATATTAATACCCATTTCACTACTAGCGGACACCATGAATCGAACTCGATAGTAGAGAGATTTCATTCTACCATAATCGAACACTTAAGAATATTGAAAGAAATTTACCCCCAAACTGACGAAAACCTGATGGACTATGCAATTATAGCTTATAATAATTCTATACATAGTTCCACGAATTTTACACCTTTAGAATTAACATTTGGACACACAGATTTACGAAACCCTATTGAGATTTTTACCCCTAACTCATTCTTTTCGGAATACGCAGATAACCACAAAGAAAAATTAAAACATGTCTATAATGAAATTAGCGAAAAACTAAAAGAAAAGAAAATTAAAGTCGTAGCTAAAACTAACACGAAAGGAGACAGTAATAATGAATTTAAAATTGGACAAATCGTGTATAAAGTCAATTCCCAAGCTAGAAACAAGAATTCAAAGAGATTTCTTGGACCATATAAAGTCGTTAAGTTATTAGACAGGAACAGACTTGAAATCGCGAACGATAAGAATCCCGATAAGACAGAAACTGTTCACATAAAAGAAATTAAAAAACCCCCTGTTGTTCCAGATTAATTTTACCAATCATCTTTCATGATGGACACACTAAATTCTATGACATGAATGACAATCCAGGACTATTACCTATAAAATTAGGAAAGACACAGAACAAAATCGACCAATGGACTTTTATACTGAATTATGACTTGAAAAACCTTATCACAGAATATACCACCTTACAAAAATCCTTTGGACGAATTAAACGCGCTATCCTAAGAGAAAACAGTTATGAAAAAGAATTTAGAAATTCATATAAAATTGTAGAAGTTTTTGAAAAGAAAATTCAAAATCAAATATATCAATTAATTCCAAATTTTAGTAAAAGATCAAAAAGAGTACTTATAAATGGTTTAGGATCATTAATAAAAACGATCACTGGAAACTTAGATCAAGCTGATGCCGAAAAATATGATACTATCGTGACAGCGTTAACTAATAATCAAGAGAAAATTAAAAATGTACTAGTAAGTCAAAGTTCTATGATACAGGAATCAATTTCAAAATTTAAAGAAAATGCAAAAAACTTAGAGCACAATCAAATGGTTTTACATGCTAGAATTACCCAATTAGAACGTGTAATTGAGAAGACTAAATTAAATTTAGTAGGACAGGATCACTATCTCTTGTTGCACATGGTAATATCACAGATATCTAGTTCTTATCAGATTATATATGATGCACTAGAAAAAATTGAAGTAGCCATTACATTTTCTAAATTGAACACTTTTCACAATTCACTGACAGACCCATCGGATCTACTCATTGAAATTGTAAATGCAGAAAAGCAATTAAGTAATTCAAAATTTCCTTTTAAACCTGAATTAGAAAATATTCTTTTATTTGAAAAGATATTAGAAATTAAAAGTTACATGAAAAATAATTCAATAATTTTTATATTAGAAATTCCTATTGTAGAGCCAGATAAGTATGATTACTATCGCCTGTTACCTCTACCCACTCCTTACAATGATTCATTTAAAGCCATAATACCTAGTACCAAAAACCTCCTAATAAATGAGTTGTACTACGGTTATACGAACGAAGAATGCCTGGAAATCAGCAACGAAAATTATATATGTCACGTACTCCACACAACGAAACTTCAAGGCACCATTCCATGCGAAGTCCAGCTGTTAATCCATGAGAAGAACACATCATGCCAAGCTGTATCTATAAAAATCAATGAACCGAAAATTCAAAAAATCAAAGAAGATCAATGGTTAATAATTGCACCACAAGACACCGTAGCGGTTCAAAAATGTGAAGAAAATCAAGAACATATAACATTAAAAGGCAGCTACGTATTCAACGCAGAAGACAAATGCGAGGTAAAAATACAAGAAACGATCATTAGAACATTCAAGAATAAAAATTCAAAATTCGAGAAAATCAGCCTGCCAAATCAAGACTACATTACGAATTCTGATTTTCCAAAAGAAGCCTTGCTAAAATATGAGCCTACAAAATTAAACACTTTGAATTTGGAAGAATTAAATCAAATTCAAAAGAAGTTAGAACAGCAGAAGGAAGAAATCAATCAAATCAATAATCCAAGAGTCCAGTACCAGAAGATCAGCATTTACACCATTCTCATCTACGTCATCCTGATCATTTCCATTTCAACATCAATAGTACTACACCTGATGAAGATAAGACGTAAGAAGAAAATCGAAACCGAGCCGATTCCAATGCAGAGGTCATCGAACATTGTCTGCCCCAATGTTCTCAAGTAACGGTGGAGGAGTTATGTGTAACGAAACGCTGACCATGACGTCACGTGTGACCAACACCCGTCAGCATCTTTTTTCCTTATAAATGTGAATGAAAACTGAGACAAATGCTTTTTGTATAATTCTATCTTTAGTTGAAACATGTTAGTTTAAATTAGATTCAAATAAGAATTGTAACTGTTTTTGAAGTGTGTTAAATAAAATAAAAACTTTTTAAAAAGATCTAATTGAATCTCAGTCAGTTATTTTGCGAGTTATTCAGTTTGCTTTGCGTACATAAATGTATGATAATAAAAGTGTCAATAAACAAAACAGAGTGTATATTTATCTTACATAAATATATTTTTATGTGCTTTTGTCTCTCTACGTTTATTATGTTTAGTTTAATAAATAAACCGATAAAGTAAACATCTCTTGTCATGCTTTTAAAGTATAAACATTCAAACGGGTACAAATACCCGCCCGGCCTTAGACGGCAATCTTCAAACCGGATACAAATACCCGCCCGGCATATAGTGTGTTAACATTTTTTTTTTTTTTTTGTTTTAAGTTTGAATATTTATTTTTGAGGCCTATATTTTAATCGAAATATGTCATATTACATTTGAAAAATGTATAATTAATATGTAAAAGAGAATATTTTGTTTCCCTAGTTCAGTGTTTCCCAAAGAGTGTGCTGCGGCACGTTAATGTGCCGCAAAAATTTCCAAATATGCCGTAATATGTTTAAAAAAAAAAAACTAGCGTCGTTTTAATTTTAACATCATAGTCCGAATATACATAAAATCCCATTAATAAGAATAAAGTACACGAAGGATCTTTTTACTACGAATTGAAATTGACATATCCTGAATACAGGGGCGTCTGCATTCAAAATTTCTAGATAGTTTAAAATTTCAAGATCATTTTTTACTTTTGTTGGGGTGGTTTTTTACTGACGAACACAATCCTAGTTTTTCGTATGCCTATCTGCCTGCACCAGTGGTTTTTAACCAGGGTGTCGCCGCACCGTTCCGTAGGTATATGAAAGGCGAATTAATACGGATGTCAATCAGAGAAATAAGGGTAGGGCGCCTTGAATTTTTCATATTTTACATTAGAGTGCCGTCATCTAAAAGGTTAAGAACCGCCGGTATACTATTTAAAAATATCAGTTTTACGAAATTTTTGCCCAAAATTTGTCAAAAACTTTTGTCCCGCACCTTATTTCCCAGAAGAGTCGGAAAATGGGACAAGAAAATAAAGTTTGTTTGATTACGTTTAATTTCAATATCTAGGTATGTTCTAATCAAGACTTTGTTGGCAGTTTTCCGAAATTTTGGTTGCCTATTAGGTAATGTTTCACCAGTGCCTATGAGCCTCGCGAGTCTAGGATAGGATATCAGTGAAATTCCAGATAAGCTCATCATCAATAAATCAATAATTAATACAATTATTGATATTTCAGCCGTCCTTTAATTCAAAAAATATTGAACTGACCATTGACATTAATAATATTCCCCTGGACTCCAAAAACTCAGTCAAGTTTTTAGGAATTAATATTGACAATGTGTTAAACTTGAAATGCACTGTGAGAAATTAGTATCTTCCCTATATTTATTTTACTACCAGATTAAAAATCTTAAATACCCACCTACCTACATGGTAGTCATGACACCATAATACAATTCTAATATGGTCAGATATATAGTAAAATAAAATATGAAATCTGCTTTTGGGGATCATCTTCAATGATAAAAAGTGCGTTTATTGCACATTAAAGGATAATTAGGTGCATAGCTAATAAAAACACTTTAGTTTCATGTAGGCCTTACTTTACAAAATTTAAAACTTTAACAGAGCCGAATATTTACATACTAGACTTATTATGCCACATCTATTGTCATCTGACACTACCGACTACCGATAGAGGCGCCACTGCATTGTACATCATGGCTGACGCAGATAGGATATTTTTGACAGGTTCAATGGTATCTTCATGTGATATTTATTGAAATTAATTTATTATTCAATATGAGGGTTGAGTTAAATGAAATTTTCCGTTTTCTCAATGCCCAAGTAACCTCTAGGGTTATAATTGAAGGTAATAAAGCTTTTTTGCCACGTTTCGGAACACGATGAAAACTTAGGTCTCTATCCTGACCTACTTTTGCATTGCAAAGATAAACACAACAATTCACGTTGCATTTAATCTTTTCTTGCAATTTTAAAGAAATTTTTTAAAAACTCGCTATGAAAACAACAGTAAACAAATTCGACTATCCTCCACCTGTCAGTTTCTCAAAATCTCACTAATCTCACAAATCTCACAGTTGACAATAGCAATACAATGCAGTTTGACTGTAATAAAGATTGTCACAATTACCGTACCAGAAATAAAGATTTATTAAAGATACCCCGTAATAGGTATGAAAACAGAAAACACAAATAAAGGCTTTGTCACAATTGGTTTAAAACTCTACAATAAGGTACCTGACTCTATTAAACATAAAAAAAAAGAAAACGCTCAAACAATTTAAAAGCGAGATCATAATACTTCTGTTACCAAATTGTGTTTACTCAATTGATGAATTTATTTCTATCTTGTATACATTGACATTATAATATTGTAACGTCTAATGACGTATGATTTTTGTAGGTACAGGGCCGCCCCTAGGCGGGGGCAAGTGGGGCACCGGCCCCAGGCCTGTAAGGGCCCCGCGCTTCGACCGTCAAGTAATAAAATAATAAAATACATTAAAAATATTATTCCAAGTTTTATAAATAGTTGGAAAAAATGTATATTTTCATTGAATATAAGTATGTGTACTTTCTTAATAGTTAATAATATTAAAGAAAATAATGTTATTCAATATACGAGAACATATTGAAAACTAATGCCTCCATGGCCATAACTTTTATAATGACGGGCCAGATCATGTCAAAAGTGGTTTGCCATTTACCTTAAGTATCAGTACAAAAGTCCTCTTAACGGAGATTCTCTGCAACATCGCGTTTGCGCATGACAGTTGTAAACATGGCGGCCGGCATGGATGTGCGGTTAAAACAACGGGCAGTCATTGAATTTCTTACTGCGGAGTAGCGCCCATTGATATCCATCAAAGGTTAACTGCCGTCTACCGTGAGGCGTGTATTGATGTCAGTACTGCTAGGAGGTGGGTAAGGACTGTGAAAGACGCAAGTCCTGCTGAAACGGATGTTCATGATCGGGCACGCAGTTGCCGACCAGTGTCTGCATGTGGTGAAAGGCAGGTGGCTCTCGTGGATGAACTTATAGCCCAGATCTTGCGCCTTGTGACTTTTTCCTCTTTCCAAAGCTTAAGGAACATCTCAAGGGCAAGCGTTTCTCTTCGGATGCAGAGGTGTTAGCGGAGGTGCGGAAATGGTGCCGTGGGAAGTCTTCAGACTTTTTCCGTGACGGACTTGAAAAACTCTTACCACGTTGGCGTAAATGTATTACTGCCAATGGCGATTATGTGGAGAAGTGAATATATCAATGCCTAGAGGACAGTTTATACTATTATTTAACATTTATATATAAACCATATGTCAGTTACTAATAAAGTTATAGCCATGGAGGCATTAGTTTTCAATATGCCCTGGTATATATAGATGGGACTCCGCAAATCCAGTTTTAGGGCCCCGCAACTCTAGTTTTGCCCCAGGCCCCGCAAATGCTAGGGGTGGCCCTGTGTAGGTATGTATTTTTTTACCATCATTTTGGACATTTTTTAATATGTTATTTGTATTGTGATTATTTTATTTTCCTGACTTCAAGTATTATTAATATTCTTCGACTTGTGTAAACATTCTCTGTGATGTAAAAAAAAACACCAATAAAGATTATTATTATTAATAATGACGGCTACATTTGGAAGCAGTTTGACTGCCAGCGATGTGCTTAACTATTCCAATACAGCCATCTTTTGCCCCCGAAATGAAGATGCTACAAGCATCAAGGAAGAGGTTCTGAACCTTTAAAAGGGCGACTCTGCAACATATCTTAGCATCGATTCAATCGACTGGGAGGAAGCCTTCCCTTTTTCCTAGTAATAAAATAATAATTAAAGGTGTTTTTCAGATCAAACCGGCGATTATTCTCTGATTTTACACGATAATATAAAAGATTTCAGCAAACTTATGGAGTTAACAAAACAAACTCAGGAATCAAGTAAAAAAATATATATGTTTTTAATGATTACATTTATTAATTTTTATTAACAACATTACAGGTTTGACAAATATATCAACAAAATCTGTGCTTAAAATAAAACATAAAGATAAATCAAATCGAATAACAAATATATTTCATGTATTTAAAAATTGGAGATCAGCTAATAATAAAGAAAACTGTGAAAGACCTTATAAACAAAGATGTAATAAACAACATGAAACAAAACAAGATGAACCAAATGAAGTAATATTTTATTATCAACCACTCCACTATGAAGATAACAGAGAAGAAAGATTAAAAGAAGGGATTGAGTATTTATTGTTGTGTCAAAAAGCAGCAAAAAAATATGCTTTTACCACACATGATCTAGCAAAAGAATACTTATTGAAAGCCAGATATAGAGAAGATAGAGAAAACTTTATTAATTCGTTTAAACTGGAGTCCAAAATTACGTTTTACAACTCTTAACAAATGTAAAATTAAATTTTAATAAATAAAATATCAAAAGTATTACTATAATAATCTATATTTAATTTTGCATTTTGGTATTTATGCAAAATAATAAGACAGCAAGTATACGTCGTCATTACAATTCAACCAATAAAAAAAATTCTATTTGATTTTCGTAAATAATATGATAAATTAAGAAAAACGTTTTTTATCTATCAAAATAATCGCTGTATCATAGCTATCTATTATTAGGATAAAAAAATTATTTATTATAGAAATAGATAGAATTATTTGAACACATGCGGCAATGTAGTTTTTTTATTTTCGTTAATTGTTATCAATTAAAATATTTATTTATTTACATAACCAGTGCCTGCTCTAGGGGTTATGGCGCCCCGATGCAAAGATTGTTTCGGCGCCCTTAAAAAAAAGGAAGTTTACCATAAATTTGTTTGTTCTCTAAAAAAAAAAAAGAAGTCGCCTAGAAATTAGTTTGTTCTCTCAAAAAAAAGTCGACCAAAAGATTAACAAAAAGAAGAAAGTCGACCAGAATTTTGTTTGTTCTTCCGCCCCTATTGCCAATATTTTCCGCCCCTAAGGCCTCCCGCCGGGGTTCTGTGCACCCCTAACACCCCCGCTTGGCGCGGCCCTGTTTATTGACACAATATATTTTCATTAGAAACTATGATACAGGTAATAATAAAATACTTAAGTGCTTATAAGTAGAGCCCTGCGCGGATATGTTTTTCTGTATCCGCATCCGCATAGACAGAATTCGTATCCGATCCGCATCCGCAACCTTTGTAAATATAAAATATCCGCACAGGATTTACTGCCTGTTTGGAAATAGCTAACATGTTTCGCCTTAATTGGCACATCGCACTTTTGAAACACTACTATTATTGTTTTAAATTTTATCACATTAATATTAGTTGGTCCAGAAATATGTTTTCTATCTAACGTCTTACTGAGATTATATACATTAAAAAATAAAGATGGAAATTACAATTATTCGACTCTTAAACCAAGTTTATATAGAATGTAAAACTTTAAACAACAATATGTCAGAAACTTAGTTTTTTAAGATATCTCACTATTATTTTAGAGCAGCGATATTTAGAAATAATTAAACAGATTAATTTATCACATTTATGACCAATAAATAACAAGGTAAGTCCTATAAGATAAGCAAATTAAAAAAAGTTCCTAATAATAAAACTAAATTCTTAAATTCATCCTATTATTAAAAGATGAAAATTATATGACGATTTCAAGAATTTTAAAATATTTTTATTTATTTTTTTAAATTTATATGTGCTTCTATGTTTATAAATGTTGCAAATTACCATGGTTAATTTTTACTAATATTTCCAAAAATGCAAAATAAGGCGATACATAATTATTTTTAAATTAATAAACACAATAAATCCAAAGAAATTGTTGTATCTACGACTGTTATATAAACTCTACTATATTTAACTATTTAAGTAAGCGTAAAGTAGGTCTTTGTGAGAAGAGTAAAAAAAATAAAAACTGCCGTAACGTATTATTATTTCACTCTTGGCATGAGAACAATACAAACGCCAGCGACACGTTTTTTGGGTTCTAAACTCAAAACTTCCTACGGAAGACGCGTCCACCGGAAGATTTTATGTTCACGCGGATATTGCGGATGATATATAATCCGCATCCGCATGATTTAAATGATAATTTATTCGCATCCGCAGAAAAATGGCGGATATCCGCGGGTAATCCGCGGATATGCAGGGCTCTACTTATAAGTATTACATAGTTCGCCAGTATAAAAATGGCGCCGTTCAATCGTTCGTCACAATGGCGCCCCGATGCGACGCATCCTTTGCATCCATTGTGGAGCCGGCATGGTACATAACATTTTATTTTATTCTAGATTAATAAAATAATATTATACAATAACCTCTACTTTCAATTATGGTTTTCATAGCTATCTATACATCGATTATTTTGATAAGACAAAAAACATTTTTCTAAATTTTTCGAAAATTTACGAAAATAAAATAGGACTTTATATGGTTGAAAAGCATAAAAAATGCTCTATTCAAAATTGTATAACCTAATATAAGCTTCATATGTAAAATTAAGATTGATCCCAATAACTTGATAATGGTACACGATAAAAAAAATTGGGTACCTCTGTTAATTTATCATGAAAAAGCGCTTCAAGAAAGTGTACACCAAAATCACTTAATATTTTAATTTTGGAAATTATGAGTAAAAATTAAAAACCTGAAAATTTACATTTTCGTTAATATCTATTATAGTAACGTATGTATTTTTTTGGAGAACAAAGACATCGTACAAAATGGTCCCTTAATGCAGCATCTTTGGTCTAATTTAAGCGACATTATCTCTCTTATCATTCTCGAGATCCCCATGCTTAACAAGTTATTTGGGACACCTTGTATAGGCTATTCACTTTTGTAAAAACAAACTAAGAGGAAATTTTAATTTCAATAGTTTGCACTCATTGAATAAAAATACTAAAAGAAAGTATTACATGCTAGTTGGGAAGACCAAGATGGTCTTTCAAAATGGCGGACGATAGTTTACGGCTATACAGTGGCGTAGGGTCATTTATTAAAATAATTGTTATCGGTAAAAAAGTAAAAAATACCAATCTTGATATTTTCAAAACAAGCTAAAGATAGGAGATACAAACAATCAATAAAACACTATTATACATCTAAAATTAATGATATATTATGTTCACTTTTGTAAGGACAAACCAAATCTGGTTATTTTGTTACTTTTATATTGTAATATTGACTTTAAACGCCAGCTAAAAATAAGTTATACTGTGAAACAGACTTCAGATTATAACTAAAAAATCATTTTTCAACATTACATGTCAAATGATGACATATGTGATATATTTAATTATTTTTGTAATACCAACATGACACACAATTTCAAAGGAGCAAACTGTTGAAATAAAATTTTCCTCTTAGTTTGTTTTTACAAAAGTGAACACAGTATACACAAAAGTAAATAAATAAATACGGAACTTATACAAGAAAATTATGATAGTACGGCTTTGTCCATAAGTAATGTGTACAGTCTATTCCAAACGATCAAGCGGAACTAACCGGAATATTCATATTTGTTAAGTTGTCATTAGCTATTTTTTTTATATATTGAAGTTGGCTTTTCCTGAACAAAATGATCAAAAGCTTCAATCAATCGGTAAAAGTAACTAGAATTGAAAATCTAGTTCCGCCTAAACCAAAGGAACAGACTTTATGTTGATATTTATCAAAATCTCATTAATTTAATTACATATTATGAATGGAAAATATAGTTTGTTTCTTTGGTTTAGGCGGAATTAGATTTTCAATTCTAGTAACTTTTACCGATTAAGCTTTTGATCATTTTGTTCAGGAAAAGTCCTCTTCAAACCATAAAAAGTGAAACCATGGCACCTTACAAAAATGAAAATTACAGTTAGTTCCGCCTAAAGGTTGGAATTGCTTTTACTTCTGAATGAAAAGTAATTCCTTTAGTATTTGTATGTTGCGTTTTTACTTGTCACAGACAGAACCGCTAAGCATTTTGACAAGATATCAAATTTCAGGCAATGAATGCATACTTTATATTAAATTATAAAATAACTAAAAACTATTTTAGGTTTTATTTATGATTTATAAATTATGAAAATACTTAAATACTTTAAATTATCGAAATAAAAATTAATAAACAGTTTTTAATACGAACACAACAAAATACTGGCAGTCATTGCGATCGTTGGTGTGATGTCATTTTCCTAACATATTCAGATATTGTTTTATTCTAGATTAATAATATACCAGATACAAGCTCTACTTTTCATTTTGGTTTTCATAGCTATCTTATGATACAGCTATTATTTTGATAGACAAAAATGTTTTTCTTAATTTTTCATATCATATTATTTACGAAAATAAGATAGGACTTTTTTATATGGTTGAATAACAAAAAAGCTCTATTCAATATTATCAAACCCACTATAAGCCCCGTATAAAAAATTATAATTGATCCCGATAATTTGAAAACGCGATAAAAAAAATTGAGAATCTGTAAATTCACCATGGAAAAGTGCCTGAAGAAAGTGCGTATTATACGTCTTTTATAGGGAATGCGCAGACGATCAATTTAGGTCGGACAAGTCCATATATTTGTCTTTTATATTAAAATATTTAAACCTTAATATAAGTGCTTATAATATATTTCCAGTAAGATTGTTCTAAATATCAAGTTTTCAATTTTATACCGGTAATATTGATTTTAATTTTAAGTTATAAGTCCAATAACAGTATAAGCTGTTCACTTTTGTAAGAACAAACTAAGAGGGAATTTTGTTTTCAATAGTTTGCACATTTGAAGTCGTATGTCACGTTGGTATTAAAAAATGTCATTTTTTTAAAACGTCGATCCATTTGACATATGTCATAATGAAAAATGATATCTTAATTATAATGATCATAACCTTATCAACCTAAAGTCGGTTTTACAGCGTAAGGAATATTTTTAATAGACCATATTAGTAACTACGTCACAAATTGGAATTCAGTGCTGCCGTCTCGCGGTTGGATTCCTTTTATTTGAATTTTCTATAATATAAAGTATCTGGACTGTATATATTAGTATATATTTATCAAAAATACATATTTTATGCTCCAAAATTGAAAATATTTATAAAATTAAGGTAACAAAAGTAATGTCCCATGTATTTTAAACTTCAAAAGGAATCAGCTCTCAGATGGCAGCACATGTATGTGACGACACACTAATATGGTCTATTGACATTTAAAGTCAGTAACACACCATAAAAGTAACCTAAATAACCAGATCTGCATAGTGTGTTCTTACAAAAGTGAACAGCTTATATCATGTTTTCTTTTATTTTCAAATTTTATATTCAAAATTGTGTTTTAAAATTGTAATAACAAATTATAATACATGTTTTTTCTAGATAATTTATTTTCTTATAACTCTGTATAATGTTTTTGGAAAATATATAGAAACATCAAAATAAAGTATAAATTTTTATAACGCTTAGTACAACGCTTCCCCACACTTTAACTTCGCGAGATTCCCTTTACATTTTAAACCATCTATAACTAATTTAATCTCAGTCGCATCTCTTCTAGTTTCTAGAATCCCCATTCTTCAACAGTTACTTTGGACACCTGTCTATTTGGTTTACAAAATTTAGTTAAAATAGTCGTTTGCATTATTTGAAGCATTCAAAAAAAAAAAAATATATATATATATATAGGAATAGCAAAGATTTTTGGTTTCACTTTTTTATATCTCGCTCTTGCTGTCGTTTTGCTGCCCCGTTCCCCCGTCAAAAGGAAATAGTCTTTTTCATTGAAATTGTTTTTTATAAATATCGTCTTATAGTCACCTGAAACGTGTCAATACCAAATTTTGGGACGTAAAAATAAAAATAAACTAATAAAGCCAATTTTAATTATGCAGAAGATTTGCTTAAATTGTCAATTTCAAAGTTTGCTCAGACTACAAACTGTTCTATCGTAGGCCGATCCATATGACTGTAGCCAGGGGTGTGCTTCCAAACTTTTAACAACCGGCTCGCTAAGAAAAAACAAGGACAAGCAGGCTCAGAAAACGAAATTATTTAAATTATTAAAAATTTCTAAAATGCAAAAATACAAGTGATGATCTAAAATAAAGGTTCTTACTCGTATTTTGGCCAAAACACGTAACAACCACATATTTTTGAAGCTCTTTACAATACAAAAACAGTCTGAACTTTTTTTTGCGAAATAATTTAACCGGATCACCGATTTTCAAAAATTTTAACAATCAATCGCGCAAGCCGGCTCCAGTACACCCCTGGCTGTAGCACTAATAATGATTAGATGAAAACCAGTGGTCTAAACATTTTTCCTGGCTGCTTTAATAACTTTATTAGATTAAGTGCAAAATTACAATCGAATACAACACCCAATACATTATATATACTCGTATTAATAAGTTTAAACACACACAACTATAGTCTTTATAAAACAATAAATAACCAATAACTCTCTTATTTTAGAAGATACGACTTTTGACCTTATTAGACTTAATCAAACGCTAAAGGGGCTGATCTATTGCATTAATGAAACATTAGATAATGGGTGATCAATATTGATTGTCCGTAAAATATACTTTTTTATTCCATTATGTACAGTCTGTTCCAAACGGTTAAGCGGAACTAGATTTTGCAATTTTGCATTTTTTTTTGTCATTAAAATATTTTAAAAAAATATTTAATTTTGACATATTTTTTGTCATTCGTTTCCATGGTTTCATTGTTGGAATTTTAAATTTTGACATCCCAACGTGAAAAATGAAATAACCCAAGCAAGGTCCCTTCTCGTGACAACCTAAAAGAACTAAATTCCTATTTAGTTCCGCTTAACCGTTTGGAACAGACTGTATAAGATTTTATTCCAGGAACTGAATTTTGTGCGAAATGTCACTTCTGCGCATGAGCAAGTAACATGTTTTAACAATGTTTTAATGGCAAGAGTTCATATACACACCAGTTTTACAAGTGAAAGATCGGAAATTCCTTCGTAAAATGTTTATTATCTATTATCTGCAGCGCCTGCGGGCGCCATAGTTCCCTCGATGAGATTTTTATGCGCCCTCGCTATCGAGACAAACACATACTGAGCCCAATATCCGCATCGCATCTATTGGTGATTCGACTTGAGCGATCAACGCTAGATTAGACGACCTTGCGAACCACGAGTGTTTACATATTTTACGTTTTTATGCGCCCTCATTAACATTTGAATTTATATTGCGCCCTTATTGACAAAAAGGTTGCCGACCCCTGCTGTACAAGATATATTATAATTTGGCAACATATTTTTTTCTGTTTAGCAGCATAATATTTGTATAGAATTAGATTACAAAAAAAAAAAAAAATTAAAAAATTGCTTTTTTTAAAAATATTTTTAGCACGTTTCTGTTGGATATATCGTGTTTTAGTTTTTATACAGTGAGCTATGAACGTAGTTATAGTAATTTATATTAGACATATAACATATGATCTTGTAAAACTATATGGAAGTTGACATTTAAATAAATATTAAATATTATTGCTGTTATTTTGGTTATTCCAGAAATATCTTTAACAGATATCCAACAGTTTCAGCAAAGTAAGCTATGCAGAAAAAAAATCATATTCGACCCATACTAATAAGTAAAATATTTAGGCCCACCTTAAAGTAAACCTCTAGGAAACTATCTGACAGATAAGGTTATGTGGTACTTTCTGTGCTGAATAAATGTAATCCCGTCTTTCAATACAAATTTTTCTATCGGATAGTTATCTAACGGATAATGAGACTGACGTGTTGAATTCACTGTTTGGTATTGACATTTATTCAGCAGATGAAGTTTCATCTTATCTGTCAGATAGTTACCTTGAGATTTACCTGAAGCTGAAAGACCGGGCCTTCAATTTTTTAATATTTGTTTGCATCGCTTTCATTATTAAAAAGCGCTCAAATCATTTTTCCAATCGTTTTCTAATGTAGTTCTATAAAAATGTTGCACTGTAAAATAACATTTGCTACCAAATAATGTTTTGGTAAATGTTCCGTACGCTCCAACCAGTTCAAATTAGCACTAGGCTGTATATATAGAATAGAGTATATTGTAACAGTTCGAAAGGAGAAGGCATGGCCGTAAGAGTGGGAACCCAATAGCAATCATCCATGCATCTGTAGTTGGCAAAGAACCACACGTTTCAAACATGACATTGATAGGTCGGAATATAACTGATATTTTTTGGGACTCTATGAAGTTAATGTTTTTCGAAATATGTATACTATAAATCTCATGTAAAACAGGTAAAAATTCCTTACGCGTACCCTTTTATATATGTTTATCGAGTTTCTGTTTTTTCTGTCCTCACATTTGAGTTTTGAATAAGTTTTGGAAAAGATAAGGGGTGACGCTTCGCCCAGTTGTCCCAAATCTCAATTCTAACTAGCTTGTGCTATTTCTCTAATCAGTTGCTACAGGTGGTAGCGTACGGCTGGGTACAGAGAACAAGTCAACAGGGTGTCATTTGAAAAAAAAAAAACTTACCTTCGACCCTGTGGTAGGGATTAAATGAAATTAATATTTGATGTGCAATACTTCAACCTCTTTAGCTTACGATTAAAGTCTAGTAAGAACAATAGTCGTATATTTTAAAATAAAAAAGTTATTATTATAATGTCTCATTTTGTAATATGTATCTACGAGGGAAACGTAATACGTAACTAAGAGGGAAATGAGACAGATATGCTGCTCACTTTTGTGAGAACAAACTAAGAGGAAATTTTGATTTCAATAGTTTGCACCTTTGAAACTGTATATCATGTTGGTATTAAAAAATGGAAAAAATTATATTTTAATTATAATGATCAAAACCAAAAAAAGTCTGAATTACAGCACAAGGAAATTTTTTAAATGACTTTTAAAGTCAGTAATACACTACTAAAGTAACCAAAATAACTAGATCTGGTTTATCCTAAGTGAACAGCATATATAAGCTGTTCACTTTTGTAAGAAGAAACTAAGAGGAAATTTTGTCTTCAACAGTTTGCACCTTTGAATCTGTATATCATGTTGGTATTACAGAAAAATAATTTGAAGAGTCAGATTATACATGTCATATAAAAAAATATAATTTGTCATATTTCATTTTGAATAGTGACATCTTAAATATTTTGTAAATATAATACTAACCTAAAATAATACAAACATACCACAAAACTGTAAAGCCTTTTCTACAAAGCCTGTTTCTTTGGTTTAGGCGGAACTAGATTTTCAATTCTAGTTACTTTTACACATTAAGTCAGGCTTTTGATAATTTTGTTCAGCAAAAGCCTACTAAACCATAAAAGAAGAGCTCATGACAACTTACAAAAATGAAAATTCCAGTTAATTCCGCCTAAACGTTTGGAATAGCCTATAACCAAGTTTCTAAAAGTCAGTAATACACTAAAAAAAAATCCAAAATAACCAGATCTAGTTTGTCCTTACAAAAGTGAACAGATTATATCTGTCTCATTTTGTAGTACGTAACTAGATCTGGTTCCTTTGGTGACTGGTGTGGTATAAATAGACTTTTATGGAACAATGTAAACTTGTAAATCTTTTTAAATTTTTGGTTAAGTTTCATTATATTGAGGTTATATTCACTCAAAAACTACATATGTCAGATACCAAATTGAAATGTCAAAATTGCTATTGACATGTCAAAATTGTGATTAACATGGCAAATATTTTGAAAGGTTGCCATTTCAGAATTACCACCCTAAGATAATATTATAAATATGCAACATAAAAAATTAAGTTTCCTTCTTAGTTACGTATTACAAAATGAGACATATTATAGCTATTTATTATAAGAAGTTTACTTTTGTAAGAACAAACTAGATCTGGTTATTTAGGTGATTTTTATAGTGTATTACTGACTTTTAAAAACTTCGTTATATTGTAAAAATGGCTTTACAGTTTTGGTAAATTGTATTATTTTAGGTTAGTATTATATTTACAAAATATTTAAAGTTGGTTTTACACGGTTCAATTAGTTGATCAACAAATTGATCAAGTTTTTTGTCAATTAATTGAAAAATTTATTGGTAACCTTGGAAATAAACGCACCACTTTACACACATCAATTTATTTATCAATTTTTTTGAAAACTTTTACATTGCCAACTGTAAAATATGTTGACATATTTATCAGCATGAAAATATTGAAAAAATCTACACAAAGTTAAGAGTTGTAAACAAAAGCAAAAGAAATAACCTAGATGATGGTAAATTAGAACGTTCGAGGTTATGTCAAATTTGAAAATGAAATACAAAATATATATTTGGAGGTTACGCTACAACTAATTGGCAACAGTTGGCAATATCTTAACAGATAAAAATATACCTAGAATTCCTTAAAAAATTGATGAAAAATAGAACTTGTTCTATTTTCAAAATAAATTGATCAAATTTTTTGTAAATTAATTGATCAATTAATTGACGAAATTTGTTCACTTTACATACATCAATTAATTGAATGTCAACTTTATCAATTAATTGAATCGTGTAAAACCCACTTAAGATGTCACTATTCAAAATGAAACATGAATGACATATTTATAATCTGACTTTTCAAATTATTTTTCTGTAATACCAACATGACATACAGTTTCAAAGGTGCAAACTGTTGAAAACAAAATTTCCTCTTAGTTTGTTCTTACAAACGTGAACTGCTTATATTTTATATAGACATTCTGATTCTGAAAATTAAGCTCAATAGTTAGTTATCACCAAATCTTAAATATAATATCACAATTAACATTCTGCAAACGTAACAAACATATTTTATTGTGTCATTACTTTTAAGAAATCAAATAAATGATGAAAAGTTAATAATTCAGCTTCATCTTCATTTTTTCCTGTT
This sequence comes from Liopterus haemorrhoidalis, assembly GCA_963971575.1. Taxonomy (NCBI): domain Eukaryota; kingdom Metazoa; phylum Arthropoda; class Insecta; order Coleoptera; family Dytiscidae; genus Liopterus; species Liopterus haemorrhoidalis. Next base: position 58,669,594 of record OZ020611.1, read on the forward strand.
CCGTACAGGACAAATTCAGGATCAGTATCTATTGTCAGAAATGCTATTACTAGCCTTTCCTGTGGAAATTTCTTGATGGAATAATGCAAATCTAACTTTTTTAATAAATCGTGAATATCAGTGATCGTGTCAGGATTAATGTCCTAAAAACAATAAATATTTATTAGTTAAAAATTAATTCAAATTTAAAAACTCGTTACACTTATAATATACAGTAAGGTCTCAGCTTTCGTCATCTGCTATTAGGGGGCTATTGAATTATAAACACGTTCAATTTCGGAGTGGTACGAGCCACCACTGTCATTTTATTTATTTATTTATTTATTTACTAGTGCAGCCTTTGTCAACTATGTTGGCAAACATATCTTTACCTTAATGTGGAACTTGCTCGACGCCTCTGACTTCTTTCTTTAGTCATACGCCTTACTTCATCCAATTCAAATTGAATCAACTTTTCGCCCATTATTAAAAACTGGACAAATATTTATTCCGAATTATTTATTCATAAACTTTTTAAGATGGGAAAACGATTCATTTTTACTCAGTGCATTATATTTATATTGTTAAAACTAAAAATGATTTGAGACGTTAAATTTAAAATCTATTTACTAAAATAAATTTTCCAATTACTTATATAATATAAAAATACGCACACGGAAAAAAGCGCACATAAAAAAATGCGCACACGAAAAAAAACGCCCATGGAAAAATACACACGAAAAAAAAGCGCACAGGAAAAAAGGCACATACGGAAAAAAGCGTACTTACACTATATCTAAAATCAGTTTTAAATAAATCGTGAGAAAGTATTGCACAGTAAAATTTATTTGTTTGCCCGCTGCAAAATATTGTTCATATCGGTCAAAAGATATGGAACTGTCTAGAGTTACTTGTTTATGCCTACGAAACCCTAGACATTCTATATGTAATTATATTCGTAGATTCTTACAGAATGAATCTGCACAATATTGCTTATTACGGTCAAAGGATATAGGAGTGTCTAGAATTACTTGTTTATGCCTACGAATCCCTAGACATCTCTGTACATAATTATATTCGTAGATTCTTAGAGAATAAATCGGGAAAATATTGTTTATATCGGTCAAAGGATATAGGAGAGTTTAGAGTTTCTCGTTTATGCCTGCGAGACCCTAAACATTTCTGTATGTTATTTTATCCGTACTTTCTTACAGAAGAAATCTGCAAAATATTATTCATGTCGGTGAAAATATATAGGGGTGTCTAGAATTTCTTGTTTATGTCTCCAAAATCAGACGAATCATCCCGAATCATTCCGACCAGACGAACAGACAGGATAAGCTTTTTATATTATAGGGATTGGATTGGAACACACACAGGACAAGTCCAGTAAAGTATTCTCTATTAAATACACGTTATATGTTACAATTATTAACTAAAGTACATAATCAGAGAGAAAAAAAATACAAAATGTTATAGAGACAAGCAATGGAATATGCAATTTATTGCACGACATAAGATTTATTTTAGAATTTCAATGCACATTCTGATTTTTTAATGATAAAATATTAAAAGTAGCACAGCCAGATTTATAATTTTCATACGTGGTGTCTGTTTTATAGCAAAGGTATTTTAAAGCTTTAATCTGAATTCTTTCAATTTTATTTACAAACTTATCATACTGGGGGTTCCAAATAACGGATGCAAAATTTAGTAAACTATAAACATAGGCAATATAGAGACTTTTAATAGGAATAATCGATTTAATTTTTTTGTACTACGAATATTAAAACCCAGCATTCTCCAAGCTTTAGAAACTATATTGAGTATATGAGCTTCAAAAGATAATTTTTTTATCAATTTGTATCCCAAGATCCTTCACATTTTCCGTCCTATTCCGTCCCAATAAATTCCCATTTAATTTATAATCAAATATAAACTTATTAGCACTTCTAGAAAAATAGGCAGTTTGGCATTTACTATAAGTTTATTTTCATCGCAATGTTGATGGAAATTGTCAAGGTCATTTTGGAGCAATATTGCGTCAGAAATTGAAGAAATTTTAAAGAACATTTTCATGTCATCAGCATATAATAAAAAATTTGCATTTGAAATATAGTTAGAGACGTCGTTTACAAAAAGCTTAAAGAGTAATAGGTCCTAAATGGACCCTTGAGGGATACCAGATGTAATTTTTACAAACCTTGACGTAAATTGATTGATTTTGACAGCTTGACTTGGCATAGCGCATATTCGCGAATTGTTATTACGCGCGCAACGGAGACGCCGCATTAAAGTATTCCTTAATCGGGTCTGTTCTGTATCTTACGTGTTTGCCAACAACTAAAAAGTTACAAAATTAACCTGAAGGTCGAAGTTAAAAAATTTTAACCACGCTTTACAATAATTTGTTATTCTGTAACTCTATGGCGTTAATTTTATTTTAACCTCATCGTGGTTAATTCGATAGGTTATATTTGGAATTTTAACTCCAGCCAGATACATGGTATTGACATTTTAACCAGCTTTAATTCAGAAAACAATCAATTTTTAGAATTAACTTCTAAAGTAGTATGGTCGTACCCGTACGGCCGGCAATATCATTGCAAATCGGTGTATAGCCGTCCCTATTACGTAATATTTACATTATAAATTTTATAGTTTCAAATTTTCAAAAGTTTTCCTAATGATTAACTAACAAAAGATTGCGAGCCACTGGTATGTTAATTTTATTTTACTCGTATTTGATGCACTTTTTTCTTAAAATAACCCACCCCTTTAGAGGTTAACCATATCAAGTCTTTTTCTTTCAACCGATTATTACTAGAACAAATTGAACAAAAAGTGGTTAATAAGTGAAAAATTAATATAGGTGAATAAAAAATTTATACAAATGATTTTTATGAGATCAGTTCGAATTATACAAAAGCAACTGAAGAAATATTTTAAAATGTTTTCATTTGTCTAAAACCTTTACGGAATATCTCTTCACTATCTATCAAAATTTTCCATTATAATTCAAGAAGATAATCCCCATTCTTCATTATGTAAAAAACTGGGCATATGAATGTATATTATGCATATGTTTATAAAGTCTATTTACGTTAAAATTATAGTTACACAATAATTGGTATTAAATCTAGGCAACCGAATCACGGTCAAAAAAATCTGAACGTAACGATTTTTTACAGATAAACAGTTGGCAATCCTACAGTGATACCCAGTTCTGAGATTTCGGATTTCATTAAATATGTATTTATTGTTATTAAATTATGCTTTATATCATACTATTATGTACTTTTATATCATTCCCGCTGAACATGTATTGTGTGATAATATCCGGGAAGGGGCAAAAAAGAGTCCTAAAAAGGACTGATGTAATCCAAAACATAATAACGAAATAAGTTGAATTTAACCTAAAAAGCTATGCACTACACACAATATCAAATAGAAATCTATAAGAAAATATAAAATTAAACACAAAACAGCTAAAAAACAACAAGCTAAATAAAAAAGTTTTTAGAGATTACTATGAGATAGATATGTGAACACAGGTGTCAAAAACGTATTGTAAAATGTCGACAAATGTAAACAAAATAAAATTTAGCGATATCAATACAAATGTCCCTAATTAAATAAAAACTTTTAAAATTTGTAAATCTTCAAAATGACTATCGAACACAAACTAAATATGACTTCAATAGATATGTTTTAATAAAATAAAAGAGTGAAACGCAATATTAGTCTATAATTCGAATGCAAAACAAATCTATTTAGTTATTATTCCGTCACGAATTATTAATTAGATATTAACTATGAGGAGTCCGCAATGAACCACTGTTTAGATAGTAGTCCAGTATTTGTTTTCAAAAGCGGGTTTTAGGTAAATGCAAATGGGCAATGCTCTTCCAAGAAAAATTAATCGTTTTATATTTTTAAATGTTAACATTTTAAAATTTTATTTCAAGTAATTGTATTTTAATAAAAATATGCATGAAATAAATGAATGGATTTGAATGGAATGATATTGTTATCGATAAAGAACTGATTCGCTTGTTTAATTTTTAATGATATTGTTATCAATAAAGAATGGGTCGAAAACGGTGTTGTTGATATAAAACATTTATGCGAAAAGGCTAAAAAACATTAACTATACTTAGTGCAGTGCATATAAAAATCTATGTGAAAATTAATATTTTAGCAGAAACAGACATACGAAATCAGTTTGTTTGGGCATTCAGAACCTCGATTGTAAAGTATAATGAAACGATGGATAAAAAGTTTTGTTGTACAGCCGGTTGAAATTTGCCGTTTGAAATCAAAGGCTATTTGCGCCTACACAGTCCAATAAATGGTTGTTCTGAACAATCTTGAATATTAAAACAAAACTGTATAACTCGTAATGGTGGGTTTAGTCAACACTTAGCCTTAGTCTTAACGGTAGTTTTAGTTTTTATCTTAAGTGTAATAAATGACTACGAGTTTATACCATGATTTAGTTTTAACAAATAACCAATTAAACGCCGAGTTTAACGCACGCGTATAGTGTCCTCGTTCAGTGTTGACGAACAAAGCTTGTTATAACAAATATTTAAAACATCAAAAGTCAAAATCTTTAGTTATAGATAACGATTAAAGAAATAAACATGCGAATAAAGATGTTCCGAAATAAAAACAATAATAAAATTGTTAATAGTTCGTAATATATAACTAGCACATTTTGTCAGTGTGAGCGCACGCGCATTTTTGCGGTTTTAATCTCAGTGCTAAGAAAAGTTGAATGTTAGTTATATTTCAAGATCGTTAAAAAACGACTAAAACTAAATCAATGTGTTGCATGAACTTACTCGTAGCGATATGATAGTTTATCTTTTACGGTTAAAACTAAAACATACGATTAAAACTAAGACTAAAACTAAATGTTGACTAAACCCACCAGAATTTTTTGCTTCTTTTTTTATTATTAAGTAATCTTTGATTGCCCCTCCAGCTACTTAGTCATGGAGCCGCCACTAGTTGTTTTTATTATCAATAGTTTTGTGCAGGGCTTCGAACCGGAACTGAACCGAAAACCGAAAAAACCCGTTATTTTTGTCGGAAACGAAAACCGGAACTGAACCGAAAAAAAATATCGGTTTATTTCGGTTCAGATAATGTATATGTGAGTGAATATAAAATACATTTTATTTAAGATTATTTTTTAAACTGATGAGCAGAAAAAATTCGTAGTTCGTAATTTTTTGAACTGATAAGTAAAAAAAAAAGAATTGCGCTTCTATTATTTCGGGGGGGGGGGGGGTGAACGCCCAGAGCCCGCCCCCTGGCAGATACCCTGGTCTAATTATCACAAAATAAGGAATAATATGTTCTTCTAAATTATAGTAGAAAATAAATTTCTAATACAAATAAAAGCATTTAAAAATTTATCATTCGGAACTGAACCGCAAACCGAAAAAAATCGTTATTTTTGCCGGAACGAAAACCGGAACCGAACTGATATATATATTTTTTAATTGAACCGGAACGAAAACCGAAACGAAAAAAATAACGGTTCGAAGCCCTGGTTTTGTGTATTTCCAAACAAAAATATATTCTTTTGCATGGTGAAAAGAATGGCAAAACTGCAAGTATTGTTTTTGTTTAAATCTTATATTTATACAGTCATGTGCGTAAAAATAGCAGTATTAGAAAAATATTAGAATAAATACGAAAAATAGTTGGTTTAATTAATAACAAAGCCAAAATTTTACTGATATATTATATTTTAAGAACAACTTCATTATGTTGATAAAAAGAAAGTATTTTTGTAAATTCATTAAATATATATATATACTAGGTTATTACCCGTCAACAATGACGGATTTAGAACATAAAAATTTCAATTGTTTGTATGTGTATTTGGTTTTATTTTTTAACGTATCCTAATTTCGTCGCCAGTCTGCGAATCATGGGATAGGATATCACTAGTTAGCTAATCACGGGAGAGGGCGTCACCTGTCAGCCAATCAAGAAACAGGGTGTTCCCAGTTACCCAATTACGAGAACTTTAGAAAAATTGACGTCATAATGTTACGAAACCCTAGACATTTCTATATGTAATTATATTCGTAGATACTTAGAGAATAAATCTGTAAAATATTGTTCATATCAGTTAAAGGATATAGGCTTGACTAGAGTTTCTCGTTTATGCCTACGAAATCCAAAACATTTATATATAAAATTTTATTCGCAGTTTCTTAGAGAATAAATCTACAAAATATTGTTCATATCGGTCAAAGGAAACAGGAGTATCTAGAGCCTCTTGTTTATGGCTACGAAACCGTAGTCAGTTATGAATGTAATTATATTTGTAGATTCTTAGAGAATAAATCTGCAAAATATTGTTTATATCGGTCAAAGGAAACAGGAGTATTTAGAGTCTCTTGTTTATGCCTACGAAACTCTAGACATTTATGCATATAATTATATTCGTAGATTCTTAGAAAATAAATCTGAAAAATACTGTTCATATCGGTCAAAGGATATAGGAGTACCCTAGGATTTCTTGTTTATGCCCACGAAACCCTATACATTTCTATAGGTTATTTTATCCGCAGATTTTTAAATAATAAATCTACAAAATATTTTTCATATCAAAGATCAAAGAATATAGAAGTGTCTACAGTTTCTTATTTATGCCTACGAAACTCTAGATATTTCTATACTATGTTTTATCCGCAGATTTTTAGAGAATAAATTTGCAAAATGTTTTTCATATCGATCAAAGAATATAGGAGTGTCTAGAGTTTCTTATTTATATCTACGAAACCCTAGATATTTCTGTATGTTATTTTATCCACAGATTCTTAGAGAATAAATTTGCAAAATATTGTTCATATCGGTCAAAGGATATAGGAGTCTCTTGTTTAAGCCTACGAAACCCTAGACATTTATGTATGTAATTATATTTGTAGATTCTTAGAAAATATATCTGCAAAATATTGTTCATATTGGTCAAAGGATATAGCAGTGTCTAGAGTTTCTTGTTTATGCCTACGAAACCCTAGACATTTCTGTAAATAATTATATTTGTAGATTCTAAGAAAATAAATCTGCAAAATATTATTCATATTGGTCAAAGGATATAGCAGTGTATATAGTATCTTGTTTATGCCTACGAAACCCTAGACATTTCTACATGTTATTTTATTCGCAGTTTCTTAGAGAATAAATCTGCAAAATATTGTTGATATCAGTCAAATGATATAAGAGTATCTAGAGTTTCTTGTTTAAGCCTACGAAATCCTACAAATTTCTATATGTAATTATATTCGTAGATTCTTCGACAATAAATCTGCAAAATACCTGTCAATCAAGTCAAACTGGGAACAGCCTGTTTCCCAGTTAGCCAATCACGAGAACCTTAGGAAAAATGACGTCACAGTGTTACAAAATCACTAACACACGGTAGCTAATTATATATGTACGATAGTATTTGTAAAAATATGCTCATTACGCTGTTCATAAATATAGCAGTACACTTCATAAAATAAATAAAACTCATTTTAATATTAAATATTCTTTATTATTTCTGTAATATTTGGTTCCTTGACCTTTTTTTCGTATTACTTCTACACATCTTCGAGGCATAGAACCAATTAGCTACCGGCATTTCTCCAAGGGAATAGATTTCCAAGCTGTTTCAATTTCTCCTCATAATTCTTCTTTATTGGCAGGTTTTGAAGAAGATATTTTAATTTTTACATCAGCCCACAGTTTCACTATTGGATTTAAGTCCGGAGATTGAGCTGGCCAACCCATAACAGTAACCCTATTTTCATTAATTCAATTTTTGCTTTGCGCCAAATGTGCTTTAGATCATTATATTGCATAAATATCCATTTTAAAGGCAATTCCTTCTCTGCAAAGGGAAGCATGACATACTGCCAGATACTGACATAAACATTCGCGTCCATTATATATTTAATCCAGAAAATAGGGCCCACTCCGTTCCAAGAAAAATATCCCCATGCCATAACACTAAAGCCGCCATGTTTTATTGTCTTTGTAGTGTACTTTGGATTACTTTGGAGTACTTTGGATACTTTGTAGTGTACCCCGTGCCTCCATGCACGAGGTGCAGTACTACGTAAACAATTTCTGTGTCATCAGGCCAAAGAATATTGCATCTTTTTGACCCGGCTAAAGTTGGTGTTCTTTGGCAAATTGAATTCTATTTTCCCGTTGTCTTTTGTTTAACGGCGGAGTTTTTCTTGGTCTTCTGGTTTTCAGATTTACTTTTATAAGGCGTTTTCTTACAGTTGATGCAGAAATTGGCAGGTCTAATTCGTTTTTTATTTCTGTAGAAGAAGAAAAGGTTTTAACTTTGCATACCTTACAATTTTTCTATCTGTTGTCGGCGAAGATTTAGATATCCGATCCCAAATTACAGGTTCTAGAGTCCACTTTTTGGCATTAGATATCATTTTAGCGGAGCGTCCTAGCACATTCTGAATAAGTTTTACCAGAAATCAACATGTGTAAAATCAACTGACGTTTCTTCTGTGTGCAGTGTTTTAGCCCTACCCATTTTTACTAAAAAATAAGAAAAATATTTAATATTTTCCGTGGTTTTAAATATAAAATCAACTTACTTTTCAATATACTCCAAAATTTATTAAAAAATAAACTGTTTGGTTAGCTAGTTTAGTAAAACATGAGAAAACTTGTGGACACTGCTACTTTTACGAACACTAGAAAAATGATGTTTTTGGTTTGTTTAAGGGGCACCTTACATATTTATTTAAAAATTTCAATGCTGCCAGCTTAAATATATTATGGACTTATTATATATACTATAAATGTAATGCAACTACATAAATAAATAACTTTAAATAAAAAATTACAATTTTACCATTTGCATTAAACCACTGCTATTTTTACGCACATACGTACGTACATACGTACTGTATATTATTTTAATTTTTACTGTAAATCACATAAATTAAAGCCGTTTCACTACAAATTCTGGGAAAACTCATAATTTTATGTTGGACTGTCGCAGGACCCAAAAAGGAACGCAGGTAGGTTGACAATAACAAATGCGATGCGATCTATATTTTACAATAAGAATAAAGTATATTTACCTTCCACAAATCTAAATAAGTACACCCCTTTTCCTCCATTAGATTTTTTAGAGCTTTAGGAAAATCAGACACTTTCATTCCCCAGTTCATTTTTCTTTTAATGAGTGAAGAAACTTCCTTAAACGATTTCAACAATTCATCAGACATCTCTATAGCTGGATAATTACCATTAGACTCCTGGACCATTTCTTCAATTTCTTCCGGCAAAGTATCAACCAATCTATGTAACATTTTTTGAGCTGCTGCTTGACGGGCTCTCTTCTTTGTTGTGTCAGTTGCAGTGATTGTCATTGTTGCAACTTGACATTCGATTGTGAATTGACGTAAATGTGCAGGTCCTACATCGGAAATTAACCGGAATTCGGGATTTGGTATATTTTTTTCAGAACATAAGTCCTGTAGTGCTCCAATAGCATTTATTTGAGTTTTTATTGGACTTGGTGGATCTGGTGATACACAGTGTATCGGTGAAGATGGACAGTTTGAAGGTAAAGCGCTGTACTGACCTAAAACAAAATACGGGTGTGTGTAAATTATGCCTAGCATAATTCTTGACCTGCTCCATATTTAATTGCTTAGTACTTAATTCAGTTTTTGCATTGTAAATTTTTCGCGTTACTCAGTAGTATTTGTTAAAGATAAAAAAAAAATCTGATAAGTAAAAAATAAATTTTAATTGTTTATTAACCATCTAGACCAGTGGTTCCCAACCGGGGGCATTTTGAGGGATGCGAGACGATTTATAGAAATTTATAAAATTTATATAAAAAATCTAGTTTATTTAAATTTTACATAGTGTAGATTTTTTCAACACTCGAATCTTCATTTTGCCGTGTGACGTCAAAATGAGTGCATTTGAGAGAAAAATGAGAGAATTTTGAGCGCATCTAGTTTAGTGCATGAATTAATTTGATCAATTTTAAAGAAATATTCATGCGATTTCCTTTTTTTTGCTGTTCACTTTTCATTTTGATCAATTTGACATATAAATATTACTCAACTGAAAAAATCTGAACACATTTTTTATGGGGGTGCGGGAGCTTATTTTCACATTCAAAGGGGTGAGCACCACAAAAAAAGGTTGGGAACCACTGATCTAGACCAGTGTTTGTAATATTTTCCAAGTGTGCCGCGAATACAGCGGCGTCTGTATTCAAAATTTCTTCTTCTATGACTATGTAGGTGTGCCGCGAAATTTTTCTTCTTTGAAAAATGTACCACGATAGTAAAAAGATTGAGGAACACTGATCTAGACCCTAACTCCGTCTCGAGGCGGGTCATATAAAGGTGTCCCATATAACTTGTTAAGCATGTAGATCTCGAGAAGGGTAAGAGATACGTGGTCGCTTAAATTCGACTAAAGTTGCCGCATAAAGGGACCATTTTAACGATGACTTTTTTCTCCTAAAAAAATACATAGGTTACTAGATATGAATGAAAATGTAAATATTCTGGTTTTAAATTTTTGCTCAGTACCTCTCAAATACCGACGAACTTATTTAGAAACCTCCTACATCTTAAGCCTAGCATCAAACCCAAATACATCCACCTATTCCACATAATTTCAAAACCTTAACAGCCAGATAACAATTCCAAATTTAACCCCTCATCACCAAACAACTGACGATATCTTCACAAAGTATAACGTGACACTTGAAAACACAGAAAAAACCCAGTATAGTGAAACTCCACCATGGAATTAATTACAACCAATTTTCAACTTACAACTTCAAGTTCATAAGAGACAAGACACCATCCCACAAGTATACATAAACGAATACCACAACATAATTGAGAAATATAAGGACTACCAACAAATATTTACAGATGCATCAAAAATTGGAAGCGAAACTGGAGTATCTGTAATAACAACGGACAAAGAATATGCCTTTCATCTACCGTCCAATACAAGTATTTATACTGCCGAAATGTATGGCCTTCTCCAAGCAATGAAGTTCATAGAAAAAAGTAACTCTAAAAAGTTCATAGTAATAACAGACTCCCAAAGTGCAATACAAGGATTAAGGCAGATGTACTCCAAAAATGGCTTAGTACTAAATATTCATGATACCATACATAGATTAAGAACTGAAGGTAAAAAGATAATAATATTATGGGCCCCAGCACACATAGGTATAAATGGAAATGAGAGAGCTGACACAAAATCGAAAGAGGCAACAACACTACAAGAAATTAAACAAATCCCAATCCCAATGGCAGACTACAAAGCTTGGATGAAAAATAACATTAAAGAAGAATGGAAAAAGGAGTGGATAAATGTCGAAAACAACCACCTTAGAGAAATAAAAGAAAACATCAAGAAATGGCAAGCAACAAGAAACAGAAGAGAGCAAACTATTATAACAAAATTAAGAATAGGACATACTCTGATTACGCACCAACACGTATTCCATCGTTTAGATCCTCCTGTATGTGAAACTTGTGGAACCGAATTAACTGTTGATCACATACTACTAAAATGTAAAAATTTTAAAGAAGAAAATATAAAATACCGGAAACATTGACAAAAAGACTATTAGACTCTGACAACGCACTAAATAAAGTAATAAAATATCTCAAAGAAACTAAATTAATATGTAAAATCTGAAACCTTGTAAAAATTATTGTACCAAAAAACGTAACATGTCAAATTATTAACTCTGTATATTATATATCCATACAAACTATGTAACCAAATGTTCCGAGGTACTATTGACCTAGTTGTTGAAGTAACTCTTTTTTACTTGCCCGACCTTAATATATAAGGGGCAAGTATTGTAATTGCGAAAATTTTCGATGTCGAGATTTTGACTGATGACCACGTTTCATGGTCCAGGGAATCCAAAAAACCTATTTTCGAAGTGCCGTCCGTATGTGTGTGTGTCTGTGTGTATACACGATAACTCAAAAACGGTTTAACTTAAAGAATTCGTTCTGGTACTAAAAAATTCTCCTAATAATTGGGAAGAACCCTATTGTTTTTTATTAAAATCCGAACCCGGAAACGGAAGTTATTAAAATTTAAAATTTAAAAAAATTCGTAACTAGTAAACCAAACCTTGGACATAAATTTGTATAGGACATAATTTGATGTATTTTTGAAGATTTACCTAAATCTTCTTTTAATTTTTTTTTTTTTAATGTATTTTTTTTATTATTATATTTTTTTATGGGAGGGCAAGTCTATCGGAGGTGTCACTTCGCTACTGGTTTTCTTACAAATTTAAAAAAAAAAATTTTTTTTTGCTCATAACTTCTAAAATTAATGTCTTAATTCATTTTGGTGTACATTTTCTTAAAGCAATTTTTCATGGTGAATTTACAGAGGTTCTCAAATTTTTTTTTATCGCATACCATGTTCATGTTATCAGGGTCAATTTTAATTTTTCATATGGAGCTTATAGCAGGTTATGATAATTTTGAATAGAGCTTTTTTTTGCTATTCAACCATATAAAAAAGCCCTATTTTATTTTCGTAAATAATATGAAAAATTAAGAAAAACGTTTTTAGTCGATTAAAATAATCGCTGTATCATAGATAGCTAGGAAACAAAAATTTAAAGTAGAGCTTATTGTATAATAGTATTTCATTAGTCTACAATAAAACAGTACGTTATGAAATAGTATATTATGCAACGAGCATGGAATGATGGTCATTTCACACGAGTATGAAAGTTGCGCCACGAGCCGCTGGCGAGTAGCGCAGTTTATACGAGTGAGAAATGACTATTCCATGCAAGTTTCATACTATGCTTTTTCCATGACTATAACTTTATTACCTAATTAAATTTTTATTCAGTTCCTTTCATAAACTAACAATAATTTGACAGTTTCAACCTATTTATTAAGTTGCCTAGCAACGATCATGTTCATGTCATACGGAATGTAAATTCAATTAAACGAACAATACTTACGTCAGCCGATTAACTGACTAACCAAAACCGATTCTATTAAAAAATATATTTGCAAAATTCGACAACTTTAGTTATATTATGTTCCACTCGCATCGAATTTTATCATTCCAACCTTGTTACAGAATATACTATTATAATGCATAAATATAGTTAAATAAGAATAAAATGTTTATTTAATTCTAATGGGACGGTTGGGACTTCATATTGCTCACAATTTTGTCAATGTTCGGGAAAACAACTGATGTAGAAACATGCAACGTGTTTTCTAAGTGCGAATAAGTTATTCGCGTCCTTGTTTTTGATTTAACGAACCGAGAAAATAACTGCTCACATTTGTAAGCGCTTCCAAAGATCATAATTCTCTTAGCAAAAGCTGTGAGTTTCGGAAATTTGTCAATTAGGAAATATATCTTTTTTTTTTAAATTTAATGGCTTTTGCTGCTGTGGCAATTAGCCAGGACAATTTTAATTTGAGAAAATTTCCATGCCTGTACGGGATTCGAACCCGAGACGAAATATATTATAATAAAATTTTAATTAAACAATTTTAAATGAAAAAGTAAGTATATAAAATTAGGACAAGCCAATTTACATATTAATAAAAATCGAATTTGCATCATTATACAGGTGTTACATACAAGTTAGTAAATATGAATATTAAAAATAAAAAACTTTTTTCTTTAAAAAATTCAATCTTATTTTTTTAATAACAAAATACATTAAATTTCACCTTTAAGAAAATCAGTCTAAATTTTTTAATAACGAAAAGATTCATTGAAAATTTTGCATAACGCCCTATATTTTCTTTAATTAAAACAAAATCTAGTTCTTCATAGCTATTCCTTCGGTTTCTTCCCACCATTTTTTTAATAAATTTATTGTTTTGAACTGAATATACTTGTTCATTAACTCTATTATTCGTATTAAATAACTAAAACTAACCTCATTATTTGACAGCTTACATGGTTTACATTGTTCACATTGAAAACAAGTTTACCAGTTGTTTACATAAGTTTACACGTAACCGTAAACAATTAAAGTTTACGTGTAAACGCCCATCACTGTATAAAACTCAATTAGTGAAATGTCCTCCATTTTTGACTTCAAATCTAAGTTCTCCTGTAGCTCAAGTAGTTCCATTTGCAGAGAAAGTGGCGTTTGTTCCACATCAATACCAATCGTTTAACCGCATTTGATCTCTGAAAACAAAAATATACTCGCGGGCCAGATTCAATGGGATTTTGGATAGTTATCGCGGGCCGGACAAAATGAAGCAACGGGCCGCATCCGGCCCGTGGATTGCACATGCCTGGTTTAAAGGCTATTCCAAACGTTTAGACGGAACTAACTGGAATATTAATTTTTGTAAGTTGTCCTTTTGAGCTCTCCTATGGTTTGAAGTCATAATAATAATAATAAATCTTTATTTCCATACGAATTGTTCACAAATTATTTGAACTGTCAATATATACAGTGATGGGCGCGTAATTTACATGATGTAAGTTACCTGATCGTTTACGCGTAAACAACTGATGTAAAGTAAACACAAAAACTCTTGTAAACAATGTAAACAACGTAAACAATGTAAACAATGATTTAGACAAGCGCACTTATTTTGAATTACAGAACTCCATTGTCAAAACATTTTTATAAATAATAAAATTTTAATGAAACAATTTTAAATGAAAAAGTCAATATATAAAATTGGAACAAGCCAATATACATATTAATAAAAATCGAATATGCATCATTGATATAGGTGTTACAAGTTAGTAAATATGAATATGAAAAATAAAAACATTTTTATTTAAAAAAATCAGTCTAATTTTTTTAATAACAAAATACATAAATTTCTCCTTTAAGAAAATCAGGCTATATTTTTTAATAACAAAAAATTCATTGGAAACTTTGCACAACGCCCTATATTTTCTTTCATTTTATTTAATTAAAACAAAACCTAGTTCTTCATAGCTATTCCTTTGGTTTCTTCCCACCATTTTTTAAATAAATTTATTGTTTTGAACAGAATCTACTTGTTTATTAACTCTCTATTATTCGTATTAAATAACTAAAACTAACCTCATTATTTGACAGTTTACATTGTTGACAAGTTTACCAATTGTTTACATAAATTTACATATAAACGTAAACAATTAAAGTTTACGTGTAAACGCCCAAAAGCTTCACTTAATCGGTATAAGTTACTAAAATAAAAAATCTAGTTCAGCCTAAACCAAAGAAATAGCCTGTAGTTATTAAAATTCTATTATCTTTAAAAATGTATTGATAATGGAGTTCAGTAATTCAAATAATTGCGCATGCGCAAATCATTGCTTACATTGTTTACACGAATTTTACACAATGAGGTGAATTACATTATAACTAAAAGAAATAAATATTAAATTTGAGTTTTTACCAGAGATGGGCGTCTAGGCGTATTTTGGGTTTGTCTACTTTACATATAAATATGGCGTAGACAATGTAGTCAATGTCGACGATGTATACAACAAGAGTGGGGATGCAAATATGTCACTAAACCGGTATCTTAGCATTATTTTTAATTTTCCATCAAAACTCCATTTAAAAAAGAATTTAATAATGATTGTAACATGTAGAATATACACATATATTACATTTCATTCTGTATGGATCCTGATCATTCCTGGTTTTTACTAAATACATTAGTTTTAACTAAAAACAATGGATTAGATTCAGTCAAAACTAGTTTTTACTAGGCCATGCCATTTTTCAATAAAAACAGTTAAATAGATTAAGGGCTGGGCTTGCATAAAGGTCACACAAAGGTCCATTGATACATTTAAAAAAATATCTAGATTCAGATACAAGTACCTAAGAAAAATTGTATCTAGACGCAGATACAGATACAGAATTATAAGAAATATCTAGATACAGATACATGCCAAAAAAGTTTGTATCTAAATACAGCTAGATACTTTTGAAAAATAATGACGTCACAAAAAGCCCACTAAATTCAAGGTGAAACACTATTCTACGGTATAAATTTGTACTAAATAACATCTGTATTATGTTAGCCATATGTATGTGCTAAATTTTTTGATAAAGCAGCATAAATTAAACAAGTACTTTGAGATGCCGGTCGATCTTGTGGTGGCCAAAGCTGATTTTTTTTTCCTCATTCCGTACAAAGTTAATTTCTAAACAAAATTTCAGTTGAAATTCTCACACTTACAAATTAAATTTATAAGAACGTTTAATAATTTATTAAATTTTACGTCCTCTAGGAAACAGACCTACTTATCTTACTGATTTTAATTAGGAAATGAACTTAATATCCACACTAGCATGGCCGGCCCTTGGGTGAGGCGGACTAGAGCCAGGCCTCAAGAGAAGAAATGCCTCAAAAAAATTATCAAAGTGTATTTTCAATCACTGGTTACTTTTCGGTCCACTGTCCACGTCCACGGTCCACGTCCACGTCCACTGTCCACGGTCCACTCCCAAACCACTTGTGTGGATATAATTTTTCATGTTTTTAGTAAATTGCTCATCGAAATAGCAATAATAGTTATTCAAAACTTAGTTTTCATTAATAATTATCCATTTTGCTACGGAAAAAGAGTGAAAATATTTTTTTTTGACATTCCATATAAATTAATTTGTAAACATTAGTAATTTGTAGAATTTCAATTGTTTTCTGAATTTTGTTTATCGTAAAAATAAAAGATTTAAAATGACAATTTATAATTAAACTATTATATATATATATAATATCAGCTCGGTATCATGGTATAAAAATAAAGTAATGATCAAAGTATCTGAAATACAGATACAAGATACTTAAATTTAAATATCTAGATACAGATACATTTTTCAAAAAGTATCTAATTTGAATCTAGATACTTGAAAAAGTATCTAGTTACTATATCTAGATACATTACAACACTGCTGAACGCTGTCTACAAAGGACAACACATAACGACTAACATAAAAATTAGGTAAGGTTAGGTTAGGTTAGTAAAAGTCTAGAACAGCAGTGAACAGTCTAGTGACAACCAGATTAAGTTAAATCTAGTTTCATATACTTAGTTAATACAAATTTTGACTAAATATATAAGAAATTCTTAATTTAAGAATTTCTAATTATTTAAAAATGTTCCACACAACAAAAATTTTTGTAATTTACATTGTTACAAATATCGAGTAATTTTTAACATCAGAAGCTATGTGCAGGACTATTAACGAATTAAATGAATTATTGAATGGAAAATCAAATCGAACCATTTACGTTGGTATCGAGAATCTTAAAACTAGTTCCTCACCTCTGTCAGCTAATTTCTCTAAAGCAAGTCTTGCTGCCTCATGCTTAGCTTCTTTTTTAGATCCACCCTTTCCAACAGCTTGAACATTTTCTGCTGTTACTTTATAATAAAATGTTGGCATGTGTGTTCCGATCCCTTCAGAATTAGATAACAGCTCATAATTTATCATAAAACCTCTCTTTGTCATTAACTCTTGCAAAATTGAAACAGGTGTTTTACTCATTTTGAAATTATGACAATTTTAAATAACAAAGTTTTTATATATTTACAACTGCAAACGTTGAAATCAAACTGATGAAATTTTAGGTTATATTGTTCGTTAGACAACACTATTTTAAATTTTGAATATATATATCCTGATCGCAGTAAAGTAGCAGTAGCGTAACAATACATATATTGTTGTTTAAGTTTCATTTTAGAGTGACCAGCGACTTATTTGTTTTGGTATGTAATCTACCTTACCGATATATATAGAACGACATTTTGACAGTTGATGTAAATTTTAAAATTTTCATTAATTTTTGAATCTATGAGTTACGTTGAAGTATAAAAAAGACTACTCAATGTTTATCCATTTATATATGTTATCGTTGATCAGGTTTCTTTTTAGTAGAAAATATATCAAATTTGAGGTTAGGTAAAATTTTTTATAAAAATGGGCTTAATTGATGATGAGTTACAAGAAGTTAAAAAATTATGTGAACACATAATACCTGGAAGCAAATTAGTTTCATGCGTACAAACTATGGTGAGAGTAGAAATTCAACGAACCAAATTCAAACATATTATTATATGTATACAATTCCCTCGTGATTACCCTGCGAGCCCAATATTGTTGGAATTAAAAAGTAAAACATTATCAGACAAATTATTGACTAAATTAAGCGATGTTTGTGAACAGGAAGCTAAAAAAATTCTCGGAAAACCACAAATATTAAATACCTTAAAATTTATACGTAATTTTATAGATGATAATCCGTTGTGCTGTTGTTACGGAGAGATATTTAATCTAAAGCAACTGCTTACTGGGCAAGAGGATGAATTGAAAATAAAACAAAAAACTTCTAGCATTAACGTGAAAATAGTGAATAATTTATATGTTTTAAAAGCAAAATTGCAAATTCCTGACGTGTATCCAGAACAGCCAATATTGTAAGGAATATAAATAAAGATTACTGAATACACAGTGATTGTTGTATTTGTTTTTAGAGTGCAAGATTTGGAAACGAATTTTCCACCATTATTTAGCCGATTTATGGTAGCGCAATCGAAGGAAGTTGCTAGACAATGCGTGGAGCCTCCTTTACGCAAAAAGAAACCAAATGAACCTCCATTTAAACCAAGCCCAAGCTTGGAAAAAGTTGTAGCATTTTTAATTGACTGCGTAAAACGCTTTCCTAATGAAGAATGCCAATCATGTAAAGAGTTATGCTTTCCTCCCGATCCAAAAGTAAGTATTTCTTCTATTATTATAAGATTTACTAGGCTTCTACAAAATATACAATAGTATCCAGATATTTTTAAAGATTTGTATGTAGCAGTGGTTTGCGAATTTTTTTGGGGTTTGCCTCAAAATTTATTAGCGCGTGTCATTCAAGTAAATCATTCCCGAGTAAACATTTTTCTTAAATTCCACAGAATTCGGAAAACACAAAGAGCAGTCAGTTCAGAAGAGTTTATTGAATCCATTTGTATAGAGAATACAGTCATACAAACTGAAAAGTAATAAACTAATTAAGATCGGGTCTTAGGGTTTGTGGGGCAGTATGCAAAAATAAATTCGGGGCACAAAAAAAGAACGGACCCAAGTGTTAAAAAAAGATCGCCTACGCTTCGCCGGACAACTCGCCAGGCTGAGTGCGGTGCACCCCCCTATAACCGACTCTGAACTTGTTAAATACAAAACAAGATAATGAAAAATAAATTACATGAAATAAACAAATTAGTAACAGACAAAAATAATAAATCTGCTTGAAAAACTACTGATAACACCAACACTACATTGAAAATATTTACAATTTTGACAGAAATGATCATTTTTGATACAGCAATTAGATTTTTAATTTCATTAAGAAACTAAAAAATATCGTTTTAAAAAAATATCTAATTTTGATAGTTAGTTTAGCTTAATAAATAATAAATCTGTATGTACAGATGTTTAAACGCCGCACCTCGAATAATTCCTTTATTTTAAGAGATACAAAAAATTCTTCACAAGAAAAGTTAAACTAGACAATAGGGCCCACTTAACGACTAGAATTAGAATTCCGCATCACTTCCGGTTTCAGCGGAAATTGTTTCAACTTTTTATCTAGCATAGGGAATCAGCACTTTATTTTTTATTTAGTTATTATTTTCTTGAAAGTACATTAAATCAGCTTTACAAGAATATCAAAATATCATACTTTAATTTTAACCATTTCAAAATAGCGACCATTTATTTACAAAATAATTAATAACATAAAAATCGTAGAAACTAAATTATAAAAAGATATCACATTATGTAACTAGGAAAAACAATAAAACAAAATATGACTGAAGTTAGTAATAAACTAAGGAAAATTTATAAATGTTCAATATGACCGCCGTTGTTATCCACACATTTTCTCATTCGTAATAAAAACTCTTCCATTACATTTAGAACGATATACTCTTGAATTTCGCTGATGGATGTTCTTACCCTATGATTTAAGTCTTTTAACCTTTACCTTCAGGATACCTTTCTTGATAGAGTTGCTGGACCCTAACAGAATTTATTTGAAATTCCCCGAACGTCAGATCCATATCTGTCATTTCTTCATTTGAATAACGTATGTAAGCCATAATTAGAAACAATTTGATGTTATCACCTTTAATTTCAAACTTGTACTAACAGGCAAGAAAATTTGTAGGTTTTATTTGTTTTTTTTTTTTAAGTAACAAATCACTTTCAAAGCTTGCTATGTTTAACTTTGTACGATTTATGTTATTTATTATTTTGTAAATAAATGCTAATTTCTTTACAAAAAGTTACTTGCCATACTAACTATTGTTAACGTAAATTTTTCAAAATTAACCTGCAAAATAATATTGTTCTGCAAAAATAATGACATATTAAATTGTAATGTATAAAATAAAAATTTTAATAATAAATATTGACTTGTAGTTTTGATGTGAAGCATTTTCTTACTTTTAAAATTTAATTTATACTTCCAAAATAAAATTAAAATAAAAAACAACAAGCTAAATTCAAATAAAAGGAAACCAACCGCAAGGCGGCAGCAGTGAATCCCATTTTGTGACGTAGTTACTAATATGGTCTATTAGTGGTAGACTAATTTGTTATTGCCTCTTGGTATTATATTAATTTTTTATGTTTTCAAATTTGAAATTCAAAAATTCAGGTATGTTGTAAAATGCATTATTAATTAAGGTTGACTTTACTTCTCTTTTGAATTTAAGGTATGGCAGGCTTCTTAAGTTTTCTGGCAATTTAATAAATAATACAATTCCCATGTAATGAGGGTCTTGTCTAGCCTTCTCTATACGCAACTTATTCAGACATAATTGATTTTTTCTCCTCGTGTCATGTGTATGTAATTCAGAAACGGTATCAAATTTTGAAATATTTTTTCTTATAAACAATAACGTATAATAAATATATATACAGAGTGTTTGTTTGAAACGGGGCACCCCGAAAATCTCCTTTATTTGTAAAGATATAAAAAAATTTCAGAACAAAAGTTAAACTAGACAAAAAGGCCCATCTAAAGGTTACTATAACAATTCTGAGGCACTTCCGGTTTTACCGGAAATGATGTCTACTTTGGATCTAGCATAGGGAATCGATAATTTTTTATTTTTTTCCTAAAAGTACATTAAATTAGCTTTACAATGACACCAAAAAGTCATATTTTTATGTTAACCATTTCAAAAGGGCGACCATTTATTTACAAAATAATAATCAACATAAGTTTTACAAAGTTGAACGTAGCAAGCTTTGAAAACAATAAAAAAAGAAACAAAATATCTCTAAAATAAACTGTTATAACTAGTTATTATACGAAATAACATGAAATAACTTAAATTTTAATTTTTCAATTAAATGTTTTATAAATAACAAGAGTTTTTTTTTTTCTAAATAGTAAAATATGGTTCCCCGTTTCAAACAAACACCCTGTATATAAGGGACAGTTAAAATCCTATTTTTTATGAATAGAGGACGACAGTGCGTTCTACTATTTACGTTGTTCATAGTCCTTATCATACGCTTTTGAATAATAAATATAATGTTAGCCTGTGGATACAATTAATTGATATTATAGGTAGGATTGAATTATAGGTGGATTCGTTAATTAACAACTGTGCGTAGTCTGTGTTGTGCATGTGAAAAGCCATGTGACATCCATGTCGTTTGTACAAGTTTGTACAAGGACTGTATATTCTAGTACAGATTACATAAAAAAGTAGTAAGTACTAAAAATCTTTATAGAGAATAAACTGGGTTAAAGGTGGGGGATTATGCAAAAAATTTAAAAATCTCTTGTGGACGAGGGAGGTAAAAAATCAGAAAATAAAATCACTTGAACCGAGCAGAGACTTGAGGACGGGGAACTAAAAATTTAGAAATTAAACAGGGGGCAGGGTGACCAAAAATTCTAAAAATCACTTTAAGGGGGGGCAGAAGTGCAAAAAAAAACATTTGAGGACGGGGCAGGTAAAAATTCAGAAAACAAGCTGGGGACAGAGGGGACAATACTTCTAAAAAATTATTTAAACCAGGGAGGGGCAAAACTTCAAAATTTCAAAAAATCACTTGGAACGGGAGATAGAAAATCATCTGGAGAGGGGGGAGGCAAAATTCTAAAAATCCACAGAAGAGAACCAGAAATTAAACTAATGAAATTATAAATTATATAAAAAGAATTTATTTATATTTTCTATAATTATCATAAATGTAGTATGGAATAACAGGATTGTATATAAAATAATAATGACAGCTTGAATTATTTCAATTGTCAGAAAACCTCTTATTTGATTCGCCAAATGTAAAACATGTACAAATGATCTAAATAAATAAATAAAACGTTCCCAACGTGTAGGTAGGCGTATTAGGGCAGAGAAAGTAAGTTCTCCGTTTCTAGACCGCCGACCATAGGTAAGCCAAGTGGTCAGTGTGACGTTTCGACTGGTTCTATTACCCTTGACCCCTAAACAGGGGGTCTATTCTGTAACTTGTAGACAGTCACTTTCACACTGTCAAGGTCATTATTGTCCATACTGTACTGTAAGAACTTTCGACACGATACTGTAAAAAAGATTGTCGAAAAGCTTACAGAATAGACCCCCAGATACTCATTTTAAGTATTAAATACGTGAGGCTAAGTCGACCCCAGAGTTGACTGCACAATATCGGAAGATAAAAAACCGATGAAGGTGAACCAAGATCTACATAACGTATTAATGTTGGTGTGAATTAACAGTGCACACGCTGAGATTTGGTAATGTCGATTTTATATTGGAACGTAACTATAGTGAGCGTTATTTAACATCCACGTAACTTAACGCCAGCTTTCAGAATCCCACTGAATATTATAAATAAAGAGCTTTTGGGAAAAGGGTATCAAGCCACATTTTGTCCTTAAATAAGATATTTATATGTGAAATTGGACAACCTATATGTCATATTCTGAACAAAGAATTTATAATTAATTAACAAGCCAATTCAAAAAAATTGATGTGAAGTGTGAATTTTCACACATTGCAGGGTTTCGCAGGTATATAATAAGTGATGGCGGCATGCTGAGTGTGTAGGACAATTTCGGCTTTGTAAAAATCACGGCAAAATGAACGATATTTTTAAAATAATTTATAGTCTGTTAATCTAAGAGCTTTAAAAACAAATTTTACGTTAAAATATTTTTTTGTTAATTCTAATTCGAACACCTAATAACATTATTTATACTCTATCTCAAAAAGGCTGATAGTAATAAATCATTTTGTCAGGCAGTTACCAGTGGCGTGCACATTTTAAACACGTTTAAATTGGTTTTGTGTATTTCTATATTACTATTTATCATTTTATTAAACACGCCCCTGTGACCATATTTTTCCTCAAAATTTTAGGGTCAAATTTTTATGGTCTATTGTGTTTAACCCTAGTTAGTATTCCCATATAATATGTGCGGCATACTTGGTTGTTTTTAACAATATTTCGTTTCGCACTATTTATATTTTGTCTCTTTTGTTTTGCCGCTTCTGTGTGATAAAACAATAACTTTTTACAAATAATAAATTTTATTACTATCAGTCTTTTTGAGACAGAGTATAGGTTTCTAAATATGTGCAGTATTTTTTTTTTTTTATATAGCAAGGTTCATTAATTTACAAGTATAATGACTTTCATTCATGATAGTAACTGACCTTGCTCATAGTGACAGATTTAGTTACTATGATCACAATAACTGAGTTACAGAATTGGTCTGTATGAATGAAAATATAATTCCAACAATTCCAATTGGTTATTAAATTTACGCTCTTAAAAATTAAATGCAACATTTGCTAAAATATAACTAGAATTTTGACAAATTAATTTAAACAAAATAAAAATGGAAATAAAACAAAAAATAAAATTGTCTCCTCTGCCCAGGAGCGAACCCTAGTATGCTATATAGCAAGCGAATAAACTAACCATTAGACCAGGATACGCTTTCTAATATTGTGTATTACATAACTATAACTTTTGTGCATCGTCAACCAAAAAACACAAAAAATGCGTTTTTTTCCTAAAACATAATCTGATCAAAAATTCCTGTTGTACTATTCCGGTTCACACCAATGTACATTACTTAGAATTAGTTCAGATTTTTAATTTAACCCCTTAGGGTTAAAGGGACACTGATTTTTTAGTACCTTATTGGAAAAAATCGAATTAAAAACGAAAAACTACTTCCCGTTCCTTTATCTACGTCTTAAGAGCTTTCTTTTGAGGTCACACAATAAATTTAAAAAAATATATATTCCGACGTCACAAAAAATCAATATTTTGCGAAAAACCAGTTTTATCAAAATTTCCTGTTGAACTATTCCGGTTCCCATCAATGTACATTATGGAGATTTTTTCAGATTTTTAGTTTAACCCCTCTGGGAGATAGGGGGGGGACAAAAGTTTTTTGCTATTATATTGACAAAACACCATTAAAAAACATGATTTTTCAAAAATAAAAATTTGTTTGTGCATCCACGCATTAAGAGGTTTCATTTGATAAACCAATAAAAAAAAAATTAAAATATTTATTTTTCCATAAAAAAGATATTTGTTTATATTTATCCCGCGCTGTATTTGTTTGAACTCTCAGTATTTTACATATATGTGGGTCAAAAAGTTGTACAAGTATGCCAAATTTCAACTTTCTATGTTCAGCCGTTTGGCTACAATTTCTACCGTACAGACAGACACATGAGTGACGTTAGAAGGGTTTTTTGGTCATCATAACTACAAAACCATAAAAAATATGGGTGCCTCAGTTAGTGTATATATAAAATAGTTGATTTTAATTTGATGATTTAATTATATGATGATTTGGTTATATCCCACTTGTTATTTACGTTCCAGCAAATATATATATATATATATATATATATATCAAAAAGTCCTCAGCTAGTATTAAATAGAATTGATCTGATAGTGGATCCTTAAGTGGAAACTTGTTTTGCCGTATAAGCGGGGTACTTGCTGTACTTTATTACATTGCCTTTGGGATAGCAGTCATTGTAACAGTTTTATTTAATAATATTGCTAATAATTTCTTCGTTGGTATAACGATTCTATGTTCTTATTACCAACCGATATATATGAAGTGAAAGAAGCTATTAAACTCGTTAGCACTAAATATACTGCTGGACTTAACGATATACCAAGTAAAATGCATCTTGTTCAGAATTAATAGCGCAATCTTTGACATTCTTGATTACTAAAAGTTGCTCTGAAGGTGATTTCCCCTCAGCGTTAAAAATTTCTAAAATCATCCCAGTATTCAAAAGCGGACCCATTGCAATTAAATCTTGTTTCTCAAAGATATTTGAATTAGTATTTCTTCGTAGACTGTTATCTTTTATCAGCAAATATTCAATCCTAACTCCATTTCAACATGGTTTTGTTAAATCTAAATCGACCACAACCGCCATTTTTTCAATTCTCAGTTCTATACACAAGAACCTAGAGGCAAAATCACATTTTTTAGGCTTGTGTTACGATTTTTCTAAAGTCTTTGATTTAGTCAATCACTCCATTATGGCAAACAAATTAAATGACATTGGTATCGTGAGTCCGCAATCGTGGGTCTTATCATTTTTGTCTAATAGAGAACATGTTGTTTCTATTAGCCAAAACCATAATAATTTCAGATCTCGCAAGCGACAGTGTAACACTGGAGTCCCACAAGGTTCTATTCTTGGCCCAGTTTTATTTCTCATATATAAATTATTTGAATACATTATTTCCAAACAATGCTATTTGCCTATATGCTGATGATACTTCACACTTACTTCATAATCCAGATGCAACTTCACTAGCTTTCGATGGCAAAAATAACTTGGAATCAATGAGTCAATGGTGCTATGAAAATAAACTCATTTTAACTCTGCTCTTCCATGGACACAAAAAGGCACCTATTACCATCCCATATATCCACTTACAATGACAAAAAAGTATTCAGTGTTCCCAATCAATAAAATTTTTAGGTATAGTGATACGTGATAATCTGAGTTGGCAAAATTACGTTGGATATAAGCTACCTAAACTTAGCAAATCTTGTTTTATTTTAAAAAAGCTTAAAGATATGGTTTCTTCTTACATACTTAGAACTGCTTACTTTGGACCGTTTCACGCAACAATGAGCTATGGCATTTTGTGTTGGGAAAGTTCCTCTGAATCGTCAAAAGTTTTTGTAGTTCAAAAACGTGCTATTCGCATAATAACTGGTGACCCCTTTAGATCATCTTGCAGAAGCCGTAGTAAGGGGGGGGGGCGGAGGGGGAAACGGCCCCTAGCGCACTAAAGTGGGAAACAGAATGCACCGAGTTCTACGACGCGTTAACGGCGTACGTACGGCGATATCTGTCAGAAGAAAGTTAAAACCAAGCTGTCGTACGCAAGTGCACAGAATGAACAACGTCCTCCGGCGTTCGAACGCCGTTGATACTGAATGTTCGTCAACTTCCAACTTTTGACGCCATTGAACGTTGACGCAGAACACCTAACCTCAGTTTTTACTGAATGGTAAAGTGTTTGTATGAATAAATAACTTGCATACAACATAAATAACATCACACACAAGTCTTCATCATCCATTATACTTTTAATAAAAGAGAGCGCACGTATAAACACAGATATAGGTTGTCAAGTGACACTTGACGGCGTTAAAAATTATTGCATTGTGTGCAGGCGAAAATTCTCAACGGCGCTACGCAACGCTGTCGCAAATGACGCCGCGCTGACGCCGTAGCGCGCTGTGCATTCTGTTCCAGGCTTAAGGAAAAGGGCGCTGACGGGCTTGCTAAGGGGCGCCATTGTGAAGAAAGATGAGGACCTTTTTTTTTTGCTCTTCACTTGAATTTTGGGAGGTGAGGACCTTTTTTTTTTGCTCATCACTTAAATTTTGATAGGTAAGAACCTTGTTTTTATTTACCAAGGGCGCCAAAACACGGCTCTGCCCCAAGCGCAAGTTTTCCTTACTGCGGCTCTGCATCTTGCAGATCCCCTTTTCCTGTTTCATCTATATTAACTCTTCCATCTGTTTATATATTAGAAGCCGTAACGTTTTTTAAAAATAATGTTTGTTACCAATTCTTATCATACACGCAGTAAACACTCAATTGTATGTCTCTCTCATATCTCTGCACTGTACAGTAAAAGTCCTCACTACATGGCTTTAACATTATTTAACTGTGTACCAACAGCATTGAAATCTATAACGTCCAGTAGAGCAGCGTTTCTCAACCGGGGGCCGTGAAGGCTTCGTCGAGGGGCCGCGAAGTCATACAAGATCGAAACATGAAACTATAATAAAAATGAACTCAGTCTTGCAAGATATAAATTTTAATCATATTTATAAATACGAGTATCTTATATTTATATTCATAAAAATATACCTTTCATAACATAAATAAAATAAATATTCTATTTATTTTTATACATAATATACTTATTTTGACAACTAATTTAAACTACAGGCTATTTCAAACGTTTAAGTTGTCACTAGCTAACTTCATAATGAGTAAATGGGCTTTTACTAAACTCAAATGATCAAAAACTTCATTCAATCAATAAAAATTACTAGATTTGAAAATCTAGTTCCGCTTTCACCAAAGAAACGGACTATAAGTAGACTATATCAAGGTCAAATAAATTGTATGTGTCGGTTGATGGGTTTCTCTGACAATGGTTCGCGTTGGAGGTACTTCAAGTGTTTTTAAGTTGTATTTTGAAGTAGGTACGACTTGAAAGTGCAATATTTTTTATTATATATTTTTTTAATTGCTCTCCGAGCTACAGATAACTCAAGAGTAAGAATACGAATGTGTTCAAATTAAAATGGAAAGCACTTTGAACACGTGTAAATAAAAATACCTTACTTTCAAGTCGTAATAGGGAATATAATCGTCATTTAGTTGTTGAAAAACTCTATCCAAAGATATCCAATATGACATAGGTTTCCATTTAAAAATTCGAAATTGTCCTTGATATCCTGTACTTCCGATTTTTTCCGGAAAATTTCAATACTACCATTCAATTTTGTGGATAAATTTTAGTTCAAAAGTTTTCCCAACTAGCTCACACGTCGCCTTTTCGAAAAAACTCGTGTTCCCGTTATCTTGATACACCATAATATAGGGGGGCCGCAGACAATATTTACATAATTTCGGGGGGTCCCAGGCCAGAAAAGGTTAAGAAACACTGCAGTAGAGTATTTAAATTAAAATTTAAACATTTTTTATTATCCAACTGCTTTTATAGTATTCAGGAATATTTACACCATAAAGGCTAATATTGAATAATGTAATCTCCTAACTGCACTATTTGTTAAATTTATATGTATTGTTTAACTCATGTGTTTTCAATTTATATTATTTGTGTCATCTTGACTAAACCACAACATTTATGTAATTGGTTGAATAAATTTATTATTATTATTATTGTTATTAGTATTATAAGTGATAATCCATTTATTTTTCAGGATGTTCTAACTGATGAACACGCCGCTAATCATGTAGAGAGATTATACTGTGGCCATCTATTTCATTATAGTTGTTTGCTAGCATATATGCGCGCACCGCCATTTGGAAACAAAAAATGTTCCAAATGTAACAAGAAAATATTTCATGACAAGTGGGGTGTTGCTGACAAGTTAGCAGAAGATCGCTGGGCACATGAACAAGCTAGAGAAAGAGAGCTAGCCGAAGTTACTGAATTTTTTCAGTAAATTTCACTATAGAGAAGTTATTTTCATTAATTTATTTTTGAAGATGCTGAATAAATATATGTAATTTTTTAAGTACAGCTAAATGTGATGCAAATAACATGTGTAATAATAAATATTTAATCACAAATCACATTATTTAGTTTTTATTTACCCTTTTGCTTAAAACAATATAAAAAAATTGATGTGAAGTGTGAATTTTCACACATTGCAGGGTTTCGCAGGTATATAATAAGTGAAGGCGGCATGCTGAGTGTGTAGGACAAATTTTGCTTTGTAGTAACCACGGCAAAATGAACGATCTTTTTAAAATAATTTATCGTCTGTTAATCTCAGAGCTTTAAAAACAAATTTTATGTTAAAATATGTTTTTGTTAATTTTAATTCGAATACCTAATATCATTATTTAGGTTTCTAAATAAGTGCAGTATTTTTTTTATATAACAAGGTTCATTAAGATTTTGAAAATTGGGCCTATGGCTTTCATTGGTTGTCTTAAATCATACGCTCCGCCCCTCTGCCCCGGCTTCGTATAAATGACACAGAATGAAAATATAATTCCAATTGGTTATTAAATTTACGCTCTTGAAAATTAAATTCAAAATGTGCTAAAATATAACTAGAATTTTAACAAATTAATTTAAACATAATAAATATGAAAAAAAAAACAAAAAATAAAATTGACTCCACAAGCCAGGAACGAACCTGTGTAGTGAATAACGATCCTGTGTGGTTGTCGAGCAACTGAGCCACTAGACCACCAAACGCTTATCAACTTAGTGTGTTATAAGAGTATAACATGTATGCATCGTCAACCAAAAAAACACAAAAAATGCGTTATTTTCCGAAAACATAATCTGATCAAAATTTCCTGTTGTACTATTCCGGTTCACACCATTATACATTACTTAGAATTTTTTCACATTTTTAGTTTAAACCATCTGGGCTACAGGTGTGTGACAAAAATTTTTTTGCACAATTTTGGCAAAAATCGCCTCAAAATAATTTATTTTGCAAAAATAAAATTTTGATCGTTGATCCACGTACTAAGGACTTTCATTTGATACCCTACTCAGAATTTAAAAAAAATATTTTTTTTTTCGATGAGCACATATTTGTTTATATTTTTAGGGGGATATGTTTTTTAGATGTTTTAGTATTTTTCCTATATGCGGGTCAAAAAGTTGTACAAGCATGCCAATTTTCAACTCTCTAGGTTTAGCCGTTTGGCTACAATTTTTACCGAACAGACAGACGACAAAATGACGGTATAAGGGTTTTTTGGTCATACCTACAAAACCCTAAAAAGTGTAAAATTGCTTAATCATTTTTAGGATTTCGTATTACTTAGAGATTTATTTAGCTATTTATGATGCTACAGAGTAGTAATTCTTAAACAACGGGTCGCTACCCATTCGGTCGTGTTGATTATTTTTTGGGTCGCAACAAATATCAAAAATAATATATATTTTTTTAAATTTATTTATTTGGTCTTAGGGACTATAGCCATTAACCAGGATACATATGTTTTTTTTATTTAATTATACAATTTTAAACCATAGAACTACAAATACAACATCCATGCCATCACCGGAATACGAACCCAAGCCACCCTGATCTAACAGTTAACACGCCAGTGTATTAACCATTACACCATAGTGACCGGCAAAATTCATTTTAAATGAGGGAATCCCACGGCAAGCTATAGTTGCGTCATATTCATGGTGCCATTTTCTTTTAACAGTTTTGTGTTTTTTGTGTATATATTTTTTGGTAAATGTTCCGTACGCTCCCACTAGTTCAAATTAGCACCAATCTCAGGCGACTTTGGGTTGCTGGAGATGGGATTGGATATATATAGGTTGATGGACCTAGTGGTTGAAACATCACGTAGGAAAGGATCCTTTGAGATGATGTAGGCTTCGTAATACATCAGGTCTGGAATGGAGAGTTTGGACACACAGCCACGATCGATTTCACAAGTCCACACCGTATATTCGCGAAATAAACTAAACACACGAAGGTGAATGCATGCGTAAAATGCATTCACGACAACAAAGCAGAGTGAACGATATGATATAGAACAAGACTAATTTTACCTCTGTTAAAAGACGCACGATACTAAAAGCTCAGATGATGCGGAGACCGACATGAGCGACTAAAATACACTATGACACGAAACAAATGTATATAACATAACATTATATAACGACACGACACGACACAACACAGACACAGACACAGACACAGACACAGACACCGACACAGACACAGACACAGACACAGACACAGACACAGACACAGACACAGACACAGACACAGACACAGACACAGACACAGAAACCTAATTTTCTATTATATCTTATGGGTAATCAATGAATTCGTCCAGGTAAAAAATAATAAAGCAAATCCAAAAAAATTTAAAAAAAATCTATTTTCAACTAAATGAAGAAAATGAAAAAAAAAGCAGAAAGATTGAGTTTTTCACTATAAATGTGCATTTTGTATACCATTACTTAATTACGTAATACCATTAATTTTTATTTATGAAATTTTCTGTTTCACCTAATTTGTATGAAAATTATCTTCCCTTAAATTGTAAAAAATTGATGTGAAGTGTGAATTTTCACACATTGCAGGGTTTTGCAGGTATATAATAAGTGAAGGCGGCATGCTGAGTGTGTAGGACAAATTTTGCTTTGTAGTAACCACGGCAAAATGAACGATCTTTTTAAAATAATTTATCGTCTGTTAATCTCAGAGCTTTAAAAACAAATTTTATGTTAAAATATTTTTTTGTTAATTTTAATTCGACAACCTAATATCATTATTTAGGTTTCTAAATAAGTGCAGTATTTTTTTTTATATAACAAGGTTCATTAAGATTTTGAAAATTGCGCCTATGGCTTTCATTGGTTGTCTTAAATCATACGCTCCGCCCCTCTGGTTTCGTATAAATGACTAAAAGAATGAAAATATAATTCCAGTTGGTTATTAAATTTACGCTCTTGAAAATTAAATTCAAAATTTGCTAAAATATAACTAGAATTTTAACAAATTAATTTAAACAAAATAAAAATTAAAAAAAAAAACAAAAAAAAAATTGACTCCACAAGCTAGGAACGAACCTGCGTCGTGTATAACAAATCTGTATGGTTGGCGCGCAACATAGCCTCTAGACCACCACACGCTTAACAACTCAGCGTGTTATATGAGTATAAGCTATATGCATCGTCAACCAAAAAACACAAAAAATGCGTTATTTTCCGAAAACATAATCTGATCAAAAATTCCTGTTGTACTATTCCGGTTCACACCAATGTACATTACTTAGAATTTTTTCAGATTTTTAGTTTAAACCATCTGAGCTACAGGGTGTGGGACAAAAATTTTTTTGCACAATTTTGGCAAAAATAGCGTCATAATAATTTATTTTGCAAAAATAAAATTTTGATCGTTAATCCACGTACTAAGGGCTTTAATTTGATACCCTACTCAGAATTTTAAAAAAATATTTTTTTTTTCGATGACCACATATTTGTTTATATTTTTAGGGGTATATGTTTTTTAAATGTTTTAGTATTTTTCCTATGTGCGGGTCAAAGAGTTGTATAAGCATGCCAAATTTCAACTCTCTAGGTTTAGCCGTTTGGCTACAATTTTTACCGAACAGACAGACAGACAGACAGACAGACAGACAGACAGACAGACGACAAAATGACGGTATAAGGGTTTTTTGGTCATACCTACAAAACCCTAAAAAAGAACAACTTTCTTGTGTCTGGTTTTGTGGTTCAGGAGTTTTCGATTTGTTACATGTAGCATTAGCTTGTTTCTAGTACTAGGGAAAAAATAAAATGTAAAACAGACTTTGATTCATTTAAAAAGATAAACATCACGGTTCGTATTTCGTATTTCTAGAGCTTTGTAAGTCGAGTTACCACTGTATCAGCAAATTTACTTAGGCATATTTAGTATTAGGTTAAAATGATAAAATATTTTAATTGCAACCGTCTACATCAAAAGAATATGTTTGAAATAAGATTGCGAGCACCGACCTCCCCTCTTTTTGGTACGCCACTGAATATTCTAACAAAAGGGCGCAGTTTGATGGGTTTTCCCTAAGCGTCAAAAGAGCTAGGCTAGGGACCATATGTATGTCATATGGCCCTTATGCAGTGGCGGCGCTAGCTCTTAAAATCTGGGGGGGGCAAGAAATTTTTGAGTAAAATTTGGGGGGGCAGGAAATATTGAAATATTTTTTTTTTATCGTTTACACATGAGAATACAAGTGATGACCTAAAAAAGAAAGGTCTTCACTAGAATTACTTTTTCTCCAAGCAATTCTGGGGACCAGAGCACATTTTGGGCACCCCACACGGACTCCCCGCTAGCGCCGCCACTGCCCCTAGGTGATAGAGAAGGCCAAAAACTTAAAGCTTTTCCAAGGTCATATGCTCAAGGTACAACAGTCTCTCCTACTTTTTCCTGAGATTTGCTTTGTATGCAAGTCTTCATTAAATTAATAAGAAATATATTGATAAATAGCTTCATTTTCTATTTTTCTTTAATTTCAGAAACATATTTCTCAGTTTCAACAATGTTTTATTTGATTTATAAGATAAGTAGGTAAGCAGGGCCGGCCCGAGGAACGGGCGATCCGGGCGCCGCGTAACATGGAGCGCAAAATTAAGGATATTTAAAAAAATATATACTTATTCATTAAGCGGCACAATTCAAATATTTGCCCGGGGCGCAATTCAAATATTTGCCCGGGGCGCTAGAATTCGTCGGGCCGGCCCTGTAGGTAAGTATTCCACTACTATAAATTATTTATTCCATGTTGATACCTTAACTATCTCTAAGGAATTACATGAGCTCATGGGGGCTGAAAAAAAATCTCCAAGGACTGTAGGCGTGTCTGTGCAGCCCGAAGAAGAATAAAAGAGTGCATTGAAAATAATTAGTAAAGTCAATTCGTGATCTTAACTCCAAAAATCTCAAATTTTAGTTTTCGCCTACGTTTTTATTTTTAAATTAGAGACAACCGTAGAAAAATGAAGGTATATATCAGTTTTATTTCTTTATTTTTACTTGCCTGACCTTAATATATAAGGGGCAAGTATTGTAATCGCGAAAATTTTCGATGGCGAGATTTTGACTAATGACCACGTTTCATGGTCCAGGGACTCCAAAAAACCTATTTTCGAAGTGCCGTCCGTATGTGTGTGTGTGTGTGTCTGTGTGTATACACGATAACTGAAGAACGGTTCAACTTAGAGAATTCGTTCTGGTACTAAAAAATTCTCCTATTATATGGGAAGAACCCTATTGTTTTTTTTATGAAGATCGGTTAACTAGAAATGGGAGTTTACTCGTGTCGATTTTAAGATGTTTGCGAATATTAAGCAACAGAAAAATATTTCGAAAAAATTTATTGAACAAAAGTTACTATAAATGTATTAACTAATAACTTTTATTTGAGATGTTTTTTGATAAAACGAAAAATTTTGAATTTTTTTTGTAAAATTATTTAAAAGTCTCAATTTTTTCATACTTATATGTAACGTTTCCATGGTTATGATAATTAATTCGTAACTAGTAAACTAGCCTTGGACAAAAATTTGTACAGAACATAATTTGATGTATTTTTGAAGATTTATCTAAATATTAAAAAATTTTTTTTTTTTTTTTATGGGAGGGCTAGGCTAGCGGAGGTTTCCCTTCGCCACTGGTTTTTCCTAATTACAGTCATTCGTAGATAAAATATTGTATGAAACTAATAAATAAAGCGTCTAGTTTTCACTCATTGGATTGCTCGCCTACGGCTCGTATGTTTAAACTTCCCATTCGTGACAAAAAGTATTAAGAAGTGACATTACCGATGGCGGCGCTGTGCTCTAAGGCAATATGGCTGTCGTGTTTAGTATTCAGCTGTCAATATGCTAATAGCGAACAGTTTAATTTAAGCACAGTACATTTTTATTTTATGAAAATGCGAGTAAATATTTGCGATTTTTTTTAATTTTTCAGCGCTACATATGTATCGTGGTGTATAACAGAAGGTGGGCATCAAATTACAGTATAATTTCAATAGATTTATTGAAGTGTAATTTGTAGATGAGCAGGTGTTAAATGCCGGGCACGTAATTTTATGTGGTACATCTTAGTGTCGGTCATCTGAATTTACAATATATGAATTCTGTTTGTAAATAAGTGCATTATGTTCATTGCCTCATGAAATAAAATTAGTTTTAGTTGGACAGAAGCAGCTAAAAGTTAAATATGCAACTTGCAGTTACAAACATATTAGTGCAGTTTTGTTTTTCTGCGACAAATGTAATGAACAAACTCGCATAGTATCAGTTACTTTTTAACTCAAAATATATTCCCATGCCTTCCTCCTGTCCATAACCAAATCATTTCCAATCTGGACTTAATATTAACTTTCCCTCCATTTTTCTCAAGAAAAGAAAAAACTAAGATGCCTATCTTTCTCCTTTGTCCTGACATTCTAACAAAAATTCAACACTAGAAAATATGTAATAAGTTCAAATAGTACTAGAGCGCCTAGTAAAATATTTGACCACCAGACGGCGTATCCGAGCGTATCAGATCTTAATTGCTTTATGCACTTGTTACATAAATAACTATTCTCCACGACCACTATAGAATTTACCAATTCTAAAACCAATTTTGACTACAGAAAGTTAATATTCTAACACAAGATTTGGAATGTTATTCTAAACCACTATTCATCTTATGTATTTTGCGTGTATTTCATTGCATCACTTGTTATGGAATAACTATTCTATGCTTGTTGTCTTTTGTTTTTGTAGGGTTACGTTAAGATATATGCAACGTTTACATTAAATAAATGCAACATAACTTCCTAACCTAAAATAGTGGCCGATGTGTAAATTAAAATTAAACAAATAATAAATAAAAAAAATAGTTTAATTAATTGATTAATTTGTTATGTAATATAAATTAATTGTTAAGATAAAATGTTTGTTAAAATAATTATTTGTTAATTTTTAGTGGTAGTGGAGAAAGTAGGGTCTGTGACTCGGTTGAAAGAGAAAATTCGATGCTCGTGGTTCCTCACACTCGCCTGCGGCTCGCGCTCGGAATATTCCACTCGCATCGAATTTTCTCATTCCAACCTTGTTACAGAATATACTATTTTTACTCAATGATGTTTTTAATAATAATATTTAATTAAAATATCTCACTTATTATTTACATTACAACACAGGTTCTTCAGCTAGTTAATCGTAAG
This sequence comes from Liopterus haemorrhoidalis, assembly GCA_963971575.1. Taxonomy (NCBI): domain Eukaryota; kingdom Metazoa; phylum Arthropoda; class Insecta; order Coleoptera; family Dytiscidae; genus Liopterus; species Liopterus haemorrhoidalis. The sequence continues at coordinate 58,705,654 of OZ020611.1, forward strand.
CCGCATTGGTATGTAGTTTTTCACAATGTATAAAACAATTCGTCCTTCCAGATTTGCAATTTTTATTAAAATCATTGGTTATATTTTTCTGATCAGTGCATACTTGGTCTCTTATATCATCAAATATTTTTAAATCAAATGTGATCATTTAAATGTATACGCATGCACAATCAAGTCATGTTATGATACTTAAGAAAGGTTAAGTTAATAATATATTTATCAATTCTTTAACAACTGTTTCATATTCTCGCTTGTTACTACTTTGGTGGTCTGAATATTGACAATCCAGACACGTATTCGAAAGTTAATTATTTAAAAGCAAATAGTGAAATATCTAATCAACTCGTATAAATCATTATCCATAGGCAGGACCGTGCAATTGTGGGATGCGACCACTGCCGGATTAAGGGCGGGTTGATTGGGTACTCGTCCAGGCGCCAAACGTAAAGGGGCGCCAAAAAAGGCTTGCACTAGAGCAGTGATGGTGAACCTTTTGAGCTCGGAGTGTCAAAATTTGGAAAAAAACTAGCTTAACTCGGGTGTGGTGTCACGTCTAGGAATATCCATAATTTTGTGATATATGCAACCCTAGTCAGTGATGTGCTGCTAAAATTCTAAAACCGGCTCGCACATTTTGCGCCTGCTTCCGCCTCATTCACCCCCCCCCCGTGCAAAAAAACTAAATTTATATAAATAACATGTTCATTTTATTTTATGTATTACAAATTACAAAAATAAATTATTTCTTTAGAAAAAGATTCCAAATTGCATTTTGGTTATCAATAGGCGAACCACATTTCGCACAGGGTCGCACTCGTTTATCGTCAGTTTAATGGTGACTTCTGAGCCACGATTGAATGTATGGTGTAGCATCCCACGAATTCAACGGAAAACCCATCAAATTAATATTCATTAAGTCAGATATATGCCTAATACTTATATTTGCTCTTTTTTTACCGAACGCCAACATATATAAGGGAGGTATTGTGATCATACCGATATTGACTTTTCGAGATTTCGATGGATCTCCACGAATTGAGGTCCTTACATAATGTTTTGACTATTTTTAGCATGATGTCTGTCTGTCCGTCCGTCCGTCTGTCTGTCTGTCCGTCTGTCCGTCTGTCTGTGTACACGTGCAGAGCAAATTCGGCTGAAAGGATTTTTATGAAACTTCATATTAAAGCTTCTGCCATCAATGGCACGAGTTGATCAACTTTTGGTAAAAATCGGTTGACTAAAAATGGGAGTTTACTCGTGTCGATTTTAAAATTTTTGTGAATATTTAACCACGGAAAATATTTCGAAAAAATTTATTGAATAAAAGTTGCTATAAAAGCAATAACTAATAACTTTTATTTGAGACGTTTTTTGATAAAATGAAAAATTTCGAATAATTTCTATAAATTTTTTTTATACTAATATGTAACGTTTCCATGGTTATGATAAATAATATCTCTGTTAGAAAATATTATGGTCTATTTCAAAGTAGAAAAATGTGTGTAAGAAGATAGGAGCTGTTTGTCCTTGCTTCGGATTGGTTTAGATCGTCATCCCTATTACACTGTAAAAATATTGTTTTTAGTCCAAGTTGACAGATGTTCAGTGTCGTCCATTGGAAATATATATTATTTATATTATTTAATTTTTCTCATATATTTTGTTATTATTTACATATTTAGACTTTTATTTATATTCTTGGCGTAGATTTTATGGAGAAAATTCTCCATGTAATTTGTTATTACGTAGTTATATATTTTTTAGGTTATCTAACATATAAATATTTTTTGACACTTGACATTTAACAGATCAAGAGAGAGGACTAATGTGAGGCCAAAAGACAGCCCAGCTGATTGTGCCCAAAGAGGAAGTTATTGATATAATTTTTAGACCTTCATATATACATATACAGTCTGTTCCAAACGGTTAAGCGGAACTACATTTTGCAATCTAGTTACTTTCATCGTTTAAATCGTGCTTTTCGACCGTTTTGTTTAAGCTTTGTAAATCATACTTACAATAAACATTTTTGGTTAAGGTTAATATCATTTTAAAATGTCATTTTCTTTATATTTTGATTTTTTGTGTCATTTTTAATACAAATTTCCCATTTATTTATTTTTTTGTCATTAAAATATATAAAAAAATAATTTAATTTTGACATAGGTCATTCGTTTCCATGGTTTCATTGTTGTAATTTTAAATTTTGACATTCCAACTTGAAAAATGAAATAACCCAAGCAAGGTCCCTTGTCGTGACAACCTAAAAGAACGAAATTCCCATTTAGTTCCGCCTAAGCGTTTGAAACAGACTGTATTTTTAATTTTTATTTACAATAATTATTTAAATAAGAAACTTTAGCTCTGAAGATATATTGTTTGTTTCATTGCTTTGTTTAAACTCTTTTAGCCAAATCTCTCTTTATATATAGTACATAATTTTAAAAATTAATATTTTTTTACCTTTTTCAAATTTCACATTAAACTGAATTTATGTCGTATAAATAACGTAAGTGTATTATCTGCCTTGTTTATTCCAATATCTTATTAACCTTTTTTATATTAAAAAAAAAAATCACTTGCTAACCCAGTTGCTACGCCCATGCCCTAGTTGTAACTTATTTTAAATTTCCCGCTATACTGTATTTGATCAGTGTAAATCGTAATCGGTTCGCAGCGCTATCTACTTTTTTCTACTTTGAAATAGACCATAGACCAAGTTATTTCTACTCTGCTGCTAGAATGTACTTTACGATGGCGATCGGTCCTGTGGTGGCCGCAGCTGATTTTTAATATTTAAATTGTAATATGTAATATTTTTATTTTGTACTTTGCATTGTATTTTGTAAACACTTATTGTACTTACTTATATTTATAATCTGACTGACTAAAAACACTTTGTGTGTAGCTTAGTCAATAAATATATTATTATTATTTTTATTATAATCTGTCTCAATTTGTAATACGAAACTAAATCTGGTTACTTTGGTGACTGTTGTGGTGTAAATAGACTTTTTTGAAACCATGTAAACTTGTAAATCTGGCTTTTACATTTTTAGTGAAGTTTCATTATACTGAGGTTATATTCACTCAAAAACTACATGTCAAATACCAAATTGACATGTCAAATATTTTGAATTGTATACAAATATTTATTTCATCTTAATTCGCTTATTCATATTTTCTGTTCTAGTTGCATAAAATATATTTCAAATACTTGTCAATTTGTGTTTTATACAATTTGTGTTAGTAAGTTGACATATACGTAATTTAATGTCAATTATGAATTGTCAAATATTTTGAAAGGTGTTACCACCCTAAGGTGATATTTTAAATATACAACATAAAAAATGAAGTTTCCCTGTTAGTTTCGTATTACAAAATGAGACAGATAATATTATTATTATTATTATTATTATTATTATTATTAATGTATTATATTTAAAAAAAACACACATACACAAACAAAAACATCCTATTTCTCTTTGCAGAATTCGGTATTATGTGTAACGATAGTTTTTATTACTTTTATACATAAATATAGATAACTATGATATTGATAGAGATTTTTTAAAACAGACGAAACTACCTACTAGATAAGAAAATTCAGGTCTAAAAGGGCTCGTCTGCTTTTGGTGGTCTCATCCCTAACCCTGAGAGTATATTTTGTTCGTTTCAGCCCCTAAAGTGTTGCAAAATATCTAAAATTGTGATTTCCCAGAAAATTAAAAACTACCCATATGCGGTCGGGAACATTGAGGAAACAAGTGACCTACTACTTTCGGCCCTCATGAGGTTAAAAATTGCTAATTTAATCCCCTTCTGCAATCAGGGTAAAATTATTTAAAAAGAAATTATTAAAAATCCCACTTTACCGGCACTCCAGAAAAATATAATTTTATCTTAAACACTATGTAATCATGATTCGCTACATACGTGGCTTGATTTACGATAATCCATCGGGATGAAAAAAATCGGAAAAACACTAAATCGCGAGATCCAGGAAAAATAGAACTACCCGTAAGCGATAGGGAAAATTCGGAAAAATGTGATCAGCTTCCTTTGGTGGACCTTACCCCATCTCTGAGGTTTGATTTTATACGTTGCTCCCCCTAAAAAATCGAGTTATGATAAAAATCGCATATCCCAGAAAATTCAAAATTACCCCAAAGCGGATAGTTACATACTAAGCCTAGCAGCTATTCTGTTCACTAACCTTCGTCGCAGAAATAGGCAGATATAAAATAAATAAAATAAAAAAATAAAAATAGGTACCTAGATATAAGAGTTTTTATAAGTTAATAATATAGTTTAATTTTAACACATTAGTAAATTTTACACACATCAGTTATGTAATTCAAGTTTTGAGCTATAATATTTGGTTTTTTAGGATTTTGTAGGTATGACCAAAAAACCCTTATAACGTCATGTGTCTGTCTGTTTGGTTAGAAATTGTAGCCAAAGGGCTGAACATAAAAAGTTGAAATTTGACGTGCTTGTACAACTCTTTGATGCACATATTGGACAACTATAGTAGAACTAGAGAGTTCTAAAAAACACTTCGAGGTAAAATGAAATTTTTTTTTTTTTTAGTTTTAATCGGTTTATGAAATGAAACCACTTAATATGTGAATAAACCAACACAGTTTCATATTTAAAAAAACTATTTTTTCTGGGATTTTTTATGGTTTAAGTATAGCCATAAACAGTTTCGTATAACTAATAAAACCGTATATCGACAATCATGTGTCTGTTTGACTACTAGTAACTGTATGAAAGAAATTGTAAGCAAAGGGCTGGTTTTAGAGAGTTAAAGTTAGGCACGCATATAGCAAAAATACTCTTATTTCTGAGCAGTGGCGGCACTAGCGGGGGGCCAAAAGTTGCTCTGGCCCCCAGTTGCCCCTCCCAGAATTTGGTTGGAGAAAAACATATTTTAGAAGTGAGGACCACACTTGTATTTTCGTGTGTAAACGACAAAATAATATTTCCTGCCCCCCTCCCCAATTGTTGCTCCCCCCCCAGATTTTAAGAGCTAGCGCCGCCACAACTTCTGAGAAATATTTGCATATATGTATATGTATTTTTCAAAAAGTAAATGTTTTTTTTTTTATTTTAAGAATCAAAATGAAAGCTTTGATGCGTGAATTATCGACAAAAGGTAATTAAATACAAAAAGCATCGGGATTTTGCTCAAAAAATGCACTAAAATATTTTATACATATATTATGTCTTTGCCTAACCCGTGAAAATGATGTATAAAATATGAAAAATTATTGACGAGCACGTGCCCTGAAATTTTCGTATCACGGCCGTTCACGATGAAAACGTGAGTGAACGTTATTAATATTTTCTTCTCGTGCGTGATTACAAATTTGACGTGACACGTCGTGAGTGCAATCACGGCGTGTCACGACTCATAATTACAAAATTTTAATATCCAATATTTTTGATTTTTTTCCGTACAGTAGGCGTAAGTGTCACAATCTGTCTTAATAAAATATCAAGTTATTATTACTTTAATTTTTAACAAGCGAAATCAAGTATCTCATACTTATATTTTAAATACATTGAACTATATATTTTTCTAGCTCTATTGTAGTAATTTATCTTTTTAAAGATTTTTTCTCGGTGAATCTACATTAAATTTTTCAGATCTCATAATTTACAAAAACTGCTGCCATAAGAATATTTGGTGCAGCAGGACTTATCTAGGATCAGAACAAATCAGCTTTAAATTACAAAGATCATTAAAAAAATCAGCTGTAGCCACCACAGGACCGACCGCCATCATAAAGTACTTGTATAAAATACATTCTAGCAGCAGAGTAGAAATAACTTGGCCTAATATTTTCTAACAGAGATATTATTTATCATGACCATGGAAACGTTACATATAAGTATGAAAAAATTGAGACAAAAAAAAAAGTTTAAAAAATTTTACAATAATTTTTCGAAATTTTTCGTTTTATCAAAAAACGTCTCAAATAAGAGTTATTAGTTATTGTATTTATATCAACTTTTGTTAAATACATTTTTTCTAAATATTTTTCTGTTGCTAAATATTCGCAAAAATCTTAAAATCGACACGAGTAAACTCCCATTTTTAGTCAACCGATTTTTACCAAAAGTTGATCAACTCGTGCCATTGATGACAAAAGCTTAAATATGAAGTTTCATAAAAATTCTTTTAGCCGAATTTGCTCTGCACGTGTACACAGACAGACAAGACAGACAGACAGACAGACAGACGGACGGACGGACAGACGGACGGACGGACGGACAGACGGACGGACAGACAGACCAACAGACATCATGCTAAAAATAGTCAAAACGTTATGTAGGGACCTCAATTCGTGGAGATCTATCGAAATCTCGAAATGTCAAAATCGGTATGATCACAATACCTCCCTTATACCTATATGTTGGCGGTCGGTAAAAATAACAAGAAAAACATCATTCTTTTAAATACCTAAGTACAACTCGTTACTTATTAATAAATTTTGGGAAGGGCAAGGGTTGGCCCTATTATGTTTAAGGCCCTACAATGATAACCTAACTGAAAAAAAGAAAAAATTCACGTATTCCCGTGAATCACGGCGTGCGCGAACTAGAAGTTTTAAATTTAAAATTTCGCGAGCGTGCGTTTAATTTTAAATCCGACTTCGTGAGCGTGCGTGATCGTGATAAAATTTTATTCACGCATCCAACTCTAGTACAAATACTAAATCTCGTTAGTTTAATATCATTCTACAAGTCTATTAGCATTTATTTGTTGAAAATTCAATAATCAAACATATTTGATAAATTCATAAATGACAGTATTTTGAAAATAATATCAAGGTATCTTCTAAATTACTCCCTAACTGTTTAAAGTTTCATCAAGTATGGTTTCGTGTAACAAAACATATCAATAGAAACATATGGCGTTACTTAGATGTTATGAAGGTAGACAGCAAGCAGCAAGCCTTTCTTAGCGGAACTTGGGTAATTAGTGGGTATTAGGTATTACCTTCCTGGAGCGATGTCAGAACGGAACGACCATAGGCCTGTGGCCGGTACAAGGGTGCGGTATGCGATATGGTAGAGTGGTCACGTCCACGTGCCACTCGCCTGCCGCTCGCCATCTGACACTCACACCTGCCCAAACAGGTAAGGTACTCGTATAACAAACACTAACAACTTTACAGTAGCAATTCTTAATTAGTTTCTTAACATAGGGGGTACCGTCTTATTTAAGGAAAACTGATACTGGGCACACTTCTAAATAATTTGTGCTTAATGTTAATCATTAGTTTATATCAACGCTGGCATGTACAAAACAATTTGTTTTAAACAATTGTTTTTTTTTTTTTTAATTTAATGACCTTTGCTTCTGTGGCAATTAGCCAGGACAATTTTTATTTGAGAAAATTTCCATGCCTGAACGGGATTCGAACCCGAGACCTTCGCAATGCAGAGCACATGTGTAACCACTACGCTACGCCGGTCGGCAAAACAATTGTTTAAAACATGTTTAAAATAAGGCGATGTTTAAAATATTTAATTACCTTACATGTGATTAAATAGTATATTAACTGATAGTGTTTTAATTCAATTTTTTTACAGTTAAAAGACTTTTTCACCTGAAAAAATAAATAAATTGATTCAAGCACACAGGCGGGGGGATTGGAATCACGTTCTATTAAAAGATAAATGTATCTCTTAAAAACTTTTTTATTTTCGGATATCTACATATATAAGTAAAATTGGAGGCTATATCTGTTATTTATTTTTTTTTGGCCTCACATTTGGTTTCTACACGTTTCAAATGATTATAAAGCGTGTTCTACATTATACTTTATTCATCAATTTTCTAAACTTTTTTCTTTGAACTAGAAGTTGTCAAAGTTTTAATACAATTTATTTTTCAATTTTTTGGTTTGAGAATGAAATTCTTACACGTGTTTCAGTTCATTTAACGTGCTTTTATTTTACGTACAAAACACAATTTATATATTCGCTTATTCAAACCAATGATCAACAAAACACTATTAAACACGTGGTAATACAAAATATTTACAAGCGTAATTTTAATGTTGGTACTATTGTTAAAACTGTCTACTGCGCATGCACCGAGTTCCAAGTTGGATGTGTTTTCAAGAAAAGTTGGATCAAATCTAGTTTTGAATAAAGTTGACCTTGACTACACACAGTGTTCTACACTGTACAATTTCACTGATTTATTTCTAGTACAAGTTCTAGTCAAAGAAATAAGTATGAAAATTTGATGAGAATTGTATAATGTAGAACACGCTTAAGACAATATTCGCAAAAAATAAAATTTTATCTGTCGGTCTGTCTGTCTGTCCGAGATTCACCCAAAAACGGCTGTATATATTTTCACGTAATTTGGTATGATGATAGAATAAAACCAAGTTTCGAACATAATAGTCAAAGTAGTCAAAAATCCCCTTATTCCTGTTCTGACAAAGGTATTTACACCTGTATTAGAAATTGTTTTCCCGACACTATAAAATTGGCAATAGTTCTGCCAATTTTTAAGAAAGGTGATACAGACAACCTCAACAACTTACAGACCCATATCTATACTTCCCATATATTCCAAAATGTTTGATAAAATTCTTTATAAACAAACAATTCAACATTTCACCAATCATAATCTATTTTTCAATATGGGTTCCGAAGCAACTTTTGTGCTTAAGTTGCTTTTTTGCTCATGCAATTTTAGAACTCATTAACTGTACATCTGACGCACTTGCATCGAGCGAATATTATCTCAGTACTTTTTTTGACCTAAGCAAAGCATTCGATTCTATTTCTCACAACATTTTACTTGACAAACTTCCCTCTTATGGTTTTGATGTCATTTAGAGGTCTGCACGGGCCTATTTTGGACCACCTTTACCCGGCCCGGCCCGTTATATTTCCAGTCCAGCCCGGCCCCTAAAATATCAATACAATTATTGCATCTACCCGGCCTGAACCCGACAAAATTTTAAATTCGGTCCGAATAAAACTCGTTAAAAAAATATTATGATACAAAAATTGCTTACAATTTGTAATAATTATAAAACTAGAAATTTAAAAAAAATACATATTTTTTAACGAAGGTTTAAAAATATATTATTTAAAGGTATTATTGTTCTTATCCGGCCCGAGCCCGAATATATTACAAGCAAGTCGGCCTGAACCCGGCCCTCGGGCCGGGTCGGGCCTGGGCCTACGGGCCAATACCGAGCCCGTGCAGACCTCTAATGTCAATAGCTGTGTCATGCTTGAATCCTTTTTTTCGAATCGACAACAGTTTACACAAATTGGCAGTAACAAATCCAAACCCCTTCCTCTTCTTCTCGGCGTTCCCCAAGGCTCAGTACTTCGCCCACTACTATTTCTAATATATATATATTAACGACTTCTCCTCCTTCATGGATTCTAAAGCAATACTTTATACAGATTTTACAAGCATATGGAGTACAAAACCCTAATTTAAACAGACTTCAATCTGAAAATCTCTCACAAATTGACAGAGCTAATTCCTGGTTCACCAGCAATAAACTATCCTTGAACACCTCAAAGTCCCAAAGCTTACTCATAACCACTAAGACACATGACTATGACAATCCCCCGTATGTAAGTTTCCTTGGTATACGTGTAGATCCCCATCTGCGATGGGACCATTATACAAAGTTTTTGAGCTATAAACTAAGGTCTACCATATATCTAATTAGAAACCTAAAACTAGATGTGAGTATAAATGTGGTTCTAAAAGCTTACTTTTCCCTTTTTCATTCCCAGTTAAGCTATGGTTTATTAATCTGGGGACATTCACGAGCTGCCAAAAGAAATTTTGCCGTGCAGCGTAAGGTTGTAAGAATTATTGCTTCTGCTACTTTTCAAGCCGACTGTCGAGATCTTTTTGTAAAACTCAATATAATGTCCCTACCTTCCCTTTTCATTTATAACTGCGTATTCCATAGTCACCAAAATCTAAAAAAAAACCCAACCAGCAGTAAAACCCACTACCATAATACTCGGTTAAAAAACATATTCGTGGTAAATTCTTACGCTTTAAAAAATCGAGGAACTCCATCAATGATTTTTCAATTAAATTTTTTAACCTTATATCTGTGGAAATTAGAGAAAATTGTTTATTAAAGTTGTTTATTAAAAAACTTAAAATATCTCTTAATATATTATTGACTTAACCAAAATATATTTAAAACAAAAAATTGTTCATAGTAAGAAAATAAATATTTTTTCTTGAGAGCATTTTTTGCTTGGATGAATATTTGGGGAGTTACAGAATTTTTGACTTAACCGAAAAATATATACGAAAAAATTTGCTGCTAATAAGAAAAGATATATTTTTTGTTATATGCACTTTTTCAAATCGATGAATATTATGGAGTTACGGGGGTCACCGTAAAACTAAAATCTTAAAATATCTTATTATTTACTTTAAAGCAAAAATGTACCTATGTGAGAAATTGTGTTTAGGATGATTTCTTTTCTGTTCAATGAAGATTTTAATAAGAAAATTATTTAGGGGGAACCTAACCTATAAAGTTGAAATATCTCATCTACGTAACAGCAAAAATTAATGTAACAAAAGTTGTTAAAATTTAAAAAATGATTGATTTTAATTAAAAACAAAAAACGATTGTTCTCAGTTCAATGCAATTTTTAATAAGATATATTTGGGGAGCTATAGGGAACGCTACCTTCAAACTTGAAATATCTCACTTATTATTTACTTAACAGCTAAACCGTATGTACAAGGTGTCTCAAAAGAAATTTTATATTTAGTGGATCGATTAAAAAAAAAGTAAGCCGTATATAGAAAAAATGTGTATTAATTATTAAAATACACTTTTTGGGGATTTATTTCTTAAAAATAATATCGTCTAAATGTAGACCCTCGCGTTCTCGGCACTCATTTAATCGAACAGTAAAATTACTTATGACGTCTCGGCAGGTGGACTCAGGGATGGCTGCCATTTCGTGACGGATATTTTCTTTCAAATGCGCCAGTGAAGTCGGTTTATTGGCGTAAACTTTAGATTTAAGATAACCCCATAGGAAAAAGTCCATAGGGGTTAAATCTGGACTGCGTGGAGGCTAATTTATGTCACCTCTCCGGGAGATCAATTTGCCTGAGAAAATTTCACGAACACGTGGCAGAGACATATTGGACGTGTGTGAAGTTGCTCCGTCCTGTTGGAACCATGTTCTTTGGTTATAGCCAGGAAAGTTTTGCAGTTCAGGTACCAAGAAGTTGTCTAACATCTCCAGATAACGCTCTGAATTCACTGTAACTGCACGCCCCCTTTCGTCTTCAAAAAAGTAAGGGCCGATAATTCCTCGCATCGACATCGCAGCCCGTACGGTCACTTTAGGCGAATGTAGGGGTTTCTGATGTTTGCGTTTCGGATTCGTTGCACTCCAGTAGCGGCAGTTCTGCTTATTGGATCCGAAAACAAAATGTTGGTAAACGTTGAAAATCGCTCAATCACCTGATTTACGAAATTAAGCCTCTGACTGGCATCTTGGGGCTTTAATTCTTGCACCAATTGAATTTTGTAGGGGTGCAGCTTTAGGTCTTTGTGCATAATGCGATGTAATGATGATCTATGCACATTTAAAGCACTTGCGCGCTTCCGAATTGAAAGGTTCGGGTCGTCACGAACAGACTGATTAACATTCTCCACGTTTTCTACCGTTCTTGATGACCTAGGTCGCCCGGATTTTGATTTATCCAGTGTTGTACCAGTTTCTTCAAACTTTTTAACCCAATGTCGAATGAGAGGAATGCTTGGCGCATCATTTAAGTGGCGAAAACCTCGAATACTGCAGAATTTTCTACGCGCTACAGTCGCCGAATCACCGTTTTTGTAAAACTCTCGCACGCATAACGCGCGGTCTGCTCCCGAGAAACGCTCCATAGCGACTAAATTCCCAAGAGCCAGGCTATCGATTGACATAAACCCCGCGCCCCTCGGATACATAGCGTTCACGCAGTAAGCTAAATAAATATAAAATTTCTTTTGAGACACCTTGTATTAAATTTGGTTTATAATGAAAAAGTTTCTTCTATGTTCAAGACTTTTTTTAATAATATGAATATTTGGGGGCTATGGGGAGCGCTACCTATAAATTAAGTATCTAACTTATTATTTACTTAACGTCAAAAATAAATGTAAAGACTGGTTTGGAATAGACACGATTATTTTCTATTCTACTTGAAATTAAAATTTCATTTATCGTTTACGTTATAGCAAAAATATACATAACCATAACCTTACGAAGTACGGGTACGACAGCTAGTTGTCTTATAATCATCTAAATCGTGTGGAAATCAAATATGAGTCCGAAAAAATAAAAAAACAGATGTAGTCTCCAATTTTATTAATATGGATGTATGAATAATATACAAAATTCGATGAATAAAAATAATGTAATTAAAATTTTGAGCTAACTATTCCGGTTTGTGTTATTTATACACATTAATGTGATGTCACTAGATTTTATCAGATTTTTAAACTATTCCCACTGGGAGAAATGGTGTAACTATGGACCCACCAGGCAGGGCCGGCCCGTGAAAAAGCGGGGCCCGGAGCAAGAAGCTCGTGCGGGGCCTTCTTCTTCTAAAAAAAAAAAAAAACACATTCATAATAATCGTATTTTGCAATATTGCACTTATTATTTGTACATATTAGTTACACTAATAATTTATGAATAATTATAATTAATATTTAACAAAATAATATAAATATCTAAAAACGACCACTGCCCATAGAAAACCTATTGTTATGAAATCTCATTCTGAAAACAGTACTGAAATCATGACGCGACCCAGATGCCCATAGAACGTTTTTGACCGTATGAAAAAGTGCCTTATTGAGATGTGGATATAATTAGAAACTGTTTAATAGGTATGAAGAAAAAAGTTTAATTAAACCGACTAGGATAGACTGGAGCCAGAGAAATAAACCATGTACAAAGAGATTTTCGTATTGTGCCAGTAGGTAGTAGAATTGAGGTAGACCAAAGCTTAGGTGGGTTGATTGTGGAACACAGGACGCTAGGTTTATCGGTGCAGACAACAGGAGGACAATAACCCAAAATCGGAAGGAATAGCGGAAGAAGATTGAGACGGCTATGGCCTTCAAGGGTCTTGAAGGCCGTACCAGTAATGATGACTAATTCCTTCTGGCATGTTTTATTGCAAAATTGTTAATTATCTCGTCATAATTTAGTTTTCTTGCCAACTCGGACTCGATTGACAAAATTGCCAATGAAGAGAATCGCTCCTGACTTATCTAAGATCGTAAATAATTTTTTATTATTTTCTGTTTTTATTATACCCGACAATACATTTTAATTTCATAAAAAAGGTCCGTACAATCAATGTCGTGTTTCAAACACAAATTTAAATCTTTGCAAGAAAATTATAATTTTTGGTCACGAAGTTTTATATATATTTTATATATATATATATATATATATATATAGTCGGATTGCTGATAGGTGACTGTTACATGTATGTATCAAGTAGTGCATTTATATAATAATCTAGTTACTATTTTTCAGCGATTTTAAAAATGTTTTTTGTTATTTGTCTTAACTGTCAGTGTCTGGTAACAAATATTAATTAAAATATGGCTTGCGGCCAATTATTAATTTCACAAACTTTAATTTTAAATCTGCTGGAATAAACAAAAAATTATAATCCAAAATTTACGTATGAGTACACATTTTTCCTTATTTATAATTATATCCTTAAAACTGCTGTAAATTTATTTTCGCGCTCTAATTAGTAAAGATATCTACGAATCATGCTGTTTCTTTCTAATACGTTGTTTTTTATTCAAATAATTTTGAAGGTTAGTTGTCAACTTGAGTCACTATACGTTACTATGGGTATGAAAATAATTATAATGATATAAACAGAGAAAGCATATAGTATTGAATATCGATACTTGTAGCAACGATCAGTCACTTATCAGCAATCCGACTATATCACAAATTATTTTAAAAACACAAATGTCGGTACTGGCTGCACTGTTAATACATATTTAGTAGAAATAAGTCCAAATCAATTCATATTTTGTATAAAGGTAAACTGCAACTATGAAAAGAACCGATTTAGTTAAAAATAAAATATACTTGTTTACTTATATCTTTCCTGTATCCGGATCAATGTTTTTTAAAAGCATGCCAAATTTCAACTTTCTAGGTCCGTCTCATACAGACACACGAGTGATGATATAAGGGCTTTTCCAAGACCTTAGCCTTTCGTTTACTCATTATAATGCTAAAATACAGTTAAGGGTTTGCCGGAAAATACAATATGTAAATTTACCACAGAGAGCGCATAATGCAAAGATCGTGCGCCAATTGTGGCCCCCTTGTTTAGGCTGTGCTTCTTCGACTGTCAAATGCAACCAATACATAAATAAGTAAAGTGTAGTTAGCAGTGGAAGGGCCGAAAGCACCCTTCAGTTAATGGACTGTGTCTGATCAATATTCTTTTAACCCCTTCGTTTTAGCATGCAGTTGCTATACCTAAAGAGCTATTTGTAGCAATTAGTGTGTTGTTTGTGGATCATATGTCATTTGTTTGTTTGTTTTTCTTAGGAGAAACGCAGGCATGTTCCTTTTTGTTTTTAACTCTTAACTTTTCCAATTGGAATAGTTATTTCCAATCAAAATAAGTACACTTAAGGAAAGAAGTCTTACACTTATATATTGTTTTTATTAATATCAATATAATGTAATAAGGAAAATAATGAGTAATGGTGGATTAAGGAGGAAGGGGTGACTGGACCGCAACCAGAGGTCCCCAATATTTTAGTGGCCTCCAAATTATGTAATTCAATAATTTTTGGTGATACATTTGAAGCTAAACAAGAAATGTATGAATAACAGAGGGAGATGTTTGTAAAAGTGTGTGTGGGAAGAGAAACCACTGTCTCCCCATTAAACTACTAAACACTTTTGTCAAAAAAAACCTTATTACACTAGAGAGGCTAGTTTAAAAATCTAAAAAAAAAAACAGTGATGTACATCGTTGTAAGTCTTGTTCATATCAACCAGAATAATATGCTCAGAATCAGATATTTTTTTCAAGAGCTATGTATATTTTGTATTGTCCATTAAAAAAAATAATAATATAGGGAGTCAAGTAAAATTCAAGTCGAGTAAATTCTTGCTTTTTTTTTTAACGCCCGTTTTGCTATGAATGTGGTCAAAAACTCCTCACCCTATATTCCAGAAGGGATGTTAAAATAAAACGAAGAAAAAAAAAAGAATATATTGATGTGAACCGGAATAGAACACAAATTGGTGTAGAGCATCCAAGGATATGACGCCATTTGTTTTAGACATTCAGCATTCTGTTAGACTCTTTCCCTCACTAAATATCCACGAAATCCTCACATGTGTAAAAATTTACACTTCACATAAATTTTTAGGAGTTCTTTTGCCTGTCATAAACTGCAAACAAAATAATTTGTTAATAACGGTATTATCTTCCTTATTTCAAAGACAAGTTTTTAGGGTATCTTTTTTATCTTTTTATCTGGGTATCTTTTTTAGGGTTTTTAGATCTAACCAAAAATACCTTATACCGTCACTTATGTGTCTATCTGTCTGTGCAGTAGAAATTGTGGCGAAACGGATAGAGCTAGATAATTGAAATTTGGCATGCATATACAGTATTTTGACCCGCATAAAAATACACGTCGTCCAAAAAATATAAAAAATGTGTATTTAACGAAGAAATAATATTTAAAAAAATCAGCTGTGGCCACCCACAACCGACCGCCATCACAAAGTACTTGTTAATTTATGCTGCTTTATCAAAAAATGTCTCAAATAAAAGTTGTTAGTTATTGCTTTTATAGCAACTTTTGTTAAATAAATTTTTTCGAAATATTTCTCTGTTGTGAAATATTCGCAAAAATCTCAAAAACCGACACGAGTAAACTCCCAATTCGGGACGAAGACTGGCGCCAAACCCAAAACAATAAATTAAGAAAAATAAAAGAGGATACAAGAAAATGGCAAACAGTTAACAAAAGAAGAGATCAAATAATTTTACTAGGCAGAGAATAGGTCACACAGCATTGACACATAAATTCATTTTACAGAAGAATGACCCTATTAAATTCCTCAATATTCATTACCTGCAATATTCCTTTCTCTGTGGAACATGTACTTATCGAATGCCCACAGTACAGCAGAGAAAAAAGACAGCATAATCTTCTAGGCACACTAATAGGAGCTCTGTCCAACAAGTTGGAAACAACTGACGAATACTAAAATATCTGGAGAACATCTCGCTCAAAAAAGAAATATAAATGTTAAGAACTGTTAATATTTGTCAAACTTAGTACAATATATCTATCGATAAATGTAAAATTATGTAGCTACATCTATCTATGAAAAACTATGTAGGTATATCAACGTAAAAATTTAAAACTATGTATTTTAAACGTACCGGGATACTAATAACCTGTATCCGTAAATATTTAATAAAAAAAAAAACTTCCATTTCTAGTTAACCGATTTTTACCAAAAGTTGATCAACTCGTGCCATTAATATCAAAAGCTTAAATGTAAAGTTTCTTAAAAATTCTTTTAGCCGAATTTGCTCTGCACGTGTACGCGAACCGACAGACAGATAGACAGATATACAGATAGACAGACCGACAGACATCATTCTAAAAATAGTAAAACGTTATGTAAGAACCTCAATTCGTGGAGATCGATCGAAATTTCGGAATGTGAAAATCGGTATGATCACAATACCACCCTTATATACCGTGGCGTACGCAAGGTGGAGGCCGACGGGCCTCGGCCCCTCCCAGAACCAGCAGATTACACGGCGCTGCTCGGGGAGTAGAAGATAAAATTTGTTAACCACAAACAGTGGCGCAGCCAAAGGGAGGGACAGGCCCTTTTATTATGATTAGTATTAGTGTTATGAAATTAACAGAAAATGCATATTTACATGTTATTTTTAGGTTTTCATAGGTATAATCAAGAAATCCTTATTCCGTCACATGAGTCTGTTCGTTCGGTACAAATTGTGGCCAAGCGGCTGATTTAGAGAATTGAACATAAGTAAGAGAAATATTGACTTCAAAAATATATCCCACGAAAAATATAAATAAATATGTATTTATAGAAGAAAAAAACATGTGAAAGTGATACATGGATTAACAATTACATTTTTTTATCGGAAACGAAGCGGCAGATGATGTGAGTTTCATTTTTCCAGATGACGCAAAGAGTCATCTGAAACACCTGGTTTTAGACATGTGGCAACATGAGTGGAGCCGTACACAGAACGTTAAGTTAAGATTAAGGGAGACGTTAAACCATGGGGTTCTTCCTGCAGGATTAACCGCAGGAAGGTTGGTGGACCCATGGACACCGCCTTCGAGGTGAAGAGTCCCCTATCTGTGAGACGTGTAACACAGATTTGTCTGTGTTACACTTTTTAACTGAGTGTATACAGTTTCAGGATATCAGGGAGAATTTAGGCCTGTGCTATGACCTGTCAGTTGCTTTAGGTGACGACAGGGTACTCATGGACAGGCTGATACTCTTCCTGAGAGAATCGAACTTATTGTTTTATGTGTGAAGTTTTGCACCTTATTTTAATGTGTTTCTAGTTTTAGACTGTGATATTCGATGGTAATTGGCCCCTTTACGCGCCACTGCTTATACATGTTGGCGGTCGGTAAAAAAAATAGTAAGGTATCTACAAATAAACCCTCTTGACGGGTAGATAAAAGAGCAATGAGCATTTTCGCAAAAAAAAAAAAAGTCAAATAACCTTTGACCCACACCCTATTCCCAGGACTGGTTAGTCTAAATATCTGAAAAAAATTTCAACAATGGACACTGATGGAAACCGAAATAGTTCAACAGGAATTTTTGATCAGATTAGTTTTTCGAAAATATCGCATTTATTTACGTTGAGAAAATAATAATTTTTTAATATTTACTATGTGATATCAATGGCAAGCGTAGATAGCAAGGTGTAGATTGTAGAACGCAACGCAAGAGTTTTTTTAAATTTATTTATATTAATAACATTTTGGCCAAAAATATGCAAAAAAATGTTGTCCCACACAAAAACCTGAAAAATCTGGACGTTTGCTTACCCAAATCTACAATTTTGAGATTTCATATGAGTGATAGTTCTTTAACCCTTACATTGAAAAAATTCTCAATATTTGAAAAATAGAGAAAATTATAGGTAAAAGTACTTAATTGAAATTTTTTGTAAATTTTCACAATATTGTTTATTTGTCACGCTAACTGCAATAGGGGAAAATAGCCAAATTTTTAAATTAAAATATTGTTAATTTGAAATAAGCCGACCATTGCGCGAAAGTTGCCGAGTAAATACGACTGAGTATGACGTCAAACGACTGGGGTTTGACATCACAGATACAGCTACAACATAATCTTTACGTGTGTATATTGTATTGTTGGAGAGTTTTGTATTTGTTTTTAAACAATTTTTCACGCATTTATTATTAAAATGGCAGATAAAGATTTTGTTAGGGCTCAGAGTGATAATTTACCCAACATTGATGCATTTATGCACTCAACATAAAGTTTACTTTTTTCTGAAATATCGGTTTTATTTCGCCTCATGGCTTTCAGCCACAAATTTTGCCTTTTCTGTTGTTTTTCGCCATCAGGTAATGATATAAATTGTTTTTTGGATTTCTATTTGAACTATTTGTGCACATCGGTATTAAACAATATTTTCGACTATGTTTCGAAGTACTGGGGCCTGGATCTTCCATATTTTATATACTTTAATATAAAATTTAATTCGGTAAACATGTATAAATTGTTTTTATTTTTTATAGAATTAAACTTTATTTTAATTAAAATCACTCTAACTTTACATCTTTATATATAAAAGAGAATATTTGTGGCTATGTCCGGAAATTCTGACCCACTTCCAGATATGCTACCGAGTTGAAATTTTGCATAGAGGTAGTAAATGCCTTCATCATATCTAGAAAAATCGAAAATCTCAAGAAAGTCCCATCAGAAACGAGAAATTAATAATTTTGTTTTTAATTATATTGGACCATTGAAATATTTATGGGACTTTCAGCGAGAAAGCGAGAATTTCTCTTCAATACTTGACTGTATGACTATACTGACTTCGTCGAGCGTTCGGCCAATATCGGAAATGGCGCGACCTAGACATTAATGTCATTGGATGGATGCTTTGTTAGAACTGATTAGAGTTTTTGTTATTCAATTATTTAACAAAACTTAAGATCATAGTTTTTGATTAGTGTATGTAGAGGCAAAACCTGTTTTCTGGTTTTTTATTTTTGCGGATATATATGAATTTTGTTATTTTATTTATTTATTTTTTAGACGAAGGTCCATTAGAGTGCGCTTGATTAGCATTTTTTTTAGTGTGAGCTATTTACTTATTCTTCTATTTTTGTTTAATAAAATCTTCTTCTATACATATAAAAGAGAATATTTATGTGTACGTCCCGAAATTCTAATCCATTTGCAGATATGGTACCGAGTTAATATAACAGAAAAAATGTCGTTTCAGAAAAAAGAAATCATGAATTTTGGTTTTAGTTATATTGGTACCTCTATATACTTCTGAAATATACAAATAGAAGACAAGAATTTCCTGTAACTGTTCAAGTCGCCTGAGATTTCATATGCTAACATTGAGTTTTATAATTTTTAATAACTAAACAATTTCTCAATTCATATGGTCTTACATTATCTATATAAATAAAACTAAAGACTACATCTGTTTGTTTATTTGTTTAAATATTTATCTCCCTCATATTTGGTTTTTACACGTTTCAGAATATCATAATGACGTAAATATAAAAAGATATTCGCAATATAATCAATTTCTCTCTGTCTGTTTGTCCGAGTTTCACGCAAAAAAAGCTGAATATATTTTAACGTAATTTGGTGTGATGATAGAGTAAAACCAGAATTAAAACATAGGCTATAAGGCATCTCAAAATTTTTATTCTAAGACAGTGTTTCGAGGTTAAAACTATTTACTAAAAAACGTAACATATCTCTGTTCTTATTGACTTGACAGCAAAAAAATATACAACAAATATTATTAATAATGAGAAAAAAATCTTTTCTGTTCTATGCATTTTTTTTTGTTGGTTGAATATTTGGGAAATTAAGAGGGAGACCCAAAAATTTTAAATATCTCCCTTATTATTTACATCAGTAAAAACGTGTACAGCCAATATTTTTTCTGAATGAATTATTTCATTTCAATGAATATTTTGGGAAGTTGCGGGGAGGACACCCTAAAAAAACTGTTTAAATATTACACATATTATTGACTTCACAGCAAAAACGTATAGGACAAAAATGATTTATAATAAGAAAATAGTGTTCTATGTATATCTTTTTTTTTTTTTCAATTGGATGAATATTTTGTTAAGTTACGGGCACCTTGAAATAATACTTTTGAAATAACTTATTTATTAATAGCAAAAGCGCATGCGATGAAATTTGTTTACAATAAGAAAATAAATAATTTTTGTTCCACGCATTTTCTTTTGGAACTGGTTGGGGAGGAGGGGAGCTAAAGCAAAAATCTTGAAATATCTCACTTTTTATTTATTATACATCAAAAATATACATATATATGAGAATTTTCTTATAATGAAGAAACGATTATTTTCTGTTTAGTGCTGTTTTTAATGCATATTTGGGGGGCTAGAGTAAATATATCACTTATTATTGACTTAACAATAAAACAAGTTGTTTAACGACAAAAGATGTTTAAAATAAATAAACAAATCTTTTCTATATAATACATCTATACATAAATATAAAGTTTGAGATTCTGTTTGTACTTTACACATTTTCTTAGTGTTTTGACTTTAATAGCTTTATTATACTTAAACAATTTTAACATTTTTAGAATTATTATCTGTCTGCCTGTCTGTGAATTTTTTTTTCCAATAAAATCTTAATACCGGCTGGACGGACTTATATGAAATTTTGTATATATGGTTAAAATATTGTCAGTTCCATGATAGGATACTTTTTATCGGCGTACCTCGGTTAACGAATTCCCACTTTAACGAACTTTAAGAACCAATATCCATCTGTATTTCCGTCAGTCTGTTTCTCTCTAATACAAGACCCAATCGAGGTTTATTTTTATGTGATCTCAGTTAACGAATTTCTGTTTTAAAATCCGTTTTAATATTTGTATATTTGCTATTAAAAAAACATTGTGTTTCTCTCTTCTGATAACTTTGATTCTAAAATATCATTCATGTAACATTCTATAAGAAATATTTATTCGGAAATATTAGTCGGAAATATGTTATTAGTACGATAGACTATAATATATTCTGTGTTATTAATAAAGAAGTCCTTACTTAAATCATTTGTGTACAAGCACATATTTATGAAATGGTACGAGTAAAACAAAATAATATATAATTGGGCCATAATAAAATGATTCGCACCAAACTAAATTGAACCCACTGCGACATAAACCCGGTCTAAACTGGCTACGGCTGATTTTTTTCCGGTAGCGAAGCATCGGGAACACTGCTAGTAACCTATAAAAGTTGTACAAGCAAATAAGTTCACAACAGAATATGTAGGCTGCACGCTGTACACTGGGTAAGCTGTACGCAGTACACTGGGTAGGCTAGTAGTGTACTGCGTCACTTAGAAGGGGTATGACGTCACACGTCGTTTTCGCGCGCTACATACATTTATGATTTTTTAAGCCTTCAAATTAAAAAAAAAATGCAAAACTGTTTTTTATGTTTATATGCAACAAGAGGAATATAATAAAAAATTAAAATAAAATCATGCCTATCCCCTATTTCAGTATCAAAGCTATAATGGTAGCTCAGGCGCGCACATAGTAATATTTCTTAGGGAGAGGGTAGAAGATAAAATTGTTTTTAGGGGCAGACACCGGGAAATTATTCAGTAACAAGTGTTGAAAAAAAAAAAGTAATAATAAAAATAGGTCCTCACTTCTAAAATACAAGTGTTGACAAAAAAAAGGTCCTCACTTGTCAAATACAAATATTGACAAAAAAAAAAAACAAAAGGTTTTTACTTCCCGTTTAAAAGTGATGACAAAACAAAAAAAAAGCTCATGTGCTCTAGAGTTCGAATGTATTCCTTAAAAATACGTATTTTTTTAGTCCCAGGAGGGGCTCAAGCCCATGGGCACCCCAACTCCCGTGTGTGCGCGCCTTTGGTAGTTAAAATATCAAAACTACGCCACTATATTAAAAATTATTTTGAAGTATCCGACTGCCCCTAGCGCACTAAGGAAAAGGGCTCCGAGGAGCTTGACTAAGGGGCGCCACATTGCGAAGGTGAGGACCATTTTACTTGCCCGACCTTAATATGTAAGGGGCAAGTATTGTAATCGCGAAAATTATCGACGTCGAGATTTTGACTGATGACCACGTTTCATGGTCCAGGGAATCCAAAAAACCCCTATTTTCGAAGTGCCGTCCGTATGTGTGTGTGTGTGTGTGTGTGTGTGTGTGTGTGTGTGTGTGTGTGTGTGTGTGTGTGTGTGTGTGTGTGTGTGTGTGTGTGTGTGTGTGTGTGTGTGTGTGTGTGTGTGTGTGTGTGTGTGTGTGTGTGTGTGTGTGTGTGTGTGTGTGTGTGTGTGTGTGTGTGTGTGTGTGTGTGTGTGTGTGTGTGTGTGTGTGTGTGTGTGTGTGTGTGTGTGTGTGTGTGTGTGTGTGTGTGTGTGTGTGTGTGTGTGTGTGTGTGTGTGTGTGTGTGTGTGTGTGTGTGTGTGTGTGTGTGTGTGTGTGTGTGTGTGTGTGTGTGTGTGTGTGTGTGTGTGTGTGTGTGTGTGTGTGTGTGTGTGTGTGTGTGTGTGTGTGTGTGTGTGTGTGTGTGTGTGTGTGTGTGTGTGTGTGTGTGTGTGTGTGTGTGTGTGTGTGTGTGTGTGTGTGTGTGTGTGTGTGTGTGTGTGTGTGTGTGTGTGTGTGTGTGTGTGTGTGTGTGTGTGTGTGTGTGTGTGTGTGTGTGTGTGTGTGTGTGTGTGTGTGTGTGTGTGTGTGTGTGTGTGTGTGTGTGTGTGTGTGTGTGTGTGTGTGTGTGTGTGTGTGTGTGTGTGTGTGTGTGTGTGTGTGTGTGTGTGTGTGTGTGTGTGTGTGTGTGTGTGTGTGTGTGTGTGTGTGTGTGTGTGTGTGTGTGTGTGTGTGTGTGTGTGTGTGTGTGTGTGTGTGTGTGTGTACACCATAACTCAAGAACGGTTCAAATTAGAGAATTCGTTCTGGTACTAAAAAATTCTTCTATTAAATGGGAAGAACCCTATTGATTTTTATGAAGATCGGTTGACTAGAAATGGGAATTTACTCAGTGGCGTAGCGTGGGTTTCAGCCGCCCGGGGCGGAGGCCAATTTCGCCGCCACCTTATTTAGGTATTTAAATCTAAAAGGCTCAAAAATTTACAGAATTTGCCGCCCGGAGCGGGCAATCACAAATCACAACACGCAGTTAGCAAGTTAATTAAGTCAATGTGAATTGGACGACTGATGTTGCAGGTGCTATTAGACAATATTGAACTCAATAGCACAAAACAATCCGAGCACAAAATAAAACACGGGGAATTACCGCAAGGTAACTGGTTAGTACAGATGGTGTTTCCAGTCGCTAGAGCGAGCGAGATGACTACACTCACTTAAAGAAATGGTATTCCCTGATTCCGTCACAGATTAAATAATAAAAAGTTCCGTGCTCATTTTAATCGGTCCGAATTGTAGGTGCGACAAAAATATGAAAAGAAATGGTTCAAATTTCAAGATATTATTTATTGTGAATTTTTGCCGCCCCAAAAAAGTGCCGCTCGGGGCGGGCCGCACCCCCCGCCCTCCCCACGCTACGCCACTGAGTTTACTCGTGTCGATTTTAAGATTTTTGCGAATATTTAGCAACAGAAAAATATTTCGAAAAAATTTATTGAACAAAAGTTACTATAAATGCAATTACTAATAACTTTTATTTAAGACGTTTTTTGAGACGAAAAATTTTGAATTTTTTTTGTAAAATTATTTAAAATTTTTCAGTCACAATTTTTTCATACTTATATGTAACATTTCCATGGTCATGATAATTAATTCGTAACTAGTAAACCAAGCCTTGAACAAAAATTTGTACAGAACATAATTTGATGTATTTTTGAAGATTTTTTTCTTTCAACGAGTTATTAAATATGAAGCATTTTCAAAAAGGTGATCGCTTGAAGTTAAATTATATTAATAATGTAATATTAGATAACAATTACATCAACTAGTCACTGATAGTCCACAGGAAGAAATACAAATGGTTTTTCCTATATACGACGTCATTAGAAAAGACGGTTAAAATAAATTAAGTAAACAGGACGGATATTTTCAACACTTGATAATATGATGGCAAAATTTCAATAGCTGAAGATTTACGTACAGTTATCCCTTTATTTACGTGGTCTCCGTTTACACGAATTCACTTTAAAGCAATAATCTACAAGATACCGGATATCAAAAAGTGGATTTTTTGTTGACGAATATATATTTGAAAAAAAAAAAAAAAACTTTAATTAAAAGTTTTCTACCTTATTTTAAATACCTTTCAATAGTTCCATTTACGCGGTTTTCATTTACGCGCTGTTTCCGTAAAACAATCACTAAAACCATGCATGGCGGCAGGGGCGTCTCAAGACGATATGCAGACGATGCGCCGCATCGTGACGCCACGATAAAGGGGCGCTGAGTTGAAGAAAAAATGTATAGCCTATTAAAATATCAAAATAGCTTTAATTAAAATAATAAAGGCTTCTAGTAAAAGGAGGCGCCATGCAAGGAAATTTAGAAAAAACTACCTTTTTTTACTAGGCTTTAGGCTTCTAGTAAAAGGGCGGGCGCCGTGAAAGGAGATTTAGAAAAAAACTACTTTTTTTTATAGGTCGGCACTTCAGGTTTCAAGTAAAAGGGGGCTCCAAAAAGGAAATTTAGAAAAAGAACTACTTTTTTTACTGGGCGGCACTTTAGGCTTCTGGTAAAAAGGGATGCGAGGAAATTTAGCGAAAAAATAAAAATCTAATATGAGATATTAGTAAAAAATTGGAAAATTAAACTTACTACGATATTAGAAATCAAAATAAAGTCGATAATACCTCTTTGTTTTAGCTACAAAAGTATAGTAAAAAAAATTTCATTCGGTCTTCGTAACGCTATGAGATATGCCCGTAATATTTCGGGTTTGCGCGTGTGCACGTTGCTGGGTTAAAAGAGAAGAATTAAAAGATGGCCACAACCTTTTAAGCCGTTATATCACATTTTGAAAAAAAAAAATGCCATGTATATGTGTTGATCTTTAAATAAAATTCATTGACCTTAAGACTTTTAGTCAATAATTTTGGTCATACATATCTTATATGAGAAACTCACGAACAAAAATAATCCAAAATTGGACAACTTATTAAATTGTATAGCGTACCAATCATGCCAATGTCATTGCATTAAAAGTTTTGAATATCACGCATATTTACAAAAAAATAATTTTCTCATACATCCTTTCGCCACATTATTACGAAGTTCTTCTATTAGTTCATCCACTTGCAAATTTTAATCAAAATCATTAGAGCTGTTTTTGAGATTATTTAATTCTTACTTTATAGCAAAAAGTATATTTTGATCTAATCCTATGTTTCGATATGTTATTTTTTTATAACAATGTTTTTTGTTTACTATACCAAAGATGTAAATTCTGTTTTTTACAAAACACTAATTAGCTTATTAGCTTAGGTTTAGTTAGTAAATATCTAGGACAGCAAAATAAGGAAAACGATAATAGATAATAAACATTTTACGAAGGGATTTCCGATCTTTCGCTTGCAAAACTGGTGTGTATTTGAACTCTTGCTGAAACCTATAGGTCTGGAATAATAAATAATAAATTGTTTAAAATAGGATTAAACACTCCACTCTTCTTCATTGCAAACACCGATAAAACTCCTTGGTCTATTTTGGAAAACTCCTTGGTCTATTTTGGAAAACTCCTTGGTCTATTTTGGTAAAATAGGTCCACACTTTGCTTCATAGTGGTGACATTTTTAATTAAAATACAAAACTAACCAATAACATTTCATAACCTCAAACGTAGAGGGAAAAGGTGCCAAACGCCAGCAACTTCTAAACCCTTAAACGCAAGTTTCTTGGCGTATTATGACCTTATAGTACGCCAATCGTATAAACAAAAATTTTACGATATTATTTTAATAAAAAAAAAAGAAACGGTACGATACTGGATCAAATGTACTGATTTCAATAAAGTATCGGAAGATTAGTATCGATACTAAAATCGCGATATCGAATGAAAAATATCGATACAGCATCGTATCAATAATATCGGGACATCCCTATTTATGACACAAAATGTACGCTTCAAACAAAAAATGTTTAGTCTTTTTTTATTCATATCACGTGTTCTATCCACTGCAATCGTCTACGTCTTATTTCTTGTGTGATATTCAGACTACAATAAGGTATCGAATGCTCTCCGTTTGACCCTTTTATACCTAACGACCCCTTTGATAATTCAAACGTCCACCACTGGTCGGTATCAACCAATTTAAGAAACACGAAATCTTTTTGTTCTTTTAAATTAATTTTAATCTTTAAAAATATTCATTTACAATACAAATTTACAATTCATTTATCAATAACATTTTAAATGAATAGGTTTTAATCAGTAATTTACTTGAAAGTAACATAAATACAGGAAAATAGCGTAAAATCAGTTATTTTATTTATTAACGTTGGAAAACTACCGTCCACATAAAACGCATAAATTTTTCTAGTAGTAACACTCAAACTAAACTAACCTAAATCTCACAGATCAATATATCCAGAAAAGAAAAACTATACATTACGTAACTTTACGAAAATTCCTCTACCGCCTCGAGAATTCTTTTAAAACTGATTTAATTGTAGCGAAAAAAAGAGTAATACAAAATAAACCTTCAGGCGCGTTTCTAAGATTTTTGGAAGGGGGATGCTGAATTTTGCAATGAGATATAGAAATTTAGTATCTTTTAATTATTGAACTGGGCTTTTGGCCCTTTTGTTTGAATAAAATAAATAAATAAAATAAAATTATATGTTACCAAGGTGCCTAGATAGGCGCACAGTGGCAGATAAAGTAATTTCTCCGTTTCTACACTTTAAAAAAAGTAGTATTGTTAAAGGGACTTCATAGTAAACTAAAAAATGAACTTTTAGTGTACCATGAAGTTCATCGCTTTTCGTGTTAATTATTTATATTTCTGTTTTGGTTAAATTTATTGTTAAGTTTACACTTACATACTGGTTAAATTATAGCGTTAGAAAATAAATAGTGTTAAAGTAGTGTTAATTTTGACACTAAAAAATTGATGTGGAGTGTAATTATTCACACATTTCAGGGTTTTGTCGGTATTTAATAAGTGTAAAAAGCCAACATAATATTGGATGTCTACGAATACGAATATTTGTTCTATTAATAATGTGCTATTTGTTTTATAAGTATTTCATTATTGTAAAGGATTATTCCTCTTTAAAACCTTAAAATCAAAAATGTAAAGTATTCAAACAACAATGCAAACAATAGGTTGAATCACAACGTATGTTGAATCACAGTCACATATAATATAATAACTGAATACTACACACTACACTCTACAGTGTAGAGTGTAGTGTGGTGTTCAAAACTCGGTCCTCAGCCGTTAAACTTTTTTAATTATATTTTTAATTTCAAAAAAAGACATACTATCATAGCCCTAAATACAAAAAACCCATAACATCATTAGCCATAATTTAGCTAGAAATTAAAAAAATAATTAATTCTGGCAAAAACTGCAATATGTTTCAAACACGCAATTGGATGAAATATTTCTCTCGTAGGTTTCCGGCTCAGATCAATGTACATACCTATAATTTCAAAAAACAAAAAAAATCGACATTTTTCGATCAAAAATTCCTGTTGAACTATTTCGGTTCCTTTCAATGTTCATTATGGAGATTTTTTTCAGATTTTTAGATCAATCCCTTTGAGAGATAGGATGGGGGACAACATATTTTTGACATATTATTGGCAAAAATCCTATTAAAAAAAGATTTTTCAAAAATAAAAGATTGCTTGTTGATCCACGCATAAGAAGATGAATATGGTATGCCAATCAGAATATTAAAAAATATTAAATACATTTATTATTTTTTATTAAATACAAAATTGATTATATTTATCTCGGGATGTATTTTTTTAAATTCGCAGTATTTTTACTATATGTGGGTTAAAAAGTTGTATAAGCATACCAAATTTCAACTTTCTATGTTAAGCCGTTGGGCTACAATATCTACCAAACATACTTTTCTTGTATCTTCGATCCAACTTCCTTTTGGGGCTCATTCTATATATTCGGTCGTGGGCCCATAAGAACCTTAATCCGGTACCAGTGACGGATTAAGGAAAATCGGGACCCAAGGCAAGAGTCGTATTACGGGCTCTACCAGTCAAACACATCATAAAATAATGACAAATTCATATAATAAAACCATTTCACGGGCAAAAAAAAAAAAATAATAATAATAATCGGGCCCTACGCAGCTGTCTAGGTAAAGTCAAATGTGTTCAGTATTTGAAATTCGCTTTATAAAAACCGCGTGGTTACAATGTTTTTTATTTTTTTTATGTCTTAGCAAATTCATTTAATAGTTCACACTTGTTCTTATTTTGTTCATATTTCACGGAATATTACCATATTTAGTTTGAGAACTGCTGCTATAACGTCAGGGCTGGCACAAGATGGGTTTAAAATATTCCCCGGAACCCGCGTCATGGTTTTTTAGATTTTTCTTTTTTTGTTCGTAACTTCGGTCTGTCTTCTTTTTCTTTGCTAATCACTTCCCTTTTTTTTGTTCATGACTATGATTCGTTTTTTTTTGCTTATCATTTTCTATGGATTTTCTTAAACCCGGCCTCGTAAACTTTCACGCCGGCTTTGTGTAGCATATATATAATATTACAAATATTTGTCCTGGCATATATCTAAATTGCGGTCATATGAATCAGAGATATTGTTCTGCTATTAACAATATTGTTGGAATTCTTGTCCTCGGCGAGAATTTATGTCCGGAAGATTCCTTCGGGAACAATAAGTTCTGTTCCACACTAAATCAATTTATCAATTTGCTAACAATGACTATAGAGCCTATATTAATATCCTGTAACATAGTCGCGTGAGTGTAGCTCGGTACACATAGGGCGGTTGTGGTTTGCAGGTGGTGGAATTACTCGACCAAAACATACGATACAATATGTGTCCGTTGGCCGCTTTAACTTCACATGCACCTTTTAGTACTAGACAGACCGTGGTCAGATACATAAGCATTCGCCAAGTGGCAGTTGCAGCCGTGTAGTCGTGCTTTATCGTTTTCTGTGCAACTATTTACATTAACTGGACAGCGAATCAAATTACGATAAGGAAGTAATCGTTTTTGAGGTTCGGCACAGTGCCGCACTGCTTGTATTGCGTTTTAAAGTGTGCAGATAGCATAATATAGACATTGAGGAACTGGCCATGGTGTTTGACAGTTCATCTAACGAGTCAACGTATGAGAAGTCGCGTATAATGAGTATGACAACCTTCGTAGCGAACGTCTGGAGAGGACGTTCGGTTTTGTAAGTGGTCTAATAGCTGTGTATTCGCGAGTGGTGTATGCGGCGCCGGCGCGCCCGAATGCTACGTCGCCCCGCGTCCCGGCGCTCTGTCCATCGACAGCGTACCACCCGGCACTCGGCGGCCAGTCGCTTACAGATACTAGTGACGCGTGCGTGTTGTTATACCTTATACAGTGCGAACTGACTGACTGACACTCCACTGCACAACATTCAACGCTTGTTACACGCCACCGTTGCCGCTGACGACGTCTTCGCAACTTTTCAACTGCAGTACTGCTCAACGTCGTTCCAGTTATCAAGAGTACTCGGTGGCTCAGCACGGTATATATTGTAGAGATAGCGGACGGCGTACGCTACGCTTCTTCACGTTCACGTTAAAAGTCACATGTCATGTGCTTCCACTGTGCTAACTACTGCCGGTTGATCGTGTCTTCCACGTAGCCGGTATACGTTTGTTCGTGCTGTGACGGCCGTTGCGGTTGACTGTGCGACTGTGTGTTCTGTGTGACGGTGAAGTGTGCCGGTGTCTTGGAGCATGGTGCGACCAACGGGGGAGACCCCCTCGGGCTGACACTCCGTTGCGGGGGCCGCGAAGTGAGCGGGCCGGTATGGCCCACTGGCTGCTCGCGGCTTGGACCACCCTGCTGTGGCTCGCCCCAGGTAACTACAATCATCACATTTCATATCGATCTTCTCCTTCTGCTTAAACCCAACTACTCTCATTCAATTTCCATGCTCTTAAATGAACACTGCCGACGTTGTACGGTGCGCCGGCCGTGCAAAATCATCAATCATTGGATATTGGCAGCGGGTAATGTGCTCGTTATTTAAGCGCACTGACGCACAGGCATCGTGCCGCAGTTGACGGTGTCCACTCGGTGCCGCTCTTGATTGAGGTTAGCAGTTCAAGCTTGCATCTCGCGTATTATGCTGAATATGCCGGTATCGGGTTCTGCACGTAGCACACATCGCGCGGCGTGTGTGAAGGATAAGATTTCCGTAGAGTGGCCGATGAACTCGGAAAGTGTCATCGCGGCACTGATGAGCAAGTTGATCAATCCTGAACATTATATTCCAGTGGAACCGGCTGAACTGTTTTTACTTGCAAATGTATTCATCGTGTCACCTCTAAATAATCTAAATCCATTCTCGAAAAGCACTTGTTTCAGAACGGGGGTGAATGTAATAAATATTTCATTATTCAAATGTATTCAGAATGGACTCCCTCTTTTCTAGCGCAATTCAAACACGCATGCAATGTCCAAATGATTTACTTATAGCGGTGTACTCGTATAATACACACTAGTAGTATCTCTCTGCCAAATGACACCACATGATTGCTGTGATGTTTGCTGCTCTCTAATCTTTGATCTGATGCATCATTCAGTTTGTGACAGGGACTAAAAACATTACCTCGTTTTTCCTTGTTGCCTCTCACAACCAAACTCAAATATTCCCTTTTCACAATATTTTTGTTTTTATTTCGGCGGTTCGTTTATTTTCAATTTTGAATCGTTTTTGACACTAAAGCTTAAATACGAAAATAAACGGAACGTAAAAAATACCTAATTTTAATTGAAAATATTTCGCCCAAAGTGATTTTGAACTAAAAAGGATTGTAAAGCACAACGACCTAATAATCATGGTTCTATATTGGAGATCCATTTCCGTGTGTATTTTATACGAATATCTAGGATACAGTAAAAGTCCAAAAATCTGGAACAACCGAAAATCCATGCACGAAAACTCATAGTTTTATTAAATTAGGAATGTTTTATTTGCTAATGAATTAACTGTCAAATTGTACCTAATTAAATTTGAATTTTTAAAGTGTTTTCTGAGAATAGGTAAAATTAAAAAATCCTCATCGATCCAGTACCCTAGCAGACCGAGTTTTCGGTATTTTATTGTATTTGTGTGTCGATTATAAGCTGTAATGATCAACATTTGGGGGATCTTAGTTAATATGACTCTCTTAAGTTAATGACATAATGTCATAAAATTGTCGATTTTGAAGACCGCTTTCCTAAGTTTTTAGTGTTTTTTTTTTTTTCCATTTGTTCTTAGCTTTTGCAGTATACTCTAGTTAAGTGTTTCTTAACCGCCGGTCCGCGAAAAAATTTGACTGGTCTGCAAAAAAATATTTTAATTTAATTTAATTTTTTATTTATACTTAATAACTTAAAATGTATAATATGCTGTATAATACACAAATATATACAATACATATACCTGTATAAAGTTTCATATTTTGGTCCGCGAAATATTATCTGACTTTCCATCGGACCGCGATGGAAAAAGATTAAAAACTAATTAAAAAAAATCATTAAATATTATTACACATATTTTCTAATAAAACCAGTTTCTTCGTTAAAATATTCGCGATAATATTCAGTTAGCTTGTCCTAAAGAAAATACATAGGTATCATTTTCAATATGATTCACAAAAAAATCTGCTTTTTGTTAAATCTCTAGCTGGAGTACTCGTACTTTCTGTAATAATATTTTTGCTGTAACGTAAATGATAAGTAAGATATTTCATTTTCAAGTAGAACGCAAAATAAATGTTTCTTTATTTTAAACTCTTTTGTATGTATTTTTGATGTAAATAATAAGTGAGATACTTCGTGTATAGGTAGCACTCCCTATAGCTCCCAGAATATATATCTTATTAAAATCTGCATTAAACAGAGGAATAGGTTCATTT
Source organism: Liopterus haemorrhoidalis (assembly GCA_963971575.1). Classification (NCBI taxonomy): domain Eukaryota; kingdom Metazoa; phylum Arthropoda; class Insecta; order Coleoptera; family Dytiscidae; genus Liopterus; species Liopterus haemorrhoidalis. Next base: position 58,738,115 of record OZ020611.1, read on the forward strand.
CTTGTATTCATTTTTGCTGTTAAGTAAATGATAAATGAGATATTTCTTCCTTATAAGTAGAGCCCTGCGTGGATACGTTTTTCTGTATCCGCATAGACCGGATCCGCATCCGATCCGCATCCGCAGCTTTTGTAAATATAAAATCCGCATCCGATCCACATCCGCAAAAATATCCGCACAATCCGCACAGGAGTTTCTGTCTATTTGGAAATATTTAACATGTTTCGCCTTATTTGGCTTATCGCTGTTTTAAAACACTACTGAATTTTTTAAATTTTTATCACATTAATATTACTTGGTCCAGAAATATGTTTTTTATCTAACGTCGTACTGCGATTATATAGATTAAAAAATAAAGATGGAAATTACAATTATTCGACTCTTAAAGCAAGTTCATATAGAATGTAAAACTTTAAACAGCAATATTTCAGAAACTTAGTTTTTTAATAGTTAGTTTTTTAAGATACCTCACTATTGTTTTAGAGTAGCGATATTTAGAAATAATTAAATAGACTAATTAATAATAAAATTCTTAAATTCATCCTATTATTAAAAGATGAAAGTTATACTCGTATGACGATTTCAAGAATTTTAAGATATTTTTTTAAAAATTTGATAAGAACTTTTATGAATTTTTACTAATATTTCCAAAAATGCAAAATAAACCGATACATAATTATTTTTAAATTAATAAACGCAATAAATTCAAAGAAATTGTTGTATCTACGGCTGTTAAATAAACTACTATATTTAACTATTTAAGTAAGCGTAAAGTAGGCCTTTATGGGAAGAGTAAAAAGAAAAAGTGCTGCAACAAATTATTATTTCACTCTTGCCATAAGCACAATACAAATGCCAGCGATACATTTTTGGGGTTCTAAACGCGTCGTCCGTAAGAAGGGACGTCCAACAGAAGATTTTATGTTCACGCGGATATAGCGGATAAGCGGATATGATATACAATCCGCATCCGATCCGCATCCGCTCGATTTAAATGATAATTTATCCGCATCCTCAGAAAGATTGTGGATATCCGCGGATTTGCAGGGCTCTACTTATAAGTAACACTAATAATTTACTTTTTCCCCTGATTTAACCTTAAAATAAATGATTCCTCATATATATTTTTGATGTAAAGTAAATAAAAAGTGAGATATTTCAAGATTTTACTTTTTGAGTGTACCCCCGTAACTCCCCAAATATTCATTAAATTGAAAAGTATATACAACAATAAAAATTTGATTTTTTATTGTAAACAATTTTTATTATATACATTTTTGCTGTTAAGTCAATAATATGGGAGATATTTGAAAAGTTTTCTTTAGGATGTCCCCCCGTTACTCTCCAAATATTCACCTAAATGAAAAAATGCATAAAAATAAAAGATTAATTTTTTCATTTTCAACTATTTTTGGCATACATGATAAGGGAGGTATATGTACAGTTTAGTATTAGGGTAAATAAAAAAAAATCATAGAGATAAAATATTTATTTTCTTATTATTAACTATTTTGATCATAAATGATTTTGCTTTTAAGTCAATAATAGGGTGGTTTTAGGGTGTACCCCCATAAGTCCCCAAATATTTATCTAATTGAAAAAATGCATTGAACAAAAGATTTATTTTATTACTATGAACAATATTTGTTGAATATATTTTCTGTTAAGTCAATAATAAGGGAGATATTTTAAGTTTTTTAATAAACAGTTTTAAATATGAAACACCTATAAAAAAAAAAATTTAATGCTTTATAGCCTATGTTCTAATCCTAGCTTTACGCTATCATCCTACTAAATTTCGTAAAAGTGTGTCCAGCCGTTTTTGCGTGAATCTCGGACAGACAGGCAAAAGTAGATTTTTTTGCGGATATTGTCTTATAATCCTTTGAAACGTGTAGAAACCAAATATGAGGCCGAAATTAAAAAAAAAAAAACAGATATAGCCTCCGATTTGATTAATATAGATTATTATTATAAATATTATTTCTCTTTCCACATTTAGGAAAGGCGATTTAGGAAAACAGCAGCTGGCGGGCACCAGCGGGTCTGGGTTCATGGTATTGTCCCATCCCAAACACTCAAAAAACACGTTTTTAAGGGACACATTTTTCTTGTAATTGCCCCCCTTTTCCTGTAAGTGAACTCCCCAAGAAAAAATTTCGGCTTCTTTGCCCTCATAAGAAAAAAATTTTACTTCTGAGCCCCCTGAAGAAAATAAATTTGGCTTCTGAGCCCCCCAAGAAAACATTTTGGCTTCTAACCCCGCCCCTCCCAAGAAAAAATCCGGGTGAACGCCTGAACTGTAATGTGTTCCGGCTGGAACGCACCGAAACGATGTTACGGTACTTTATTGCAGAGACGGAACGCGATCCAGAATTTTATTCTAAATGAAATGTGTAACAACTTCTCGGGATATTAGGTCATAATAAAACAACTAAATATTCATATTTTTGAATAGACCGGTTTCGACGTTATATATTGCCTTCTTCAGTATTTCTGAGGAAAAATGAGAAGAAAAAGAATTTTTTATTTTACAATAATTGTTCACAAATAAAATATTGTATAAAAAATTAACAAATGAATGAATAAAGTGTATAAAACTATTTACTCAAAACAATAATTTGTAAATATAATTAATTCTGTTGTACAGGGACGTAGCCAGGGGGGAGGCATAGGGGGCATTTGCCCCCCTCCCAGGATAGTTTACCTTATATAAAATATTATTTAGGTTGTTAGAAGTTTTCTTCACTGGAGGTGAATTTTTTTTATAAATTTACCTGACTTTTTATTATGTAATATCATACAAAAGATCTAGAACAGGGATCGGCAACCTGCGGCTCTTTTAGAAAATTTTGTGGCTCTTTGAAAATTGGCTGGTTTTTATTTTAATATAATCTATTTTTTCATTTTCAACTTTCTGTCTGTACTATACAGGTTTTGTATTTTTCAGAATGTTTTACGGTGCAATTCACACCCGGTAATTCCCCGAGTTACTGCATATTCCCTTTTAGAAGAAGTTATTTGTTTCGAAAAAAAGTTATCTGTATTTGCGAATGATTTACGTTCAAAAACATTTTTACATTTTATTAATTTACAAAAACATGTTATTAATGAAATTTTTTTGCACAAACTATTGTTAACATGCAAGAAGCTTAGAGTTAAAAATAAAGCTACATTAGCATTTTTTACAAAACCAATTGAAGTAGATATGTAGCAATTACATTTATCACCTTCAATTAGTGGATTTGAAATCCAAAGGTTTATGGAATTATATATTCTCAAAACTTAATTCTGCACTGGAAAATTTAGAAAGAAAAAAGTGAATTTTATATTCCCAGCATAAGTGGACCGAAATTCGCAATCTTCAAAATGTAGATAAAGTTCATTTCGAAGCTTGGAACCGTCTTCCAGAATAGTTCAAACTTTTAAAAAATTATGCTTTTGGGCTACTGACAATTTTCGGATCCACATATTACTGTAAGCAAATCTTTTCACTTATGAAATTAATAAAGAGTCAGTTAAGAAGTAATCTTACTGACCTGAAACTAGAGTGCTGCCTTAAGTTAAATATTACTGAATATTCACCAAATATTGAAGTCTTATAGAACACTATACAGGAACACTACCAAGGAAGTAAAGAAATAACCTTTATATAATAATTAAAATTTGCCAAAATATTTTTTTTATCGAACAACAAAACAAAAACTGGTCGATATCACCGTACTGGTATTGTACACAGCAGTTGCACTTATAGCAAAGTGCTATTTTGAATAGGGTGACCATTCGTCCCGCATTCTAACATTTTGTCCCGCATTAAGATGCGTCCCGCAAAAGTCCCGCATTTTAACATTATGTCCCGCATTGTAACTTGAATTTGAGGAAATGAGGACCTTTTGTTTGCTCTTCACTTGAATTTGGAAGATGAGGACCTTTTCTTTTTTTTGCTCTTCACTTGGATTTGGGAGATGAGGACCTTTTTTTTTTGCTCCGTCCCGCATTGCCTTCTTAAGAAAATGGTCACCCTAATTTTGAAGCTCTGCTTACGAGTATATTATTTGGTATCACAGGGAATCACCGATTTACCGACTATCGCACATAATTCTGCAATGTTTAAATTCATTTAATTTTGTGCTGCAGCTCTGCAGCTCTTATGTACCAGTCGCCACTGCCAAAATCAGGTGTCAAACTTGCGGCCGCATGCAACCATTTTTGCGGCCCGCAACGACTTCTTATACTATAATAAATTTTTATGCTACGAGTACCTATATGTCTTATATATTATAAAAAATTATTTGAACGAAAATACCTCGTGACAGAATCTGTTCGAGCCGAGGCGTCAAGACTTCGGCAAAGGGCGGAAAACCAATAGTCAGGCAGCAACTGTTGCACTTAGCCAAGGTCGTGCGATTGTTGGTGGATCGGTGATTCCCCGTGATTCCAAATAATATACTTGTAAGCAGAGCTTTCAAATTGCTTTTTTCTATAGGTACAACTTCTGTGTAATTCTTATTGTTCAAATATTATTTCTTTACTTCCTTCATATAAATATTCAGAAAAATGGTGGAAAATTAAAAACAGAATGAGTAATAATATAAATAAATATCGTGCGGCCCGCATGAATTTTACTTGATAGAAAATGGCCCGGGACTGAAATGAGTTTGACTACTCTGGTCTAAATTATAAAAAAAATCGAGTAATGTACATTGTTGTGAACCGGAGTAGTACGCAAGTAATTAATACTCCTTCCGTTCGAAAATATGGTATACATTCCTTAAAAAAAGGTGGGATTAACGAAAGTAATATTATCTTGATCTTTTTTTGTTTTTATTTCTAAATAAGTGGTTGCTAGGCAACTAATAAACAAATGGCGCGAATAGTTTTGCATATGTCAAAAGTAATTCACAGAAAAAAAAACGGGTATTAAAAAAATTAATTTTTTGATCAAAATTGTGTTGAACTAAAAGGAAGAAGTTCCAAATCGACTTAAATCACAAATAGTTCAGAATTTAATGTCTTGGATCTTGGCTTTTTCGATTCTATACAATATTACAACATACAGCTTCGATCGAATATAATCGACGAACTGATTGAATGCGGAATATAAGATTTCGCACATTAATAAGGCAAAACTTCATCGTAAGGGACGATTACAAACAACATTATCATGTTCCATACAAGCTGTGGAGGCAGCCACGTTCTTGTTAAATTAAAACTTTTTGTTATTATTCTTTGTTTTACTCGATATTGATAACTATTTCATAAATAAAATCATTCAAATTAATTAAAATTGTAAATGTATGTATCATATTTTCGAACAAGAAAAAAATCAAAATGTATACCATATTTTCGGACGAAGGCAGTATAAAAAAATAAATGAGTTATTTGAAGGTCAAGAGTACTTATAGTATTCTTAGTTCCGTTTTCACACCTGTGTAGCTCTTATGCAGTAGTGAGTCGGCTTTATTTAGCGCTCTATTGAATGCGATATATTTAGTGTTGAAGTATTCTAACGTAAACACCTATCTCGCATGTCCAGATTGGTATGCAGCCTATTTACTCATTTACTGATCATAATATTAAACAGGACCACACAGTATTTATTTGATCTCTAAGTAGAAATATATTTAAAGGCGCCGCGAATATCTATACATTATATTAAACGTGATAAATTTTATAAATTATATTTTTAGTTCTTCAGGTCCTTGAGATTTTGCAATTGATTGACTTCACGTCTAGACTAATAATTCACTAATTTATGTTTAAAGTGTTTAACCTATTTTAAAAATATGGTCGAAACCAGAGATTCCCAAAATAAATAGTGCCATTTTTCATTTCCACAATAGTTTAAAATAACTAAAATAAAAATTGTTTTCTAATCTACCTTTTACGAGATTTATTTTAATAACTATTTAAAAATTACAATTTTTTGTAAAAATAATCTCATCAAAAATTTCAGTGAAACTATTCCGGTTGACGCCAGTGGGAACCAGACAGATATTTAGTTACATGAAAATAAATAAATAAATTAATAAATGACGTTTATCAAGCGGTCTAGGATAACTCGCCGCGGCCGCCTCGCCGCCAGATATCTAGCTGCAGGGCTATCTCTCGCTGGACTATATTGCCGGGCGTTCAAGTGATCGCAGTGGTTGTTTGTTCCTACTATTTTACACACATTCAACTGTCAACAAAACACTTCTCTTAACGTACACGTTATTTTATTAATAGTTACACATTTTAAAGCCTGTAGCTGCAAACGTTAAATTGTCTGTATCTGCTATATGACCGCTAGGCAAGGGCACGGACGTGAGTTCAATTCCTGCCTATGTCAAATAATTTGTGTAAAAATATTTATACAAATTACAGGCTCTGCTTAGCCGTTTGTAACCGGCTTTAAACTGTAGGTGCCTTTCTGTGTACGCTAAAAATGGACGTAATACTGACTCTATTACTCCTGGATGTACATAGATTGAAAACATGGTCAAGAAACCTGGAAAAAAGAGGCCTTGGCTCACTTCAGGCTGTCGCGCCAATGATAATGATGATGACACATTTTAAAGAAAAATACAATGTGGTTCAGCACATTTTAGCCGACCGGCGTAACGTTAATTTTAGAATCCTGTTTAGGCGTGGAATTTTCAGCATGAAAAATTAGAATTGTCCTGGCTAATTGCCTTAGTAGCAAAAGTCATAACCTGAAATACGCCTATCTAGGCGTTGGGAACCTATTATTATAATTATGATAATCTAACTTAATTTTTGGTCATCCGTCTGAAAGAGATTTGTAATCCGTAGGAACAAATTATCAATAGTAGAAGCTAACAACCACAGCTAGTCCGGCGACGAGATGACCCATTCCGTTTATCCACACATCAAGAGCTTTAATTTAATACAACGATTTTTTTTTCGTTACATTCATGTTTGCGTATATTTTTTCCGCGATGTGTTTTTTGAAGTCTTAGTATTTTTACTATATGTGGGTTAATGAGCTGTATATGCATGTTAAATCTCAACTTTTGTGTCCAGCCGCAACAACACCTTATACCCTTTTCACACTAGATCTTTAAGATCGGATGTTAAAGTGAATGTATCTTTAAACGCTATGGCCTCGGTTAAATACAAGCGATGTTTAAGACAGAGATCTGCGTCTTAAACTTCGTTCGCATTGCCAACTTAATATCTATTATAAAAAAATACTCCTTGAATTTGTGCTGTCAACATTTTATATTATCATAAACAAGAATACTGTATTATATCGACGTTATAAGAAGTTTATACTTGTTATAATAAAATTATTTATTTTAATAATGTGTTTAATAAAATACAGAGCTACAATAATTGAGATAAAATGTATCGACTTACATGTTAATACAGGTGTAATATATTCTTTATTGTAGAATGAAATGAAATATCCTTATTTGTTTATAATAATTCAAAATGTGCGTCTGCGCAGACAGTTCAAAACTGGTAATTTCATGACGGTAACTTAAGCACAAAATTACTGTAGCTGATGACAGCACCAGAGATTTAAACATCAAGTGTGAAAGCATACCGATCTTAAACATCGGTGAACTTTAAGGTCACTCGTCTTAAAGATCTAGTGAAAAGGGTATTACAGACTGACACATGTATGAATGTATGAAGTAGTGGTGGCTCTAGTTCACGATCAAAATCAGTGTTGCCAGATTGCGAAGAAGAAAAAATCGTACAAACACTTCAAAATGATCGTATTTTCATGAAAAAAATCGTACAAATCGTTTTTTTTTATGAGTGTATAAAAAAATTGCTGTGTCATTACTTTGAAAATTATTAAATATAAATTTTTGTATTGCACAATCATAAAGCCTATTCCAAACGGTTAGGCGGAACTAGATTTTCAAATTTAGTAATTTTTACAGATTGATTGAAGCTTTCAGGAAATGCCAACTTCAATATATAAAAAATAGCTAATGACAACTTACAAAAATGAAAATTCCAGTTAGTTCCGCCTAATCGTTTGGAATAGCAGAAAAAAATAAAATATGTACAAGATGTCTCAAAAGAAATTTTATATTTAGTGGATCGATTAAAAAAAAAGTAAGCCGTATATAGAAAAAATGTTTATTAATTATTAATATACACTTTTTGGGGATTTATTTCTTAAAAATAATATCGCGTTCTCGGCACTCATTTAATCGAACAGTAAAATTACTTATGACGTCTCGGCAGGTGGACTCAGGGATGGCTGCCATTTCGTGACGGATATTTTCTTTCAAATGCGCCAGTGAAGTCGGTTTATTGGCGTAAACTTTAGATTTAAGATAACCCCATAGGAAAAAGTCCATAGGGGTTAAATCTGGACTGCGTGGAGGGGTTAAATCGCTCAATCACCTGATTTACGAAATTAAGCCTCTGACTGGCATCTTGGGGCTATAATTCTTGCACCAATTGAATTTTGTAGGGGTGCAGCTTTAGGTCTTTGTGCATAATGCGATGTAATGATGATCTATGCACATTTAAAGCACTTGCGCGCTTCCGAATTGAAAGGTTCGGGTCGTCACGCACAGACTGATTAACATTCTCCACGTTTTCTACCGTTCTTGATGACCTAAGTCGCCCGGATTTTAATTTATCCAGCGTTGTACCAGTCTCTTCAAACTTTTTAACCCAATGTCGAACGAGAGGAATGCTTGGCGCATCATTTAAGTGGCGAAAACCTCGAATACTGCAGAATTTTCTACGCGCTACAGTCGCCGAATCACCGTTTTTGTAAAACTCTCGCACGCATAACGCGCGGTCTGCTCCCGAGAAACGCCCCATAGCGACTAAATTCCCAAGAGCCAGGCTACCGATTGACATAACCCCCGCGCCCCTCGGATACGTTGCGTTCACGCAGTAAGCTAAATAAATATAAAATTTCTTTTGAGACACCTTGTATAATTTTTCCTCGAACAAATATACTTTTTTATCTGCCTTATTAGAGCCGTTAATTATTAACTGGTCTGTAGCACGTTCCTCATTATCAAACGTATTGTAATTGTCATTATGGATACCCATGATCCATGGCAGAACAAAACAAATCTCAGTAAAAAGGGTATTTTTCAACATATTTTTAGTACATTCACATTCAACACGAACACGAAAAGACCGGGCCGATTTGAGTTTGTAGTACAGTACACTAACCAATGAAGAGTGAGCTTTGTATATTTGATTATTCGAATATGTCCGAGCATTACCGATCATAGCGAAACCTACCGATTTTTTAAGAGCGCGTTGTTTGAAACCCGATGGCTAAAATATTCAATATAATGCATTATATAATATAAATATTTAACTTACTAAAAATATATATAAACATATATGTTTTTTAATAAAATCGTACATCGGATACCATGAAATCGTACACAATCAAAAATAATCGTACAAATACGATTTAAATCGTACATCTGGCAACACTGATCAAAATAATCAGAGCAGGGGATCAACATACATAGCAAGCAGACGATGCACATTATCAGGGCGCTTCTTTTAAGGAGGGCTGCTTAAATGAGTTTTTGAGGGGCGCCTTTTTATATTTTGTCCGTCTTCCTTTTTTTACATGTGTATATTTTTATAAAAATTATTTAAATACGAGCATGTACGGATCACTTTGTTAGTACATTTTTGACCAAAAAGAGTTTACTGTAAATGTTACTGTTTCTATAATAAAAAAATCAGCTGTGGCCACCACAGGACCGACCGCCATCATAAAGTACTTATATAAATTACATTCTAGCAGCAGAGTAGAAACTTGACCTAATATTTTCTAACAGAGATATTATTTATCATGACCATGGAAACGTTACATATAAATATGAAAAAATTTCGAAAAATTTTACAGAAATTATTCGAAATTTTTCGTTTTATCAAAAAACGTCTCAAATAAAAGTTATTAGTTATTGCTTTTATAGCAACTTTTGTTTAATAAATTTTTTCGAGATATTTTTCTGTTGTGAAATATTCACAAAAATCTTAAAATCGACACGAGCTAACTCCCATTTTTAGTCAACCGATTTTCACCAAAAGGTGATCAACTCGTGCCATTGATGGCAGAAGCTTAAATATGAAGTTTCATAAAAATCTTTTCAGCCGAATTTGCTCTGCACGTGTACACAGACAGACTGACAGACGGACAGACAGACGGACAGACGGACACACGGACAGACAGACGGACAGACGGACGGACAGACAGACCGACAGACATCATGCTAAAAATAGTCAAAGCGTTATGTAGAGACCTCAATTCGTGGAGATCCATCGAAATCTCGAAACGTCAAAATTGGTATGATCACAATACCACCCTTATATATGTTGGCGGTCGGTAAAAATTGAGACCTGGAAAAAATTTCGAAAAATTTTACAGAAATTATTCGAAATTTTTCGTTTTGTCAAAAAACGTCTCAAATAAAAGTTATTAGTTATTGCTTTTATAGCAACTTTTGTTTAATACATTTTTTCGAGATATTTTTCTGTTGTGAAATAATCGCAAAATTCTTAAAATCGACACGAGCAAACTCCCATTTTTAGTCAACCGATTTTTACCAAAAGTTGACCAACTCGTGCCATTGATGGCAGAAACTTAAATATGAAGTTTCATAAAAATTCTTTTAGCCGAATTTGCTCTGCACGTGTACACACACAGACAGAAGGACGGACGGACGGATAGACAGACCGACATCATGCTAAAAATAGTCAAAACGTTATGTAGGGACCTCAATTCGTGGAGATCCATCGAAATCTCGAAATGTCAAAATTGGTATGATCACAATACCTCCCTTATATATGTTGGCGGTTGGTAAAAAGTCAAAGCTGTCTATTTTTTGTTTTAAAACCAGAATATAACGAACAATATGGTTTCAAAATTAATGTTTATTCACCAAAATCATTACAAGTCATATATACAATATATGTTAATATGAAATACATTTCAATTTCAACATAATCATATCCTGAGTATGGCTCATCCATAGGTAATTCTGGTCCAACAGTATTGGTTATATTATAGTACCAAATACGTCATTCTTTGTAACATATTTTTCAGCACGAGACGAAACATTTTCTAGTTTTTTCTGTTTGATACGTAAAGGATAAACATTATAAAGCTTCTCAGTCGGAAATACATGGAGCTTCCCAGATCCGTGCATGGTCGCCCGCAGAATCTTTTTCAAGAGGGGTGGCAAAATATGAAGGCATTTTTTTGAAAATATTTAACAATTTATCAAATAAACTTTCATAAATACAGAACACTATTTAATAGAAATTGAAGGCGTCTGCGATCATTGGCAAATTATCATTAATGACTTATCTATAATATATGCTCTATTATTAGTAAATTTTCCCTGTACACACTTAACATATTCAAACCGGATAAACGATCATCCGTCATATTTGTCGCAATAATAATTGAAATAATAGTGTTCATAAATTTATTTTATGAAAATTATTCTAATATGTACAGATCACTTTGTTAATACATTTTTGACCATTTTGGGCTGGACTGGACTCGATAGCTGCCATCAGTTATCAGTATTTGGGCCCCTTTGTGGAGTTATTAGCTATAGCCGAGGCTGAACCACAAAACTAGACACAAGAAAGTTTCATTTTTTACAATTTAAAGGAAAATGATTTTCATACTAATCATTTGAAACATAAAGATTCATAGTAAAAATTAATATGTAATGGTATACAAAATGCACATTTATAGTGAAAAAATGCTTCTTCTCACTCCTCCATTTCTTTGCATTTTCTTCATTTAATTGAAAATACTTTTTTTTAAAATTTTTTTGGATTTGCATTATTATTTTTTAATCTGGGGACGGATTAATTGATTTCCCATTAGGTTTTTAGATACATAATTTTTAAGATATGAACCGCGGTCAGGAACAAATTAAGTTTGTAAGTCAGGCCATTTAAATGTGCCACCAAAATCAGTTATAGATGTTTTCAGATGTGTAAGAAAGTTAATCAAATATTTTTATATAAAATATTAGTAAACTTAGCAATAAACAACGTACTGCTAAACATTTTCTACGTTAAATTATTTAAAAAACTATCTCCGTACAGGGGCGGACTGGCCCAAAAAAAATTGTGTGGAAAAAATTGTTAACGGCCCAACCCATAAATAAAAAATGTCTTGTTTTTACATATATTTAAATATCAAAATACAGTAATGACAAAAAATCACAATAACCACAAGTCTACAACATTAACTTTTCATTTAGAAGTTTTAGAAGTTGAACAATATTAATGACATCATCAAAATCTATTTCATTTGAAATATCCTTCTCCGCTGATATGAAGGCTTCTAGATTTTCTTGCGAGATACTTGAACTTAGTCTGATTTTAATACATTTTAATGTTGAAAAACTCTGTTCACAGCATACTTGTGTTACAGACATAGAGAGTAGATATTTGTATGCTTAACCAAGTATAGAATAAGCGCTACTTAACATGTTATATCGGAATAATATATTATACCAACAAATAGGACAATTTTTGCAAGCTTTGCAACAGGAGGATGAAATCGCATTTTTAGGGTTTTGTAGGTATGACAAAAAAACCCTTATACCGTCATTTTGTCGTCTGTCTGTCTGTCTGTCTGTCTGTCTGTCTGTTCGGTAAAAATTGTAGCCAAACGGCTAAACCTAGAGAGTTGAAAATTGGCATGCTTGTACAACTTTTTGACCCGCACATAGGAAAAATACTAAAACATCTAAAAAACATATGCCCCTAAAAATATAAACAAATATGTGCTCATCGAAAAAAAAAAATATTTTTTTAAAATTCTGAGTAGGGTATCAAATGAAAGCCCTTAGTACGTGGATTAACGATCAAATTTTTATTTTTGCAAAATAAATTATTATGACGTGATTTTTGCCAAAATTGTGCAAAAAATTTTTGTCCCACACCCTGTAGCCCAGATGGTTTAAACTAAAAATCTGAAAAAATTCTAAGTAATGTACATTGATGTGAACCGGAATAGTACAACAGGAATTTTTGATCAGATTATGTTTTCGGAAAATAACGCATTTTTTGTGTTTTTAACTAAAATATGTAAAATATTTAATCCGCTATTTAACATTGTAAACGAGTGATTCTGCGTAGTACAGTGGTAACGTTGTCGCTTCGTGAGTTGAAACTAGTGTAAGAAACTACTGTTCTATTCCCGTCAATTTTTATTTTTTCTGTTTTTTTTTTGCATTTTTATTTTATTTAAATTATTTTGTCAAAATTCTAGTTATATTTTGGCAAATGTTGCATTTAATTTTTAAAAGCGTAAATTTAATAACCAGTGGGAAGTGTTGAAATTATAATTTAATTCTATGTTTGAATGCATACGAAATCAGAGGGGCGGAGTTTATGACTTAAACAACCAATGGAAGCCGTAGGCGCAATTTTCAAAATATTAATGAACCTTGCTATATAAAAAAAATACTGCAAATATTTAGAAACCCAAATAATGGTGTTAGGCATTCGAATTAAAATTAATAAAAAAATATTTTAACACAAAATTTGTTTTGGCATTCCAAGTGTATGATGATATACACTTACTAAATACCTGCGAAACCCTGAAATGTGTGAAAATTCACACTTCACATAATTTTTTAATCTGGGGACGGATTAATTGATTTCCCATTGGGTTTTTAGATACATAAATTTTAAGATATGAACCGCGGTCAGGAACAAATTAAGTATGTAAGTCAAGGTGCCATTTAAATGTGCCACCAAAATCAGTTATAGATGTTTTCAGATGTGTAAGAAAGTTAATCAAATATATTTATATAAAATATTAGTAACCTTACCAGTAAACAACGTACTGCTAAACATTTTCTACGTTAAATTATTTAAAAAACTATCTCCGAAACAGTGGCTTCAAAAAAGACAGGAGATTGAAAAATGGACTCTCTTTGTTATTTATATACAAATATATGCATGTATGATGCTTTATATATTTTGCGTCAAGAGAAAACTGAATATTATTATATAATTAGTAAATGTGTACATCTTTAAATTCAATTTTGTATTTAATATGTACGAGACTGATATAGTAATGTATATTTATATTTTTATCTTAAATATAATTTATAATAAAAATATAAAAACTTAATAAATTTTGGCGCTCCTAAGAGCTGGCGCCCTGGGCCTGTGCCCCTGTCACCCCTTTTTCACCGCCACTGGGGGAGAGCTATCTATAAACGAAGTATCTCACTTATTATTTACTTAACATCTAAAATATATTATACAAAGAATGGTTTAGAACAGCGATTCCCAAACTGTGCGCTGCGGCGCCCTGGGGTGCTGTGGCGGCATACAGGGCGCCGCGAAAACGTTCCAATATTTCTTCAACTGCGTAAGTTAAACCAAAGTTTTGACTAGGGGCACCGCGGAAAAATTCTGATACATTAAAAGCGCCGGGAACCGAAAAAGTTTGCGAACCACTGTTTAGAATAAAGGACCGATTATTTTGTGTTCTATTTGATACTGAAATATCCTACTTACCGTCTACGTTAAAGCATGAATATACATTTCAAAAACCGTTAATTATACGGTAAGATTTACGTTTTAAATTGTTTATTAATGCAGAAAGAGCTACAGTAATCAGGGACGTAGTCAGGGGGGGGGCATAGAGGGCATTTGCCCCCCCTCAGGATAGTTTAAATCCTGGTTAGTTTACCTTATATAAAATATAATTTAGGTTGTTAGAAGTTTTCTTCACCGGAGGTGAAGAAAATTTATAAATTTACCGGACTTTTATTATTTAATATGCTACAAAAGACCTAGAACAGCGGTCGGAAAACTGCGGCTCTTTTAGAAAATTTTGTGGTGCTTTGAAAATTGGCTGGTTTTTATTTTAATATGATCTATTTTTTAATTTTCAACTTTCTGCTTGTACTATACAGGTTTTGTATTTTTCAGAATGTTTTACGGTGCAATTCGCGTCCGGTAATTCCTCGAGTTACTGCATTTCGAGATAGATTTAAAGAGTTTAGAAAATATAAAGCTATACTAGATTTTTTGACAAAACCAATTGAAATAGATATGTAGCAATTACATTTATCACCTTCAATTAGTGGATTTGAAATCCAAAGGTTTATGAAATTATATATTCTTAAAACTTAATTCTGAACTGGAAATTTAGAAAGATAAAATTCGAACCCGAAATTCGCAATCTTCAAAATGTAGATAAAGTTCTTTTCGAAGCTTGGAACCGTCTTCCAGAATCGTTCAATCTTTTAAAAAATTATGCTTTTGGGCTACTGACAATTTTCGGATCCACATATTACTGTAAGCAAATCTTTTCACATATGAAATTAATAAAGAGTCAGTTAAGAAGTAATCTTACTAACCTGAAACTAGAGTGCTGCCTAAGTTAAAGATTACTGAATATTCACCAAATATTGAAGTGTTATAGAACACTATACAGGAGCAATCGTCCCATTAAAAAAATTATTATATTGTAACATACTGGCAACTACAATAGGTATCACAAACTAAATGTATAAGTAAATATTAATTTATTGTAATACTTGATTATTTTAAAACAAATAAAATATTTCTTAAATATAGCATATATTTTTTAGCGGCTCTTCCATGTTATTGTGTTTTTTTTTCAATATAGATTTGGCTCTTTGTCACTGAAAGGTTGCCGACCCCTGACTTAGAACGCTGTTATTTTCTACCCAAGCCATTAATTAAGGTCGTACCGACCAATTTAGAATATTTTGTTATTTTTGCCCCCCCCCCAAGCTGAAATCCTGGCTACATCCCTGACAGTAATGGTATAAAAGAAGAGCCGCATGTGGCTCGTTTGGCCATCCCTGTTGTAAGGGTATCTTTGTCCTCTTTAAAGGAGAACATATTTTCGAAAAATCGTTTAACATTTACTCATTGTAAATAAGTAATAATTGGGTGATTTAGTTTGGTTAGTTAGTTAAATTATGAATTAAATAGCGTACATGATTTGATACATTACACTTTATTAAACGAGGCGCTGAAGCAAAAGAGCGGAATTAATAAGGCGCGTCGTATAAATATGACTAACCATTTACCTGAGTGCCGAGTGCTGAGTGCATGTAAAAGCCAATACAACTACTACTCGCCTGTCATTAAGATATTAAATGTTGCATTTTAATTAATACTATTAAATTTCTTAATTTAATTTCTATAAAGGTTCCTAAACTAATTAAAATTCATTCACAGGAGTTTTTATGTTGGTAGCGTGTCTGTATTAATAGAAATACGATTGCTATTCACATTGCACATTCAAAATAAACGGTTCACAATAGTATATAATAAAATACTTCAATGTTGTTAGCAGTGTCGTCACTAGGCAGGGGCAACAGGGGCACATGGCCAAGGCCCAGGTTCGAAGGGGGGGGGGGGCTAGAAAAGAAAATATTGGCATAATATTTGTATTTGAGTGAGAACCTTTTGTTTTTGTTTTAAGTAATTACTTGCATTTTAGAAGTGAGGACCTTTTTTTTAGGTCATTACTTGTATTTTGGAAGTGAAGACCTTTTTTTAGGTCATCACTTGTATTTTAGAAGGGTGAACCTTTTTTTTAAACATCTTGCCACGCTGGCCGACAAATGTAAACATTGGCCGTGACTTGCCACGCCGTCTGTAGGCGCCTTAACACTAACATTCTCGTTAAAAGAGACCTTCTGGCCACAACAGGCGCGTACCCATGAATTTTTCTTAGGGGGGGGGGACTTTTCTTAGAAGACGAAATTAATTAAAAAAAAAAGGTCGTAATTTCCAACCTACAATCTGGATTGCAGCTACGTGCGCGCCTTTGCCACCCTACGCGTAGCTATTTGTTGTCTTAATTGTTTTACAACACAAAGTGGGGTCTGGGCGTTCCCTCATTTCGAAGAGGCAATTTCAACACGAGGCAACAATTTCATAAATAATATGTACAGAATAAGTTGCACAGTAAAATATTATTTAAACATAAAAATGTCCGATTTTAAATTTCCGTCTAGACTCTGGCGATAAAATCTAATAAATTTTTGATGGCATTTTCTATGACTTACTTCCATATTCATGTTACCCCATTTCATATTTATAATCAGATTGTATTAAGCTGTTATCATTTATCATTTGTAGTTATTCAGTTGCCATAGTTACTAAGTAATAATAAAGTTGTTATTAATAGGTATTATGAATGTTAAAGGGCAAGCATTATTTTTATTACTATTCTAGAAAATTTATGGCTCTTTTAGTAGAATTGAATGGTGAAATGCATTCGCAGCCATATTGATTTTTATTTCTAATGATCGAATTTGAAGATACTTGCTTACTTTCATTGTAAAATGTGAAAAGAAAATATTATATTTTATATCCTATCTAGAAATCATATGTCTTTTTAATAGTAAGTATGATTTTTACTGTTTTGTTTGAAATTATATTCAATTGTATTTCTCTTTTTGTTAGTCTGTCTGTCTGTCTAGGCGCGCACTAAAAAGGAGCCATTATTTTTATTTTATGTGATATAAGTTTTCTTCTGAGAAGAAGGTATATTTTCTTTCTATACCATATATGAAAATTAAATTAGAATATCTAAACGTATTTTGGTACTATTTTTTTAAATTGACACTTTACAGATCCCAAATATAGGTAATTTCAGAGTTACAAATAAAAATTATTTTTATAACGTTATATAACATAATGTTATACAATAACGTAACGATTTGAACCGTTGTTTCATCTCTTGTCCCGACTCTGTGATTCAAGTTTTATCAAAGATGATGACAAACTGAAAACGGTTTGTTATCACCAGTTTTTTGATAATCATTTTTATTCGTTATTTGAGTACTAAGAGCTTCCATTTATTTTTGTAAAACAATTTTTTAATATATAGCTGAAAATTCGTCACAATAAAATTTAAATAAAAAAATTTCAACGTTTTTTCTGCATTTGCTTCGTATTAAAGTCTTTATGAAATTAATAAGAAATATACTGATAAATGGATTTCTCACTATTAACAGTGTGTTATTTGTTTTATAAGTATTTCATTACTATAAATAATTTGTTCCTCTTTGATATTAAAAAAAAGTTATTCAAATAATAGCTTGAATCACGACGTATAATTGTCACGGCGAAGCGTACTGAACATTACATATGAAGTCGGTTTTCAGCTGTTAAAATTTTTTATTATATTTTTAATATAAAAAAGACATACATTACCTTAGTCATAAATACAAAAAATCCATAAAATTATTAGCCATAATTTAGCCATGAATTAAAAAAATAATTAATTTTGTCAAAAACACAAAACCTGTTATATTTTGCAAAACCGAAATCTGATTAAAAATTCCTCTCGTACGTTTTTGGCTCAGATCAATGTTCATTACTTATAAATTTTTCAGACCTTTAGTTTAAGCCCTTTGGGTGAAAAGGGATGAGGTAAGAACTTTTTTGGCACATTTGGTTTTTCTAAAATCGTGTTATTAGATACGAATTTAAAAAAAACTACTTTTTGTTCCGTAATCTACATTTTAAGAGCTTTCTTTTGATACTACACAATAAATTTAAAAAAGATAATTATTTTTTTCAACGACATAAAAAAATCGATATTTTTCGAAATAATACACTGCTCAAAAATCCCTATTGAACTATGCCGGTTCCCATAAATATTCATTATGGAGATCTTTTCCGAATTTTTAGATCAACCCCTCTGGGTGATGACAAGCGTGGAGGACAAAAGTTTTTTGACATATTTTTGGCAAAAATTCCATAAAAAGAATTGATTTTTCAAAAATAAAAATTTGCATGTTTGCTTTTATGCCAGAGAAAATTTTTAAAAAATATTAATTTTTTTATTAAATACATAATTGTTTATATTTATATCGGTATGTGTCTCTTTGAACTCTCAGTATTTTTCCTATATGTGGGTCAAAGAGTTGTATAAGCAGCCTAATTTCAGCTTTCTATGTTAAGCCGTTTTGCTACAGTTTCTACCGTCCAGACAGACAGACATACAGACACATGAGTGACGTTATAAAGGTTTTTTGGTGGTTATACCTACAAAATCCTAAAAAGAAGTTAAATAATTAATACGGAAAGCGAGGGACTTTATCGTACACTAAAAGTTCATTTTTAGGGTTTTGTAGGTATGACCAAAAAATCCTTATATCGTCATTTTGTCGTCTGTTTGTCTGTCTGTCTGTCCGGTAAAAATTGTAGCCAAACGGCTAAAGCTAGAGAGTTGAAATTTGGCATCCTTATACTTATAACTATTTGAACCGCACATAGGAAAAATACTAAAACATCTAAAAAACATATCCCCCTAAAAATATAAACAAATATGTGATCATCGAAAATAAAGAACATTTTTTTAAAATTCTGAATAGGGTATCAAATGAAAGCCCTTAGTACGTGGATTAACGATCAAAATTTTAGATTTGCAAAATAAATTATTTTGATGCGATTTTTGCAAAAAAATTTTGTCCCACACCCTCCAGAGATGGTTAAAACTAAAAATCTGAAAAAATTCTAAGTAATGTACCTACATTGGTGTAAACCGAAATAGTACAACAGGAAATTTTGATCAGATAATGTTTTCGGAAAATAGCGCATTTTTTTGTTTTTTGGTTGACGATGCACAAAAGTTATCTATATATATAAAAGGCAGTGTCCTGACTGACTGACTGACTGACTGACTCACTCAACACCGCCCAGCCCGAACCCCTGGCCCTAGAAACTTGAAATTTGGAGAGTATATTCCCTCCATGACGTAAGCACCCACTAAGAAGGGATTTTTCGAAAATCCACTCCTAAGGGATGAAAAGGGGTGAAATGTGATTTCACGAATTCCTTAATATCTCTTAGGGCCGATGGGATATCGACTTAGTTTTTGCTTACAAGTATTACCCATACAAATGTCGAAAAACCAATTTCGGGATTTTGCCCTAATCAACCCCTAAAGGGGTGAACCTACAATCGGGGTGGATTATACATCCCGTTGTATTTCCTGTGTTCGTTTAGTTGCAACATTACTTTTTGGCACATAGGTGTCTTTTTAAAATATCTCGAAATGGGTTTGACAGCTTTTTAAAATTCCATCCCTAAGGGTTGAAAAGGGGTGAATTGTGATTTCAAGGATGCCTTAATATCTTTTAGGATCAATAAGATATCGACTTACTGTTTGCTTGCAAAGATTATCCATACAATTACCGAAAAACTTATTTCAGGAATTTGTCCTAATCAACCCCTAAAGGGGTGGATCTACAATCGGGGTGAGTTATACATTCCGTCGTATTTCCTGTGTTCGTTTAGTTGCAACATTAATTTTTAGCACATAGGAGTATTTTTAAAATATCTCGAAAATATTTTGGTAGTTTTTTAAAATTTCACCCCTATAGGGTGAAAAGGGGTGAATTGTGATTTCAAGGATTCCTTAATATCTCTTAGGACCAATCAGATATGGACTTACTGTTTTGCTTGCAAAGATTATCCATACAATTACCGAAAAACGTATTTCAGGAATTTGTCCTAATCAACCCCTAAAGAGGTGGATCTACAATCGGGGTGAGTTATACATTTCGTCGTATTTCCTGTGTACATTTAGTTGCAACATTACTTTTTAGCACATAGGTGTCTTTTTAAAATATCTCGAACAGATTTTGAAAGTTTTTTAAAATTTTACCTCTAAAGGGTGAAAACGGGTGAATTGTGATTTCAAGGATTCCTTAAATCTCTTAGGGCCAATAAGATATTGCCTTGCTTTTTGCTGACAAAGATTACCCATACAAATACCGAAAAATATATTTCAGGATTTTGTCCTAATCAACCCCTAAAGGATGGATCTACAATCGGGGTGAATTATGCATCCCGTCGTATTCCCTGTGTTTATTGAGATATAAGGTTTCTTTTTGGCACATAGGCGTCTTTTTAAAATATCTCGAAATTGTTTTGACAACTTTTTTAAATTTTACCTCTAAAGGGTGAAAAGGGGTGAAATGTGATTTCAAGTATTGTTTAATATTTTTTAACACCCATAAGATATCGACTTGGTTTTTGCTTACAAAAACTACCCTTGCAAATGCCGAAAAACCAATTTTTGGATTTTGTCCTAATCAACCCCTTAAGGGGTGGATCTACAATCGGGGTGAATTATACATCCCGCCATATTTCCTGTGTTCGTTTAGTTGCAACATTACTTTTTGGCACATAGGTGTTTTTTTTTTTTAATATCTCGAAATGATTTTGACATTTTTTTTAAATTTCACTCGTTAAGAGTGAAAAGGGGTGAAATGTGATTTCAGTAATTCCTTAATTCTTTTAGGACCAATAAGATATCGACTTGGTGTTTGCTTACAAAAATTATCCATACAAATGCCGAAAAACTTATTTCAGAATTTCGTCCTAATCAACCCCTAAAGGGGTGATTCTACAAACGGGGTAGATTATACATCGCGTCGTATCTCCTGTGTTTGTTGAGTTATAACGTTTCTTTTTGACACATAGGTGTCTTTTTAAAATGTCTCGAAATGGTTTTAACAGTTTTTTACCTTTAACAAATATAACCCCTATAGGGTGAAAAGAGAGAATTGTGATTTCAAGGACGCCTTAATATCTTCTAGGATCAATAAGATATAGACTTGGTTTTTGCTTATAAAGATTACCCATACAAATGCCGAAAAATGAATTTCAGGATTTTATCTTAATCAACCCCTAAAGGGGCGAATCTATATTCGGGGTGAATTATAGAACTCTTTGTATTTCCAGCGGTTGTTGAGTTATAACATTCCATTTTGGCATATATGTGTTTTGACAGTTTTCTTTCACTCCTAAAGGGTAAATTAGTATTTTTTTGTTAGAAATAAAAAACTCGGAGAGTATATTTTTCAGTATGACGTAAGAACCCACTAAGAAAGGATTTTTTCAAGTTCGACCCCTATCTGGTGAAAAGGAGTAAAATGTTTTTTCACGGATTCCTCAATATCTCTTAGGACAGATGAGATATCGACTAGATTTTTTGTTACAAAGGTTACCAATACACAAGTTTAAAAACAAACTGCGGATTTTATGCCAATGAGACCATCAATATACCGTAGCGAAGCACGGGTTTTCAGCTAGTAGTTATATAATACGTTACATTGGAAGGCGTATCCTGGTCTAATGGTTAGCTTGTTCGCTAGCTACCCTAGACCTAGATTTCTAGAGTTCGCACCCGGGCAGAAGAGACAATTTTATTTTTTGTTTTTTTCTCCTATTTTAATTTTGTTTAAATTAATTTATCAAAATGTTACTTTTTGGCAAATGTTGCATTTAGTTTTTAAGAGCGTAAATTTAACAACCAATTGGAATTGTTGGAATTATATTTTCTTTCTATGTGTCAGGTATAAAAAACAAGAGGGGCGGAGCGTATGATTTAAAACAACCAATGGAAGCCGTAGACGCAATTTTCAAAATCTTAATGAACCTTGCTATATATATATAATACTGAACATATTTAGAAACATAAATAATGGTATTAGGTATTCGAATTAAAATTAACAAAAAAATATTTTAACATAAATTGTTTTTAAGGTCTTAGATTAACAGGCGATAAATTATTTTAAAAAGATCGTTTATTTTGCCGTGATTACTACAACGCAAAATTTGTCTTACACACTCAGCATGCCGCCTTCACTTATTATATACTTGCGAAACCCTGCAATGTGTGAAAATTCACACTTCACATTAATTTTTTAGTGTACCATGAAGTCCTTTTAACACTACTTTTTTTAGAGTGTACCTTATTTCATTTTGAATTCCCAAATTACGCCCCGTGTATACATCAGACAAGTTTGTTTCGCAGTCTCGCATTTCTAGCTTTACAGTCTCGATAAAACGATTTTTGAAAAATCTTTCAACGTAGTCTTTCTTCTTTTTTTTATAATTTCGGAAATAAGGAACACTTACCATGGTGCATGTATCTTTTATACTTATTCGTGGTAGTGAACAGAGACAAAAAATTCTTAATAAATATACAAAAATTTTCAGGCCAGTAACAGAATTTCATAATTTAATTTAAATGATGCATAAATAAAAACTTGTAGAAATTATGCATACCGTCCGCATCCTTTGGCGTGTTAGAGCTTTTCATAATGTCTAGGGTCCCGTCATTTTTGTTCCTTTCATGCTGCGGTGTAATTTGCAGGATCTACGAGGGCTGTAAGTTCAATTTGTAGTGGTAATTATATTCTATACGGTCTTCTGTGCAGAATCCAACGCGCTTCTCTCTCAATGTCTAAAGCCTTACGTTAAAGCACATTCAAAACTTACACTGTGAGCTATTGTCACGCAAAAATTTAATTTAGTTAAGGGTCGATTATAACGTTTTTGTTATTTTGTAAAGGGATGAGTTAAGGGTTTAATTATTTTAATACTTTATAACTTGGAGCTAGTTGTTTTAATTAATAAATTAGATGAGTTTTGTAACGTTTCCTAAACTGATATAGCTATTGTTCTACAGGATTAATTGACAGTAGTATTTTAGGTTAAATTCTCGGGGAATTGGGAATTAAGATCTTACTAATTGAACTAGTCTTCTACGGTAACAAGACATTCAAATATTATTATTGTCAAAGCTCGTTTACCAAATAATTTGTATTCGTCAATTAACATCAGTTGCATGTGCATAAAATACACATACAGGACCGTCACAACCTGGAGGTGTAAGGGGTGCATTGCACCCGGGCGGCAGATTTTAAGGTCGGCAAAATTTATGGCCGGCAGATTTTAGAGACGGTAGATTTTTATTTTTAGTTAAACTGTTGTTACTCATTAATTTATAGCACAGAAAAATCAGTGTTTGAAATGTTCGGTAGTATTTCCAGTGCATTTTCGATTTTCAAAAGAAGGTGCTGCAGCCCTTTAGCTCTTTCATCCTTTAAAATTTAAAAATAAGTTTTTCTTGCGACTTTTAAACTCGCGCCCATTTTTTAAGGGCGACAATATAATGGAGGCACTCGGGCAGCCGGTACGCTTTTGGCGCCCCTGTAAATATATACGAGGTGTGTAAATTAAGTAACCGGACTGGCAACATAGGGTTTGATCTAGTAACATTTGAGACGCGGGATTTGGAGGAGCGGCAGCTGAACATTTGACACGCCTTCAGTGCGAGTTTGAACCCGGTAGAGTAATTTTGTTGTCCGTAGCGATTTTTGTGTGAAACAGTTTTTTCTAGTGTGTTCTAAAAATGAGTGACATTCATTTCGAGCAACGGTGTGCTATCAGGTTTTGCTTCAGACTTGGGAACTGTGCAACGGTTACTTTTGCAAAACTTCAGCAGGCCTACATAGAGTGTTTCGTCAAGGATCCAGGTTTTTTTGGTGGTTTAAGGCATTTTCAGAAGGAAGAGAGTTGATTGAAGATGAATCACGTAGCGGAAGGCCATCATCTTCAAGAACTGATAAAAATGTTGATAGAATCCGGGATCTTATGCCTTCAGATCGTCGGTTGACAGTCAGAATGATCGGGGAAGAGTTTAATTTGACTCACACTACCGTTCATCTGATTTTGACCAATGAATTGGGAATGAGACAATGCGCCTTGTCTCACAGCAATTTCAATAAAGGAGTTTTTGGCCAGTAAAAATATTCCTATGGCTCCTCAGCCTCCTTATTCGCCGGACTTGTGTCCTTGTGACTTTTTCTTCTTCCCAAGATTGAAAAATCATTGAAAGCTAGTCATTGAAAGCTATTCCAGTATCCGAGTTCCAGCACTGCTATGAGGATTGGAAACACCGTCTCCAGCGCTTTGTGGCTTCCCAAGGAAGTTATTTTGAGGGAGACAATATTGAATTGTAATTCTATTCGAATAAAAAATTTTAAAAAATCCGATTATTTAATTTACGCACCTCGTTTACAGGAATGGACAGTGGATAGAAAAATAAACGAGTGGACTCCCGAGTATTTTTGAAAACCGACTCCGACTCCCGACTCGTTTCACTCGTAAATCGTAAAATCTATTTCAGAAGTTTAAACGGAACTATATGGAATTTCTATTTTCTTACGTTATCACGAGTTTATTTTTAAATGATTGAAGTGGGCTTTTGCCTAACAAAATAATCAAAAGTCATTCGATCGTTAAAACTTACTAGATTTCAACATCTAATTCCACTCAAACCAAAGAAACATTCTCTTCTCATTAAATATTTTCTTTATAAAATGATATTTTCATTACATCTTGACCTTCGGTGTCCTTAAAAAAAAAATTGAATATATTAAATTTAAAAATTTTCATTGTATTTTATATAATTTATATTTTATAATACGTCACGTTTTCCTTTTGACATTTAAATTTTGCCTGCCAATATGAAACATAAAATAATCTCAGAGCTTGTTACAACTTGAGAAAATAAAAATCCAGTTAAATACCGCACAGACATAATAAACAGAGTATACTGAAAAAGATAAAATGGATATGAGTAAAAAGAAAAATCTTTACTGCCTCATCGTATTAATCTGTTAATAAGAGTAGTACAGGCTACTGCAAACGTTTAGGCGGAACTAAATGGGAATTTCCTTCTTTTAGGTTGTCAGGAGATGGGACCTTGCTTGGGTTATTTCATGTTTGACATTTGGTATGTGAAAATTTAAAATTCCAACAGTGAAACCATGGAAACGAATGACTTATGTCAAAAATAAAATGCTTTTTACCTATTTTAATGACAAAAAAATAAATAGATGGGAAATTTGTATAAAGAATGACACAAAAAATCAAAATATAAAGAAAATGATATTAACCTTAACCAAGAAATATTTATTGTAAATATGATTTACAAAGCTTAAACAAAACGGCCAAAAAGAACGTTTCAAGTAACTAGATTGCAAAATCTAGTTCTGCCTTAACCAGTGTTTCCCAAAGGGTGTGCAGCGGCAATACTATTTGAATAAAAACCTTCTTCTACGACTACGTAGGTGTGCCGCGAATTTTTTTTCTTTGGATAATGTGCCAATAATGTAAAAAGATTGAGAAACACTGGCCTAAACATTTGGAATAGTCTATATTTATCAAATTTTAAAATCGAAAACATTAAGAAAAACTGGTATTGATTTTTTTAAAATCCGTCCAGAACAGAAAAAAAGTATTTCTTGTTTCTGTTTTTATTTTTAATTCTTGTAATATCGATATTTAGTTTTAGTTTTCGGTTTGTTCTCATCCTTGATAGAAATTGAATCGTGAGTCGATAGTTTTTCCTACTCTCGACTCTGACTCCTGAGCCCTCCAAAAAAGCTTCAACTCCTTCAAAGAGCTTCGACTCCTTCAAAGAGCTTCGACTTCTCCAAAGAGCTTCGACTCCTCGACTCCCGACTCCCGACTCCGACTCTGACTCCCCATCCCTGCATATGTAGTTGAACGGTAGCGTACCAGTTTCAGCATTTTATTTTCAAAACCGAAATACCGGTATTACTATGAAAATAGTTACATGAAAATGTATTTATTAATATTTATTAATATATTTTTAGTTTGTAGTAAAAAAGTAGTCCATAATTGATAGTTTTATGGTACTTCGTAAAACCCCAATAATATATATATAACATATAGTTAAGCGAGCTCACTATTTAACGATTGAATTGGGCTTTTGTTAAACTGACGACCAAGGGCCTAATCGTTAAAAGTTAATAATCGCTTGAATGTTTGGAATAGGATGTAGGTAAAAGGTTCTTCAATGAAAAACTATAAAGTTTTACAATTGTTTCTTCGTCATGCTGACTATAGTTTCTATGTTAACTATTATCGAAGCTACAACGTCAATCAAAACGTATACAAAACAAAAGAAAATATTATAAAATGTATAAAATGCAGTGTAACAGAATCCGTTACTAAAATTATTATTGTTGTGTCTTTGGGTGAAATGTAAAGTAAGAGTTTGGTAATAAACACTGTTTATTACCAAACATCAACAATAACAACTTCTTTATTTCTGTGTTATAAATAACAACGATTACCCCGACAACATTGACATCTTGTTTGTCGATCAACGTTAGAGGATATCAAATAATGATATCCAATACCATCCCTTTTAAAGTGTATGTTTTTAGAGTAAGATATAATTAAAGGGCTAGGGTTCAGTAACCGGGTAGCTTAAATTTTTGAGATTTTGCAGTATCAACAAAAAACTGTTTTATGAATTTGTCATGTTTATTTGAATTAAAAGTATAACAAATACATGTATTCTGCAACTTCTGAATCCTTCTTGAATCTCCTGTTGTTAAGCAAGTGCCATACACGATATCATCACAGTTAAAAATGTGCAAAACAAGACTATCCGTCAATACCTGTTTAGTTTTAGTGAACCAAGAAAATCTATTAATAAATAAATAAACAAGTGGATTTATATTCGCCATATTTTGCCAGTCCCTCCTGCTACCATGTTTTGTGTTTTATTTATATTCCTTATTCTATTCAGTTCTCATTTGGTATATACTTCAATTAATTTGCTTAACATATATGGCCTTTTGCCAGAATAACTTGGTTGTCTGCAAAGAATAGTGTGTACAGACTGCCATCGATTAGTTGCATTTTCATACTGCTGCACGTTCGTTTTCGCAGTTTAAGTGTTCCCATTGAATAATACGTATTTAAAAAGTAATGGTTCTGTGCAGTATCCCTGGCGAGGACCCACTGTCATGACTTTTGTTTTTTTATCGTGTAGTGCTAGGCCACATTCTTGGCGGTAGTTATTCAGATCTGGTTCATTATATCCACTGTAGCAGTACAAAACTGTTAGGATCCATATAAATATTACTCACGTTGTGTATTGTATTACTTAGTTGAACTTAAATTCGAACGCAGGATGGCAAATGATGAAAAAGTCAACCTCAACCTCAACCCCAAGAAACAAACACAATAATTTAAACAAAAATTATGATTGTTTATTGACTATCTTTACGATATCTTTAGTATAATTGTGTAATAGTTATTTATGAATCTAGGAAGTATAGTGATGGTTTAATCCCGAGAATGTAAGTAATGCCGGAGACGACCGAAGAGAGTAAAGGCTATTTTCATTTGAGGGATTAATGCACTTTACTCCCGAGATGTATACAAAACTTTTCCCACGACTATCAGTTATAATTTATTCAATCAATTTGAAATTTGATTTCATATAATTTTGAAACAGAAATCAATAGACTTAGGCAGCAGTCTGACTGATTGAGCGCCGTCGTGTAACGGAGCGCCGAGTCGTGTAGTGTCATTTAAAAATTTAATAACTGGTCTGACTGACCGAGTATTTCCGATCATTCAGTGTCAAGTAAAGTTTCTCACTTGTCAAATAGTGCATATTCCAACCTAAAATAATACTATCAAACAGTTAATTTTGATTTTTTAGGTAATATTTGGGCAATAAGTTGTTTTTTATACAATATTAGTATGTATGCGCAAAAATTGACAATCCAACTGTCAAATAATATATGGTTATGGACTGTATATGCTTAAATGCGCATGTGTTATTGTCTCGGGCGTCGTGTGAAATTCAAACCGGTTTGAAATGCAAACAACTTGATGCTACTTGACAGCAAACGATGGTTCAGTACGACGCATGCCCTTAGTTAACGTGTGTTTGAAATTTGCTCGACAGCAAACGATTGACAGCACTCGATCAGTCAGACCGCGGCCTTAGGTTATTGTTATGTTGCTACGGAGACAGCTTGTTTATATTATGAAAAATAGAATTTGTTTATGTCACTTTGAATGTGCCAATATTGAATAAGTGAAAATAATTTTTTAAATTTAATATGTATATTGTGAAGATTTGTTAAAATGTATTCAAATAATACTGTTAATAATTTCAAAATTGAAATAAACAGTGATGAAGGCGAAGAGTACTTTATCGAGACACCACCAGTTATTGCATCGGTTGCAATGGAGGCAACTGCCGAATTATTGCATGCAAAATCAAAAAGATTGTATGAAAATGCATATACAGATTTCAGGAAATGGTGTGATAAGAAGATTGTAGGCAATTACACTGAACTACTACTATATTACTATTTTACTTGGAAATGAACCTTCAGCTTCAACAATCATAAATTTTGAGTCAATTAATAATGTACTTAATAAAAAAACTAATTTGGAAAGTGAAGGGCACTATATTAATTTTGTAAATTATAATAATATTTTTGTTACTATAAATAATAAATAATTATGGAATTGGCCTTTTTTACATCTGTCTTTTATTGTTTCACACTCAGTTGTGAGAAAAATACATATATTCTTAATATCTTGTAATTATGGTGGTATAATGTTGGTTTAAATGAATTTTGAGACGGGAAAAATACAAAGATTTTACTAGTTTTGGTTACGTAGCAAACCTCAATTCGACAAACTTGTCTGATTCCACAAATTACTTTCAAATATAGCTTTAGTGGGCTTTACGCCGTCGTTTGAATCTGCATTATGCCGTGTTTCCTTGCCCTACCTTATTATATAAGGGGCAAGTATTGTAATCGCGAAAATGTTTGATGTCGAGATTTTGACTGATTACCACGTTTCATGGTCCAGGGAACCCAAAAAACCTATTTTCGAAGTGCCGTCCGTCCGTCCGTGCGTGCGTGCGTGCGTGTGTGTGTGTGTGTGTGTGTGTGTGTGTGTGTACACGATAACTCAAGAACGGTTCAACTTAGAGAATTCATTCTGGTACTAAAAAATTCCCCTATTAAATGAGAAGAACCCTATTGTTTTTTCTGAAGATCGGTTGACTAGAAATGGGAGTTTACTCGTGTCGATTTTAAGATTTTTGCGAACATTTAGCAACAGAAAAATATTTCGAAAAAATTTATTGAACAATAGTTACTATAAATGCATTAACTAATAACTTTTATTTGAGATGCTTTTTGATAAAACGAAAAATTTCGAAATTTTTTTGTAAAATTATTTAATATTTTTCCATTTAAAAAAGTGACATTTTTTAATACCAACATGACATACAGCTTCAAATGTGCAAACTATTGAAAACAAAATTCCCTCTTAGTTTGTTCTTACAAAAGTGAACAGCATATAGTACTGTCCGACAGATATTTCGTGGCCGGGCGTGAAAAATGCGCGTGAATTTGTAGTGGGGATTATAACTTTGGAGAATTGCATTATTTCCTACACACGCTATTACAGTCAAGTGCATAAGTGCAACATTCAAAATATATTAAATATTTAAAATCATGGAGACAAAAAACAAACTAGGTGGACGTGCTATTAATAGTCAAAAATGTAACATTGTTATGTAAGTATATTTAGTGGGAAAACATCTGTATTACATTATTACATAGAATGTAAGCCTTTATTATTTACAATCTACTTGAAATCGCTGGAGTTTGGAAAAAGACGCGGGACCGGGGTGCTCTGGCCCATAAACAAGTCGACAAAGGGAACGTCAAATGCAATAATCACTTAAATCAAGCAGCTGCGTTTCTATAGTTTTGTTGTTCGATTGTGATGGGAGGAACTTGTCTTTGTAGACGTACTTAACTGATAAATATAATGTACACGTGTAAGAATGTGGACTGTACTCTATATCTTTCATAGTGCCCTCTCTGTGCGCACAATAAACCACGCCCGGCCACTAAATATTTGTCGGACAGTACATTAAATAACGTCAAGTAAAATTGGTAAATTGCGAAAAAAATTAGAAAATTTAAGGTTTGTTGTTAATCGCGTTATTTTTCTAATATATTCTATTGTTTTCTGATAATATATGTATAATTATTTTTATACATAATTGGTAATTTAAATGATATTTAATTTGTAATAGTACAATAAATATGGGAGGGTAAGTCTAGCGGATGTCTTCCTTTGCCGCTGGTTTAAATGGGTATTATGCCGTCTTTTTAAATGGACATTACGCCATATTTTGAGGGGGCACTACGCCGTCTTTTCAATGAGCATTATGCCGTCTTTTAAGTTAGCATTTTATGTATGGGTCCTAGCCACTTTCTGTTGTTACACCACTAACTCTTCGCTTGAAGTTATTACTATAACAGTTGCGACTATTTTCATAAAAGTTCCATATGAGAGTTAGAAGAAGAGAGTGGCATAATATGCACTAAAAAATCTTGATTTCATGCAAATATAATGTACTGAAAAACATCTAAAATGTGTACTAAAATGCACTAAAACATAAAAATATGTTGACACGTGCACATTTCGTCCCTAATGTTTTTATAAATTCCTTATTAATTAGATAAAATATAAATGGATTTTAAAATTGATCTTATTGGTTACATGAAAAGTTACGAGAAAAAAATAAAATCTTTCATACATGTCTTCGCAACACCCCCTGAGACGTTTGCGTCCGTGGCATTAAAGTCCCCTGTTTGCTACGCCACTGCAATTATTGATAAAATAACACCTAGTATTAATATGTATGAAAATATTAAAAATTGTGGATTTATGTTCTTAATAAATATTATTATATTTTAGTTTTATTAAACAATTTATCCTTTTGTTTCTTCCAAATTGTTTATCTTGATTCCATTTGTATGAAATCAATAATTTATGAGACAAAATGAAACAAAAAAATTACGATTTTACAGCCCAAAAGACTCTATCAACGTTTACTTTTAACTCTTCAAATTTTGAAATCCCGGACTTTTGCAAACCTTTCTTAGTGTACGTTCAGGATAACTTCATGCCAGGTCTATATTACCGACTGGGCTGCGCAGAAACCAAATTTCGTACATGACGTTACCAACAGTTGGTTTGATACATTTCAGTGGCGTCACTTACTTTGCTCTGTTCTTGACTACGCGTATATTTCGATTTATACACAAAAATATATTATTATTTATTTCTCGTAGGTTTTCAGGTATGCCGTGTACTAAAACGAGAACAAAAATTAATTTGAAATACATGATTTTGTTTGTTTGGTATCCACAACAATTGATAAGCCAGAAATCCTTATGTACGTCTATGTAATCAGCTGTTTTCTCTCGCAGGATTGATGACGTATTTTATGATGCCCTGGCATGAAGTTATCTTGAACGTACTCTAGCAAATTCCACTTTTGGTATTTCGCACTATACAAAATTTAAAAAACACACTTCACTCTATAAAAACACAATACTAACTGAATAGTTTTGTATTTTACTTTTTATTACACGGTTTTGATCAATGTGATGACGTTTCATATGTCTCACCGTAGCATTTACTTTATGTGCCGTTTAACTGGCCGTGCATTGTAAAACCCTAAGGTCAGTAAATAACAAACATCCTATTGTTTTCTTATTTTACGCACTGTATCACGTACTTAAGTTCATTTTTAATTTAATAGAAACAAGTTAATAAATTTGAATTATCAAGATCGAGTTTCTCTATTTCATCTTTATTTAGAAATATAGCTCTTGCGAAAATAGATAAAAAATTGTGTGTTGAGGAGAACTGTTTATTAACATGAAATTTATCGTCCTGTTTTTATTCCCTACAATATAATATATCTTCCGGATAATATATGAAAAAAGGTGAAATCGTCGTAAAGAATAACTGCATTTGTCGATCATATAAAGGGCATCCCTAACCACAGGGCTAAATGGGCTACAGCCCCGGGGCGTAAGCCTCTATGGGGCGGCATTTTGGCATTTTTATTGGTGTTACGTATAGAACGGGGCGCTATTGCAGAGATAAGGACTTTTTTTGCTCCTTACTTGAATTTGGGGAGGTGAAAACCTTTTTTTTGCTCTTCACTTGGATTTGGGAAAGTCAAGATCTTTGTTTTTTGTTTAATCAATTTACTTTATTTGCCAAGGGCGCCAAAAACATTGCTACGGTTCTGGTTATGTACAGGTGGTCCCCGACTTACGAACAGGTTCGGTTTCGAAGGCGGGATCGTAAGTTGAATTTGGTCGTAAGTCGACAATGCGGAAAATGTTTTGTTACCCTCTTAAAACATAGTTTAAAATTCAATACATTAAATTTATTTTCATTTATAGTTGATTGATAAAATTTTGAAATTTTTGGTCGTAAGTACGAATATTCGTAAGTCGGATGTTCGTTATCTTAAGACGGCCCTGATATAACCTAAAATTTGTAATAAGATTTTAGAAAGATATCAAACAAATTACTTTTTTTGTCTGTCATAAGCAGAACGACACAAGGCATAGAAAAATTAATTTACCTTGTGCGCTCTTATAAAAATTAGTGTACCTAATCACAGATCAAATAATAATATTTTATTTAACAAGCATGTAATGTAGGCTATATTACACGAAGATGAAGTTTACGACCCAAGCCGCAGGCGAGGGTTGTAATCATCCGAGTGTAATATAGCCATTACATGCGATTCAAATACAATATATTGCCTACAACTATATACTCTTGTCATTATAAAATAGTAAATTTAATTTTAAAACACGCAAATTCTAATCGTCAATTGCAACACTTCAAAACTGATGTCATCAAGTTGGCTACCGAACCATCTGCTGATTGTAATCTACAACAATGTTTAAATAGTATTTTATGTAACAAGCACATCACAGATGCTATATTTCATGAGGATGACGTTTACCACTCGAGCTGTAGGCGAGGGTTGTAATCATTCGAGTGTAATATTATTCGAAGTTACGCGAGCGTACCCACCGTCTGGGTGAGTTTAAAAGTCGCAAGGAAACACTAATTTTAGAATTTTGAAAGATGCAAACACGCCGGAGGGCCGCTTGTGGCCCCACTTCGTTTTTTGAAAATCGAAAATGCTAATTTTGAATGTTTAACTCAAAATATAAATTTTCCGCCCCTAAAATCAGAGAATTCTGGGTGCGATGCACCCTTTGCACAGACAGACAGGCAGACATCATGCTAAAAATAGTTAAAACGTTATGTAGGGACCTCAATTCGTGGGGATCCATCGAAATCTAGAAATGTCAAAATCGGTATGATCACAACACCTCCCTTATATATGGTGGCGGCCGGTAAAAAGTATAGGTATTTAATTTTAAAATATAGATATTCAGAGAACCTATGTCATCAAAATGGCTACCACACCATCAGCTGATTGAAATATACAACTATGTTTAAAATTTTAAAAATATTATTTATTATTTTATTTATTCTAATTATAAAACATATTATACTTATAAAAATGGGCTTTGTGAAGCGCGCCTCACACAAAATAAATAAAATTTTAACTTATTAATTAGCCTACTAAAAAAAAACCGTTGCCGTGTATAAAACGTTCATTATTCACAGCTGAGCGCATGCGCGTCTCATAGTAGGCGTTCAATATGAGTAGCCTAATGACACATTTATTATTTGATGATCGTAGATAAGATAATAAATTACAGTATTTCAATGACAAGGCGCGCTTCCCCCAAGAGAACTCCAAAAACACGTAATTTATACCCTCACCCCAATAGCTCCAAAAATATGTAGTTTTTACGCGGTTTTGTCAAAATACAAGTAAGGACTTTTTTTGTCATCACTTGTATTTTAGAAGAGAGGACTTTTTTTTTAGGTCATCACCTGTATTTTGTAAGTGAGAACCTTTTCAATAATTCAAATAATTTCGTCTTCTGAACCCATCCCCAAGAATAGTGCCTGTGAGCGTGCCCGTCAATGACACTCAACCGGCATTCAGTAGCGAAAAAAAAAAGTTATTTTCCGGCCATTGTAAATTTTAAAATTGTTGTTGCTACGCCGAGTGCAATTTTCTAGAATTAAGTATACAAAAGTTTTAAATTGTGAAAATAGAAACATATTGCTGGGAAGAAAATAAATATCAAGATAACGAAAAATGTTTGGCAAGCAAACTTAAATTCTCCATATAATCATAAGTTTCCTGCAGTTCCACTGCACTGAATATAACTTCAATACTGCACCACTCTCATTTCATTTCGATTATGTACTTCTACACTATTTATTTATGTATGTTCAGAACATCATTATTCAGTCATTCTGAGCTTTAAATATCGCGCGTTTAAATAAGATTTTTTTTTGAAATAAGGTTGTTTTAATATATTGAATAGTACTTGGTAAATTTTCATGTTTTTTTATTCAGCCCTGGGCATAATCATGAAACTTATGCTGGTAAAAACAGTTTTTGCACTATACCAAATGAATCATTTGGAAAATTTTCATAAATATGTTATTCATTACACTAACAAGTTTCAGCTCTAAACATTTTCTGTGACATTAATAGCTTTATAGATTTTAAACTGGTTAATGCCGAAACTGCAGTCAGTTTAAATGTTTTGTTAAAGGGTAAAATTGGTAAAAACCTTTCACCTGCATATGAGTTTCTTAATTATGCCCAGGGCTAGAGGGTAATTTTTCCCGGAATATTTTCGTTCCCGGGAAACGGTAAATTTAAAAATGAATTTACCGGGATTCCCGGGTATCCCGGGAAATTAAAAAAAATATTAAATTTGAGGTGGAAATTGTAAAAAGTTAAATAAATGTTGTTTTTGTTGTTGTTTTTGAAATACACCTGCACTTGTGACCAAATTCTCCGAAAAAGCCATCAAAATAATGTTTATCTATAGTGTCCGGATATTAAATTGTGGTGGTATTTGTGCGTTTATTTGTTTACATTATTAGTATTTCGACTGTTTCAAAGAAAACAATTTTCTTCTTTTCTCATATTGTTTTTACATTAATAAAGAATTAATACCATAACATAGAAATAAAAAAAAAAAAAAAATGCAAATTGGTAAGTTTATGGATTCCTTTTAAACTTGTACATGTGTCCGAATATTAAATTGAGTAACAGTACCATCTGACCGAAAGAAACACATGTCAGCATTTTATAATTTTTCCACGTAAAATAAATAATCAATTTATTTTTGTTAAGCGATGTTTTGATTTATAAAGTGATGAATGTTGATTTGATAAATGCGTTATAATATGTTGATTATGAAATTTTATATTTATTACGACTATTACAGTTAACTAAACAAAGATTTCGGTATCGGTATCACAATCAGCATGAATAATAATTTGTTTTTTTTCCCGGGAAATGTTTCGTTTTTTCCCGGGAAACGGGAAATAAAAATTAAACAATTTTCCCGGGAATTCCCGGGCGGGAATTCACATAACCCTCTACCCAGGGCTGTGGAGTTGGAATCTAGGAGTCGGTCATTTTGATGCAGTCGGAGTTGGAGTCGGTACAATACTCCCGTCACTGACTTATCACATTTGGAATTTACCTAACAAAAAATATTTATATACAGGTTGGATCAAGATAGAGAGAACACGATTTTTTTCAAAAACGCGATACGTGTTCAATTTAGGAAAAATTTTTGATGACCTAATGTAACCTATGATCTAATTTTCGGGAGAAACCGGAAATATAGTATATCATAGATAAATTTGAGTATTTAAATGGGAACGTTTTATGTTGGAACCGGATTAGTTCAACAGTAATTTTTGATCTGAGGAGTATTTCGAAAAATATCGATTTATTTGTGTCGTTGAAAAAATAATTGTTTTTTTTTTTAATTTATTTTGCGGTATCAGAAAAAAGCTCTTAAGACTTAGATTATGGAACAACAAGTAGTTTTTTTTAAATTCGTTTCTTTTAACACGATTGTAGTAAAAAATATGTTAAAAAAGTTCTTGTCCCGCACCCTTTTATCCAAAGGGGTTAAACAAAAATCTAAAAAAATTATAGGTAATGTACATTGATCTGAGTCAGAAAAGTATGAGAGGAATTTCCGATCAGACTGTGTTTTTGGAAAATGTTTCAGGTTTTGTGTATTTGAAATTATTATAATATTTTAATTAATGGCTAAATTACGGTTAATAATATTACAGATTTTTTGTATTTATGGCTAAGGTAGTGTATGTCATCATTTGAAATAAAAAATATAATAAAAAAATTTGAATAGCTGATTGAGTTTATATGTGTAAGGAGCCTATAGGTGCAGCGCCTACTGTTATACGCCTTCGTTCAACCTATTGTTTGAATGAATGTAGTTTTTTGTTTTTAAGGTATCAAACAAGAATAAATCATTTTTAGTAGTGACATACTTGTAAAACAAATAACACATTGTTATTAAAGAGAGAGAATGAGAGAAAAAAGAAAATAAAAGAAAAAAGAAATTGAAAAAAATGAAGATATATACAAAGCAAATGTAGAAAATATCGCTGGAATTACGGATAAACGATAATGTAAATTTTATCGTGATAAAATTCTTATAAATTATTTAAATTTAGTTTATAAAAATTAAATGGAAGCTCTTAGTACTCAAATAACGAATAAAAATGATTATCAAAAGACTTTTTATCAACAAAATATTTTTAGACGTCCAGCATTCTGTTAGCTTCTTACACATATTTAATACCTACAAAACCCTGAAATGAGTGAATATTCACAATTCACATCAACTTTTAACTATGTACTACAACAATGATTTGAGGAGGATATATTTTAACTGAAAATTTCAATTTTATTTTATTTTTATGCTTTTTTCCAGAAATTCGAAATTTCTCTTTATGTTTATCTCATCTTCGTTATGTTAAAAGTAATAAAAGCGCTTCTTTAAAAGAATATGTTTTCTTTGCAGGCGAGTAGACTTTAATTTTTGTATATAAGATAATAATTATTAACGTTAAATATAAAATATATGAACTTTTTGTGTATTTTTTAAAATATCCTTAGACGAATCCTGTGTGTATAAGGACGAATCTTCCAGAGCAAAGTTCCGCTCTCCATAAATTGCAAGATAATGAATTTTTGAGAACTATCTCTTATTCGTAGTTTTCTCAGAAACGTTTGCTATGCAGGTTCGTATTCCATTATGCAGCAAACGTCAAATAGGAGCAGTAAATACGGATAACCTTGTGTGGCAATGAACATTCGCTGTCTAGTAATGTCTCAAGATTTCAAACACACCAATATAGTAAACAATACCATGCACAGAAAACAAACAATAATTTGAAATAAAACAATTAGATAAGTGTAAATATTTCACGAGATATTAGAAACAGATAAGTGTAGTAGATAAGATACACGATGAGCACGAAAGAGGACAGAATTATAAATAAAATATGGGGAGGCAAATTGAATATTTGTCGATCAATGGAAAGATCTCGAAAAATATGAAGAGATTAGCTAACTGAAGTTGTAACCAATATTAGTAAAGATATCTGGAAAAACCTGATACGGATCTGGATTGAGGAAACATTTACTAGGAGTGAGGATTGTACTGGGTACATAATGTATGGTATTAAATAAGTGGCTGAAGGAAGTATTTAAAAAGAAAACTAATATGGATGAACACAAGATACATCAAATTTACTACCGTGCCATAAAGTCTGGAATCTCGACAAACAATAGTGACAAACGATCCTTGCAAGAGTTAGTTTTAGTATTAAAAATTAATTTTCAATTTTTTAGGGTTTTGTAGGTGTGGCCACCAAAAAATTCTTATAACGTCACTCATAACTGTCTGTCTGTCTGTACGGTAGAAGTTGTAGCCAAACTTATACAACTCTTTGACCCAGGAATGTCCTTTTTGATATAGGAAAAACAATGTGAGTTCAAAAAACACATCACGAGAATAATATAAACAAATATGTACGAGTCCCGTGTGAAGTTGGCCCAACTATAAAAAATAGTGCTTTCAAAGAAAATATTTATCTCTTTCTCTATCTCATTTTCTTTTTTTCTTACTTTTCGATCCATTGCCTTACAAAGGTCATGTTCGCACAATTCAGAACTGACACGCTCGAATACGCTGTCTGGTGGTAAATATTCTACTTGACACTCTAGTAGTGTTTGAACTTATTACGTATGTTTTAGTGTTGAATTTTTGTTAGAATGTCGACAGAAGTTGTGAAAAACTATAAAAGCAGAATATATTGTAGTGTTTTGGCTATCATTCAAGATAGGACAAAGCATATTGACAGCTGAGTACTAGAGCCAACAGCCATATTGCCACCGGTAATGTCACTTCTCAATAGTTTTCGTTTTCGGAGCTTACGCTTCTCGATCTTTGACCAAATGTGTAATTTCTTGTAGTATGTGCTTGACTTATAGCTTCATTTGGTCGACCCAGGATTTGGGATATCTGCCTCGATCGACGTCTACCTACTATTCGTTGCAGGATTTAACTTTGCATGTCGTCTTCTCCTCTAGATATATGATAACTTATAATTGAAAATATTTTAGTGAAATACTTTTAACAAAGTACCTTTATAATAAATCCATGTATCTAAAATTATATTTACTTTATTTTAACATGAATTCACAATCTTCATGATTTAAATATGTAAATTTGGCCAACTTCACTTTAGTTATGAAAAAATAAATAATTTTTTTTTTAATTTTGATTGGTATATCAAGTGAAACCTTTTACTGCGTGGATAAACAAGTATTTTTTTTTTTTTTTTGAAAATCAGTTTATTTTATGGGGTTTTCGTCAAAAATATGTCCAAAAATATTGTTCATTGATCAGAACTGGTTCAGAACTGGAATAGTTCAACAGGAATTTTTGATCACATTAATTTTTCAAAAAGTTTCGATTTTTTTGTTTCGTTAAAAATTATTATTTTTTAAAATCTATTGTGTGTCATCGAAAGAAAGCTCTTAAGACATTAACTAAGGAACGAAAAGTAGTTTTTGATCATACTATGGTCAAATTCAACTTCTTCCCAGAAAGCTTTGGTTTTCTTCTCACCAAAGCAGATATTTTATATACATCCGGCTTAAATTTAATCACACCTCTCCATATTATCTGCATAGAATTAATATGGTTTCGTCTCCTTTCTGTCCGTATGATAATTTGTCTGTCAGCGATTCGAACCATTATTGTTTGAAAGTCCAATTCATTTTCGCAATCGTAACGTATTCATAAAAAAAATATCCTTACCTACCAGTATTCAGAGGTTTCTTGCTATTAATTCTCTAGATATTTATGAAATTATTTATAACTATATTAAAGCAGAAAATATCAAATTATAAATGTAATTTTTAAAACATTGTAATCTCTTCATGTATACCTGGCTAATAGCTAAAGCAGCCAACAAATAAAAGAAAAAAAAATAGTTTTTCGCATTTTTTCATATTTTATACGATTTTTCCA
This sequence comes from Liopterus haemorrhoidalis, assembly GCA_963971575.1. Taxonomy (NCBI): domain Eukaryota; kingdom Metazoa; phylum Arthropoda; class Insecta; order Coleoptera; family Dytiscidae; genus Liopterus; species Liopterus haemorrhoidalis. Next base: position 58,778,137 of record OZ020611.1, read on the forward strand.
AAAATCCCTGGGAAACAGGGTATGGAAGAATAGTATATTATTATATGAGAGATTATGACAGCCATTATAATAATGGCCATAATCGCGAATGTAATACTATACTTTTTCCACATCTATTAAGACGTTGTTGCAGGATTCTTGTCTCAGAAGTCAATGTACTACAAGTAATCTCGTAATCGGCGTCCTGGGCACAACGCTAACTAAGAGAAAACTCGTAATTGGCAGTCAACGTGTTAGACGAATAAATTAGACTCAAATTGATAATTTTAATGGAAGTGATAGCGTCATCCATGTTGCCTACTACCACGGCAGTTTTGGCCCCTTCCATTGCCATTGTCAAATATTGATTGGATCCGCGAGAGTGATTTATGGATATGTAGGTTTGTGATTGGCCGTAAACAGTGAATTATGAAACCATAATTCACTGTAGTTATTTATCGGTACCATTTTTTACGAAAAAAGTGCTAATAATTGAAATATAATTAAATAGGTGTGGAAGAAAATTTTTTTTGACACATTTTGGCGAAAATAATGTAAAAATATTTGTCTTCTAAAACATAAAATTTTGCTCTTTTATCTACACATCAAGATAATTACACTACCGTAACCAAAATAAAAATAAAAAAAATGGACATTTATTCGTTAATAACAAATTTGTTTATATTTTTCAGACGATGTATTTTATTGGTCTAAGTATTTTTCCTTTATGTGGGTCAAAGAACTGTATATGCAAGCTAAATTTCAGCTTTCTAGTTCTAACCTTATTACCACAGTTTCTACTGTACAGACAGGTAGGGACATACAGACCGATAGACGCACATGAGTGACGGTTAAAGATTTTTTGGTTATACTCACAAAACCCTAAAAACCCGTTCCTTGATTTAATAAAATTATAAATTAAATTGTCAGAAAATCATGCAGTAATATTATGAAGGGCTTTAGCAAAAAACTCCAGATTTGTATCTGAATTACGTCTAGTATGATTAAATTTTTCGTGTAACCTACCCCATGTATTAATACTCATGCAAAATAAATAAAAAGATATTAATTTACAGTGATTGCTCTGTTAGATTATATGCTAAGTGTGAAGGTGTTAACTTAAGGAATCATGTATCGCGGTAAATAATATTCTGCTTACAATGCATTTATTCTATTGTGCAACTTAATTATATTTTAAATAACAAAACATGAAATGGAAGCGTAATTTGTGGAACAGACTTTTATTTTATTAAAGCATACATAACGAGTTAGAATTTGAACAAGGAAAACTTGCTTTGACCTTAAAGGACGTATTCCACTAGAACGCTATCCAAGTTTTACTTTTGATTTTTTTTTTTTCACGATTCACGTCGTTAGGTCTTGACTTATCACACGGTATTTGAATATTACTTAAGACTTGGAAATTCTTTGTTTGTGTATGCTTACATCGTGTTATTATGACAGTTGACAGTTTTACTTTTAAATGTTTATTTCTGAGGTTTCACTAAATTATTTGGTTCTTCTTCCAAAATCATTTTTCTTGTAACTATTACTGTTAAAAATATCAGCTATACAACAAACTAACCTCAGCGTAAACAAAAGACAAATACGCATCAGCTGAGAGCGAGATAACAGACCCGGTGGCGCAAGCGTGTTTTGAAAAACCAGGATAGGAAAACGGAGGAATTGAATCATTTATCATTTGTCAAGTCTTTAAAATCTTGAAAATCATGAAACCTGGTAAGGGAGGCCTAGACTCACCTCGGTCTATCGCGCGAATGATGAGATAGAGCAGTGTCTTCCAACCGCCGGTTCGCGAGATTTTTTTTTACTATGCAACTATTCGCCTAACAAGTTATAACGCACTCAATTTTGAGATGAAAATCTCGGTTTTTAATCTGTTAATTATATGTGATTTTTTGGTTCGGTCCGCGAATTTTTTCTAGGTCGCTTGCCGGTCCGCCACGAATAAAGGTTGGGAAACGCTGAGTATTAATATGGTTGAAATAATTACTTTAAATTAGTCGAGTATATAAAAAATAGTGCAAAATATGTTGAATATAACTAAACGCTAATTAAGTGTTGGATGCACTTTATTTTGTGCAATAAGGCAGGGAGAGTTCCAATGTACATCGGGTGTTTTCGCTCTTGATCGGGTTACATGAGATACAAACGAGCGCCATGACATGAGCAGCAATTTTAAGAGAGTTTGAATGCAGATTGAATTTCATCTTACGTTTAGTTGATTGGCTGCGTTTACGGGTGCGTCTCAGTGTCTTCTGTATTTTATGCAGAGAGTAGTCTACATCATATGAAGTGTTTTTATATGCACGTACGACTTATTTTTGAATTCATGTCTTCTATTTTCTTTATGGTCGGTACTTCGAATTCGAATAAAAAATATTTTTTATTCGTATTTATAAATTTCCGGTATTCTGAAATCGTACATTCATATTATATGTATTTTATTAATTAATAAAAGCTCCTTTAGTTGCTTTAAATTTTGCAAAAAATTAAAAATTACTTACCTATTGACAAAGGTAGACCTTTATCTGAACCATAAGACTTTGAAACTATAATTAAAAACGAAAATTTAGTACTGCAAATAGTTTTTTTGTTTTTCAAATTGTATTTTTTTAGTATACTTTATATTTTAATTTATTTGTTAAAGATGTTTTCAAATGCCCCCATTACACCTTACTGTGGGCGTCCTTGTTGCTTTATACAATTTAAGAACACTACTCTGCTTGTACGTCGATGCTAGCTAAATCTTGCTTTAGCTGGCTTCTTCACGTTTCCCAGGTCTTGCCAGAAAAATGTTGCACCTTACATGGGTTTTGAAATTATTTTACCCTTTAGCCTTTTTGTTAGTCATTTATTAAAAAGTGACTGCTGCTAGACTAATTATTCATTTTGAATATTATCGTATTAAATCAATATCTATAAATATTAATATTTTCCCAAATATCGATAATATTAAACAAGAAAATAATTTTTCGTTCAAGAAAATTAGCATTTATATTAAAGTTAAATTATTTGTACCTGTTAATAGATTTTAGTTAAATTAAACAATAAAAAATTGTTAGTAACTGTACTTAAAGTAGTTAAGGTCTGGAGTAAAATGTGAATGCCACATTCACGATCAATTTTAATGCCCCATTTTCATTTATAAATCAAGTTTGTTCCGTATAATGAGTTGGAAAAGAGCCAAACGCCAAACTAACACAATGGACTACCAAAACCGGGTCAAATGAAAGGTGGTAGATATGCAGTCTACCAAAAAAACAAAATAATTTGAAAATTATCCTTTTTCGGAACTAAACTGTTTAAAATAAAGGAAAAAAGAAATATCGATCTACATTATGCAATATAATTTTCCATGAAACTGAAAGAGAAGTCCTCCGAAACATACAAAAAATTTCAAATGCATTTGGTAATGATACTTTTTTGTGTGGCCAAGTCGGTTGTACAAGATGTTTTTTAAAGGTCAAGACACCTTATTATTCATAAATCGTTTACTTCATTTTAGAGCAGCTGAGTTATTTTATTAGATCTGGAACATGTGAGTAGCTTTGCTTTTTAGAGAAGAACTAAACAGATAACAATTTGTTTAATTCTTCACAATTTGGCTTTAGATCAAATAAATCAACAGTAGAAGCAATTTTACATTTTCTGAACGAAGTTTCTGTTGCTTTAAAAAATGGTGAATTATGGCATCATTTTATGATTTAACTAAAGCTTTTGATTGCGTATGTCCCACTATATTATTGGAGAAACTCAAGTTATATGGTTTCACACCTGAGAGTTTCTCCCTTTTAGAATCATATCTCTTAAATAGAACTTAATATGTTAAATTTAATAATAAATTATCTGAAATTTGGTCTCTTTTGTATGGAGTTCCACAGCGATCAATTCTAGGACCTCTCTTGTTTATTATATACATTAATGACCTACCTTCATCAAATTCTAATTTTATTTTGAGATCATCGGACTATCATCAGCTATTAAATGATACTGGTCACTGTTTCGAGGAAGCTAAGCTCTGGGTTATATCTAATAAACTCTCTATGAACGATGATAAAACTCAAAATATGATCATCAGCTGTAGAAATCATATTTATGAAAATGAAGCATGCGATAAATTTCTTGGTATTTACGTCGATCCGAAACTAACTCGGGATCAACACATTAATCATTTATGTAGTACTTTGTGTAAGTCAATTTACTTGCTAAGGCAACTGACTAATTCGGCCTCCAATTCCTATTCTTCTTATGGCATATTTTGGGTTGTCACACATGTTTTATGGGATATTAGCCTGGGGACATGTATCATTGTCAAATAGAGTTTTTGGCTACTGCACCGGGAATTAAGAATAATTATACGCATTTCCTATAGGGTTGATTATCGTTTACATTTCGTTGATCTTAATATGATGAGCCTGCCTTGAAAATTTTCAAAGTTTATTGTATGTACACAAAAAAAAAAAAAAAAAATCAGGTCTATCTACATATGTAACATCTATCCAAAAATTTTATGTCTTGATAGATCTAAAAATAGTGAAAATTATAATGGCATTAAATTTTATAATTCATTACCCAACACGATCAAAACTGTAAATTTTACAAACTTTAAAAAAGTAATCAAAAATATTTTAACAAAAAACCCGATGAATTTGATAAGTGAGTTCCTACCATATTTTAAACAACAGTGATATTTTATCTATTTGACTATATTGCATATTTGATGTTATTATATATTATATTTATGTTTTTATCTGTATCCTCAATTTTGTGTAAACTTTATATATTTGTAATTTTGACTGACTAAAAACAGTCTTTGTTATTGTAATTTAGTCAATAAATATATTATTCTATCGTTTTTTGCTCATTTGGTCACTCCACGTTCGATATCTAATAGTACTTGTCTACCTAAATTACCATTTAGCATTTCCTACCCAGAAAATACGTACTTTATTATTAGCGCGCACCATTTTCACTATTTCACATTAAAAGACTTGGTTATTTGGCAGTTTTTACTTCAGTTTTAATGTTAATGTCGGGAAAAAACTGATCATAGCTTATTTCTAAGCATTGCTTAGATTTCCCTTATATCCGTAACATAATTCACCTAACCAACGTCATTCGGTTAACATGTCGATGAACACATTTCTATCTTCACATCTTCCAAAGGCTTTCAATTTCTCTTCATGTTGCTACTAGTGATGTGCCGGATCTCCGTATCCGCGGATGATCCGCTAAAAATAAAAATCCGTATTCGGGTCCGGATCCGTTTTTCCAAGGCGGATCTTACACGGATATCATATAGATAAATTCTAACTAGTTTTCATATAGGCTTGCGTTTAAAAATGCCCAATTTTACTCTGACGTTTAAATTGATTTTTAGTCGAGCAGCACATTATTTGCCCATGGTTTTCGAATGATCTAGATCAGTGGTGTCTAACCTATGGCCTGCGAACCAGAACTGACCAACAATGAGTTTCAAACAGCACGCACGAAAATTCTGTCCTTTCGTTCTAAAGTACTTATCTGCCGCCCTGTCGCTTCCCGACTGGGGTGCGATTATCTTGGGACAAAGTTCAAACGGCTGATACTAATTCTTTAAGAAATTAAAAATTGACCTTGTTCATTTAACTACATTTCAATGTTGGCACAATCTTATTCACCTGATCTGTCACCTTTTGAATTCTTGTTTTAAATTGAAGGTCAAAGGTAATCTTTTTGAAGCTATCACAAACACTATTAAAAGCCTGACAAAAGCTGACTTCTGATATATTTAGGGACAAATAGCCATCGTTTGTTTTGTATGCATTGTTATCGATGTTAATTTTGAAATTAACACATTTCTTTTTGAACGCATGTTTGGTAATCGTACTCCTACCAGTGGCGAGGCGTGACATTACTAGTTGGGGAAGCACAAACAAAATTCCGAGGTCACCAAAATTTTTATTGCATATAAAAATACATATACAATAGTGTACAAAGTAAAACTTTGAATTTAATTTTCAAATTCATGTATAAATCAAAAATATGTTAATGAATAAAAAATTATAAGGAACAACAATAGTAGGTAATAATAATATAACGTTATAATACCTATATTTACTTATAAATAAAGTATATTCTTCTAGTCTTTTTTTAGTCGCAATGTTAATCAAAAAAATTTAGATTAAAAAAATTAACAGGCACTACGAATAATTTAACTCAACAATTAAACACAAAACAGTTTTGGTTTTTCTAGTTGCAATGTGTCAAACAAATGATATGTTATGCGTCCGTTAAAATTATCCTAGGTAAAAACGCACTGCTTCCGTTTGTTAGTTACAGGACTGAGAACTGCGACCTGTACCCTGCACACTGCAGACAGATGGACAGCCGGCAGCGGGTACTATTCAAGATTTGAGACGCACTTCTGTTTAGAGCGTTTTTCATTACTGTTTTTCAATAATAATGCGCGTTCGTGCGCGCTTGCATTTTTTCGCGACATGAACATTTTGAGACAAAAATGGGTACAAATATAACACATATTTGGTTTTAAAATAGTACAGATTTTTTTTTTTTTGATATAAACGCTTTCAATAAATCAGGGAAGCACTGCTTACTGTGCTTCCATGGACACTTCGCCACTGACTCCTACTATTTCGTTCCTCTCTCGTATGGGCAGTTTAAACCCAGTTAAGTTTTGGCCTCCCGTGAAACTTCTTTCCAAAAATTCATTTATGTCAGTTTTTTTGTGCCAGAGTTTACAAAATTAGCCTGTTAATGGGCGAGGGTCATCAGGTAATTTTCCGGAAACGATCTAAACATTCTCCTTATGAGTTAGATTGAAAAAGAAAAATCTGATTAAATTGAATTGTTTACTGAAGCTCGGCAATTAAAACAGCGTTAAAATATTTAATGCCATTTTGCTCTAATTGTGCGAACGAGTTTTTTCTGCATTATTGTATTATACATGAACAAAAAATAGAGAAATTGTTAAAACATTAAATCATAGTCAATAAAGTTGTTGTTTATTGATTTTTTTTTTGTAATATATAGATTAAAATAATTTTTTTTTAGCTTGTTTTAACTACTTGGCATATTAAATTTAAAAAATTATTATATTTTTATACATGTTAACTTACTAAGTTATTAATTCTACATTTCTATATATCTTTGTAGCTCTGATGAAGATTTAAATTAAAGCGAAACGTAAGCGAAGTTAATAAATTTGTTTTATTTTTTGACTGGTCCGAATCCCATTACCTTCAACTATAATGATTTTTTTTTTAACCAAAGAATTAAAACAAGGAACATTTTTGTTATTTAAATGAAAACATCTGCTATACTCTAGAATCGTGATGCCGATCGATAAATTAAGAGACGATAAACAAATATATCTATTACACACAGTTCTTTCTTCACTTTCTATGACGTCTTTGAACTGCTCATATAACGTCCGTTGTTTTATTTTTTTCTGGTATATTTGAATACATTCACATAAACGTATGTGTGTTTTTGTATATGTGCCGCAGCCCAAAAGACAGGGCAGACAAACAAATCGAAAGATATATATTTCCCACTCTCAAAATGTTGGATTTTGAAAAACTTTTCGATTGAATCATGTATGTTTTCAATGTCATTGGCAAGTAAATCTTCGCGAATTTAAAAAAAAGAGTATGTGTACTTACAAGTTACACTACTTTACACTGTATCTTTCCATCTAGCTCTTGTTTTTTAATCGTTTTTATGTCATCTTCTCTTAAAAATTTATTTCACTATCTACGTGGTATTCATGCTGCTGTCTCAGCTATTTTATCAACATATTTAATACTTCTGTATTGCTTACCATAGACAAGAACACATCTTCGCCCAACGGAGATAAATTTCATTGACACGTTATGACTTAATTGACTAAATAATTAATTGAATTAAGTGACAGTTGCCGTGTGCGTGCGCAGGCAGAGTGAAATTGGCGATCGTGCTCGAAGAGTATACTGTTTTTTGTGAGCAAAAGGACTTCTTGTAAAGGATATCCATAAGGAAATGTATCCTGTTTACAGTGAAGAGTGTTTGTCGCGAAAAGCAGTGTATAGCTGGGTCGAGAAATTCTCTCAAGGACGCTTAAAAGTTGTTGAAGAACACCGAACTGGGTGCCCCGTTCAGATGGTGAATGATGCAACAATTCGACGGGAGGACGAGATGGTTCGAGCTAACAGGCGGGTTACAAGAGACAGCATAGCAACTGCAATAGGATGTTGTCATGGTTTGGTCTACAAAGAAGCATTTTGGCGTCAAACGTTTCGCGGGTGATAAGGATGTTGGACGAGAGGTACGCATGTCACTGAGACTGCAGCCCAAAGACTTTTATACAGTAGGCATTGGGTCATTGATAAAACGATGGGATAAGTGTATTAATTTTGGTGGCGACTTTGTTGAAAAATAAAACTTGTTTTCGAGTATTTTTCTTTTTAAATAGCTTTTTGTGACTTAATTACTAACTTTCCCTCGTACATACCTACATTCGTGGCAGTTTAAACTGAGAAGCCATTTTTCCGTCTTACTTCCTTGCCAGCCATTTTGTCAATGTAGTAAAATAGGCGTGTGCTATATATATATATGATATTCTTATGTGATTATGAAACCTGTCTTATGCCGGAAAATTACATTTATTTCTGCATGTGTTTCGGGCTAAACTGAACATATCTCAAGCTTGAAATAAAGTCTACATATTGGTTACATATTTCAAATGATAATATCTTGTTTCTTGCATATAAGCATTAGTTTAACGAAAGCGGTAATTCTCTAATCGATTCTATTTCTATTTCTGAACGATTTGTATGTACGAGTAAACTATAACATTTGCCCTTAAATACCATATATTTTATATTCATCTTTTAGAAAATGATTTATTAAAGGTAATGAAATGCCTTTATTTGATTTATAGACATACATATTAAAGTTGCCTGTAATATCACTATAATAAAAAGATAGTTTCGAAAGGTCATTCAGTAACTATAATGCATCAAATAAATTAGGAATTTATTATAAAATATGATAGTAGCAGAACATTCCATAATTAAATTTCATTGAATTTTGAAAGAACTGCGATTTACAGATGAGTCTACATGGGTAGAAGTTTAACAGTCCTCTATGAAGGGATTGTTGGATTAATGATGAAATAATAAAATAAAAGCAAAATAATTAACTAGCTCTGAGGAAGATTTGATTAAAATCGAAACGTAAGCTTAGTTAAATAAACTTTTTTTTATTTATTTCTACACCTGTCCGACTCCCATAAACTTAACTATTATATTATCTACGGACATAATTCACCAACATATATTAATGACGAAATGAAAAAAAAAAAAAAAAATGGATTTCAAGTAATAGAGAATATATATTTTATTATACCAGTTAAAATTACACTGTCAAGAAAATGTCTTTTTCACAATCAAAAACATATTTTATTCTCTTTTATTTGTTTGTGTAAGTTTGAACCCTTTCTGTCAAAAGTAGTTCGCACATATTAACAGTTTGGATAAAGATTGGAGTAGTAATTTTTGATTTTCATAATTTTGATCCTGAACACGAAGTTTCCAATTCAAGGCGTGACATTGCTGACCTAGCTAGACCTGTTGTATATGAGGATCTAGCCTAGGCAGTGAAAAAAATTCCAGATGATTGGAGAGATGGTTTGAGCATCAAACTACCAAAGCAAGATCCTACAAATTGTTGTAACTTGCGTGGTATTACATTGCTCAGTATGATTAATAAATTGCTTCACTAGCAGATGCAATGGAACCTACACTGAGGCAGGAGCAATCAGGATTTAGGCCGCAGCGATCATGTATCCATCAGATAAAGACTCTGCGTATAATATTAGAACAATCCTTGGAATACTGGTTACCATTGCTGTTGGTTTTGAAGATTTTGAAAAGAGTTTCTGCAAAATTAATTTGCATTTTTAATTTAGTTTTGGATGCCGTACTGATAAAGGCTATTAATGAACCTAGAGACATCATATGAGGATTGACTAATAGGAGATCTAGATTAGGCTGATGACATCTGCATACTTAGTCACATCCTCAATAATATGAGATTAAAACTGGGTTGCTTGGAACTTGAAACTAAAAACATGGGCTTAAAGATCAATAAAGTTAATATCAAGGAACTAAGAATTATGTCTCCAATCGATCGTGTTAACTAGTTTATGTATCTGGGAAGCTACGTGGATTCCCTTACATCCACGGCATTAATAGAGACGTTCAGGAGCGAATTCAAAAAGCCAGAAATGCGTTTGGCATTCTTAACAGAATCTGGTGCTCTAGAACAGGGGTTCTTAAACTTATGTAGTCCGAGGACCCCCTCTTGAACAAAAAATTTTTTTTGCGGACCCGATCCCAATCCTAAGCATTTTACGTCGTTCCTGAGACTTATTTTCTGGCTCAATAATCTCATAGGCACTACGTTTTAATAAATATTGGTAAAAATGTATCGCAGATTTATTAATAAATGGTCTTGCGCATTTGTAGAGATAAACATTTTTATGAGCATATAGAATAAAATCATAAAATGAATAAAAATAGTAGTAAAAAGAATTAAAAAAGTTACAAATTATAATACGCTAAACTCATACAAACATTTCTTTGTCAAATATTGGTCAAAATAGATCTTATTATAATATGTTTTCTGTAAGTAATTTGAATAAAAATAATTAAATTTTTACTAATTATTGTTTAGTTATGCAATATATAATTATGGAAATAACTAGTTAGATAACAACAAATACAAAAAGACTTGACCATGTAGGATTTTTATTAAATGAGTTTTCGCTTTTATTCAAAGAAAAAGCGAAAAGTTGGGGGATGTAAACTTGATGTAAAAATTGTTTCGCGGACCCCAGTTTAAGAACCGTTGCTCTAGACCAGTGTTATTCAACCTTTTTGCCCTCGCGGAGCGGTGAAAATAGGATAAATATTTCGCGGACCGGCTGAAATCTAAGACAAAAATAAAATCCAATATATATAGTATTTTATTATTATATAGGTATATGTTGTACAGTTATATAATTACAATTTTTAGTGCGACGTTTGCTGCTGCTTCTTTGTTAGAAAATTTGATATACGTGGCTGCAGAGTTGTTTCTGAGAGACGAAACGCTGCGTTAACATCCATTCGATTTCTCTGTTTGTTTTTTATAATTGATGGCTGAAAAAATCTTTTCGCACAAATAGGAAGTCGAAAAAATGACTAATAATTTGATAGCTTTATAACTCAAAGATGGGTATTCTTTTTCTAGCGATTTCCAAAATTGAGACAATGATTGCATTTTATGTCTGTACACCAGAGTGACATTACAAGACAACTCGCACAGCTTTTCTTTTTCACGAGGATCAAGTACACATGACTTTATATCTTTCAAGAATGGATTATTAATCCAGAGGTTACCTTTTCGAGGATCCCCATTTTCCGCGAAATAATTATTAAAATTTTCAGCTAATGCTCTTAAATGTTGACTTATTGTTGAATATGACTTTCTGGTTGACAACAGCAGCAATAAAAAATTCTTCCAAAAGTGAAAACATTTCTATATCTTCCTCTTATAAGCGACTATTCCAAAGAGCTAGCTTCTTCAGAAGTATGAAAAATAGCCGCGAGAGGCGTTGTATAGGGGCTAGTAAATATTAAACAAAACAAGGTTCGGACAAAAGTTAGTTTCTGCGTCGGCTAATAAAATGTGCTATATACTCGTGAATAGAAGTTCTGGCCAGAACGGGTCTCTAATGAAAGCCTGTAGGAAAGTGCAGAACAACCAGAGGTCGAATTAGAGATAAGACGGAGACTGTGGGGATTGCTGGGCTACACCCTACGTAGACCTCTAGACCATGTTGCAGAATAGGCCCTTGACTGGAATTTTCAAGTCAGTCGAAAAAGAGGTCGTCCAAGAGCTACCTGGAAACAATTCTGGCAGAGGCTAAAAAAATCAACAATTCCTGGGTAAAAGTAAAATACTTGGCAAAGAACAGGGTCTGATAGAAGTCTTTTGTGGATGCCCTATGTTTCGCATATGAATGGTAAGACAAGAAGGATAAGCAAATAAGCAAATTGGCCGAATAGTATTATTCGGCCAATTTGCTTATTAGTGCAACCCTAATCCAGAACATTCCATAATATTATCAAATTTAATTTAAACATTGTTTTAAAGTAGCAAGTTTAATGGATACTTAATGCATGAAATTTCTAACGTTTAAATGCCCCAACATAAATAACCAGTGTGGAATTTTCCATAGTGTGGTTAGACTGCCTTTCTCTATTATATTACTTCTGCTAAAATTTATTAAAGACGACTTTTAGTTACACAAATTAAAGCAGAACACAAAATCAACTTTCACGAAAAAAATTCTGAACTCAATTAAATTTGTACAGATAAAAATGAAATTTAAACCACATTTATTTTACAATTTGAGTGTGTTATCTTTGCAAAACGTTTAAAAATACTTAGAAAAAACCTCGTATCGTCTTGATATGTACACTTTAAAAATCTAAATATAAATGAATAGAGGCAGAGCTACGCGTATCGCGATCTCGATTGTTTGATGATTGTTTGAGTGAGATTTTAGTCGTAGGTGCCTGTGTTAATTATAGAACAGTGCCACGTTGTACATGTGGTGCTTTCGATACCAATCGACGATCAAAATAAAGACGGCCTTCAAGATAACAAGTGGTACGATCTACGATCAGCATAACCGCGACGCACGGCGAATCAACAGCTCGGTGTATTATGGCGCGCGGACAGATTGCGTGGCGCCTTCATCTCACAGCCTATGGATTAACTACTCTCATTTACTACTGTTTTACGGCTCCTTACTTAATTCATTCTCTAATTAGTGCAATATATTTTGATGACTTGACATTAAGTTGTCAATTAGTAAATTACAACCAAAATATTAATTTAAATTTGATGCTTGATGACTAGCGTGCAGTTAAGTTAAATCATAACAAATTTTAATCATGGGTGTTCGCATTTTTTGCAGGGGGGGGGCAGAATATGTAGTAATTTATGAAATAAACTTTCATAAATAAACAACACTATTTAAATAGAAATTGAAGGCGTCTGCGATTATTGACAAATTGGCATTCATGATTTTCTTTATAAAATCTACTCTGTTATTATTTTTTTCCTGTCCACTCAAACTGGATAAACGATAATCCGTCATAATTAACCTCATAGTTGACGTAATAATAATTAAAATAATAGTATAATAGGACCGGACCAGTTAGTATCTTCAAGAAATATGTTCTAAACATTCATATCAAGCGGAAAATATATTGTATTGTGTTTAATTACATATTATGTTTATTTCGCTTTCTTAAAATTGTTATAGATGCTTATGATGATTATGATGCAATCGTCCAAACAAATACTGTGTCTCCTTATCAAAGTTGACACTTCACTAATTGGGTTAGGTTGAGTTCTGAAAAATATTTTCTTTTAAATTTCAAAATGAGAGCAAAAAGTCAAAAGTAAAGAAAATCTATTCTTTTTGGGCGTTTTCATAAAAATAGCTTTTACTACGATTCGTTAAATTTATATAATGGTTACTATTACACAAATTGAATTATTTCATTATGTGGTGTTATTAGGGATGTTCCGAAACTACTGATACGATACCAGTATCGATATTTTTCATTCGATATCACGATTTTATTATCGATACTAATCTTCCCAGTACTTCCCATTTGACCCAGTATCGTATCGACTCGTTTTTTTTTTAACATACTGATATTGTACATGGGAAGAGGAAACTAAAATAAGGCAGAGGCCAACGTGGTTCTAACAAAACTGAACATGAACTATCACTGTATTTGAAAAATCCAGTTTCACCTCTGAAATCTAATCTGCTACTGGTTTGGGACGATATGAAGACAGTCTTCCGTAACTTATATAAAATTGCTCAGAAATTCTTGTCTGTAGTAGCGACGTTCGTTCCTTCAGAGTGCTTATTTTCGAAAGTAGGAGCCACTGTATGCAGAGACAGAAATAGGCTTCTGGGCAAAAGGCTTACTAAACTGCTTTTTCTCGTTGCTTGCAATGAAGAAGAGTGGAGTGTTTAATTATATTTTAAACAATCACTCAGACCTATAGGCACTATTGCCTTACCATTTTTAATACCAACCTGACATAAGGTGCAAACTACTGAAATCAAAATTTTCTCTTAGTTTGTTTTTACAAAAGTGAACAGCATATTAGGCTATTCCATACGTTTAGGCGGAACTAGATTTTGAAATCTAGTAATTTTTATCTATTAATTCGGATTTTGATGATTTTGTTTAAGCTTTATAAATCATACTCACATTGCAAATTCTAGACTAAATTAACTGTCATTATAAATGGTCATTTTCATTGCATTTTTATTTTTTGTCATTCTTAATAACAAATTTCCTATTTATTTATTTGTTTTGTCTTCAAAATATGTAAAAAAGTATTATTTGTTTCCATGGGGTCACTCATAGAACAGTTTCACTGTTGGAATTTTAAATTTTCACATACCAACCTGAAAAATGAAATAACCCAAGCAAGGTCCGTTCTCGTGACTCGTGACCACCATTTATTTCCGCCTAAACGTTTGGAATAGCCTTTATACTTTAATCTATTTATTATTGTAAAACAATTAAATTGTTAATATAAGAATAAAATGTTTTTGACGTTTTATAGAAAATATATTTATTTTTCCTTTCGATACTTGAAAATATCGATATTTTGTTTCGATACGATACCAGTATCGATACTTTTTATTCGATATTATCGATATCCAAATATCGATACTTTCTCAGTTTCGCATATCCCTAGGTGTTGTAGCAGTAAATTACAAAAATAGTAATTTATCGATTGGACATTGATGTCTAATTATTTAAAATTGTGAGTGATACATTTCGTTTGATGTCTCCTAATGTCTGTAGTAGTTGATTTAAGCATAGACTTTCTGGTTAAAATCAAAACTATTACAACATACTTAATATCAAATACCATGATTCATCGCTAGGATCGCTGCCATTTCTATACAAATATAGTTTATTTTTTAGGCGGTGCGGAACTAGATACTCATTTTTTTTAGTATTACATGCCTGCATTTAAAATATTAAATGAATTTTTTTAATTAAGTTAATAAATTTTAAAAATATTTGTGGGTTTTAATTTTCGGGGTGCTGCAGCTTTTATGATATCTACTGATATTGACTCTATTACTAGTAATAATTATAACCGATTGCAATAAAGTATCGATACTAATAAAAGAGTATAAATACCACTAAACTATTGAAACAAAAAGTATCGAGTACTAAAATACTAGTATTGAAAGAAAAGTGGTGATATCTTATTAGTACCGATAGTACTGTTTCATCCCTTTATGCAACTAAAAATTATTTACAGTTTGTCATGTGTGATTCAGTGTGTTCCAGCTTGATTCAACTCGATTTAGTTACATCCTGGGTTTTTACTATTATCAAAATAATTTCTTAACGAGGTTCCCAATTATTGTGTTAAAAGTATAAAAAGTCACCGACAGTCTTTCCAGTTTCCCACACCTTCATATCTGTGGGTGGACTATTATTTTAACTTAATATTTGTCGTCAAATACATATTGTTTTTATAAATTATTTTAGAGAGCTCAAATTTTATTATGTGATAAAAATTTAATTGTTAAGTACTTACAAGTTGTTTAATGGGTACTAACTATTCACAAGTTCTCATAAAATTTTATATTATAACAGAAATAATGTTCAAGACCTAATAACCTATGATATTTTCGTGTGTCAGTTTTCCAATAAATTTTTTGCAATGGTGTATAAATTAGGTTTTTATCATTTTTCTCATGTTACCTTTATTTAAATATACATCTTTTAATTATGATAATTTTTATTTCCCAAGATTGAACATTGTTTAAATTAATAGCTATGACATATGAATATATTAAAATCGCACACTAATTTCTTACCAGAACAATTCCATGGTCCATGGTTTTTCAATGCACATATGAGAGTCGTTTAATTAGGCAGTGACTTCGAAATGAAAGAATATTTGTACCCAAATGCGATATTTGTTCCCAACGATATTCCAACTTTTTTAAGCGTGCCAAAAAGTACAATTTCTCAAATTCTGCAAAATAGGCCTTAGTTTCAGCGATGATTTCCTCGTTCGATGCGAATATTTTTTCAACGTGCCATTTTTTCATGTTTGGAATGAAAAATAGGTCGCAGGGGGCAAATCTGGAGAATAGGGTGGATGAGGGAACAGTTCGTAGAGCAATTCGATCAATTTAGCAATTTATAAGGGTTTTTTTGGTGATTATACCTACAAAATCCTAAAAAATATCGATATCACAAAATATATTTATTACCAGTAAAATATTGAAAAAGAAAAACGAGTATTAAAATACTAGTATCGATAGTATCGTTTCATCTCTTAAGTTATCAATCAATCAGTTGGCTTTTACAACCCTTAGAGGGTGTTTGTCGCCTCCACTAACTTCTTCTATCTTCCGCGGTCACGCTCTAATCTTCTCTAATTATGGGCATCGATTCTTTGCAGATCTTTGTGCACATTGTCCACCCATCTCATTCGAGGACTTCCTATTGGTGTGTTTGTACCTGGAACGCTATCGAATACTCTTCTCATTGGCATGTTGTTGGGCATTCTGATGACGTGTCCGGTCTAACGTATTCTGGAACTTTTTATAAAGACAATCACATCCGGCTCATTATAAAGGTCACGCAGCTTATCACTTCTTCGGATTCTCCATATTCCATGCTCTTGGTCTCCATATTCCATCCTCTTTGACAGGACCGAAAAATTTTCCGTAGAATTTTGCGTTCAAAGATTTTCAGCCATCGTTCTTGTTTTTGTGTAAGTGTCCAAGACTCACTTCCATATGTGAGTATTGGTCGAAGAAGGGTCTTGTATAATCTTATTTTTGTGTGCCGGGATAGCAAGCGTGATCTGAGCAGATTGTTAAGGGCATAGTTGGCTTTGTTCGCAGAAAGGATTCTTAAAGTTATTTCTTCCGTGATGTTGCTGTTCACGGTGCTTCCGAGGTATTTAAAGCGGGTTACGGATTCTCTCTACAGTTATGAAAAGACAGAAGCGATGATCACACTAAAAACTTGTTTTAGTTTATGTATATTTCCTGAAATGTATTTGCCACTCTTTGAATGAATAATTTCCTTTTTATTGTAATTAGTTGTCGATAGTGATCTTATATTATCAGTAACTTTAAGCGTTTATATTTATTGTCATGCTATTTCGTAATCGTGGGTTAAGAACATCAGTGCGTGATGTAAGGAAACATTGTTGTTCACATTTCATTCATTCATTTGTTTATAAATCAATTATGACACGCTATTTCTTCGTATTCTTATTATGTAACACTAATTTCAACTTCTCCACTCTCTTAGTACTTTATTATTCTTATTTTATTCAAGAATATGTTCATTCATATGTGCATTCTAGAATTCTTTACTATAAATATAATAAAAAATTGATTTTAGGGAAATGATTTGATATGAACTTCCATGAACTCTAATAATTGATTTTTAATGCAGAGGGAGCTAGTGTGTAACTAACAGAACGATTTTATTTAGAACATTGGTTGTTAAAGTTAAAGGGGGAAAATATATTGGTTGAGTTAACCAAACTAACGAAGTACAGAGACGAATTGGTCTTGTATCGGCTAGAGATGAAACGATACTATCAATACTTAGTAAGGTATCGATACTTTTCTTTCTGTACTACTATTTTAGTACTGCCTACTTTTTGTTTTCATATTTTACTGGCATCGATAATTTTTACTGGTGTCGGTTATAATTATTTTCGGAAATATTGGTCCTAGCTGTGAATCATAGTACGTGATATTAAGAAATGTTTGAATAGTTTTGATTTTAACCAGAAAATATAATGGTCCGTTTTCACGTGGCCTTATGTCATGATTTTTATCGTCATGACAATGATTGCCATGACATTTTCCTATGTGAAAAAAGTCTTGTTGTCATGACATTGCATTAACTATTGCGACAAAAGTGTCACCGAATCAAATCCGTTTGAATTTTAGTGAGATTTTCAGTCTTTCAAAAAGGTCTCATGAGTCTCATTTCTTTTAATGTCACGTGAACACAAACCTTATGCCTAAAATCAACTACTACAGATATTAGCAGCAAATTAAACTTATCTCTTATACTCTTATACTCGCCGATTCAGAGCTAATAAGTTTTAATCCGCTCATATTGCCTTTTATAAAAGGGAAGACGAAGAACTCACAAGGCGCTAAATCGGATTTGTAAGGTGGATGAGTAATTTTCCCTACTCCTGAAGTGGTTAGGGATTCATTAGTCCTAGTTACGGTATGTGGTCGTGCCTTGTCATGACGAAGAAGGATTCTGTCTTTTGGTTGGTTTTCGCGTAATTTTTAGAATACATTAAACAAATGAATTGTGGTGTACCATTCAGCAGTGACGAAAATGTTCCACTAGAATAGTGTCGATATGAAGGAACTATTTTTATGCAGTGCTCGGTGTATTTGTCTGGAAAGATCCACTGAGCTGACTGTCGTACACTTTCTGGTTTATAGCAGTAAATCCATGTTTTGTTCAACACTGTGTCGTAGACAGATTTTGACTGACCTCTGTTAAAATAATGAGCATTTTTTTACTCCATTACATACTTGACTTTTTTTGCACATCGGTTAACTGGTGTGGTATCCCTTGAGTACAAATCTTTCTGACGGCCAGATGCTCATGTAGAATTGTGTTGATTTGAGTCATGGATATGTCCAAGGATGCCTCAATATCCCTGTAAGTGCAACAGTAATGCACCTTTAACATATTCTGGAGTCGATAGTTTTCGGAGTGACTACACTAATAGGACGACCTTCACGATTTTCGTCTTTGAGAGAAATTGCCCTACACTGGAACTCGTTGAACCACCGTTCTTGCTAAAATTCACTTTAATTTTTGCGAGAATTTTTGTCGACACAGACAAATCTGTGTTACATGTCTCACAAATTGAAGGCTCTTCACCTCGAAGGAGGTTTCCATGGGTCCACCAACAGTGACTTATACTGAGGCGTGTGATGGCGGCTTCCTCCCTGTGGTTGATCCTGTAGGAAGAGCCCCATTGTTTAACGTCTACCTTAATCTGTCTCAACTTCACAACCTATATGCTGCTTCACTCATGCCGCCACCTGGCTAAAACCAGTTGTTTCAGATGACTCTTTGCGTCATCAAATATGAAACTCACATCAATCATAGGTATGTGGGTGGTGGTTTTTGCAGCTACTTTAGCCGTTTCGTTGCCTTTAATACCAACATGTCCCTGTATCTAAAATAGCTCTACCCTCACATTCTGAGTATTCAGATTGTGGAGTAGCAACTGGATCTTCCGTACTAGGATGCACTAGATCTGGATCTTGTACAGTAGTACAGAGCGATCAGCGAGTCCGCCAAGATAACACTTGACCGACTTTGCTCTGACGAAACAAAACACAGGGCCTTGTATATAGCGTAAAGTTCAGCAGTGTACATACTTGTTATGGAGTGTAAACGGTACTGAAACTTTTAAATGTACATCAACATTGTTAAGGCATATAGTTGATTTATATTTAAAACCGCTGAACAGTTTTTTAGTGAGATGAGGCATAGATTTTCGATTTATTAATTTTAAAATATTCAAGCTTCAGCAGCGCCACCCCGAAGAGATTGTACTGGTCCGTATAAAATTTTAAGTGGCATGAATTCCCTTAGTTTTTTAAATAAATGAAAAGTTTTTCGCAAATATTTTTGCAAAGGTACGATATGTGCTCATCCCATCTCATATTTTTATTTATATACATTCCTTCAATCGCATGTACAATTATTAACTTCGATACAACTTAATCCTATGTTCTTCTTCTGATTTGTTGGCTTTGGTGAGGTTACCATTCCGCCAGAACTTAATCCTATGTTAAATATTCAAAATTTGATTGGGTATTTTTAAAAAATGCATGTTAAATTTGTACACAAATTATTCCTGATATGTTAATACAAATTAACAGAAAAAAAATATGAACAATTCAAAAAACAATATCTATCAAGGAACAGCTAAATCGCGAAACTTAAGTAAAAATCCTCGTAGCATCATAATGAAAGGATCGTTGCATTATACGCTTGCTGGTAAAGCTCTCTACATGAAAATGCGTTTACTGCACATATCTGCATTGCATTGCATTGCATTGAATCCTTGAGGGTGCATTCATATCTCTCGTACGTTTTACTCTGCATTGTAAAGAATTGTACGTTTCCATTCTAGGTACACTTGCACAAGGACTTTTTTTTTATAATATTATAATATAAAACTTTATCCATTAACTGTCTATTGTCCTCTCATCATACTCCATTTAACTTGATGCCTTGAAGTTTTTAACTTTTTCTTTATAAATGTGAGTTTATGAAATGTTTTGTATGATTCCTTCGGTATTGTTGAAAGTTTTTGTAAGAGTATTTTCTAAAAGTTTAAATATTTGTTTTTATTACTTGTTGTATTGTATACTGAGGGATTCGACATTAATGTTTTGTTTAGTTACTTGCTTTTTGATTATTTGGTGTATTAATTTGCGATTTCATTACGGGAATCATGAATAACTTTTACTGGAATCTCCCTGTTTCTTATTTTAAAGAAGTGTCGCACAACCAGATTGGACACGTTATATATGCTTTAAAAAATAATAAAAGTAGGGATGTTTATAATCTCAACTCTCTCGTAATAAACAAGATTAAGGATACATGTTCTCTTAATTATTTAATTGTATGCTACATGATTTACTAATGAAAAAACATTAGTCCAAACAGTTGTCAGCTGCTAAACTCCTTTCTAACAAGCCGAAAGCAGTTTGTTGGGACTAACAATAAAAAATCTGATGAACAAGTAATCCATTTTGGTGTGCCACAAGGTTCAATATTAGGTCCAGTGTTGTTTCTGTTTTATACAAATGATTTGACGTTTTTCATGAAAAAGGCCAACACAAGAACAATTCTATATGCAGACGACACCACGCTACTTAATCAGATTGTAGACTTTTAGGACATGAAAATAACCAATAACATCTTAATAAAAGCTGCGCAAGATTGGATTTGGCCAACCGACTAAGTCTAAATGAATCGAAAACCCAACATCTCTTTGGTATAAACGTAAGCTGGGAACGACATGCGGAGGCTACCGCAGTTAAATTATGTAAAGCTATCTACTGAAGAAATAACTTAAGATTTAATGTACCCAGACATGTTTTAGTAACTGCGTATCATACTCTGTTTGAGTCGCACCTCATATAAGCTCTGCTGGTTTGGGGACACTCTACACACACCCAGCGAATGTTTCGCTTACAACGGCGAGTTATTAGAATGATTTGTTGTCTGAAGTACAGACAAGATTGCCGACAGTATTTTACAATTTTGGGACTAATGATATTACCGTAACTATATATATTGTACTGCCTGATACATATGTATATAAATAAAGATAATTTCAGATGTCTAGTAGTGGGTCATGTTAATCAGTCATAACGAACTTGAAACTAAAGTTATTTGTTTCTTTTTAGGGTTTTGTCGGCATAACTAGAGAATTCTTTACCGTCAGTTATGTGTCTGTCTTTCTTTATGGTAGAAATTGTGACGAAACGGCTAGAGCTAGAGAATTGAAATTTGGCATGTATATACAGCTGTTTAATATACACCTGCATATAGAAAAAATAGACTTAAAAAAATCACATCACCTGCAAAATAAAAAAATGCATTTTAGGAAAAAATAAATATTGTTGTAAAATTATTAGTACGAAAAAAAAGAAGAATATTTTCAAACGATTTCCTCCAAAAATGTGTCATAACTTTTGTCCCCGACCCTATATCTCAGAGGCCATTTCCAGTTCGCACTAAACTCAGTTTAGTTTGCTATCTGTCACTGTATCGCTGTATCACTGTATCTGTCACTGACCCGCGGGTCACAAAGTGACCTGCATAACGATTTCAAATTGTTAACTTTTCACTGGAAGATTTTATAATTAGGTTATGTCATCTTGGTCAAGTCTACATATTACTGATGTGCCTGACAGTTTGGTCTGCCTCACAGTCGCAGTGTTGGTTGTCTACAAAACCCCATCTGTGTAATGTAGATTTTATCCGACTATGTCTCGTTATGATTCGGTTACATTTAACCCATGATTTTCGTGGGAGTGTAAAATCGAGTGTAATGGCTTTTCACATGGGTCAAGTATGAAATCTCCATTTACCATATTGGCCATATTCTACTGTCTTTCCACATATCTTTAATTAATATAACAAACTGCTTGCAGAATTCCCAAGGAGATTTACGTGATCAGAGACGTTGAGCTGCGAGACTTTTTAAATCCTCGTGGATGTGATGCTTTGTTTTCTTCAATTCTCTGCCTCAGCCGACCGGTTCTTCGTTTTCAATGAATAATAACACAAGACAAGATTTTCGACTTCCTAGAACATTATTAAATAAAATATTTTTATTACAAAAATAACAGAAAATCTCATAATTCTCTTCAATATCTTCCTTTTCCGTCTGCATTTTTGAAAACACCAACTTTCTGATAATTCCGGTTTTTAAAATTCGCGGAACTTCTTGCATGACATCTTAATTTTTTTTTTTTTACCTAATAATTGATTCTGTTTTCCACCAAGCAGTTGACATTGCTGCCAAGTAATTTCCTTATTCCTACCCTATTAAAACAATTTTTTCTTCTGAGCTGCTTCCCAAGAAAAACTCATGCGTGCGTATCTGTCGTTAATTGACGGCGTGATTACCTGACGATATAGTTAACAGTGCTTTATGCAAGTGGGCCTTGGTGTAAGTTCCACACTCAGCGTTACGCATAGGCGAAGCAGGCGCTCGCCTGTAGCGCAAAGTTTGGAAAAGCGCCAAAATGTTGAATGCTTACTTACTTACTTAATCCTAAGCCTTTCTACCTTTTGGTGTAAGACGTTGTGAAGTAGAGTCACGGTACATCTTCTGGCGGTCTTTTCCAGATTTCTTTCCAGGCTCTCCTATTTGCTGTGAAGGTTTTAATATCTGTCCAATTGACCCCTTGCCTCACTGTCGCTTGTCTCACTTCGTCCTTCCAAATCTTAATTGGTCGTCCTCTTCTTCTCTTTTCTATTGGTCGTGCCTCAAATGTTGCTTTGGCTATTCTTTCATCTCCCATTCTTTGGAAATGCCCTAATAATTTCATTTGATTTTCTTGAAATAGATGTTCTACTGGTTTCGTCTGTAATTCTTCCCTGAATGTCGCGTTTCTAATTCGGTCCATCTTTGTCTTTCCCGATATTTTTCTCAAAAATCTCAATTTTCATGCTTCTAATCTTACTTTGATGTTAAGTAGAGGTAAACCACGATTCACTGGCATATGTGAGTATTGGTACTGTCACATTTTTGAACACCTCTACTTTCACCTCTGTAGGGATTTGATTATTTCCCAGGAATTTACTTCTGATGGCATTAAACAGTCTTCCTGTTCTTCAAATTATTTCCATTATTTCATCATTTAGGTCACCATCAGTGTTGTTACTCCTAAGTATTTGTAGATGTTCACTTGTTCCAAATTTATGTCTTCTATTTTTATACAGTGAGTTTTGTTCTTTCCATTTATTATCAGTGTCTTTGTTTTATTTTTGTTTATCAACATATTCTTTTTCTTTAGTTCTTTATAATACACTTCTATATTATGTTGTAATTCTTGTTCGTTTTCTGCCACTACGATCATGTCATCTGCATAGCATAATTCTGTGACTTTTATGGTACTTCTTTCATCTTCCCATATCCTACCATGTATGATTTTGTTCTCTTTTTACACTGTTTCATTACGTCGTAAAGAACTACTGCGAAAAGGAGTGGACTTGGAACACATCCCTGCCTGAGGCCTATTCCCGTAGTGAATGTTCTGGAAGTTTCGTTCTTCATTCTGACATAGCTTTTGTTCTGACATGTTAAATGCAAGTATAACAAATCCGTTGTTTAATTTTGTCTGTGGCGGCCAAAAGTCCAGCGCCGGCGCTGTTCACAGTGTATATATTTTTAAGCGCAAGGAAAGTAAATTTAATCTCAATAATCCTATTTTAAAGCTTATTTCAATCACACAACATCCTTCTTAGAAATGTTATTTCTTACGAGAATGTCTTCTGGAGGTGTTTAATAGAACGTCAAACTATGTTTTATATTGTATGTATTTCTTAGAAAAGATACATTTCATCTGATTTAATCATTTGTGTTTGTTATAATACGCGATACCGTTGTGGTTGAGCGAGTTGTTTTGGTCCCTGTGCACAGGTTAAAGGCAAATATGAAAAATAAATATGACAGCATTCTTCAGTCCTAAGATAGTAAATTTCAAATGCTTTGCGTTCAACTGTTTGTTTATGATAAAATAAGAATCTACATTTCTCTTTGAAAACGTGCCGACTAGGATTCAAAGGCATTTTAGCTGCATTAAATCCAACAGTACATACAGATAAACGTTTTAATGAGAAGGCGGGAATGATGAGCGTGATTTATGAGAAATAACGTAAAATATTAAAATGAAGCATTTTAGAAAACTCTAGGAAAATGAGTGTTAAATATGAATTTTCACACATTTCAGTTTCGTAAAATCTAGTAAGTGAAGGCGTCAGGGCCAGCCATCTGTATATCAGGGCCCAAGTACAACAACTTAGAATGGCACTCTTTAAAAAAATTATTGGAGATATTTTTATATTGAATGAGTTTGTTGGTGGACAAACCAATCAGTCACTCCTATGAGGGCTACATTTTTTTTTTACTAAAACAACTTTTTTTTTTGAACATATTTTATTGTGTTTCAAAATATTCGCCTTTAAGATTTATACACTTTTGCATGCGTTCAAACCAATTCTCGAAGCATTTTTTTTTTCACTGTGAAGTTCAACAGCTTCTTCAGGTGAGATCAGAATGAGACATTAATTCGATGTTTTTCTCCTTCAAATAATCAATTATTTGACGTGCTGTGTGGGAGTTTGCATTGTCATGATGAAGAATGATGCGAAGTTTTGGCTGTTTTTCCTAATTTTGTTGATGACTTGTGGTAAACAAATTGTTGTATACCATTCAGCATTAACTGTTCTCCGATCCTCTAAAGCAGTGTTTCTCAACCTTTTTATACTCGGGACCCCCAACTAGCCTAAAATATTTTCTGGACCCCCCCAAGAAAATTTTTGGAATAATATTTTAAATATTCATAATAATTTATTGTTTAATAATTAAGTTTATTGTAATCTTAAAAGCAAAAACTGGTAAAAATTTCTTTGTTTCCTTTTAATTTCGAGACCTCCCTGGGGGTCGTGACCTCCCGGTAAAGACTCGCTGCTCTAAAGGAATGGTTGCGACATGTCCAGTACAACCGAAGGAACCAGCCTTCATTTTCTTGGATGTGCTTCGTGAACGAACAAATTTTGTGGGTTTCGGTTCATCTTGAAAGACCCAAACAGTGGATTGTTGCTTAATTTCCGGTTCATATGAATTAATCCAAGTTTTGTCACCTGTAACGATGTTGTATACGGATCTCACAGTGCCTAGGTTGAATTTTTTTATCATTTCCTTACACCAATCAACACTAGCCTTTTTTTGAGCTTCGGTCAAACTCTGCGGAATCCAGCGGGAACAGATCTTTTTCACAGCTAAATTTTCATGCAGAATTGAATGTATTGCAGTCTGCGATATACCAAAGGACGCCTATATCTCACGTTGTCACATGCCAATCTTCTTCAATCATTTTGCGCACAGCATCGATGTTTTTTTGAATCACAACCAATTTTGGTCGACCTTCACGAGATTCATCACTGACGGACGCACGACCCCGACGAAATTCTGCAGACCAATTGTAAATAGTCTTTTCCGATGGTGCTTCATTACCAAAAGTTGAACGAAGCTAATCCATGCATTGTTATTGAGTTAGACTAAAATCGTAAAAAATCATCCAACGAAAACCTTCACGAGTAATATCCATTTTTTAACAAACTAGTTTTTTAAAACGCTCACTTTCAACAAACTACTTCTTCAATTTATAAGCTGCCACTGGCTGCCACAAGTTGAACGAAGCGAATCTATGCATTTCTGTTGAGTTAGGTCTTAACTAAAATCGTAAAAAATCATACAACGAAAACCTTCACGAGTAATATCCATTTTTTCACAAACTTGTTTTTTTAAACGTTCACTGTCAATAAACTACTCGGTCAATTTATAAGCTGTCACTGATTTCACAATAACAAATGTAAAATTTTACGAATATAGTAATGACTCATTTCAATATTGCCATCTGGCGGTCGTTTGTAAAAACATAAAAGGTAACCCTCGTATATTCTATGTTTCAATTAATCTTTTAAACGAGTTGTACAGTTGTAATCTTCTATTTCGGATAAAAAAAATAAATAAATAGATAAGTTTGTGAGGTATCAGGGTCACTTTTTAAAAAGTTTAAGGAGCAATAATTCTTCTCTTTTTATTTGTTATTGTGTTCTACTTCGTTTACTCGAATTTTAGAAAACAAATTGCTTTGAAAGTATTTCACATAATATTAATACAATGAAAATTACTTTTTTCTTTATATTTATCTTCCTTATAAAACGACACTTAATGTGATTATTTTATTTATTACTTGAATAAAATAAATTATTTTCATACTTGGTCGTTAATCATATATTATTAAAATTCATTTTAACAAATTACATTATGTTTTTGTTATCGTATTATAAAATAAAATTTTATTAGATAAATCTAATAAAATTTATATTAATTCAATTTGTCACGATAAATATTTTATGAAATTAATATAAAAATTGTATTTCATTTAAAATTATTGTTATTAATTTTGTATTAAGTAATTCACATAATTATTTTTCACATTAGTTAGAAATGTTTAAGTAAAACAGTAATTTTTATTTTGTTTTAAAAAATCGTTATCATATTTTTGCAAGTTTGAATGTATATTTATATACACACACCGGCAAATTTAAAGGAACAGACATAAAAATTAATTATTTTCCCTGTAGTGTACATATTGTTGATATCTCTCAGGTACTCTACGATGTTTTGTTTTGAATAATATTCAATCGGGTTGAGGTTAGGGAAGTACGCTGGGCAACCCATTGTTGTTATACCCACTTCATTTAAAAAGTCTGTTACATAGTGGGGGACGGGTGGGCGCGCATTAGCCTGCATAAGGGTGAAATTTTCTCCGATATATGGGGCAAAAGGTACAACATGGTCTTGAAGAATATTTCTGATGTACCTATCTGCAGTTAACGCTCCGCCATCAATCACCACTAACTCTGTGCGAGATCCCAAACATATTCCACCCCACACGTTAATTGAACCTCCACCAAAAGATAAAGTAGTAGCAAAATTAAATGGTGCCTTTTTTTCTCCTTGGCGTCGATACAATCTTCGTTCATTGTTTAGTAGAGCATTCAAAGCGACTACAAAATAATAAAATTTAAAAAAAAAAAACATAATTTTCAATCTGTTCCTTTTAATTTGCCGGTGCGTGTATATATATAAGTCGTTATATACCGACAATCTTTATACCTGTACGGGTATATTTGAAAATAAAGAGATATTTATTCTCAAAGGCAACAATTTTTCTACTAGGAATGCCGAAATTTAAAAATTTCCGGTACCACCCGCTACTCGTTAATAACCCACAACCCGTTAATAACCGGCTGCTAATTAATTACTCACTACCCGTTATTAAAAAGTTAGTATAGAAAAAAACCACAGGTGCGTTATGAAATACGCATACCTTATTAGTGTAATCGAGAACAAAATACTCAAAGATAAATAAAATTCTCAAAATATCTTACATAATTATCCGTTAACAGTGGCGGCGCTAGCTCTTAAAATCTAGGGGGGGCAGGAAATTTTTCAGGAAAATTTGGGGGTGGCAGGAAATATTTGAAATTATTTTTTTATCGTTTACACAAGAAAATACAAGGGATGACCTAAAAAAAAGGTCATCACTTCTAAAATTCATTTTTCTCCAAACAATTCTGGGGGGGGGGGGCAATTAGTGGAGGCGGACCCCCCCGCTAGCGCCGTCACTGCCCGTTAATTATTTTAAAAACAAAAAATTTAACTAATTCAAACAATAGGTTGAATCCTGACGTATAATTGAATCGATTATTTCGAAAAGGCCACAACTCCAGAAAAGTAAAAAAAAGTCTCCGGAGAAGCGGCCTTGTCAAAGTAAACAGAGAACAACACCTGCCTGGATTATATAAGAAACAGTGGAGATGAGGCATTTTCACATTTAACAAAGCTTAAAGCATATTTTGAGTCAAATGGTGACTTA
The DNA here is from genome assembly GCA_963971575.1 of Liopterus haemorrhoidalis. Lineage (NCBI taxonomy): Eukaryota > Metazoa > Arthropoda > Insecta > Coleoptera > Dytiscidae > Liopterus > Liopterus haemorrhoidalis. Next base: position 58,806,512 of record OZ020611.1, read on the forward strand.
ACTCATTTATGCAAAAACAAGAAGTTGTGGAAATAACCTTTTCGAAATAACCGATTCAATTGTAGGTGGAGCGTACTGAATACTACACACATGAACTCGATTTACAGCTATCAAAATTGGTTTATTACATTTTTAGTTAAAAAAAAGACACACACTACCTTAGCCATAAATACAAAAAATCCATAACATTATTAACGATCATTTCGTCAAAAACACAAAAACTGCAATATTTTCCAAAATTGAAACCTGATCAAAAATTCCTCTCGTACGTTTCCGGTTTAGATCAATGCAACATTACCTAGAATATTTTTAGTTTGTTAGCCTAACCCCTTTGCGCTAATGGGTGCGGGTTTTTTAGTACATTTTTGGAAAATATCGTGTTAAAATAAAAAAAAAATCTAAAATACTGCTTTCCTTTATCTACGTCTTCATTTTTTAAGTCTTTCTTTTGATATTTTTGGAAAAACAAATCTGATCATAAATTCTTGTTTAACTATTCTGGTTCCCATGAATGTTCATTATGGCGATTTTTTTTTAGATTTTTAATTCAACCACTCAATACGGGCAATACGGTGGAGTCAAAAGTTATTTGACATATTTTTGTATATTTTTTACTCTCTATACTTTCCCCATATGTGGGCCAAAGAGTTATACAAGCCTGCCAAATTTTAATATTCCATGTTCAGCCGTTTGGCTACAATTTCTACCGTACAGCCAGACAGAGAGACACATAATTGACGTTTTTTTTTTTTGTGATCATACCTACAAAACCCTAAAAATCAGATGAAATGAATATATAGAAAATAATTCGTGTTGTACAAATGATGATTTCTCAACAATTAAGCATAAACGACAAGAAAGAGAAAAATAGAGTTTAGGAATAGAACTTTCAGTTGTTCTTACTAAAGGATGGTTTCCAATTGACGTAGACGTAGAACGTAGAAATAAAACGTAGAACGTAAAACGTAGATTTTGTTGCTCTGGTTTCCAACAAACTTAGAATATCATGTCAAAACTCTTTAAGTTAAACTCTTTATAAAAGAAGTTTCTTATAAAGTGTCGAATACCATGTATTCGTCAAATAATATGGACGACGATTTAGCAATGCTTGCAATTTTTATTGTTACTTTATGCTAATTATTCGCAAACAACGTTGTAAACAGAATATCTAAAGCACAATGGCAGTTTAGACCAATTTTGCAACTAGGTACGCCACAATGGTGTCAGCCGCCCGTGTGCAAACATCTAGAAAAGCCGGTCTTAGGTGACCGGCTTTTCTAGAATCGAACCGAATGTCGCCCGTGCGCAAGCTTTCATAAGATCGCCCTCTGCTAGTATGGTTAAATAGAATCGACCCCAAATTCCGCCCATTTGCTGCGTCGCCTGTGTGCAGCCCTGTATGCCGAAAAGTTTCCACAATTAGTTTAACTATTATATTTTAAACAATATATATTCATTATTAAACAATAATCTAACCATGGTAATTATTTATTTCCCTTATTTCAATACCGTGAACCGAATAAAGGTTGACAGGTTCTATTTACCTGCATACGACATATTGAGTATGTTTTGTCATTTTCTATCATTCTTTCCTATTGGCCGGACGTAAAAACGTAGACGTGAAATATTAAAATATAAATATTCTACGTGAATTTTCTACGTCTACATCCATCTATGTCTGATTGGAAACCGTAGTATGCATTTTCCTATTCATCTTTTCACGTAGACGTAGAATTCTACGTCTATGTCAATAGGAAACCACCCTTAAGGGTTAAAATTAAATAGAGATAAAATTAGATAAATGAGTATTTTAATAAATTAATAATAATTATAGAAGGAAATTTAAATTAGTAATTTTCCAATTTTCATCCAACTAAGATCTAGAAAATCCCTAGATCTTAATTCCTTATCTGTTTTATAAAGGATCATTTACGGGTGACAGATCAGGAAATGCAACTTTTAATTTAATTAAGAGCTGCACCAGTGAGCTTGAGAAAATTTATCTTCCAGTTTGGAAACTTCCTAACCCCAAAAACTCAATTCCGCTTTACATATGGCAAGTTCACAGCAAGTTTCCTCGCAACTCGCCAGAGTTCGCCTCGGTACTCGGCACTATCGCTATTTAACTCTGGTGTTATTAGGTGGTCCTTAAATCTATTTATAAATTTAATTTGTAATAACAATTTGAATTTACATTGTATGGTATTGTTTGTTTATGTTTGAATAAGTGGAATTTTTGGCAGTTACTTTTAAATAATAAGGTATTCATGCTCTGTACCATGCATACTTAAATCTTTTATTAGTTAAGAAGTAAGATTCGAGAGATGTAAGTTCAACTATTAATTTGTTCAGCGTAAGATGCGTTGTTTTACTGTATACCTAGGGCCGTATTTATAATTAGGCGCATGAGGTGATAGTTGGGGGCCCTTTTTGACATGGGGCCCCTCTTGCCAGGAGGTCATCTGTTGGACTGTATTTAAAATGTTTGTTTAAATCAAATAGAAAATATTTCGTCCAGTATAACGAATCTAATTAATAAATAAAACCAATTATAAAATCTTAAATATCTGTTAATAAAACTGATGACTAGAGACCGGTAAAAATATGCAACGGTAGTTTTGCCATAGGCGTGCTATTTTAAACTTTATTTTAACAAAAAAACAACAAAAAACAAAAGAATAAAACACTTGTACCGTAATGAATTCTTATCTTAATAAAGACACCTCATTATTTTGGGATTATATCCGAGATAGGTAATTCCGGTCACTCCTTTGCCATTGGTCAGTTTTTGATAAGATATTAAATTTTTATACGCTACACTATTTGTCAGCAGGGCACATTACAAATATATATATAATTACATTTTATTTCTACAGATAACACATGTGCCGCTTTTTATCGAAAAACACCTAACTTAAGTACCGTTTCATATTTTTGCCGGACTCTACTGATGACTATACACTTAGACCCCATATTGCGTCGTAAATATGTTCCAAAATTTTGCGTCGTAGACTGAAACAACGCAAAGTGCATTAACATTTTGTATAAGAAACTATATGAATATTGAAGACAGGTTCCCAAAAAGAAAAAATCCACTGAAAAAAAAAATAAATAAAAAACTAATAGAGTTAATAATTTAAGAAACATAAATAAAAGAAACTTTATTAATTCATAAAAAAAAAGAAAAAAAAAAAAAACAGAAAACAACATGAAAATTGAAATATACACAAAATAACAAAAAAAAGTACGACACATTCTTGATTCCTGTGGTTTTTCTTTAACGAAATATTTTTCGATAGTCAACTGAACAGCATTTATTTTTAATTCTCTGCAAAGCTCCTTAAATCAATTAATTCCACTATCTATCGCCCTAGCTACTTTAGAGCTTCGACCAAAGTCAGGATCATTTAAAAAAAAAAATCTCTACAGCATCATCAATCAAGCTCATTGCATTGGAAAGCTGTTTTGATGACAATTCTGGTTGCTTGGGAAATTATAGTGAGCTGTTTTCTTCGTAGGCATATTCCAAATCTAGGTGCATCAAATCTTCGTTATTAATTTCATCGTTATGTGTGGCTTGCAATTCATCAATACCCTCCTACTTCAATCCTTCAAAATTGGACTCTCTAGCGAAATTTGCAATTTCAAGACGAACAGCTGATATATGGTCGTCTTCTTCAGTGGCACAATCATCTCTTTTTGTGTGAACACACTTTGACCAAATTTTGCGCCAAATGTCATTCATGCACGATGTAAACCATCTTGCATGAAAGGCAAGCTATTGCAGAAAAATATTAAAATAATCCTTAGTTTGTTTTAATATTTTTAAGTAAACCTTAGTTTATTTACCGAGAAACACAGGAAGAAATTAATAAACGGGGGAATTCCCAAACAAATATCCTAAACAGAAATTACAAATAAAACAAAAAAATATAACAACTACATCAACATTTAATGGAACAAACCTCATGAAAATGGTAAATTTAGATTGTTGTCAAATGGTCCAGACGTAAAAATATTTTGCACAAAAAAAAGAAAAACATTTTAAAATAAAAAAAATTAACGACGCAAATCTATGACGCAGAGCGAAAATTGGTCTATTTTTAGGAGCAGCGCAATTCGAAACAACGCAAAACGAAATGACGCAAAGCGGGGCCTAAGTGTATTAGTTTTATTTTTAATTTTTTTCGGCCTAATATTTGGTTTCAACATGTTTCAGTTGATTATAAGACAGAATTCGCAAAAAAAACAATTTTTGTTTGGTTGTTTTTCTGTTTGTACGAGATTCACGCAAAAATGGCTGGGCATATAAGTAAAATCAGGATTCAAACAGCGGCTACGAGAGGCTACAGGGGGAGGGGTCTCTACACATAGTTTGCCCACCACTGATCTAGATCTAGAGTCTTGATTTGACGATGATTCGCCTACATAGACAGACATGAGTACCAGTATAAGAATTTCATTGTTAATCCTACGAAATTCTAGAAATAGCACAAAGTCCGGGTACCATATGTTGTTTTAAACAATAGACATAAAAATATCAAAATTATAGGAGTAAATTCCATTTGTCAGGCGAAACCTTTAGTTCAGATCATCAGCTTGCTCTAGCAGAAGTTAATCTGAAGTCGAAGACCACCAGAAAATGCAAACATTTTCCTTCGAATAGCTTCGAATAAATAATAGCAAAGATATTGTCACCCCCGATCTTGTGTGGATCAGATCTATTGAACTGGTAAAAAGTATCATTCGTTGCAGGGTCGGCATGTGGGAGTTAGCTGCCTGAGTGCCAACATTAAAAAGACCGCCCTCTACTACAATCGAACCCATATACCACCCATTTGAAAACTTTCATAAGAGCGCCGTCTACTAGTAGGATTCTTCTAATATTGACCGCTCTTTTGACGATGCCCGTGTGCACTCAGAAAACCGTACGCGGCGGTCCTGGTTCGTTGTATCCAGATAACACCAAATTCTGAGAAACGTAAACATTAGCTATCATCATATCTGATCAGGGTCAGTTTTTGACTTAAGCAGACTAGGCAACTAGGCATTGGGACCGTATTTTTTGGGGTCCGTAAAATGAATATATTATATCGTTTTTCTGCAAAGACAACCTTGCTTAGAACCTCTATTTTCCATAGTCCGCCATTGTATTCGATGTCCAGTGCTTATTTTAATTATTATCTCTTAAATATATATTGGTTTGTTAAAGGAAACAATTCAGTTCAAAAATGTTTATCAAAATACTAAAGAAAATAAACTTTTAATGTCCTTCTCTAGTTCAGGAACTCTCCACCTGAAGTAACGGTGTCAGCACGATTAATATTCTTTGGTCTGGAATCTTATTGTTTCTGTAGTATCTTTGCTATTGCAACAATATCACTTTTCGTTTAGTATCATTTTGTATATGAATACAACATCCGATGTTACTTTTGTAAAACAATTTTCTTGAAAGAGTGAGAACAATCTTATAAAAACACTGTTTCCACAAACCTTTAATTTTTGCTCATGATTGTACTAAAAATATATAGCATTCCTCATTCTGCTTCACGGGCTATTAACGCTGCACTTAGTTTTTTAAGCACATGTTGGCTTAAACAGAGAAAATTTATAGTTTTTCTGCCTCAGAGAAAACATTATTGTTGCTAGTATTTTGGTCTCCGAGTTCGTTTCTTTTTCTTTAGTATTTTTTGTGCAGTCTTTCACTATACATCACATAATCTTTTAGCTATAATAATAATGATTGATTGGTCAGTATATATAAATTTTTTCAAAACGGTCTTTAAATTTGTTCTAGTGATTTTACAGTGATTATCAATCGGTGTGTGCCGCACAAAAGCGTGCCGTTAGATTTTGTGCTTGGGCGACTAGATTTAGAAATTTATGATTTGAGAATTTGTTGGATTTAAATATTGACATTTACTTAATATTCACATTTTAACATGTAAAGAACTAAGTATCTGAATTTTAGATGATTTAGATTGGAATAAAAGTCTTGTTTATAATCAAACTCCTTAAGCACATACCATAGACGCATGAAATGAGCGCATAGCATAGCGGCATATGTCATATGGTTATGTCAACCAGGTTAGAATAATTGACGTTTTATGTTACATTTATGTTTTTACATTATGTTTACTGGTAAATAGTAACCACAAGTCAAATAGTCTGGTGCCTACGTCGAAAGATACTGCACTTGATGATAATGGAATTCCATTTGGCACACGTGTTCTATATAAAAATTGAATCATTTTGACCCGCAGCACCTATTTGTGAATCGAGGCAAATTCAAGATGGCGGCGAAACTAGCGCGCCAATTACGATAACGATAACTAATTCTTATGATACAGCAAAATAGCTAAATACATATTTATACAATGGACCTTTAGCTACAATTTGCCGTGACGTACGCGAATTTCCGTCACTTAGTTTACAAGATACCGTCCATAATTCATTCTCAGACGCAAAAAAGTGATTTCCGAAATGGCTAACGAATTTCGTATGATATGGCTCGTTTTCTATTAATTTATTGCCGTAGATTACGAATCTGTTATCAAAATGACCAAAATTTAAAATTTTGATAGATTTTTTTCCCAAATTCGAGACATGATGATATTCTCTATCACTGCAAATCTGCGTATATTAATATTTTGTTTCAATTCTTCCTAAATCTGTAAGGCATATCCTTGGCTACAAGAATATGTGCGGAATTTTTCTCTGCGGGGCGCCAAAATTAAGGTAGCGGCCAAAATGTGTAAAGTCTGAACTTCGTATTATTTTGACACTCTTTATATCGTTTTCGACCAAATCGGTAAATTACAAAAATGAAATAAAAAATGGCATATGACTTGTTATTATTCGGGTTTTGCCCGAAATGAAATAAAAAAAATTACATATCCGGCCGGAACGGCTGTAAATTATGACATTTAAGTAAGATACTCCATGATTATACGGAATGCATCAATTTGCATAGGTTTGTTCGCAGCACCTGGTCTCAAATGAAGCCGCTTTCGAAATAACGCTCGAAAATCGAATTTTGCTATTTACATCAAATTTGTTGAGTTGTATATCAATTTCGGGTATATTGAAGTCGTAGATTTCGAAAATTGAATTAATTTAAAGATTTGCTACACATACGATTGTATTTTGCCCGAAAAAAAAATAATTACATGTATTATTTACATAGCAGTGAGATTCATTGCAAGACAGTGAAGTGTCTCTCCATCCAAAAGAGTAGTATATAGCAGTTTTGACAAAATAATATAGATTACTACACTCTTAATACGATTCTTATGGTGGCCGAAAACTATTCTTTCGAAAATGATTCGAATATTCTCTAATATTTTTACCAGTTATTATGACAACATTTTAATGTGTTTATAGTTCCTTAATGTTTGCTAATAATACTGACTTCCAGTCCTACCTTACAAAATAATTTATATTTGTTTACAAATCAAAGTCGAAAGCCTCACTAATTGGGTGGGCCTATGTAAAGATAAAATTCTAGTGAGATAGAGTATGGCCATTCATGCCATCAATTGTACTGATTATTGCCGTTATTAATTTTAATTTAGGTTTATTTTAAATTTTGAAAGGGGTAAAATATTTCAAAATTATATTTTTAAAAACTACATCTATGAAAACGTCAAGTCAAGTTCAGGGGCTAATTACGTCCGTTCCCTAATAATTAAAAATTACTTATTATTTCTTAAATTAAAGTTTATTTAAAATGTTTCTTCAATTAATTATGCATATATTTCACACCAGGTTTCGACTTCGATTCAGACTAGTGTTGAATAAGAATTTATCGAATATCTTCATTTTGTATAGAATTAAGTAGTAGAGGAAGTCAGTATTATTGGCACATATAGAGGATATATCAACACATTAAAATGTTGTCCTGATAACTGGTAAAAATATCTGAGAATATTTAAACCATTTTCGAAAGAATAGTTTTCGGCCACAATTAGAATCGTATTAAGTGTGTAGTAATATATATTATTTTGTCAGAACTGCTATTTACTACTCTTTTGGATGGAGAGACACTGCACTGTCGTGCAATGAATCTCACTGCTATGTAAATAATACATGTAATTATTTTTTTTCGGGCAAAATACAATCTTATGTGTAGCAAATCTTTAAATTAATTCAATTTTCGAAATCTACGACTTCAATATACCCGAAATTGATATACAACTCAACAAATTTGATGTAAATAGCAAAATTCGATTTTCGAGCGTTATTTCGAAAGCGGCTTCATTTGAGACCAGGTGCTGCGAACAAACCTAAGCAAATTGATGCATTCCGTATATGCATGGAGTATCTTACTTAAATGTCGTAATTTACAGCCGTTCCGGCCGGATATGTAATTTTTTTTATTTCATTTCGGGCAAAACCCGAATAATAACAAGTCATATGCCCTTTTTTATTTCATTTTTGTAATTTACAGGTCCGATTTGGTCGAAAACGATATAAAGAGTGTCAAAATAATACGAAGTTGAGATTTTACATATTTCGGCCGCTACCTTAATTTTGGCGCCCTGCAGAGAAAAATTCCGCACATATTCTTGTAGCCAAAGATATGCCCTACAGATTTAGGAAGAATTGAAACAAAATATTAATATACGCAGATTTGCAGTGATAGAGAATATCATCATGTCTCGAATTTGGGAAAAAAATCTATCAAAATTTTAAATTTTCGCCATTTTGATAACAGATTCGTAATCTACGGCATTAAATTAATAGAAAACGAGCCATATCATACGAAATTCGTTAGCCATTTCGGAAATCACTTTTTTGCTTCTGAGAATGAATTATGGACGGTATCTTGTAAACTAAGTGACGGAAATTCGCGTACGACGCGGCAAATTGTAGCTAAAGGTCCATTGTATAAATATGTATTTAGCTATTTTGCTGTATCATAAGAATTAGTTATCGTTATCGTAATTGGCGCGCTAGTTTCACCGCCATCTTGAATTTGCCTCGATTCACAAATAGGTGCTGCGGGTCAAAATGATTCAATTTTTATAAGGAATACGTGTGCCAAATGGCATTCCTTTATCATTAAGTGCAGTATCAACGTAAAATATGGTGCGTAGGTACTAGACTAAAAATTGTGTAACAAAACAGACACGGTGAAAATATCTTACAAAGAACTTAAAGAAAACTGCTTACAACTCTTTGCTGCGATTTAAGACGCATAATTGCATAAGCATAGAAAAGATCAATGTCTTGAACTTTTATGCTTTTATTTAATGTGTAATAGTACGGAGATTTTTATCAAATTCAATTTTTTAAAGTTGTAGATTTTCCTGTACCGTTCAAAAAATTTGCTATTTAACATCATAAAAATAATAATATGGAGCATCAAATAAAAAGTCTAAATTAAGGACAATAATAAATGCATCATAAATAAATTTGTATATCTAGCATTCAAGCCCTTTGTTGATTTTCTTTCAAGTACTAGATTTCTACTAGGGTTGCATCGGTTAATCGGCCATATCGGCCATTTAGTCGATTAATCGGTATCGGTTTTTTGGCTGATTGGATTCAATGTTTCTATATGAACAATGTCATTATGATATGCACTAAAAAGACAAAAATATTGTTTTTTTTTTCGTCTTGGTCATGCGACGCAAAATAAAATTCTGGGCCGCATATACTAGAAATGCTTTAAATAGAGTCATAGTCCTCCAAAATATTTTCTATATAGCATTTTCATCTAATCATATAAATAGATTTTAGATTTTAGATTCTAAAAACTTTTAAGATACCTTGAGTAGAAAACTAAAATTAATTCTCTATAAAGTCGTACCTCGCATAGCGCTTAGGATAGGTTCCTAGATGACAAAGCGCTAAATGAAGCAGCGTTAAACGAGGTCATTTTAACTCACAAAAACATGAAAAGAGGAACACGCGACCAAAAATAAACAAATTTTACTTTAATTTTAAGTTATTTTGATATTAATTTGCATAATAATATATGTTATATAACACAGAAATATATGCACAAAGAAATATAAAGTTCATTTTGTGAAGAAGGTCCTGGCTCTTCTGAAATTCTTGATTAGCGTCATTTGTCGTTTTTTTTTTTTCTTTCACTCGTTAAGCAAATGTAGGTAGCAGGAGACCGCAACCAAAACGCTTTGTCTTGCTTTTTTGCTTTCATTTCAAAATCTGGATAATTAGGTACAATCTGATCAACGACTTCAGTTATCGTTACCAAACTTTTACTTATGAAATATGTAGTAAGTTCTTTGGGTTCTTCGTTTTCAGAAACACTCAATTCCTTGTTTTGTCGCTTCTTAAAGCTAAGGCTCTGACCAGAAATCTGCAGTAACTCCTCAATATCTTGCTCATCTACATCGGGTAGTCCTGCTGTATCAATTAAGTTAACAATTTGATAAGCTCGTCTCACTGAGAACCCTTGGATACCTTAGATACGAATCAATGAAATGCCTCGATATTTTGAATCAGCGTAAATTTTGAATTTTTTTAGGCTTCGGGCAGACCGCGTTTTATCGAATCAGCGTTAATCGAGGACGCGCTAAAAGAGGTCTTACTGTACACCTCTAATTAGATAAATTATTCTGTATAGTTCAGAAACATGGTAGTTAACGAAGAAAGCCAAAATACTACTCGGTTTCTTCGAAAGAAACATTTTTCGCCGCATACTTGGATTAGTCCGAGAGAAAGATGGTTCGCGTATAAGATACAACCATGAACTATAAGGATATATCTAGAAACAGATGTAATTAAAATGGTTAGAGTAGGAAGATTCCGATGGATAGGTCATGTACAGATAATGAAAAACAGAGGATTGACTAAGAAATTAATCTTAAGAACTCCGCTTGGCAGAAGAAGCGCAAGCTGATCGCGCAAAAGGAGGATGGACTGTGTGTAGCGTGACCTACAAGTGGGCATCAACAATTGGCGAGAAGTTGCCAGGGACGAAATTCTATGGACTATGCTAATAAAGGTGGCTAACACCCACGACGGGTTGTACTGCCATGAAAAAAAAAGTGTTGCGGCCTTGAGAATTGTTATAAATAACATTACGAATTACATTAAACATAAATAATTTATTGATACTTTAATTCAAGGTGTACATGACTATCGACCGCACTAAAAAATTGTTTGCGTTTTCTGGCTACTTTACAGTTCCGGGGAATTTAGTGCATTCCTCCTACCCCTCGTTTCTTCCGCCATCCATGTTTTCGATCCAAACACTAGGAATATCTAATGTAAAATATATTTTGTGTGCGTGAGACTAACAGGGGATGTTTATCGATTTAACTGGAGACTTTTTATTAATCTTTATGTACGTTCTAGACGTTTTTTTCGTAGATTGAGATAAAGTTTAGAAACGATGAACTTCAGAACTAGTTCGGGGACGGATCGATACGAATATGTTTGTTGGCCAACCTTTTTGCTTAAATTTATTTATTAAGTTGGCAGTGAGTGAGATCAATTTCCTCAATTAAAGGATTTGGTGTAAAAGGTCAATTTTCTTATTTTTCTTCCGCTTTTATTTATGGACAAGGAAATAGTTTAGTCAATAAGTTTTATGGATTAACACAGTTTCGAAATTAAGGAAGACTAGCCGCCAGCTAGACTTTCTTAAGCGCGTAAGCTTCGTACGGTTTTATTATGCACATTTTTGCTGTAATGGAAATGTATATCTCATTAGTGGGTGTACCCGTGCTTCGCTACGGCCTTTCACTACTTTAAAACGAAGAAAGTAGAATATAACGCTCACAACGTTAAAGTTAAATATTTAAAATGATAATATAATTTGCAATAAACTATTAGACGATGGGAAATACATAAATCTCCACCAAATAGCGACATACTTGTACATATTCAAACATTTCTGTGCATGCGTACACTTTACACTGTGATAACTCCGTTATTATTAAGCTTTGATGTATAGTGTTAAAATACGGAGAGTGAAAAATGATAGTTTCCCCCCATAACGCTCCCTAGGGGGACGTGGACGAAGTTGAAACTCTCATTAAAACCTTCCTCGGATTATTTTACCCCCCTGTACTAAATTTGGTGAAAATCTGTCCATCTGTTTGACTGTGCATAAATGACAAACAAACAAACAAACAGAAATTGTTTTTTATACATAAATATTAAAAACTGCATTGAAAAACAGAGAAGAATTATTTCTTCCTTCTTAACAACTTAACTTTACTTGGCCCCCAAAGAAATTTTATTAAAAACAACATTAAACAGAACAGTTTCTTTACTCTTATAAACTTTTTCACATATACTTTTAGGTAAATAATAAATGAGATATTTCAAGATTTTAGTTTTAGGATGTTCCCTCGTAACTTTACAAATATTCAGCCAATTGAAAAAATACGTATACGAGGGTTGCCTTTTGTATTTCGGGATTAAAAAAAACAATTATTTATCAACAAAAGTGGCTTTATTGTTTTTAAAATATTCTCCATGAAGGTCAATACACTTTTGCATGCGTTTGAACCAATTTTCGAAGCACTTTTTCCACTGCAATTGTCAAATTATGTGGGATCCAACGCGAACAAATCTTTTTGACGGCCAAATGTATGCTGGTCCCACTAATGCCCAAGAATACCTCAATCTCACGATAAGTCACATGACGATCTTGCAGTATCAATTCAAGCACAGCACCAATGTTTTCCGGAACAACAACCGATTTTGGACGAACTTCACGAAATTTGTCCTTAAGCGAACTACGACCACGATTGAAGTCGGAAAACTATCGATAAACAGTAGTCCTTGATGGTGCTGCATCGCAAAACGTCGAATTAAGTTTATCTATGCACTGGGTTGTTGTTGGGTTAATCCACGTCGAAAGTTGTAAAAAATAATCGCTCGAAAATGGTCACGGTTTAATTCCATTTTTAGCGAAGATGAATTTTTCAAGTTACTGTAAACAACACAAATAACGCTCGTACGTCAAAACGTTCTGAGTACGTATACCGTCAAAAATGTCAAACTTAACGATAGAAGCGACAGTTGCCAGATGGCAGCAATAGCGCAATCCCCAAATATAAAAGGCAACCCTCGTAATACAAAATTTGATGTTAGATTGTTATTAATTTTATTACAGATTGTTAGTTTTGTGTGAGAAACTTGCAATTCGTGGTGTTAACCTTGTCCTTAATTTAATTTGTAAATGGTGTTTTGTGATTTAAATGGTTGCGCTTTTTTCTTTATATTTTAATTTGAATGCGAATAATTTTTAATTTTAATAAGACAGTAAAATATTGACGTTTTGTTTCTTTTCTTAGAATATTAAAAAGATGAATAACATTAAACAAGGAAATAGCAACTGTAGCGAATATTAAAAGACCTCAGGATTTGTAATTCAAATTTTTGTAAATAATTATTTTGCATACCAGATTTCTTTTGACTCTGAAATAAAAGTAGCGACATAATGCAAATGTATTACTACACTTAATTAAGAAAGTTTTTAAAGGAACAATCGCAGACAGAAATCATAGTATTTGTTAATCAAGATTATGAAATACAATAACTATTATTATTTATTTTTAATAATTAATAAGCGAATGCAATAATAATTCTGATTTTTATGAAACTGAGAATATGTACAGTCACATGCGGTAAAATCTCGTTAAACCGGATTAATTGGGGGAAAGGTTGGCCGGATTAACGAAAGTCCTTATTAACTGGAAAAACCGAAAAACAGTGGAAAGTATTATAATTATGATAAAAAAAAAAAAAAAAAATGAACGAGAAGCATTTCACAAAACTGCTGCTGATGAGGGCTGCCTTGCAGGTCGAAATGTGACAGTCAGTGGCGTAGCTTCCAACGAAGCAAGGGATTGCATACAGTAAAGGTTTTTTATTTAGGGCCGGTCTTTCCACCTTCAGATAAAGTTATTCCTACGAATAAACTATGCTATCTGGCAGATAAGTTATTCGGTAGTCAAAGTAGCGAATAAGTAACAAATAAGTGCTCTCACTGTCAAAAAATTAGAAATTAAATGATTTCTTGGAACAGTTAGTTAGTTAGTTAAAATTTTTGGCGCACAGCAACAAAGGCTATTTGCGCCAATTTCTTGGAACAATAAATTGCAAAATGGACTTGAAAAAATATAATTTGTTTGAATTTTATTAATTGTAGAAATAATGCCTTAACTCCAAAATAACAGTGCACCAGTTCACGGAGAGAAAAAATATGAAAAAAGTATCTCGTGCAATATCCAGATTATGTCTGATTTCATTTGTATGCCTTGTACGGAAAATTAAATACACAAATTTCAACGAGTATTTTACGAAATTGCCCGCTATCCACGAGTGGTTGCAGCCTGGGATGAAATGTTAGTGAAACTGCTTTCTTCTGTGAAAAAAGGCTGAAGTAAACGGTGTCGAGAAGGATATTTTATATTAAACGTTAGCTGGGATCCACGCCTTACAATACAATGTTTAATAATTCTAATATTCGCTTCGAATTTGAGCAATAAAATTATAATTGGGATAGTAGCAACTGCAGTATTACCCAACTTTAACGTTACAAGAGTGGATATGAAGAACCACCCACAAAAGATCAGTACTGTATCGGTGACGTACCTGAAGAAACTGGTTACTCAGAAATAATGAAAATGAAAGAATACTCCGTGATTTAATTTCTTATTTTCAAATTTATTATAACTTATTTTGTATTTACATCAATCATAATAAAATTAAAAAATTAAATAAACGTAGAACAATTATTATTAATATCTACTATCTATTTTTCATTCCCCCAATTTTATTACATGCTTACGACATTAATAATTGCTAAAATCTTGTATAACGCATACATAAATTTAATTTTGTTAATGACAATAACCAAAAAAACGGCTCGACAGCTGTCAGTTTACCAATTTATTTATTTATTTCCATATAGAAACAAAAAAAAAAAAATCTTTCTCAACGCCTATTTCAGTTACACATTCAGTGTTACCAATCTGAGGATTCAATATGTCAGTCTCATTATCCGTCAGATAACTATCTGACAGATAAATTTAAATTGAAAGACGGGATGACATTTATCCAACAGATAAAGTATCAGATAACTTTATCTATCAGATAGTTACCCAGAAGTTTATCAGAAGGTGGAACAACCGGCCCTAAATCGTATAGGTTTTTAAATTTTTTTAGTATATATCATCAGCATCATCATTGAGTAGCCGTTTTGATTTCCACGTTTCTTTATCTTGTGCCAGCATTAGCCAATTGTTGACATGTTGATGTACGGTAGATGATCTACCTTTTTTAGTAGGGTGCTGCAGTCTCCACTGCAACAATCTTCCCTATATATCTGTGTCTATATATCGTGTGAGAGCCCTTAACAATATGGCCAGCCCATTGTCGCTTAAAATGTGCTATTCAACTCATAACGTCGCAGATTTTTGTTTATTCACTAATTCATCATTATGTAGCACTATTAGCACAAAAAACAAATGGAAAAAAAATTACTTACTTAATACTGAAGCCTTTCTACCTTGCGGTGTATGGCTATAGTCGAGTTACTTATTTTCTGGTGTTGTTCTCCATACTTCTTTCCATCGTGTTCTGTCTTTTGTATATTTTCTTATCTTACAAATAATCAAGTCTTGCGCCTCTCTTCGTTGCAGCTTCTTTTGTTTCGTGGTACCAGGTTTTTCTCGGTCATCCTGGTCTAACTTTCTTTACTGTTCTTGCTTCAAAAACTCTTTTTACTATTTTGTCTTCACTCATTCTGTGCATATGTCCCAGCCATCATAGCTGTCCTTCTTCTATTATAGTCACCACTGGCTTTATGTTTTTCTCTAAATACTTGTTTTACCTTCAATTTTTCTTAAAAATCTAATTTCGGAGCTCCTTATTTTGGACCTGTGCGTCTCTGTGGTAGTCCAGGATTGTGAGGCGTATGTCAAAATCGGTACTGTCACTTTTTTGAAGATATCTACCTTGATGTTAGTTGGCATTTCTTTTTTAGTTAAGAACGATGCTTTAATGCTGTAGAACATTCTTCCTGCTGCGCTTATTTCTTCCATAATTTCTTCATCCATTTTTCCATCTTCCGAGAAAACTTTGCCCAGGTCTTTGAATATTCCTACCTGTTCTATTATTTTGTCATTTATTTTTATTGTGTGTTGCATTTTTGTCCTGCCATTATTTTTGTCTTTTGTGTGCTAATTTTCATATTTATTTTCTTCAATTTTTTATTGTATTGGTTCAAGTTGTCTTGTAGTTCGTCTTCGTTCCTTGCTATTATAACCATGTCATCCGCATAACAAAATTCTGCTACTTTCACAATTTCCAGTAGCCCACAGAGCATTCTTTAATAATTTGTGTTACTTCTTTTATGGCGTTGTCTAGTACTAGTAAAAACAGTAGTGGACTGAGTACACATCCTTGCTCCGTTTTCAGTTATAAAAGATCTCGATACATTTCCTGTTCTGACATAATTCTTGCTATCGTTATACAGACTTTTAATATTTCTGATGGTATTTTCATGAATGCCTCTGTTTTTAAGTGTCGTCCAGACGTTTTCTCTGTTCACTCGGTCGAAATATTTCTCCAAGACTGTAATTAAAGCATAGGTGGATTTGGTTATTTAAAAAAAAATTTAAAATCTAGTAAACTTGAACCGATGCTGTTCTGCATGAAGAACAAAAAATTGTTAAGCAAACTTTAAAATAAAAATGCAATAGATTTTAAACTATAAAATATAAAAAATTCTGTGAATACTATATATCACATTTTCTGTATCAAAACAACATCAAGTCAGAGATTTGTCTTAGGATATAACAGTGACAGATCTGTAACAAGGATTTCATGATATATGTTTGTTTCATTTGAAGTAAGAAACAGAAGATTGCAGTAGTCGCTTAGGGGGAGAGAGGAGTGCGAGGGTTTCTAGTACGATAAGTCAATACCGAATCTAATTGGATTAGCCTAGTCCGCGTCGCAAGACATGTTTGTTCCCTTTCGTGTCTGCTCTGTTCATGAAATAGGAACCACGTGTACTGTCATTACTAATTTTTAGATCAATTTTTGTATTAGGTGTACAGTACGAGTATAATTCGTTTTTAAAGAAATTAAACAATTATTTAGAGAAAACTTAAAGGGTTTTAATCGTCGAAATATTCAATATTATTTTGGATGACTACTTAATCTGTCGGGAAATTGACAAATCCTGACTCGGAAAAAAAGCTCTGCACAACCAGTGCCCGCGCCGGATCCAACGTAATCAAATGGACGGTTTCACCATAGCTGGACCCAGCTGTTGTACTGGTCCTGCCGGCTACACCGGTAAATGCAGCCGGCGTTTGTTTTATAGTATTTCATTGTAGTATCCAGGTGCTTATTACCATTTTCTAATAGTTCTACAAGGAATTCAAATGTATTTGTACTCATATGAAAGTAGTTGAAGAATTTAGACTGATCCTCTCTGTTTTCCAAAGAGCGTGTAAATACTGCCTTCCAAATATCTGACAGTTTGAAGGGTATGTAATGTTGCCTTTCGTTTTTGCCTCTTAGGTACTTCCTTCTAAGGTACATTATGTCTGTTGATAGCAACACACAAGTCTGATGTCACAATTGCACGTCGATAATGACGTGTGTGAAAGACTGCAGTGGTTAAACCGGTGACGGCTTAGAACCGATTTTGCAGGTATATGTAAAAACCGGCTCTTACTTATTTCATCTAGTTCATTTATGATGCAATTTCTCTTTTCGGATCTCGTACGATTTGCTCGATGATTATTGCATTGCGAATATAGTTCTGAAAATCGGATGTAAAATTATTGTAGTATACTATCCAACATTTATAGGTTTAAAGACTGGTACTTTGTTCCCCTGGATTCGCAAAGCCGTACCGTTTTCTAATCCAGTTTATTATATTTGAAATTGAAGAGAATTGTTATTTGATTTATTTTTTATTATTAATATTTTTGTCTATAAAACTGATATTTGTTTATTAAAAAATATTATTGTTATTATTACCGTTATAAAATAGTATAATATAAATAAAAAAATATTATATTATGATTTGTGCATGACATCTAACTACAAGGTGTCTCAAAAGAATTTTTATATTTATTTAGCTTACTGCGTGAACGCAACGTATCCGAGGGACGCGGGGGTTATGTCAATCGGTAGCCTGGCTCTTGGGAATTCAATCGCTATGGAGCGTTTCTCGGAAGCAGACCGCGCGTTATGCGTGCGAGAGTTTTACAAAAACGGTGATTCGGTGACTGTAGCGCGTAGAAAATTCTGCAGTATTCGAGGTTTTCGCCACTTAAATGATGCGCCAAGCATTCCTCTCATTCGGCATTGGGTTAAAAAGTTTGAAGAGACTGGTACAACGCTGGATAAATCAAAATCCGGGCAACCTAGGTCATCAAGAACGGTAGAAAACGTGGAGAATGTTAACTAGTCTGTTCGTGACGACCCGAACCTTTCAATTCGGAAGCGCGCAAGTGCTTTAAATGTGCCTAGATCATCATTACATCGCATTATGCACAAAGACCTAAAGCTGCACCCCTACAAAATTCAATTGGTGCAAGAATTAAAGCCCCAAGATGCCAGTCAGAGGCTTAATTTCGTAAATCAGGTGATTGAGCGATTTTCAACGTTTACCAACATTTTGTTTTCGGATGAAGCTCATTTTCATCTTAATGGCCACGTAAATAAGCAGAACTGCCGCTACTGGAGTGCAACGAATCCGAAACGCAAACATCAGAAACCCCTACATTCGCCTAAAGTGACCGTATGGGCTGCGATGTCGGCGCGAGGAATTATCGGCCCTTACTTTTTTGAAGACGAAAGGGGGCGTGCAGTTACAGTGAATTCAGAGCGTTATGTGGAGATGTTAGACAACTTCTTGGTACCTGAACTGCAAAACTTTCCTGGCTATAACCAAAGAACATGGTTCCAACAGGACGGAGCAACTTCACACACGTACAATATGTCTCTGCCACGTGTTCGTGAAATTTTCTCAGGCAAATTGATCTCCCGGAGAGGTGACATAAATTGGCCTCCACGCAGTCCAGATTTAACCCCTATGGACTTTTTCCTATGGGGTTATCTTAAATCTAAAGTTTACGCCAATAAACCGACTTCACTGGTGCATTTGAAAGAAAATATCCGTCGCGAAATGGCAGCCATCCCTGAGTCCACCTGCCGAGACGTCATAAGTAATTTTACTGTTCGATTAAATGAGTGCCGAGAACGCGAGGGTCTACATTTAGACGATATTATTTTTAAGAAATAAATCCCCAAAAAGTGTATTTTAATAATTAATAAACATTTTTTCTATATACGGCTTACTTTTTTTTTAATCGATCCACTAAATATAAAATTTCTTTTGAGACACCTTGTAGAATAAATAAATTAAAAGTATAGAAATTCTAATCAAGAGTAGTTTGTTGAAAAGAAATATTGAAAAAAATTTCTACATTGTCAAACAAATTATACATAAAAAAAATCCCTCGTACCTCTTGTCCCGAACTGGAATGTTTAGGCAGGTTTCTGAAAGCATATCCGAGTTTAATCTTTTAGTTAAATTCGGTTACAATATAACAATCCCATAAGTAATCATAGCAACAATTTTCTAACTATTTGGTTATAGTTAACTAAGTATTCAGAAATCGGCCCTTATTCGTCATCTTAGTGAAGTCACTAATTAAGTATATTGGAAAATCAGTTCAATAAATCCAAATGCATATAAAAATTTCCTTAAGAAATCCAAATCCGATTCTTTTCCAAAAGAATCTGAACAGCCATTTCGAAATTATTTTATAGAAAATAAGAAAAAATATAGCTAAAGGGGGCAGTTGATAAACTCGAAAATATTTTTGTCATATTAACAGTTGTGCGCTACGGTCAGATGCATATGCGCATTCTACTGCGCCGTTATCGGTTCATTCTATCCAATATTTCAGGTCCAGACAAATAAAAATATAGGACATACAGATGGATATTGGTTTTATAATAGGAAATGTACAAAATAGTTCGTTAAAGCGGGAATGCGTTAACCGAAGTACGCCCGTGAAAAGTATTCTATCATAGAAGTGGCTATATTATAATAATATATACATAGTTTCATCAAAATCCGACCAGTAGTTTTGTAATTAACCTCAGTTTGTAATCACTTACTTAATACCTACAAATCTCTGAAATTTCTGAAACTTTACTCTTTACATCTATTTTTTTATAGTATTTGATATTTATTGTTGTTATTAACGTAGCAATAAAGCGTTTCAACAAAATTTCATCAATAATATTGGTTATAAAAAGTAGATTTACAAATACTTTCGTTGAAGAATGATTCGTTAAGTGGGCCAACCCATAAAAAGTACATTCGATTGGCTCTTTCATAAGAGAGAACACACTGATGGGACATATAGATAAATATTTGTTGATTAATAGAAGATTTAAAAAATATTTCATTAAAGAGGGAATTCGTTAACCAAGGTACGCTCATAAAAATTATCCTCGATTTGTGTCTTGCATAAGAGAAAAACAGACTGACGGACCTTCAGATGGATATTACTTGTTTAATATTAGATTTACAAAACAATTCGTGAGAACGGGAATTTATTAAGCGAGTTACCCGTATCTTCTCATGTAAGTGGAAATTGTACCCTTTAGCACAATTATCTGATTCCAAATATGGGGTTTTCACTGTATTAAAATTAATATATCATGTTAGTGCCACATTCAACTAAACTTAATAAACATTTTCTTCCGTCTTTTGGTAACAGTGATACATTTCTAAGCATTTTTATTATTTTTACGAGTATTTCGTTATGACTTTATTGATAAATCTATAGAGTATTTTTGTAACAAAACGATAAAGTTGTCGTGTTACGCACCAATGTCATTATGTAAAGTAACCTTTAGGTTTATAACTTTATTTTCACAAATAAAAATATTGTTAATAGAGTATTATTCGTGCAGTACGTACTTCATCATGTCTTTTAATCACGCACATTTCTCTCTGACAAATTTGACAGACGGAAGTATTATTTATTAAAATTAATTAGTTTTACATTCCTGTATAAAAATAATGTAATTACATCTGTTTCGCTTATTCGTAGAAACATTCATAGAAAATTCTTCGTAATGTGAAATTTCGTATCTCGAAGACCACAAGGAGCACAAACTTTCAAGGTTGCCGATCAATGATACACGATGCACACAACAAAATACTGGTGCATCATGCACAATAACAAACTCAGAAGAGAGCTTACTGTTTCCTAGTTGTTAACCCTTTACTGCATGAATTTTTATTTTTGGCTGAAATAATTCATGAGCATTAGGAGTTGGTTCTTATTGATAAAAAAATTAATTAAAAAAATATATTTAAAATATTAGTTATTATTTTTATGAAAAAATAATAATTAAAATAATAATTTAGGGTTTGTGCCATACATGGAACTTTATGATTCTACATTATGTTACAAAAGAAAATGATTCCGTATTATTTGCTTGTCAATTGCTAGGTGTTCTTCATTAGGGATTAAAAGCAGTTGCCCTCGAATTTTTGAAAGAAAATGTCGTATCTTCTAGTTGTCCTTTCTCAATAAATTCAGAGTTATCGTTGAAGGGCAAATTCCGCTTGATATCCTCAAATCTATTGCAGCCCATTACTTGAGTAACTGCAGGATCCATTGCTGTGTATGTGGCATATATGAACATTCATGAAGTAACGTTCTGATTCAGTTTTAAAAGTAAAATAAAAAAGAAAAATCGGAATGTGCCATATATGACACACTATGCGATAAAGGGTTAATAAGCTTGGTGATTTTCCAAATTTTCTTGATTTTGATGTGATTACCGCAAAATATATTGTCCATTTTATATACCTTCGAAGTTTGAAATGTGGCCGACCGGCGTCTCGGGTTCGAATCCCGTTCAGACATGGAATTTTTCATAAATAAAAATTGTCCTGTCTAATTGCCACAGCAGCAAAGGCCATTAATTAAAAAAAAAAACTTGAAATGTGTTGGTGAATATCATTTAATTTTTAGGGTTTTGTAAATATAACCAAAAAACTCTTATAACGTCACTCATGTATCTGTCTGCATGTTCGGCAGAAATTATGGCTAACGAATGGACCTAGAAAGTTGAAATTTGGCATACTTGTATAACTTTTGACCCATATATTGGAAAACTTTTGAGAGTTTACAAAAAACACATTGTGGGAAACAGAAATATGTATCCAACGAAAAAATAAATATATCTTTTTAAATTTTGAGTATAATATGTCCCAAATTAAGCCACTTAATACGTAGATACACCAACAAATTTTAATTTTTGAAAAATCAAATATTTATGGGATTTTCATAAAAATGTTTCAAAAAACTTTTGTCCCCTCACCCTATTTTCCGGAGGAGTTCACGTAAAATTCTGAAAAAAATCTCAATAATGTACATTGATGGGAACTGGAATACTTCAACAGGATTTGATTAAATTAGCTTTTTGAAAAATATCAAATTTTTCGTATCATTGGAAAAAATTATTATCTTAAAAAAATGTATGATTTTAAAAGAAAGCTCTTAAGACGTAGATTATGGACCAAAAAATAGTTTTTTAAAGTTCTTTTATTTTAATACGATATTTGCCAAAAATGTGCTTAAAAAACTTTTGTTTCAAAACCTACCATCCAGGGATGGTTAATCTAAAAATCTTAGTAGTGCACATTAATGTGAGCAGGAATAGTACAACAGAAATTTTTGATTTGATAATTATTTCTAAAGTTATCGAATTTACACCGTGTTTACAATGTTTATCTGACTGACCGGAAAAATGGGTAGCTCTAGTTATGTCTTGATGCGAGTGCATCTCAAGTACGCTTGTAAGTCTCTAGATAGAAGTACGTGAATTATTCTCCCAGAGGTTATCGAAATGTGTGATTTTTAATATATACCCGCAATTTGTTACCACTTAGTAAATACCTACAAAACTTTGTCAAAATTATTGCAATTCAAAATGATACCCGTTGAAACTGTAATAAAGAAATTTGTTAATGACATATTGGATTTTAAGAACGGCAGAAAAAATAGACCACAAAGTATGCATGTATAATTAGTTTCTTAGGTTTGTGCGAAACTAAATGGAATATTTATTTTGAGTTGTCACGAGCTCACTTTTTAACGATTGCAGTGGACTTTTGCTAAACAAAATTATCAAAAGCCTCAATCAATCGTTAAAAATTAATCGACTTCAAAATCTAGTTCCGCACGAAGCTATGTAATGAACTGAAAGACAGCCTGGTGTGCCATTTGGGAATACTTGTGCTAAGAACGTATCTCAAGTGTCATATGAAAAGTAAGGTTATGTTGGCTGTCATATGAAGAATTCTAAGAAATATATGTTAGTATCTAAGTGATAGAAATGCCTAATTATATGCTCTTGTCCAGCATTTATGAGGCTAAGAAAGGTTTAATTGTTCAAATTCACACCACATCAATTTTGTTCGTTAATTTTTGTTAAAATTAACTTAAGTTGACACACTACGTTGAAATGTAATTCATTATAGTCTTCACGACGTCGCCAAGCTTACAAGTTATAGTCCCTTATTCCCATAGGGTAGGGCGATTTTGACCTTATTAGTTGTCCTTTTTGTTAATCTAAAATATTTAATCATAATATTTACTAACAAAATAGATAAACACGAAAGAAAAATTTATTTTAAATTTTTATTCAGGTGTTTTATGGTGGTTAATACTAGATTTATTGAACCCGTTAATTTGATATTTAAAATTTCATGCTTAAAAATATAGAAAAATTAAATATTTGTTTTTAGAAATACATATTGGTTTTTACTGACATAATGATAATAATATATACAGGGACGTAGCCAGGGAGGCATTTGCCCCCCCCCCCCAGTATAGTTTACTTTATATAAAATATAATTTAGGTTGTTAGTAAATTTATAAATTTACCAGACTTTTATTATTTAATATACCACAAAAGACCTAGAACAGGGGCCAGCAACCTACGGCTCTTTTAGAAAATTTTGTGGCTCTTTGAAAATTGGCTGGTTTTTATTTTAATATAATCTATTTTTTAATTTTCAACTTTCTGCTTGTACTTTGCAGGTTTTGTATTTTTCAGAATGTTTTACGGTGCAATTCACGCCCAGTAATTCTCCGAGTTACTGCATATTCCCTTTTAGAAGAAGTTATTTGTTTCGAAAATAAGTTATCTGTATTTCTGAATGATTTACGTGCAGAAACATTTTTACATTTTATTAATTTACAAAAACATGTTATTACAGCAATTTTTACGTTTTTTTCTTAAATATAGCCTATACTTTTTAGCGGCTCTTCCATGTTATTGTGTTTTTTTTTTCAATATAGCTTTGGCTCTTTGTCACTGAAAGGTTGCCGACCCCTGACCTAGAACGCTGTTATTTTCTACCCAAGCCATGTAATTAAGGTCGTACCGACCAATTTAGAATATTTTGTTATTTTTGCCCCCCCCTGCGGAAATCCTGGCTACGTCCCTGAATATATATATACAGTGTTTATCGTTTGTAATGACGTTGAAGAGACCTATGAAATTCTGTCGTTATAACCGTAGGTCGCTATATCCAAACACTATAAAGACAGTGTTGAAAAATATGTACATTTTATTTATGTTAGAAAAGAGTACATTTACATGAGTGCAAAAGCTTAAGCAACAAAAACAATATTCAAGTGTTACAAAACATAAAAAAAAAAACAACAAAACTTATTTTACAAACAACTTAACACTTACATACCTATGTATGTATGTATACATATTTAAATTTTAACAAAAAATCTGTCGTTTTGTTTTGTTTTTGGTTTTCTAAAAAGTTTTCTTCAATATTTTTTTCCTAATGTAACAAAGCAAAACCTGTTTTAACCTCTTTTAAATTTTGATTAAACGTGAAAATTATTTCTCACTAAAAATTCGGATCTGACCCAGCTAAAATTTCATCTTCCGTCATAACCTCTTCCGTTTCGAGTTCTTTTTCAATATTTGAAAAATTTTCATTAATGCTTTTTATTTCGCCATATCGACGTCGATGACGTTTCTTAAACTCGTAGTTAACCACTGAATGAATATGTTTATCTGTCGCGTTTCGCCTTGTCTTTTCATAACTCGGTAATTCCCCTAGACAACTCGGTATTTTTGCGGCGTTTTCGCGTTAGGCAGTGGTGATCCGTCGTTATAAAAGATAATTTGACCCAAAAATTCAAGCCATTTTTCGTCGTTATATAATTTCGTCGTAATATCCGATGTCGTTATAAGTGATAAATCTCACGTATAAAAAATTTAGTTTCTGGTCGGGACTTTCGCCGCCAAACCGATATGTCATTATATAATATGTCGTTATAAACGATATCCACTGTATATCTCAATTCATTTTCTCTGCCAGACTTCTAATTTCACGATTCTGTATATAGGATGTAACAAGGTAAAAGGAACACGATTTTTCTCGAAAATGTGATGTTTGATGCAAATTCGATTGAACGGATTTTTAAGAAATTTAATATTTTAAGTTTCAGATTTGAATATCTCAGAATGGATAGTATTATCTGTATCAATTTGTAATACGAAACTAAGAGGAAAATTTCATTTTTTATGTTGTCTATTTAAAATATCATCTTAGGGTGGTACTGCTGAAATGGCACCTTTCAAAACATTTGACAATTCATATTTGACATTAAATTATATGTCAATTTATTTTTTTAAGTGAAAAGTATTTTTATACAACCAAAATAAGAACATAACATCAGAAAATATGCATAAGAGACAACAATTAGATAAATATACAAAAAAAAACACATATATAACGCTCATAGAAAACTTTTAGAAAAAAATGGAACAAAATTAAAAAGAAGCGAAATTATAGACCTTGTGGCAGATATTTTTTCAGTAAATCTTGGTGTCCTTTTTGTTGTGAAATATAAAATAATAAGGAGAAGTAAGAAAAATTTAAACGAAGGTGTAGAAAATTTAAGATCGACGAACATGGGGAGAGGTAATAATAAGAAAACAGATAGAACCACAGACTACATGTTTCGGAAAGATTTGCAGAGAAAAATTTGGGATGTACATTCAAAAAATGAATATTTTTGTTTAAATATGTTATTAAATTTTGCAAAACAAGAATTAGATATTAAGGGCAGCAGAATAAAATGATAAATTATTATTATATGTATTTTTGTTTTTTATATTTTATCACGATATTTCATTGATAATCGTAATATTTTTTTACTATTATACGAGTAATAATCGAAAGTTTGATGAAATAAATATTAATATATACATTCAAAATATTTGACATGTCAATCACAATTTTGATATGTTAATTTAGTAATAACCTCAATATGATGAAACTTAACCATACTTTTAAAAGCCAGATTTACAAGTTCACATGATTCTACAAAAGTCTATTTACACCACAAGAGTCACTAAAGTAACCAGATCTAGTTTCGTATTACAAATTGAGACAGATTATATGCTTCTGTTTTTTTTTTTTTGTTTTTTAGTTTCATATTATTTTTGTAGTGATGGTCTGATTCGTGAAATTTTCCGTTTCGAGCCTTGATTGTTACACCTCTTTTTCTCTGTATTTTACATTTAAGGACCTTAATCTGAATAGTTACACAGTACTATTCAGACACTTATACTGCTGTAATCTCAGTTGAGGTTATGTATGAACATGATACATGCAGCAATGTTCACAGAAGTTCCATGAATTTCTTCTTTAGAATAAAAACGATTGAATCCGCTTAACGGTGGGAATCTGACACATGTTCAGGAATTACCCCAGAGCACTTCTCGGAAACATTAAGCCCACTTCCTGAATCAGCTTTAAATGTTGGATATATTCGAGTTTTTGAACGATTTTAGTTTATTCTTCATAATTCTTAAAAATAATGTGTCCTATATAATATAACATATTAAATTACAATATAATCTCGGCACGGAATTATTATAGGTGTTGTGTGTTTTTCTGTGCGCTTTTTATGGATTTTATTTTATTGACCTTCCCGACTAGATCTTGATCTATCTTAAGGCTGCTTCCTTGATTATACCGTACTTTTAGGTTTATACGGCACACACCCGGGATTTTTCTTGGGAGGAGGGGCTAAGGAGCTAACATTTTTACTTAGGGTGCTTCAAATAACATGCACGTTACAAATGAATTTATATATTGTTGCTCTTACACATATATCATATTAAATGAAAATAAATTTCTTATTCAAAATGCCCTCTCTTCACCTTCAGTGGCAGTCAATGGCAGTACCCACAACATCCATTGGAAAATTGGCCACTGCTTTCTTCAACGATTGCTTTAGACTCTTCAAATTTGGATGTTGTCTGCTACATGCCATGTCCTCTGAGCACAATTTGTAGACCATCGGATTTAAATCTGGGCTTTCAGAAGGTCAATCGTCAGTTCTCATGAACTCCGGTGTGTGAGTTTCCAGCCATTGCTGTGTGGACTTTGCCTTATGAGCTGGACAGGATATTGCTGGAAGATCCAGTGACCAAAATTATACATGGTCTCATTAAGAGGCTTGACAACCTGGTCCAAAATTTCATCTTGGTACAATTTCGCACTTGTCTTCAAACCCTGAGCATAAAAATGTAGATCAGTGATCCCTTCATATGAGACCCCCCCCCAAATCATCACAGATGCTGGATGACGACCTCTCTGAACTCTATAAATGACTTGAATCGCCTCTCGATAGCTAAGTGCATATACCCGATCATTCTGTTTACTAAATTTTCTTCGATGTTGAAAATTTTTCATCGGTAATTTTTTTTTGCATGTTGTCTGCGTACCGGTGAATCAGTTGTTTAGCTCTGGTCTTCCTGATGTCCTTAAGAGATGGAGTAAGCAAGTGTCCAGTGCTTCTTCGGTAAGCCCCCATTTTAGGTCTGAATGTTAACGCGGGACATACTCCGTTTCGAAATACCCATCTCCTTGGACATGATTTTTTGTTTATGGAATGGATTTATCGGCTTTGATCACTGCTGCGTAGTTCGTACAGTTCGCGGGCGACCACTTTTTTGCCGATCTTCAATACCTTGTGTATCCTTGAATCGATAAATAGTGCAATACACAAATTGGCGTTTGATATCCAACGGTTTTAAAATATTGACAATGTCTCCCGGCGTCTTCTCAATTTTATGTAATACAATTGCAGTGATACGATTTTCCCTCTCACCTCACTCCATGTTTACTGCTCAACGTTCAGTGTCTGAAACTGGTTATAACAATAACGCAAAGGGGGGGGGGATTAGCAAAAAAAGTTCCAGGTATTTCCCCGAATTGTTTAGATTTCATGATTCACCGAATTTGTGTAACTGTATTTTTGGCGGGTATTTATTACTGTCTTTGTTAGTTTTTCTACTGCAGTGGGATATACTAGAACGAACGTAATTGGTTCTAGAAAACTAGTAACTGGTTCAGGCTCACGGTTCAATACAACGATTTAAACGGGAAAAATATGAGTGTAAAATACACAAAATTAATTTATATAATTTTATATTCAAATTAAGCAATGTTTCCTCAGGTAAAAGATTCTTAAATAAAATACTTGGTAAAGTTTCACAAAATTGTTTATAGAAAATTGTGTAACGTCCAAATAATTAGATGGAAAGAAAAAGAATCACTCAGCTTTTTGGACAATATGTATATTTTAGAAACACAACGTTTCGCTAAACCATTGTTAGCTTCCTCAGGTGCTATAAACAATAACAATAACAATAGTAATATTAAATCATAAAATGATATGTTATTCTATCACCTAATCTAATGTTACGTTAAACAGGTACGCTATTAGGAAATTAACAATGTTCAAAGATTGGAAAATAGGAATAGTTCAACAGGTTAAACGGAATCGTTATGTGAAATTTAAATTACAATATAATACCAAATCTATAGTTAACCATCTGAGGAATACAGAAAATATCCAAAAATTAAAATATAAATTATAATAAGTAAGTACAATAATAAGACACGTAGTTCAACACTCCCCAGGTTCTGGTACGTGTAAACCTAGAGAATGAAGCACTACCCGCTGAGCAACATATTGTACTAATAAAATTCAATTATAATAAGTCCAAAATACCAAATAAGGGTAATAATTTAAGACCAAACAGCGTGAACTGTAACAAAAAGATAACTGAACGATGGACTATCATAAAATAAATTGTTTATTCGTCATGCTGACTGCAGTTTCGGTGCAAACCATTATTAAAGCTACAATGAGTATAAATTACAAAATACAAGCTGTTTATGTGTACAGGTAACAGCAAAGATTTTTATAAATGTACTGTTCTGCGTTCTGCTCTACTACTCTAAAACAAAATCCTATATTTTTGGTTTTGTTTAAGTTCCGTCCAAAGAATTCCGTTATAAAAGGGGTCTTCAGGCTTGCAAATTTTCAACCACCGGTACAAATTATTGTTGCAGTGTACCAATTCCGATTTCACTCCCTGTGAAATTTTTACACTATACTTGGTGCTAACCACAATAGTTAACAGGTTGTGGTTAGCACCATCATATCTCATACCTTATCTAAAGTAAACTTTTCAAAACTAAAGTTTCAATATTTTTACTATAGTTTGTTTGGGAATCACTGGGCACAGGTAAATGTTGTTGTATAGTCCATTAATAGGTGCGGGACTTAAAATATTTTCATTAGAGTCAAAATCATGCAAATATCAAATATATCATTTTTGCTTATGTAAGTAGGTATGAGTAAAAAAACCTTGAAATTTGCTAACTACCCGAATTTTCTATAATGATGTAATAAGTTCAGAAACAAGTGCTGAATAATGGAGTTTTTCGTAGCACTTAATCGGTTCAATATTTAAACCAGTGACGTACAAGATAATTTTCATTACTTCATTTTTCATGAAGATATTAGCATGAACCTTGCGAACATCTTGTCGGAAAATTTTTTAAAATTATTGCATGTATATTATTGGCGGTTTGTGTAATAGAACTTACTAACAACATAAATATTTTATTCGTTGGCAATCCAAAAACCACTATCGCTTAAAATTATAATTTATAAATCTTATATATTATTTAATTACTATATCTGATAAAGAAGAGTGACTTTACTGAACTAGTAGGATTTTAAGGGTACCGCAGAATAGTTCTTACTAGTTTTTTATATAAAAGTATTTTGTACTAGATCTAAGCCAATTAATAAATTTATTTATTATTATTATTAAAATCGGAAATCTGAAATAATAATAACAATCTATACATCAAAATTTGCAGCAAATTTTTATTGAACGCACCGTTCGGCATAAGCTAATAATCTACACATTCTGCATAATTTACACAAGATTCTTGTGTAAATGCGTAAATTATGCAGAATGTGTAGATTATTAGCTTATGCCGAACGCACCTTTAATAGGATATTTATCCTTGTAAACAAAAATTTTAAAATTGAATTATCGACTTCATCTTGCAAACCAACAGACGCATATTTGTAAAATTGTACCTAAAGCTTCATTCTACAAATATATTTTTAGCCATTTGGTTATATTGTGCAAATTACTTATACAGTGAATTTATTCTTTTATGCAACATGTACTATGTCATTACCATGGATACAGTTTTTGACAGCAATATAAATCGTGTTCATTTTCATTTGCAACATAGACAATTAGTGTGTATACTTTCGCTCATTACTGATTTAAAAATTAATCAACATGCATATACAGATGAAGAAAAAATAATGATGGTAACTTGGTATAATTCCCAAATGAGTTTAAGAGAAGTTTTTGCTGTATTTAGTGCAACTTATCCAGATCGGCCAATACCAAATCCCTCTACAATTTCAAGACTAGTTAATAAATTTCATCGCGAAAGATGTCTTAAGTCAAAACATAATAAAAAAAGAACAACATCCCACGTGCTTACAGAAGAGAAGCAGTTGGAAATATTATTACAAGTGGAAGAAAACAATCAAAATACTTTAAGATCAATTGCACAAGCCGTTGATGTCAGTACTGGATCTGTTTTTAACTTCTTAAAAAAAGAAAAGTTTCGATCATACAAATTTCAAAATCATTAAGAATTGTTAGAAAGGGACGCAGCAGTACGTATGGATTTTTGTTTTGAATTGTTTGAAAAAATTAATTCCGACCCAACAATGCTTCAAAGAATTTTATTGACAGACGAAGCAACGTTTACTCTAAATGGTAAAGTGCACAGGCAAAATTTTAGGTACTGGAGTCGAGAAAATTTACATTTGTTTCATTCCTCCCGAACTCAAAATCCGCAAAAATTAAATGTTTGGGCAGGGATAATAGGAACCAATATTATAGGGCCTTTTTTTATTGACGGTAACCTTAATGCCGCAAAATATCTAGCCCTTTTGCAAAATCAAATATTACCTGCGTTGCGAAACCTGAATATTAATGGACAAGTATGGTTTCATAATTGTTTAAGCATCCAACAATATATCTCAAGAGCAATTGCTGAATGTTTTGAATCATTTTTATGATCGCTTAACATTTTGTATGCAAGTAAATGGAGAAACTTTTGAACATTTATTATAAGTTTTTATTAGTTATTTATTTATTAATATTATTATTATTTTTAATTTGTATTTTCAATAAAATATTTTGATTTTGCTAGTAAATATGGTTTTTTCTAATTTGCAAATGAAAATGAACACGATTTATATTGCTGTAAAAAACTATATCCATGGTAATGACATAGTACATGTTGCGTAAAAGAATAAATTCACTGTAGTTATTATACTTGGTGTTCTATTTTTGGCGCTATTTTGAATACGCCGCGGTTCTCAATGTAGGTGCTGCGTGTAATAATGATTTAATTTTCGTAAAGAACACGTGTACCAAGTAGAATTCAATCATCATCAAGTATAGTATTTTGCGACAAGGGTTTTGAACTATAAACAATCATGCCGTAAAAAATGTAGACGTATTTTTTGAACATTTCTAGAAAAAAAAGAAAATATATTTTTTGCAAGGTTTTTGCCGCGGCTAATGAATATATTTTTTGCAAGGTTTTTGCCGCGGCTAATGAATATATATTTCGCAAGGTTTGCTATTAACGAATTAAGATATGGCTAACGAATTTTACGGCGACGAGCGGACGTTTGCATGTAAAAATTGAAAACGCAAGTATGTAATTGTAAGCATATCCAAAAACACTTCATCACTCCAAACATTGGTAAGTGCCTAAACCACTTCAAAGGAATCTTAAAGAAAGGGAAAATCCAATCAACATTTGAGAAATTTTAGAATTTCCTCTAGCGAAAAAAAAAAAATAATAATAATAATAAAATAAATACTGGGGCAGAAGATACATCTGAGATTCCTGCAAAGCCCAAGGACAAGTGAATATTCTAGGAAGACAGCCTGAAGGCGATTCTCCCGCAAATTGAAAACTATGGACTGTGTGGACTTTGCAAAGTATAAATAGTGAATCTTCAACTCTTCAGTCCTCCTTTTGGGAATGTTGCGGAATGGATTAAAAGGTTTTTGCATTGAAACTTACGGAAAATCGTGATTCAGCTAACGCAGCGATTCCCAAACAGTGCACCGCGGCGTCCTAGGTATAGTTTGGCGAAACTATAGTCGTGTGTGTGTGTTTTTTTTTTTAAAGTGATATTTTGAATAACAATTTATTGTGTTTTTATTTATGTTAATATGGAGTATCACAAAATAAGGGACAAATCAATTTCCTTTTTAAATAACTAGCAAACATCAAAAATATTTTAATTCGAAAAAATAAATGATTGCTGCACAATCAAAAAAAAAAAACTATTTTTTCAATGATGAGTTAAATACCAACATACGTTACCTTCGATTTTAGTTATTTAATTTAAGAACTTTTAATTTATCAAAACAGTTTTATGTAGGGTTTTAACAATGTATTGCGCATGTCAAAAACAAATATGAGAAATGATAAGCTAAAACACAATATTGAAGGAAAGTTTCGATGTTAATATTTAATATAAATAATACAATACTATACAAATAACAAATAAGCAAAACACAATCTAAAATTTATTTCAACTAAACACAACTTGAATTTTTGAACCAGCAGTATTGTTAATCTGCCTGTATCTCGCTTTACCACCGAAAGATCAGACGTAGCATCTCCCAATACACGCATCAGATTAATTTATTTTCAATGATGTTCTGTATGTGATTACTTCTGATCTATAAACGATAGGTACATGGGCCAAAAGTTATTTTTTCGTTAGTAAATACTCTTGCCCTTAAAGTAATTTTTCTTCGTAAAACTTTAAAGGTATGTTCCACAGTAAACGTGTTATAATTTTCGCGGAAAATAAAAACTAATAAATGATAATTGTGAGTTATCTATTGACCTGCGATATATGCTCTCCCGGACTTTTTTGTAGTAATATTAAAAGTTTGTCATATATTTTATCGATATATCTTTTACAGTTTAGCCGTCGTAACGATTTTAATGTTCCGCACGCAAGACTTTTTTCGACTTATTTCCGTCCGTAGGCCCTAAAAACATATACATGATTGAAAACCCGATTCTTTTTTACCACCAAAAAACCACCACCACGCGGCACCATTAGTTCCGCAGGGTCCTGAAGAGTAACTGTGCAAAATTTGGTCTAAAACCGGTTAAACCAGCGGTCGGGGAACCGGGGTAAATTACCCCAAATAGGGTAAAAATTAAATTTTTGGGGGTAATAAGGAAATTTTTCCAATTTGTTATTTTATAAACGTGTTAGTAGCGCACTAAGGAAAAGGGCGCTGAGGGGCTTGACTAAAGGGCGCTGAGGGGCTTGACTAAAGGGCGCCATTGCGAAGGTGCGGATTTTTTTTTTCTCGTCATTCGGATTTTGAGAGGCTAGGACCTTTTTTTTTTGTTCGTCATTTGGATTTTGAGAGGTTATGACCTTTTTTTTTGCTCGTTATTTGGATTTTGAGAGGTGAGGACCTTTTTTTTGCTTGTCATTTGAATTTTGATAGGTGAGTACCTTTTTTTTTGATTGACACTTAAATTTTCTGTTTTTACAAGCCACTGGGGTAACGTCAGTGTAAAGAAATACATCTTTGGGTAATGGGTAAAAATGTTTCCCGACCCCTGGGTTAAACGGTCTAGGAATGTATAGCGAACAAACAAACAAACAATTTTCCTCTTATATATATATAAAAGAGGATATATATTTATATATAGATGTATATATATATATATATATATATAAAAGAGGATATATATTTATATATAGATGTATTTCTTTACACTGATGTTACCCCATTGGCTTGTAAAAACAGAAAATTTAAGTTATATATATATATATATATATATATATATATATATATATGTATAGATTTAATTTTTCTCATAACCAGTCTTCTCGCTGTATAAGGTTTTGTCTTTAATATTTGATGTTTTGACCTTTTTTTTTTCTTGTCGTAATTATATAAAAAAATATGTATGATGTTTATTTACCATTGTAAAATTAGCACAATGGACTTGAACTTAATAAACAAATTACTTGAAAAGTGCATCAGTAGTAAACACATGTTGAAACTCAATACTTTAAAAATGTTTGTGTATACGAAAATTGTCAGCAATGGCATTTTAGAACGCCTACTTATTTCTACTTATAAACTGAATGAGATGCCACAATTAATAACTTTATTAATTAGAGTAGTTTATACTCTAGATATTTTTGCCTACGCCACTGTATTTATTGTATTTCTCATTTACTTTATTCGTTTACTTTCTATTTTTGTCAGTGCTATAAATGAGTGAAAAGGTCATATATACGTGTCAGCTGGAAAAAATGCCGAGCCCGTAAAATGTGTTTTAATTATTAGAACAATTATAATGAAAGCATACATATGTTCCGCAATACCAGTATTTATTGAACTTTTAGTTATCGCAATACCAATTAGTAGGGGTCTCCTCCTTCATCTGTTGGGGAGAACTCCCAGGGCACATGATCATGAGAAGGCAATACCTTGGAGGAAAAGGGAATGTTCTGATAATTTAGGGAAGATGAATCTCTTGGGAAAATGAACAATCTAACTGTTATTTTATCTCTCAAGTTTATTAAAGTTTCTTCGATTTAGTGTATAATGCTGTGATTTTATCACAGGAAAGAGAAGAAAAAAATGCTAGTAATGCAACTATGACTAGCATTCCTCTTTCTCTCACCCTCTTATTTTGGGCACATTCGGTCTGGTTAGCCTAGTTCATTCCTGTTGTCACACAGTGGGCAAGTTCAGAATTCTTCGATCGATTAGTCAGTTGCATTTCTTTGATTTAATTAATCGACGTGTTTCTAAATTCAGTTTCATCGGATGAAAAGACTAATTAACTGACTGAAGCAAAGCCAATTCTATCAAAAGGAATAGTTGGTCATGATCTAAGTGTAACGTAACCTTACTTACTTAATTCTTTAGCCTTTGTTACCGTCAGTCGTCAGGATGTGTTGGAGTTAAAGTTTCTGCTAAAGTTTGTGATTTTTTCCATAACTGTTTCCATTTATTTCTGTCCTTCGTCAAGGTTTTAGTGTTCCTCCAATCTGTTCCTCTTTTTTCAACCGCATTCTTTAGTTCTTTGATACATGCTTTCCTTGGCCTTCTTCTGCAATTTATCCTGGATGTTCGTGCTTCCATGATTCTTTTTGCTTCTCTATCATTATTCATTATATTTACATGTCCAAACAACCGTAGC
Organism: Liopterus haemorrhoidalis; assembly: GCA_963971575.1. Classification (NCBI taxonomy): domain Eukaryota; kingdom Metazoa; phylum Arthropoda; class Insecta; order Coleoptera; family Dytiscidae; genus Liopterus; species Liopterus haemorrhoidalis. The sequence continues at coordinate 58,842,222 of OZ020611.1, forward strand.
TGTCCTTCTTCAATAGTTTACTCCACAGGTTTCGTGTGTAGATTTTCTCAGTCTGAATTCTTGATTCGGTCAAATTTGGTATTCCATTTTTTTCAGAAATATCATTTTAGTGCTTCTTACCCTGTTTCGTATGGCTTCCGTGGTGGTCCATGACTCCGAGCTGTATTTTAATATAGGTCCCGTTACTTTTTGATGATTTGTACCTTCGCTTCTTTCAATATTTATTGAGGATGGATGTTTTTATAGTCTTAAACAGTCTGCCAATTGTACCTACTCGCTCCTATATTTCGGCCTCTATCTTTGTATCTTGTGAGATGGTTGTTCCCAGGTATTTGAATTTGTCTACTTGTTCTGTCAGTTTACTCTCTAGATTTTTGTTATGTTTTAAGTTGTTACTGTTTATGGTCAACTTCGAAATGGTATTTCCACGTTTTTAATTTCTTTTATCCTTTTATGTATACAATGATAAAAAGTGGAGAGCTTAAAATTCAGCCTTGTCCTAGACCTTTCATCGTACTGACTTCCTCGGATATGATATTTCTAGTGCGTATATATTTTTTCGTGTCATGGTGAAAGCTCTTCATTTCTCGGATTAGGTCTTATTCTATTCCATTTTTTTCTAGAGCCGTCCATAGATCTCTTATTTCTATTTTGTAGTAGGCATTTTCCAAGTTTATGCGCATCTTCACCGATACAACAAAGCCTATCTATACCAAACATAAATTTTTAAATTAAATTTGTTTTGTTCTTGCAGCAACGCGATGCGTTGCTTGGTATTTTTGTGTTTTTACTTGCCCGACCTTAATATATAAGGGGCAAGTATTGTAATCGCGAAAATTTTCGATGTCGAGATTTTGACGGATGACTACGTTTCATGGTCCAGGGAATCCAAAAAACCTATTTTCGAAGTGCCGTCCGTATGTGTGTGTGTGTGTCTGTGTGTCTGTGTGTATACACGATAACTCAAAAACGGTTTAACTTAAAGAGTTCGATCTGGTACTAAAAAATTCTCCTATTAAATAGGAAGAACCGTATTGTTTTTTATGAAAATCGGTTGACTGGAAATGGAAGTTTACTCGTGTCGATTTTAATATTTTTGCGAATATTTAGCAACAGAAAAATATTTCGAAAAAATTTATTGAACAAAAGTTACTATAAATGCAATAACTAATAACTTTTATTTGAGACGTTTTTTGATAAAACGAAATATTTCGAAAAATTTTTGTAAAATTATTTAAAATTTTTCCAAGTCTCAATTTTTTCGTACTTATATGTAACGTTTCCATGGTCATGATAATTAATTCGTAACTAGTAAAGCAAGCCTTGGACAAAAATTTGTATAGAACATAATTTGATGTATTTTTGAAGATTTATCTAAATATTTAATTTTTTTTTTTTTAATTTACATTTTTTTTTAAATATTTTTTTTATAGGAGGGCAAGTCTAGCGGAGGTTTCCTTTCGCCACTGGTTTTTTATCGAGTTTAAGCTTATAGCTAATTGGAAGACTTTTATGCAGCCGGGCGTAAGAGTTTCAATACTATGACAGCATTTTTCGCATTTACAATTATCAAAAGCATCATTCAGTTTCTGTCAACTATACATAACTATACGTGACATATAAAGAACTTTTTATAGTATTAAGTGATTTTATAGAAAATTATATTATCTCTCAGGAAATATAAAATTCCCTATCAGATCTTGCTATTTTAAGAAACATTTGATATAAAAAAGACATTAGAGTTCTGTGAAAAGGAATGAAAGGTTGATCTATAAATCTGGGAGCGTTCTTTTGAACAGAAAAATTTAATGTTCTGAGCGTAGCGTGATAGAAACACATTGTGGTATTATGCTAACGTTATGTAATGAATATTTTTAATTTTTTGTGAATAAATGTTGAGAACATTTCTTTTCTTTTATATCTGGAAAAGATACATTCATGAAAATGGGTTTCCTTTTTGGTTCATAGTAACAAATATGTACACCAGTGCTCGTTTGTTTTTAAGTTGCATATTTTTAAGATTTTCCACTGGCTTCGCGATACATTTGAATAGATTTTCAGTTTCTGGTGATAATTGAGAGTTAATTTTAAATTAATTAAAATTAAAAGTATTTATTGGGTGTTTTTTTTTCCCCCTTTAGATAGGAACTCATTTTGTGAATTAAACAATTCCACAACGGGAATTGTTGGTCATTAGATATAAAAGTATATTAGCGTAATGTTTGTTAAAAACTTAAAATATAGAATAGTATGCTCGAAACTTTCGACGCCATAAGTGTTTTAAGTATATATAACCAATAAATCTTTTTACGATCACTTACGTGTCTGCCTTTATCTGTTTGTGCTGTTTGCCGTCTGTCCGTCTCTTCTGTAGATATTGTGTCCAAATGACTGAACACAGAGTATTGAAAGTTGGCCCGTATTTACAGATCTTTGATCTGTATATAGAACAATTGACCGCTTGAAAAATATATAAATAAAAGCATTTGTCATTTTTTTAAAGTTTAAGTGGGGTGTCAAATCAAAGCTCTTTGTTAAAATACTTGTTTTAACGGAATTATTGTTGTTTCAAAAATGTATTTAAAAATGTAACCGTTTAACCTAAAGGGGGTGGTCTTAAAATATAAAAATAATAAAAACAAACCTTTAATTTTTAGAAAAATTTCGAATTTTATAATTATCGGAAGTGCAACTATCAATCAATTACTATATTTCTTCCCTTGACCAAAGGGTATTAACAAAGGCTCGTCATCTGGGTCTGATATTCTACAAGGTTTTAATTTGGTTCCAGGATTTACCAAATTCTTTCAGTTCTCAGAGGACTGTTCTTCGCCATGTATTGGCAGGACTCTGTGTCGGTTCCCTTGCGGGTTCCATTTGTGGGCCATTCTGGTAAGATCAGTTGGGTCTCTTCGCAAAACTTGGCTAATCCTTTTTCACTTTCTAATTCTTGTTTCCAGAGATTTTTATTTGAGACTTTATCTTGCCATTTGATTCGCATTACTCTGCGAAGACATTTTTTGAGAAAGTCTTGAAATTTTGTTGTAGTGTCTTTGAGGGGTTTTCAAGTTTCACAGCCGCAAGAAAAGGACAGACTTAACATTTGTGTTGAAGATATGAAGTTTGGTATAGCGCGTGATCTTTGAGGAACTCTATATGCATCTTAACATGCTGAAAGCATTTTGAGTTTTTCTAAAGCGATATAGTACGAGTTTGTCCGATCATACCAATTGCCCTCGCAAAAATGCTACACCGGCCGCCGCTGCTGTCAAGATTAGTTTGTATGTCATCTGCATAATCCAGATCTTCGAGGTGATGGTGGAGGTCTAATCGAATTTCTCCTTTTCCTGACAGTGCACTGCGTGGAACCCACTCGAGTCTTATGTTGAAGAGTAACGGAGAAAACAAATATCCTTGCTTTGCACCATTGGTGATTTTGAGAGTTCACTGATATTCCTGTTCTGTAGAACTTTTCAGATAGTCTCTGTATACAATTCGTTAATAAGATTTATAATCTTTTGCGGTATGCCGGCAAATAGAAGAATTTGCTATAGAGATTTGTGGTTTACCTCGTCAAAAGCTTACTTGAAATATAGTACTACCATACTATTATCATAAGATTTAATAATCTTAAAAGTAATACTGAAATTTTCCAAAGGAAATCAAATTTGGTGTAGTTATGAAAAAAAAAATATTTTTTAAGTTTCATATATAGTTTTAAATGAAAACTCTTAATACTTAGATTAACAGCAAAAAAAATGATTGAATGTTGGATTGAAATGACTACAAAAAGTCTGCTAAAATGTGTTGCTCGACCTTAACTTACTAGATACCTACGGATATCCTAAAATATGTGCAAATTTACGCCACATTCATTTTGCATCGTGGCGGCATACACCGTAGAAATGCGTCAATTATCGAGTTTTATTTGTGTAGTAATACCAATATGTACATACAAATCAAGAAAACCTGAAATGTGTGAGAATTCACACCACAGTATTTTTGTATTAATTTTATTGTGTAGAATTTCTTGTAGCTCATTATCCAAACTAAATTCCGATTTGACCTAGACAAATAAATCAGTGAAATATTCAATATGACCTTGCTGTACAATATATAATCGATTACTAAAATATAAATTCAAGCGATATCTGCATCATAAACACACGACATCCCAATTTATATCCCTCTGTACATACATCCATATATACATACATACGTTCACCCATTCATATAAATCCGGGAACATGTGATTTAACAACATAAATAAAAGACACACACTCCACACATCAAACACAGCATTTGTAAATATAATAATATTTATAAACATATAACACGGCCTAATAAAATCACACAATAAATACCAACTGCCGGATATATACGTACCAATAACACTAACAGGACTGGATTACTTAAATTTTATACAAGTTGCGGATTTATTCAGAAATAGGCAATATTTGGAGCAAATTAATTGACATAGGTTAGTCGTTTCACACCGAATTCTGTCCGGATTGTAACAAAAACTGGCTTCATTTCGCTTATCATGTTGAGCAAAAGTTATTAAGAAATTCTTTTCTTAAAGTTATACAATTTTCATTTTATCGATTTATGAACCAAAATAAAGTAAATCAAAACTTGCTTGTCTATTTATAAATTGTATGTTTTTAGATGTGTGCAAAAGTGTTCAATGTTTTTAGCGTTCCTGTACAATTTAGCTTTTTCTTAAATTAACATTCAAGTCATAAATGAACATTCGGCCAAGATATCGACCGAAGAATAACCCAAGGATGGAAAAATTTTTAGTCCTTAAAAAACATTTATCATTGTAAGCTGTCGTCAATGTTAAAAAGCAATATATTTAACAGCTGCATAATTCCCATACTATCATAGATGATTGTCCCTGAGACAGAAGCCAATTAAAAACCACGCTCAATCCAAGATGGAACGCCTCATTCTGAAAATCAGAATACGAGGCAGAATGAGACTAACAGACATCAGAAAAAGGTTAGGAGAAACTGACGTTGTTAATTTTTGTAAATTTTCAAAATGGAAATGTCCAGGACACACATTCATTAAGAAAAGGGAAGATGGAAGATGAGCAAAGGATGTGCTATTAGCTTCATAGAGATATGTGCAGTAGAAGAGGAAAGCAGAAGGTACGCTGGGAAGACGAAATTAAGGAAATTTGCAGCATGTGGAGAAGAGAAGCAAAATATAAAGAGAGATGGAAAGAGTGTCAGTAATATCAGTGATGTCAGTGACCGATTATGCTTGGAATGCTACTGAAAATCGAAGTTTAGTAATCAGAGTACTCCTAGAACAGCTGTGAGTTGATCGAGTAACTGTTCCGAGACGATTGTATGAAGGAAAAATTCGAAAACTCTTAAAGTACCTTGAAATGATCTCTCTGAACATAGAATTTCTAGTTGATTCAACACATGAATTTCGATGCTTGCCAGGCAATGTAATAAGGATTTTTTTGTGAAAAATGCTTAGATCGATTTGGCCGACGAAATAGAACACAACAATTTACTGAACAAGAAGCCCAGAAAGTAATTTTTGCTGCACGATTACGCTAGACTGCATGTTGTTATTCCTACTAATCAAGTCATATTTTAAAGGAAATTAATAGGCGCAAAAAGAAATGAGTTGATCATACATTTAGAGTTTATTTATAGGACATCGTAAGAATCGCAGAAAGAGGAAAATGGGCACGAGAAAACCTGGATCCGAATAAAATCCCTAGCGTTTAACTGTACCAGATGGCGATATTTTGCTTAAGCCCTTTGCGATACCTGAACTATATCAAGAACGAGTTATGTATTTATTTTTTATATTTTATTTTAATGGCCTTTGCTGCTTTGGCAATCAGTCAGGACAATTCTTATTTTTAAAAATTCCATGCCTGAACTGGATTTAAACCCGAGACCTTAGCAACGCAGAGCAGATGTGTTACCACTACGCTACGCAAGTCGGCTAACTTATTTATTCATAAACAGTTTATAGATACAAGTTAAATGAGACCATTTTGTTATGCTCACTAATTTTTTTTAATTTAACTGACTGAAGTTTCGTCTCTCATCAATGTCAAAGTTACAGTAGTAAAGTTGCAGTCATTTTGCCAATGGCGAGAACCGAAACTGTAGTCAGTGAAAAAAAAAAGTCAAACATAACAAATTGTTCTTATTTTGCTAACCCAAGCTAAATTGTCAACAATACAATGTATAAAACTATTATGAACAACAAATATTATACTAAATATTAACAATTATAATAACAATATGTCTTTATATATTTTCCTACATTTTTTAAAATACCTTAAGCTTTTTAGCCATTTTCTGGAATCAGGATTTTGGAGTTTGAATTTTATTCTTGAAGTATCCTTTTCAATATTTCTTGCCAATTCTTTCGATGTGCTGTTGTAGTTCTCGTTTCTTCTCATTACATTCCTCTTCGTATTAAAGTTGTTTGTGTGTCTTATTTCCATGGTTCTTCGTTCTTTTTTTATCTTTTTGGTATCCTTGTCTGTCTTGATTGTCCATTCGACAAATATGTCCATACTACCTCATCTCACTTTGTTCAACTATTTAGTCTACGAGAACAGTTTCAAGACACTCTTTATTATGCTGTATTCCTAATTTTATCCAATTTCGTTTTTTCTGCTATCTTTATCAGGAATCTCATTTCTGTCACTCTTAATTTACTTCTCGTTTTTTTCGTCGTCGCGTCGTCCACGACTCGTGTAAGTATTACAGAATTGAAGTAAAATTTATTAGAATCGTTTATAGTCTGTTTAAACGGAACTAGATTTTGAAAACTAGTAACTTTTAACGATTAAGGCTTTTGGTAATTTTGTTTAACATAAAACCACCTCAATCTTTAAAAAATGAGCTCGTGACAACTTACGAAAATAAAATTTACATTTAGTTAAACTTAAACGTTTGGAATAGCCTATTAGTAATGTACAAACTCCATTTTGACGTAAAAGTAGACCATATTAGTAACTATGTCACAAAATGAGCTTCCGTGTTGCCGCCTTGCGGTTGGTTTCCTTTTATTTGAATTAAGCATGTTGCTTTTTAATTGTATTTTGGAAGTATGAATTAAGTTTTCAAAGTAAGAAAATTCTTCACATTGAAACTACAAGTCAATATTTGTTTATTAAAATTCTTATTTTGTACATTATAATTTAATGTCATTATTTTTCTAGAACAATATTATTTTGCAGGTTAATTTTGAAAAATTTACGTTAATAATTGTTATTATGGCAAGTAACATAGTAATAAATCTGTTTGCCATTTCGAAATAATTTGAAGGACACAATATGATGTTCTTATTTTATCCATTGTTGTTTTTCATTGTCATCTGTTAAAAAACGAAGAATACTAGCAATTAAGAATGTGGCTGTAATGGTTCCAGTTTTGAACAAAATAATACACCAATGAAACAAAATATTAATGATTATTTAGTTTTAATTAAATAAATACTAAAGTTATTTCGATTTTCATATTATTTAAAAACGTAACCTATAAATATATCTTCGAATCCTTATTTATATGTTTATATAAACATTATTCTACAATATAAGGAATCTGAACTGTATATATTAGTATATACTTATCAAAGATATATATATTTTTTGCTCCAAAAATGAAAATATTCATGAAATTAAGGTAACAAAAGTAATGACACATGTATTTTAAATCTGCCCAAAAATTCCAAATAAACCGTTGTCATTTGGCAGCACATGTATGTGACGTCACACTACTAAGTGCTTTCCAGGCTATCAAATAGAGTAGCTCCGAGTTACTCCCAACAGTTCAGTAGTTGTTCCAAGTAAAATTACTTCACACTCTTAACTACTTCAGAATTACCTTCCTCCGTCCAATGAAATACCTATCTATATTTTAGAACTTGGAGTTCCTTTGTAGTGGGGTAACAGCTGGTACAATTCAAACTTGTTAAAGATTTATCACGCACTTATAACTGTGTATTCTTTAAATATTAAATAAAATCCATTTATCTTATAATAAATATATAAAATTTAAAATAATTTGAACATTAGGATAGTTTTATTTGGCATATGTTAATTCGTAAGATAACAGCGCCTCTTTCCACTAAATACTGAACTAAAGTGTTCTACATGCAAAAATTTTGTAGTACTTTTGAGTAGAACACTTTGGAGTAGTTTCACATCTATCTGAAAGCAGCCTAATATGGTCCTATTGCTCTTAAACCTTGGCTGTTTTTATCAAAATATAGTTTAACAAATCTGATTCAACACTAGTATAAATATTTGCTGGTTAAAATGATACTGGAATTGTGTAGTCCGTTCCTGTAGACATATAAAATAAATTGTGAGTTTCATTGACAATGGCTGTATATATGTATGTGTGTATACTGATGAATTGACATATTGTACCTTTCCCAGCTCCCAGCTTACCCTATTTTGTTGGCATTATTGAATGCTATGAATCAAATAGTACCACAGGGTGATGTCGCCCTGAGCTGGTTAATTGCTGTGTGTTTAGCGACTCGCAGTGGCCATACTTAATTAATTTCAATTGTAATTTGATGTGATTTGTATCGGTTGTGTTACTATGGACAGCATCATTACATTACACCGTGAAATGTTTGCCGGCTAATTATTTCATTTAGGAATTTCACTTTGATTTATGGTCTGTTAATGAAACGCTTTCTTTTATTATGCTTTGAAAAATGTTAAATGGTTTTCAATTAGTATGTGGCAGGAAAGAAATTAAACGAAAAAAAAAAAAAAAAGAAAGAGATTGAAAACTTTGAGTACAACACGAAAAAGTCTTCATCAAATTACAATATTAGTAAAATGTATCACTAATTATTATAATACACATATCATATTGATAATGACAATGAAGAGGTAGTAGAAAAATTTGGGAAGACAAAATTAGAAAAACCATGTTGCAGTTGATTCTTCAAAACATTAACAATAATAATATTTATTTGTGTTTGAAATTTTACATTTTTACACACGTCAACATCAGTACAATTGAAAAAATATTTTAATATAATTTAAATAAAAATATATGTTTACATATCATAAGTTATTAAAATCGTTATCCAGGAATTCTTCAAACGAATACAGTGGATTTTCCTTGAAAAACGATTTTAAAGTATTCCGGAAAGAGCTGAGAGGCAAGCACTTAATATTTTCTGGCAAGATATTATAAAATTTGGTTTGAGTAATAATTGACCGAATATCTGGTACAACTGAGTCTGGTGTATGTTGGCCGTATTAAGTGTTTACCCCTTGTCTCATATCTATGGATTTCTTGTTGGCTGTTGAACTTATTTTTATTTATGTGCATGTAAATCAGGCAGTGAAAAATGTACAGACACGGCAAAGTCATTATTCCTAAGATGTTAAAATATTTTCGACAGTCCTGTCTATACTTTAGATCACAAATAATTCTAACAATTCGTCGCTGTAAGCGAAAAATTCGCTGGGTATGGGTAGAATGTCCCCAAGCCAGCAACGCATACGTGATATGGGATTGTGTGACTGTGTGATTGTGTGATTGACTGACACTAGGGGCGACTAGGGACGTCAGGTGCCTGGGAAAACCTGTAAAAATTACCGGAGTAATGTAGACTGCAGGCCATATGACTAGATTCTTTATTTATTTATATCACTATCCAATTATATAGAGTTGTCGTGGCTCCGTGGTAAGACGGAGACGGTTGACTACGGAGGACAAGGACGATTTTTATCTTCCGAAAATGTGCAGTCAGCTCTGGGTTCGATTAGCTTCAAGCATTTCATACTTAAAATGAGAACCTGTGTAAACAGGGATAATAGGACCGGTCAAAACGTCACACTGACCACGTGGCTTTCATATTTATGGCCGGCGGTCTAGAAACGGACTTACCTTCTCTGCCTCTTATACGCCTACCTAGGTGTTGGGATCTTATTATTTAGTTATTTATTTATCCAATTATATTATTTGTAATTTTGTTACTTAATTTATTTAGTATTTTGGGCCCGTTTGTAGCATTTCCGTCGGTAGTCTCCTCTCGGACAATAGGCATGTCAAGTAAACGTATCTTCATCTCTCATTGAGCTCGTAATTATCGTATTAGGGGAGCTGTATTATTATTTTTCCGGAGATCGGGCCCTGAAATTATTGTTTTACAAAGGGCCGAGTCTACTCTCGGCGCCTCTGGGGGAGACTGGTTGAGAAGGTCTGTAGGGAGTAAAGTTTTTCTTAGATCTCCAGCAAGAATTTAAACAGCAGAGGTGCAGTACTATATTCTTGTTTATCTCCTTGATCATTATCTTCATTAGTGCGATAGCCCAAGCTTAATGATGATACTCGGCGGTGAGCCTAGGCATACTGTTTCCAAGTTTCATGACCATAAAGTCTATAATATTACGTCCATTTTTAGCGTACACAGAAAGGCACATACAGTTTATAAAGGTTGCGAACGATTAAGCAGAGGCTGTAATTTGTATAAATATTTATTAAATTTTTTGACATAAGCAGGGTACAAACGAATTAACGCTTGCGGCCACAGCCTTGCTTCTTAACGTCACAGCTTATATAAATGGATTTAACCAGTAATGAAAACACTAATACCATTCCTCCATTTTACGAAGGCAACTCATTCATAGAAAAGGTTTCGTAAGGTGGAATTCTCGGTAACGCGATAAATGAGGCAAATTTGAATGTACCAAAAATTCAAAAAGGGATTAATATGGTACTTCGCACTCGGTACTTCGAAACTACTGCTGAGGTTATTCTCTTGTTTTACCCCGGAGTGAATTTCAAAATATATGACAATCCATCTAACTAACTCACATATCTTGAGCAGACGTCGTTTACCAAAGGATCTCCAGTATTATCTGTTTTTGATACTTGTTACGAAGAGTTTGAAGGAGTGAAGGCCTAATACTTCCTGCAGTTTCATCTCCGCCTTCACTTTTCTTTCACCTCCATTACTTTTCCACTACATACTTCCCATACTATCCCCTTTTTTTACACTATATGGCATAATTTATTCGGTTTCTGGACTACGGTTTTTATTATCTAGTGGTAGATATTCCACATTTGAGCTGCCATATGAGCCTCCTTCATATGAGCGTCCTTAGATATACACGAATTTAAATTTAATTATCCCTAAATTGTGTAAATTCACACTTTACTTATTTTTCTTCGACAATTTCTAAGCGCAACATTTGACATTCGTGTTTAACGCTGTTCAATAGATGTAATTCTAAACAGGATTAGCTAGTAGCACCGTATCGTCTTTGTATCTTAGATTATTTATTATTTTACCCCAAACACGAATACCTCTTATATCTTTCATATCTTCTCTACCTGTTTGAACAAAAAGCATAACAAGTTTCTAATTTTCCTCACCCGTTTCCCTTTGTGGTGGATTTAATTTCGTGGAGAAATTAAAACAGTCAGAGTTTTAAATATATATTGGTAACAAATAAATAAATAAAGTTACACAGTTGTACGTTTTGTCTGACCAGATGCTGGTTAAAGGATCTGGTTTTGTCGACGGCCTGTGTAGAAATTCTCTTGTCTGTACTTGCTTGGGGTGTCATCTACCCACTAAGATGTACCACTTGTGCAGATCACATGTTGGCAACCAAATCCATAACAGAATATAAAACTTTACTTCACCGATAACTAATTGTAAAATGTCGGTACTTCGCGTCATTAAATAAAGTTTTTTTTTTACTGGCAAAATAGCTTTGAAGTAGCAGTGGATGTAACAATGTAATACTAGGCGATGCAAAATGTTTTCCTATTAAACATTTATTATTACTCAGTGATTCTATGCAATCCAGTAAGTTAACAATCCGTAGATTTCTTAGATTTGCATCAATCGTTTTGGTGTTTATATCACAATTGCCAATCCGGCGACTTTTACATTTACAGAAACATAGAGCTCAGGGTCCATGAACTCCAGCCTTAAACAAACATTTTTATCCTGACTTTAAATCATCATATTAAAAAGTTTCCACAACAAACAAATTAATGAAGGATAATTTCACAAATATCTGATTACTGTAAATAATGATGAGATTTCGAACAATGTGTAGTACAACCTCAACGCATGCCATTACGTTGTTACGCAGTTAACATTACCTTATTATGTCCTGCTGTTACCCAATCAAAATACCTCCCCGTCGAGTAAAAGTACGTTCATTTGTGTACTATTCACCCTGCTTATACGGATATTTTTCTGCTTTCCCGCGCTTTTTACAGCTTCGGTGAAGGATTATACAATTTAGGCTTTTTGCCGAATAATTGGATTTGTTGATGGTGGTTAGTTCTCAGTCCTTGACATGATATATGGCGTAGTATATTTCAGCATTTTGATATTGAAACTTTATTCTCTATAATCATAATAGCACATTTTCACAAAAATTAAAATAATAGGACAAAGAAAAAGTCAGAAATAAGTCTACTGGGCTCGATAAAACAATTGTTTGTCATCGACTTATACTACCCTGCTGAGAAAATCGTCTGTCTGAAGGGGGAAGAAAAGAAACCGAAGTATTTCGTCTTGTCTGAGCATAGGAATACCTTGGTTATAAAATTAAGCTCTTGGTCTTAATAATTAGCGCGGACACCATTATTATGGATGTTTACCATTGCTGATAGTACTAAGCTAGAAGACTACAATATGTTTAGTATTAGTATCAAAGAGATATAATACTTCATAAAATATAAAATTCTGAGGATTCGGAAACTGATTAACAATTTGTTTCCGTCTGCAGCAATCATAAATGATAAACGTCTGCAGTTACTTAGAATTTTTATACAGGGTGTTGTAGGTATCGGATGATATGGTAGGTGTGTTGCTATTGGTTCTTACTGACAGACAAAGGCATTGCTACAGTCATACTGAATGCCGATGACTCAAAACAAAAACTTGACCAATATTATGAATGACCAATATGACGCATATAAGAAAGACCTCACTAAGTCTGTGGAGACAAAATTATACACTACACTTAGAAGGCTCCTAGATGAATTTACTTATGAAATAAGATCTAAGTTAAGTCCTCATTACAGTAAAGCTTCTCAAATTTATGGTTTGTCTAAGGTGCACAAGGCACCACGACCCCTTGAGACCTTTTGTCAGCTTTATTGGCTTAATACTTTTTAGAATAACACCTCTAGCGGGTAAGAGTTAGAGCTTTGTAAAAAACAAGAATTCACAATTAAAATGCCACGACATTTTGGTAATTTTTAACGTTCAGAATTTAGAGAATAGGAATGACGAGAATTAGAAATTTCTGGAACCGGGTAATTACCCACTACCCGTTAATTACCCGCTACCCGTTAATTATCCGTTACTCGTTAATTACCCGTTACCCGTTAATTACCCGCTACCCGTTACCCGTTACCCGTTAATTACCCGCTACAAAATTTGGAAATACAGTATATTTTTCAATTTTGTCAATCTCCAAAATATAAGTGACGAGCAAAAAAAAAGTCCTTACTTCCAAAATCCAAGTGATGAGCAAAAAACTTCACCTCAACTGGTACCCATTAATTACCCGCTACCCGTTTATTACCCGCTACCCGTTTATTACCCACTACCCGTTAATTACCCGTTAGTTAACGGGTAATGGGTAGATAACGGGTAGCGGGTATTCAAACTCGGAACCGGGTAGAACCTTAACGGGTCGGGTAGTGGGTACTCGGGTACCAGACGTCATTTCTAGTAGAGAAAGACTAGAGTGTTATCAGATGTTATGTACTCGAAAGCGTCACTCGGTGGGCTTTTGAAGTGAAAGCTATAAAAGATGCCAATAAATCGAGTAAATGGTTAAGATAGGTCGATGACTTTTGTCATCTGGCCACATAGTAGAGGGAAACTCAAAGATTTCTATCAATATTTGAATCCCGTGAACACAAACATTAAGTTAAATAAGAACACTTTGGTTGTGGTACAGAGGACATTGAAACAAGATGTGATCTACGGTAGGATCCGTACGATTTGAAAAATACAAGCTGGTGATCTTTACACCACTATTCTATTTAAATGTGCTGTTTAAATGTGATGTTCAAAGCGCACGCTGCAGATGTTCGTGATTTTCTAACGTGATTGAACACATTTATAAAACCAAGTTTTTTTAGGTAATACTTTCTGAATTCCTCTGCAAGATGTTCATTTTGAGACCATTATTGTTACCATTTTCTTTTCAAATATTAATAAGTAATATTTATTACATCGCAAAATACTGCTTTGTCGGATTGGCTGATAGAGTTCGGTACTATGTTTCAAGTTGTTTGAGCGAGTTGGTCAGCTTTGTCGTTTCCGAAGGATATTTAATGTACTTTAATGTATGTATATACGAGGGTTGCCTCTTATATTTCAGGATTGCGCTAAACTAGTGCTGCCATTTGGCAACTGACGCTTCTATCTTAAAGTTTGACATTTATGAGTACGTATACCATGTACTCGGAACATTTTGACGTACGAGCGCTATTTGTATTGTTTACAGTAACTTGAAAAAATTCGTATCGGCTAAAAATGGAATTCAATCGTGAACATTTTCGAGCGATTATTTTTTACAACTTTCGACATGGATTAACCCAACAACAGTGCATCGATGTACTTAATTCGACTTTTGGCGATGAAGCACCATCATGGACTACTGTTTATCGATGGTTTGCCGACTTTAATTGTGGCCGTAGTTCGCTTAAGGATGAATTTTGTGAAGGTCGTCCAAAACCGGTTGTTGTTTCGGTCAAACATTGATGCTGTGGGTGAACTGATACTGTAAGATCGTCATGTGACTTATCGTGAGATTGAGGTATACTTGTATACTTATTGAGCATACATTCACTATTGCATGAACATTTGGCCGTGAAAAAGATTTGTTCGCGTTGATCCCACTTAATTTACAATCAGAGTGGAAAATGCTTCAATCAGAGTGGAAAAAGTGCTTCGAAAATTGGTTCAAACACATGCAAAAGTGTATTGATCTTCATGGAGAATATTTTGAAAAACAATAAAGCCACTTTTGTTGATAAATAATTGCTTTTGATCCCAAATCCCGAAATATAAAAGGCAACCCTCGTAAAAGTTATATTACTGGTTTTAGATGCGATAAGATTGTAATTATTTTCGCAGTAAAAGGGAAGAAAAATGGGAAAAGTGAAGAAAAATGAAGTTTGTAGATTGGGACAGTAAAATGCTGCACCAACCGAATTATTTGTATTATTTATCGATATATCCGTGTAAATGTGAATGTAGTTCGGATCGTAATTGACCGTTTGTTCTTTATTTTGTTTACTGCTGGGTGAGTAGTGTATGATGACAAATATATGTCTATTGCTGAAAAATTAGGCTCATAAGGATATCGGTAGATTGGACAAATATTGTCGAATTCAGTTTGCTTTGAAAACTCCATAACTTTACCACAAGCATTTAAAATGTATGGAGCCAAGGCCACGGGTTGAGGAAAAGTCCTGCATATGTATTCATCGTATTATATCTAAGAAGAATAGTCAACATATAATTTTTTAATTAAAATTATGATTACTGGTCATCAGAATATTTTACCTCTGCACCTGTTGTCTCCCAGCTAACTTCTCCAGACGCAGAACCAAACAAATTGTTCGTTTGGCAGGTATTAACATTAAATGCGCAGTTAAAAGGTTTAAGATATCAGGCATTAAATATTTTCTAATTGATCAGCAAGCCGAAACATGTTTTGCTTTTCCTAGTTTAAAATTATGCTTATCTACAGATATTGGGTGGGTGATATATAATATCTTTTTATACTTAAAACTATATTCCGTTGGTGTACGGGTTCGTTAATGGTGTCCTGTTAGGCACTTTTCGTGGGCCAGATTCTTCGGTCAGCTACGGAACTGCTCCGTGGGGTCCTGTCCTTCGTTCTTCACTAACGGAAAAATAAAGATTCCTTATTAACAGCGGAACAGGCCCACCAGCGGACCAGATTTTTTCGATTATGTAGCGTAAATAATTAAAATTTACATGGATCTAGCTCGACGGATCATGTGCGTGGTCTTGCAAGTAGTTTTGAAAGACCAGCGAATCTCACACCGGTTATGAAAAAAAAAATATTGCGATAGCCACGGCAGCGATTCGTTAAGTGAGGAGTACCTGTATTCCTCTCTGTTTAATGCAGTTTTTAATAAGATATATATTTGGGGAGCTATGGGGAGAGCTATCTATAAACGAAGTATCTCATTTACTATTTATTTAAGATCAACAATATATATACAAAATAATGGTTTAGAATAAAGGAACGATTATTTTGTTCTACATAAATTTGAAATATCTCACTTATCATTTCCTAATATTCGTGTTCATATAATAAAAATAATACCTATAATGTTGATTACAGTTTCATATATATGTTATGCAGTTAAAGTAAAGAAAATATTTGTAACATTTCCAGATATTTCTGTAGCTTTATAGTTGTAAAAGTATTTGTGAAAGCTTCAAGGAGATATTCATCATCACTATCATGATAGTGGAAGGTGTACGAGGTAATTGGATTACCGTCAGCAACATCTCTGCATCTCACATCAAAGAAGCTCTGGGCTTTAAAGTGTTCTTCACTTCAAACAAAGTCAACACATTTCGGTCGTAAGGAGGTTAATGAGTAACTTGCTCTACCGCTCAGTATAAAATGCGCAAAAATATGTCCCAAGTATTATTGCAATACGAATAAAGAGTTGGAAATATTTGAAAGGAAAACAACGAGATACAAACGAAACCTTAAATGAAAGTAATACTAGCAGCAGAAGCTTACTGTAGTATTTGATATGTTTAAATCGGGACTGACATGCAAATTGGTGTATGGAGTAAATTTAGCTCACGCTCTGAGATTTTTTTTAAAATTTCTTTTTCCTTTTCTCTATAAATTTTTAGCCTCTTACGCCTCATTTGACTGATTAAATCAACATTTTTTTCGATCTTCTTAAACTTCTGTGGTGTTTGTCCATCTACTGAACAAGTTTTGCCCATAAGTTTCCGTATTATATTTAAGACTAGTAGACCCGTTGCCAACAACGTTGGTAAACTGATATCGAATAAAAATC
Source organism: Liopterus haemorrhoidalis (assembly GCA_963971575.1). Taxonomy (NCBI): domain Eukaryota; kingdom Metazoa; phylum Arthropoda; class Insecta; order Coleoptera; family Dytiscidae; genus Liopterus; species Liopterus haemorrhoidalis. The sequence continues at coordinate 58,859,309 of OZ020611.1, forward strand.
AATATAAGCAGGAATCAGTTATTAAAATTTGCATGATTCTGTGTATATTAACGAAACAAAAACGTTTCTTGATTATACCTAGGAAATCCTAAAAAGCTGCTTAATGCGTGTCGTTTAAAAATTAATATCGGGCCGGGACCGGCCCGCGGGCCATATGCTGAACATCAATGGTATAGCCGTTTCTGATTATACCTAGGAAATCCTAAACAGTAGCTCAATGCGTGTTGATTAAAAATGAGTATTGGGCACAACATTCTTTGATTAAGCCAATGTACTGACAAGGTGATGTTCTGTGGTACTGACTGCAGAGCTCTGGTCTCGGTAACCGAGCTGCTGTCGGAGTACGTCGTTCCCCACCACTCAGTTCGTGACCCACCGCATACCTCAAGATCGGCTAGCACCCAGGAACTTAGCGTTACGGTCTGACACACAGGAATTAGGGATTTTATATGTATAATTTCGTAGATATAATCAAGAAACGTGTATATCGCCACTTATGTGGCTGTCTTTACCAGTGGTTTCTAAACCCTCGCTCGCTATCCAACGTTGGGTCGCATTAGAATTTAGGTGAGTCGCGGACCAATTTTTAATATTTACAGAAATTGTTTTTTTACTCGCAAGGTTTCTCGAAACCTTTTTTTTTTCTTGTCAGTTTTCCCAAAATCTGTATTGTTTTACTCATCAGGTTTCTGATTTTTTTTTGTGCTCGTCCATGTTTCTTTATTTTGTTCATAAGAAGGTCTCTCGAAAACCTTTTTTTACTCGTCAAACGGGTACAATTTTGGCAGAGGGCCTGCCAATAATAGGTAGCAGGTAATTAACGGATAGGGTGTAAACAACGGGTTGCTAGTAATAACCGCTTATGGTATCCGGTACTCAGATCCAGAAATTTTTAATTCTTGTCATTCCTATGCTCAACCATCATCGATTTGGATGAAATGCTGGTTTTAAATTGGACATTATAAATAAATTTGTGCAAATTTTTAGGCGGATATATTTAATATCTACGGAGATATGGCCTCTTGTTTGAAAGTCTGTATCGCAATGCAGTTAAACGGCGGCAGAATAATCAAAGTCGGACTTGAAACCAAAGCAGATGTTGATCTGAAAATTGGTATTCAAGTTTGTTGAGAAAAAAGTACGCTAAACATATTGTCCTTTGCAGGATAAGGGATGAAAGTGAACAGAAAAAGGTTCATTTGAAAATTTAAGCCCAAATTAGGGTCCATTATTTTCAACAAAAACAAGCAGGGAAGACTGCTATTTGGTGTATTTTGGTGTACATCGAGAAGTAATATCATATTATAAATACGTATTTGATATTATAATAATCAATAAGTCAATTCCTAGAACTCTGTAAACTGTAAATGAAACCCTAATGGATATGTTGTCTGTCTTCTATTTACTTTTAAAATTTTTTGCTTCCAATTAATCACCATGAAAATGGAAATTACTACCATAAAAAACAACCAGTATTTCCAAGGTCATTAAACAGTGCACAACCTTCAATAACCCTTATATAAAAAAAAAACAAGGAAAAACATGAAATTATCTTCAAGTACATCAATTACACACACATAGACAGAAGAATAAGAAGAATTCCTTATGGAATGAGAAAAGATGTCTGACATTGAGATTGACAATAGTGGTATGATTTGAGCGTTTTCAAAGCGCATATTGCATCGTTAGTGGTCATTACCTCCCTTTTACAATAACAGGCATTTAGAGGAGTACCCCTGATATGAAGTTACTTGATGAGTCTTGAGCAGACAAATGAGGGACTCGTATGAAGGACATCTAATGATTATGCCTGTTGTAAAATTTTATGGAAATGTAAAAAATGATGTGGGATAGTTTTTTAGGTCAAGACTATTAGAATAATTTCAAATTAGAAGCCATTGTTAATTTCTATTATATTATTAAAAAGTTAAATGGATGAAAAACGAATTGGACATTTTAAAGTACAACATTAGACTTCTAGTCTAATGACGCCATCAGGGCAGGAATCTTGAGGAAAATCAGGTAGTTAGTTAAAATTTTTGGCGCACAGCAACAATGGTTATTTATGCGAGGGAATGTGTTTCTGTTATCATTTGTCAGCAGGCATTTTATATTTTGTGGAAATCACACGTTCCAAATGGCACTGTAGCAAAATTATTCCAAACCAATAAAAAGGCGTCGACATAGGCATGCAGCATGTGCCCAGAGTTGTAGCAATGTTTTTGGCGCCCTTAACAAATAAATTAAACGAACTTAAAATAGTGCCCTTTTAATAAACAGGGGAAAATACAAGTGATAACCTAAAAAAGGTACTCACTTCCAAAATACAAGCGAAGATTTTAAAACTAAAAGTGACCAAGAACGAAGATTAAAAACACGATGGCGCCCCGCAATAGGCCTCACGCCCCTCATCAAGCCTCGCGCTCCTGGAACTTGTCCCGATGCCAGGGCGTTGCTACGGCTCTGCATGTGCCTGTTATAAATCTGCAATAAATCATTTATAGCACGATTAAATTAACCTTAGCCAAGCTTGTGTTGGTTAAAGGGATTTCGTGTAACCCTGCTTATCGTTTCAGTCAAATACGTTCCACTGCCGACGCATATCTCGTTCCAGGTTTTCTTCTCCATGTGACATATTTTCCACAGCGCATTCTCGTCAAAAGCTCAACTAACAATAACCGACCGGTACATGGTTTTATTCTGAGCATTGTATTATACTTTGTAGCTGGAAGTTGATGATTATTATTAATTATATAATATTTACCTATTTAATTTATTTAGACTATAACATTCTCAAAGATACCTCTTTGTACTCTAGTTTTTTTTTTCTGACGCGTTTTTATTATTGCGCGCTAAGGTTGGAGCACCATGTTTGGACCCTGCTGCAAATTTATAATGGAGTACCACAAGGTTCAACAACGCGTTCATATTGTGAGATTATTTTATCCAAATCAGTTGTGACTTCACCATTCAATGCAAAATATCGAAGCAGACATCGTGCGCAGGAATTTGAACTTTTTTGGTGTGTCTCGTTTATTTCCGTATATACTTAAAATTATACTTGATTTCAACTTTGCGACAATTTTGCGGCGTCGTATGTACACCAAGAAAATGTTGCAGATGAATGTTTAAATTTGGCGAAAATAACATTATTAACAGACGAAGTACATTTGAACATCAGTGTTTGTGTGAACAAGAAAAGTAGCCACTTCTGGGCTGTTTTGCTTAATAAGAAATCCATTTTCATTCAAGTAATTGATTGGGAATCTTTTTTATAATTTATTTTTCTCATGTGCCGTGTCTGTTGCGGAAGGTAGCAATCAAGAAAGTTAGCCTAGGTCAATCGTCTTTATTTAGTAAGTAATATTAATTAAAAGAATAATTTCTTGCGGAATGAGAAAACATCTCTTCAAATTTTAGACGTTCAAGACATGAGGTTCAGTGTAATCTGTGTAAAAGTCATTAATAGTCAAACAATGCTTATTAAATAAATAAATTAAAAAATATTACACTTATCTGACAAATTGGTACAAATGGCATTTATCTGAGCATTTTTCTAATGGGACGTCGGAATAATCTATCCATAACAATAGATTCACGTTATCGAAAATCAATTCATCGAAAGCAAATTCATCGAAAATCAATTCATCGAAAACGAGTTCATCGAAAACGAGTTCATCGAAAAAGAGTTCATCGAAAGCAAATTCATCTAAAATCAATTCATCGAATCGGCGTTTTTTTTTTTTTAATTATTTTGTTTTACGTCGGCCTACTTCTGCAACGAGGCTAATCGCCGATCGAATCGGCAATTTATCGAAAAAAAAAAAAATGTTTTGTAAAAAAAATATTTAAGAGGAATGCCGAGCGGATCGGAAAGTCAAAAAAGCAGTGGTCAATAAAAGTAGACAGACAAAGAAATAATTGCATAAAATTTTTTATATGGTTTTTTTATGGCATTATATTCATGATTTTATTTAATTATTTATTGTCTAATTTATTGTTTTAATTATGTAGCGTAGTCATTTAGATGGGCTGCGTTAGGCGCATATAGCCTTTGTTGCTGTGCGCCAAATTTTTTTTTACTAACTAACTAACTTAAACCATGGTGTCGTAACACCCTGCCGTAGGTATATGAAAGGCGAACTCCGTAGAATTAATACGGATGTCATACAGAGAAATGAGGGTAGGACGCCTTGATTCAATCGACTGGAAGGACGCCTCAAGAACAGAAAATAATCCAATAGAATTTTTGAATAGTCTTACCCCCTCAGGGATGTCATCTCACAAATTAAACTTAAACGTTGGGAGAATAATTATGTTGTAACGAAACCTCAACCCAAAAAGGGCCTATGTAATGGCATACGCCTAGTGTTACAGAATTGTCTAAAAATCTTATAACTGCCACTGTTATAACTGGATCTTCCCAAGAAAATCCAGCTTTCATTCCTAGGATTGATTTAGCTCCCACTGATCCCGACTTGATGCCCTAACATGCGACGGACGTTAATGTGAAGAGCATAAGCAATGGGAGTACTAATGGGAAACTTTACAAAAAATGTGGTTTTTAAAGTTTTGTGGTGTGCTTGCCAACTAATTAATACAACTTTTTTTAAATTATTATTATCATTTTTTTCTTGTAATTATTAAATATGAATAACCTAAGTTGCTATTTAACACAAGCCGTAGCTCCATATTAATTTCTGTATCTGCAATCTGTGACGAAGATGGCTTAAATATTCGCTACCCTTTATAAGTATTTTACAGATGTTTATAGTTTCTTATTTTAATCAATTTATTTCCTTTGCCTAACCTGGCATTTACTTGACAATTTATTATATTTAGAAAGAAAGCTAGATATATGACTTATCAATAAACGCCACCGCTGTTCTAATATTGTACCGAGAGTTTCTTTTTAATTTGGTGATTACTTTTACCCCGTTGAATGACGGGCTTTTCTCTTAGTTATATATAAATAATTTGATTGTTGATTTGTTCATTTGTTATTGAACAGTTTTCTTTAAAAAACTGAACTTTGCCATCCATGGTATTTAAGTTATCATATCAGTTTTACCTACCGTTTATCAAATCTGCTTTTTTCTTTTCAGAAATAGGTAAGAGTTTTTTATATAAATTTATTTTTTTCCTATTGCCGATGTGTTAATTTATATTGACTTGGTCGAAAAATTCCATAATAGTAAAATTTGGATATGGTCACTTTTAATAATAATAATAATATTTATTCGTTTTTTAAAATTTACATTTTTACACACGTCTTTACACGATGGTTACCTTAATACTTATTTCTAACAACTTACATTATTGTAATCATTCGCAAGGAACTCTTCATAATTATAAAACGTATTTTTCTTTAAAATATTTTTAAATGAGTGGAGAGGCAAACCTTAAATATTTTCAGGTAAGATGTTGTAAAATTTAGTGCAATAATAATTAATTGAGTATCTTGCACTATTTACTCTAAGGTATGCTGGTCTTATCAGGTGTTTCCCTCTTGTCTCGTATTTATGAATTTGTTCTTGTGTTTTGAAATTATTTTTGGTTTGATGCATGTAAATAAGGCAGTAGAAAATATATAAGGACGGTAGTGTTATCAGACCTAGTTCAACAAAATGTTGTCTACAATCTTGTCTGTAATTCAGACCACAAAACACTCTAATAACTCGCCGTTGTAATCAAAACATTCTTTGGGTATGTGTGGAGTGTCCCCAAGCCAGCAAAGCATATGTGATGTAGGACTCAAACAGGACATGATAAGCAGTTACCAGAACATTTTTGGGTACCTTAGATTTTATAGCTTATTTTTTCGCTGTTGTTTGCGCAATGTTTTCCTAACTGAGATTTATACCAATGGTTACTCCTACAATTTTAACAGCATCTTGACTAATATTCTCTGCTGTTGGTCTTAGGAAAAACAATAGGTGTTGGGTTTTAGATTCGTTTCTGCTTAATCTGTTCACCAAAAACCAATCTTGCTCAGCATTTTTTATTAACGTGTTATTGGATTTCATTTTTTGTTAGTTTTTGGACTGATTAAGCAGCGTGGTATCGTCTGCATATAAAACAGACTTAGCATTTATAAAAGTAAGTAAATCATTAATATAAATCAGAAACAACAGCGGAGCTAATATTGAACCTTAAGGTACTCCAAAATGGCTTTTTTTTTGTCCTCAGATTGAGTATAATTTGCCCAAACATATTGCTTCCGGTTTGTTACAGAGGAATTAATATTAGCCTATAATTATGTAACTCCTCTTCACTTCCTTTCCCCTTATAAATTAGGATAAGGGAAAAGGAAGCAAAGTATGTTATATAGAGAATTACAATATTACATTTACTAAATTTTATTTTTTCTTTTGTTTCAGGTAAATCTCACTTAAATTACTAAGATGAAATGCATATTTTCCAAGTGTGGTTAGTAAGTACGCTTAGACTGTATACTTCCATTATTTCTAGTGCATCATAAGGGATATTATATAAATACGTATAGGATGTAAAGTACAGGTCCAATATTTATTGGTTCAGAACTCTTATTATCAACTAATATATTTTGTTTTCCCAATCCAATTACTTGTTTTCAACAAGTGTTATACTTACTTAGATCTTATTGCCAATTCATACATAGGTATTTTCCGTTACGCAACATAAATATTATTATTTGCCTTAGATTTCAAAACAAATAGGAATTTAAAAACAAATCCACTTTAAGTTTGCTTATGCGTTCATGAATATCATCAACAAACTCATGTAAGTTTACATGAAATTTAATGTATCTTTCATAAATCGATTAAATATTTCAACAAAAATGTAAAAGTTCCTAAGCGAAACTTTTTATGTGCATTATTATACATTCTTTACAAGTAATGTACAAAGTTTTACAGACTATTTACACTATGCACATTTAAGTGGTGCCCCCTGTTAACCTATAACTGTTACCTAGAGTCAGTGGCGTACGCAGAAAAATATTTTAGAGGTTTTTTTTTCATAACATCGGAATTTATACGCATTGAAAAAGTGCACATTTTGAAATGCGGTAATTACTCGTATAATTTTAATCCCCTAATCCCCCCCCCCCCTCCTTGCATACGCTACTGCCTAGAGTTGTGGTATGTGTTTATGCCGATAATTATCTACTGCAGTTATACATTAGATTCCTTGTTGCCGAAGTTGGAAAACATTGGCACCATAGTAGATTATACTCTATCTCAAAAAGAATGATAGTAATAAAATTTATTATTTGTAAAAAGTTATTGTTTTATCACACAGAAGCGGCAAAACAAAAGCGACAAAACATGAATAGTTCGAAACGAAATATTGTTAAAAACAACCGAGTGTGCCGCACATACTATATGGGAATACGAACTAGGGTTAAACACAATAGACCATAAAAATATGTGGGGTGGGTACAGGGGTGTGTTTAATGATATGATAAATATGGTCATAGTCGTGCGTAGAAATACACAAAACCAATTTAAACGTGTTTAAAATGTGCACGCCACTGGTAACTGCCTGACAAAATGATTTATTACTATCAGCCTTTTTGAGATAGAGTATAGTCAGTTTGAGAGATCATTGTGGATGTTTTCTCAGTTGTAATCTATATTAATAAAATTGGAGGCTATATCTGTTTTTCTTTTTTTTTTTCGGTCTCATACTTGGTTTCTACATGTTTTTGATAATAAGACAATATACATCCAAAAAAATCAATTTTTATCTGTCTGTCTGTCCAAGATTCACTGTTGGCCATATTTTCAAGTAATTTGGTATGATGATAGAGTAAAACTAGGATTCAAATATAGGCTATAAGGCATCTCAAAATTGTTATTCTAGGGGAGTGTTTCGGGGATAAATCTGTTTATTAAAAAACTTAAAATATCTTCTTTATTATTGACTTATGTATGACAAAAATTGTATATAATAAGAAAACAAAACTTTTTTGTTCAATGTATTTTTTCATTTAGATGAAAATATGGGAATAACGGGGGAACAACATAAAACTACAATCTACATAAATCTTCTTTATTATTGACTTAATAGCAAAATCATATATGACCAAAATAGTTTATAAAAAGGAAACAAATCTTTTTTTGTTCAATGTATTTTTTCATTTAGATGAATATTTGGGGAATTACGGGGATCACCCTAAAACTTTTGAAATATCTCCCCTATTATTGACTTCACAGTAAACACATTATTTAGTCCAGAAAAAAAAATTGGGCTTTAATGGTTTAATGCGTTTTGAGATTATGACAATTTTTTTAATGGCATAATTACATTATGAAAATTGTGAATTAAAAAAAATATAACTCATAAAACGGTTAGAGGAATCAAACTAAGGTTAGAATTTTTGGATTTCTCTTAGTTTATTTAGTCTAGAAAAAATTTTAGGCTTTATTCGTTTTGCGTATTTTAAAATAATGACAAATTATGACAAATATTAATATGACCTGATTTATAGAAATTTTCATCTTCGCATGGACGTTTCTCAAAAACGAAATGCGATTAAGACTTGCGGTTGAAATTTTTGAAATTTTGAGGTCCTAATTAAAATGTTGCCCTGTTTTGAAACAAAAAAAAAACAGGGCAACTGTTTTGAAACAAAAAAAAAAAAAAAAATGAAAATTTTTCTTTTTTTATTTTATTTTTTTGAACATTTGGTTAAATCTTAAGTAAAAATGGTTAGGGATAGAAATCTGCGGTTTGAATTTATAATATTGTCATACATATTTGAGTCTAAAAAAAAAAAAAAACTGGGCTTTAAAGAGCCAATTATTAAGTTTTGTATGGGCAGTAATCGAAAACCCTTGAAAATGGGCAAGTTTGGGCAAAAAGTTTGGAATTATAAGCAAAAAAACTGACCCAAATCGGGTTTAACTTAAAATCTAGGAAATCATGCATTTTTTAAATATTTTTCTCATAATCGTCACCCCAAAATTAGCTTAAAACTTTATTTTGGCTAAGATCGGAGTCAAAAAAATTTGAGATTTATTTAAAAAAATTTAATGGAAAATTTGTATACTTATACCTTTTCAGCTTAGATTACAAATATATGGTCACTTTTCAGTTACGGTCTAAAATTTTGATATTTGCGGCAAAAAATGTAATAAAAAACAACCCAAAAAAGGCCCAGAGACGATGAAATGTTAGCCTTCCCCTTTCTTTAAAAATTAATACTTCTAATCTAATCTGTTTTATATCCGCAAAAAAATAATTTTTTTCTGTCTGCCTGTCTGTCCGAGATTCACGCAAAAACGGCTGAATTTATTTTCACGTAATTTGGTATGATGATAGAGTAAAACCAGGATTCGAACATAGGCTATAAGGCATCTCAAAATTTTTATTCTAGGGGGTTGTTTCTGGGTTAAAACTGTTAATTAAAAAACTTAAAATATCTCCTTTCTTATCAATTAGATCAGCGGTGGGCAAATTTTTTGGACCGTGGGCCGCATTGACATTATAACAGGATGGCGCGGGCCGCACAAAATATTTTAGTGCCCTCTCCCTATGAAAGTTAAGAGCAAAATCAACGGTCTCACGTCTATTTTTAAAGTGTAGAGAAAAAAACACGATTTCGCCTCCATTTTCAAGTTTTTTTAATTTAAAAAGCAATTGTTTGCGGATATTGGCGGGCCGCATAAAATGCTTACAAGATGAAAGTTAGGGGGGGCATCCTAAAACTAAAATCTACATATATTTCCTTTATTATGGACTTTTAACAAAATTATATATGACAAAAATAGTTTATAAGAAGAAAACAAATCTTTTATTTCTATAAATTTTTTCATTTAGATGAATTTGTAATTCTCATACTCGTGTCTTAATGGCTATCATTAAATAACTATTTTCAATTTATATTCATCTTATTAAAGTATTGGCATCGGCATTGGCAATCGGCCGATGTACTTATAAAAACATCGGCATCGGCCCATCGGCTAAACTGTACCATCGGTTGAGCCCTATTCATTAATTTATATATAGCACTTTGTGGATTACTTTAGGGATATATTTTGTTAGTAGAAACGTTAAGGATGACATTTTCACGCTCGTCATATTAAAGTAATTTAAATACGCAAATATCTCTTATTGTAATGGAGTTGCAAGACTGCAATTAAATATCTTGCATAATAAGCACTTTAAACACTTTTTTCTTAACTGCTTTTTCTGTATCGGGTTTTATTTATCTCTCGATATTTTTATTTCCAGTGTCCTCAAACATCGATTTTATTTCTTCATTTATTATTCGTTAATAAAATAGTTAAGTTTACTTGTCAAGTAAAGAAAAATATTTTTTTATTGTTAAAAATTTAAATATTTTTTTAATTTTTATTTTTTTATCATTAATAACAATTTTTGCGTGCATTTCGTTTATTGAACCACTCGGAGTAAATGTAAAATATTTAACTTTGAATTTACTTTTCGTGATCACAGTAAAATTGGCATTGCTTCAACATACTGATTAATAATTCAAATAAGTTGCTCAGTTATTTGTGAAATGTACGAATAAATTTCTATTATTTTGTGGTAATTTATAATTGAAGTAGTTGTGCAATTAAATACGACGGCCAAATTAAATTATTATATTTCATTACGCGTTTCTGTGGAAGTTGCCTTTGGCTTTTTCTATACGGAGCTATTTTACTCTTTATTATCATCGTTCTCTAGAACTCTGTATCTCTGAGTTTTTGCTTTAACGAAATGCTTCCAACTCGCACAACCTAGCGAAAGTCTACGCCAATTATTCATGTTTAGTTTCTGGAGCTCCTTATACAGGATGTTTTTAGGCAACTGTTTAAACATTGCTAACTTCTTTGTTATAAGATATAAGAAGGAGGTTAAATTAGCAAAGATAATGGTATATTGTACCAGAGCCGTAGCAATGGCGCCCTTGGTAAATAGCACCCTTTTAATAATAGACAGGTGAAAATACAGGTCCTGACTTCCAAAATACAAGTGATGACCAAAAAAGAAAAAGGTCGTCACTTCCAACATACAAGTAATGACAAAAAAGGGCCTCGCTTTTAAATTACAAATGACCAAATACATATCATGGCGCCCCTCATCAGACCTCGCGCCCCTGGCACTTGCCCCGATGCCAGGGCGTTGCTACGGCTCTGTATTGTACAACGAGCACACAGGGCCGGCTCAAGGGTTTGGCGCCTCGATGCAAAATTAGGTTAGCCCCCCACATATATTTTTTTTAAATATTTTTTTTGATAACTATTATAAAATAAAACAAAATAAAATAATCATATTTAATTACCATTTTTAATATAATACTAAATATTGTAATAAACAGATTTTACATCTTTGGTATAGTAACAAAAAACATTGTTATAAATAAAATTACATATCAAAAGAGGCATTTTAGATTTTTATTTTTTCGCTAAATTTCCTTGCATAGCCCTTTTACTAGTAGCCTGAAGTGCCGCTCAGTAAAAAAAGTAGTTTTTTTTCCAATTTTCTTTTTTGGAACCCCCCTTTTACGAGAAGCCTGAAATGCTGCCCCGTAAAAACAGTAGTGTTTTGTTTCCAATTTTCTTTTTTGGCAACCCCCTTTTATTAGAAGCCTCAAATGCCGTCCAGTAAAAAAAAAGTATTTTTTCTAAATTTCCTTTTTGACCCCCCCCCCCCTGTACTAGAATCCTAAAGTGTCGGCCAGTAAGAAAAGTAGTTTTTTTCTAAATTTCCTTTTTGGCACCTCCCCCCCTTTACTAGAAGCCTGAAGTGCCGCCCAGTAAGAAATTAGTTTTTTCTAAATCTCCTTTCATGCCCCCCCCCCCCCTTTACTACACGCCTGAAGTGCCGCCCAGTAAATAAAAGTAGTTTTTGCTAGATTTAATTATAGATCACAATACTTATTACTATTATTACTACAAAATTAATATTATTTTAATTAAAGCTATTTTGATATTGTAATAGGCCATATATTTTTCCTTCGACTCTGCACCCCGATGCGGTGCATCGTCTGCATACCATCTTGAGCCGCTCCTGCGAACATAGAATGATGCTCATATCCCACGAGTACGAAAGTTAAAGCATGAGCCATGGCGAGTGCTGTAATTTAGTGGGTTATGAGGATTCTTTGCGAGTTATACACTATACTTTTTCCACGACCTTTAATAAATACGAAAATAATGTTTTTTGTAGACATCCATCTGCTTTTCGCTTTAAAAAGGATTTTAATTTTTCGTAATCGAATATATTTACGTTATTATGAGCTGTTCTCAACATATAATAATTTGTCCATAAAGTCGAAGTTTTAAATTTTATTGAGAGCTCACCAAAATAGGCCAAGAGAACATTTTCAGAAATCGAGTTCGTTTATAGGGTTTTGTAGGTATGACCGAAAAACCCTTATACCGTCATTTTGCCGTCTGTCTGTCTGTCTGTCTGTCTATCTGTTCGGTAAAAATTGTAGCCAAACGGCTAAACCTAGAGAGTTGAAATTTGGCATGCTTATACAACTCTTTGGCCCGCACATAGGAAAAATACTAAAACATCTAAAAAACATATCCCCCTAAAAATATAAACAAATATGTGCTTATCGAAAAAACAAATATTTTTTTATAATTCTGAGTAGGGTATCAAATGAAAGCCCTTGGTACGTGGATTAACGATCCAATTTTTATTTTTGCAAAATTAATTATTATAAAGCGATTTTTGCCAAAATTGTGCAAAAAATTTCCCACACCCTGTAGCCCAGATGGTTTAAACTAAAAATCTGAAAAAATTCTAATTAATGTACATTGGTGTGAACCGGAACAGTACAACAGGAATTTTTGATCAGATTATGTTTTTGGAAAAAAACGCATTTTTTGTGTTTTTGTGTTAATTTTTAAAAGCGTAAATTTAATAACCAGTGGAAATTGTTTAAATTATAATTTAATTCTGTTTCAATGTACACGAAATCAGAGGGGCGGAACTTATAACAACCAATGGAAGCCATAGGCGTAATTTTTAAAATTCATAATGAACCTTGCTATATACAAGGTGTCTCAAAAGAAATTTTATATTTAGTGGATCGATTAAAAAAAAAGTAAGCCGTATATAGAAAAAATGTTTATTAATTATTAAAATACACTTTTTGGGGATTTATTTCTTAAAAATGATATCGTCTAAATGTAGACCCTCGCGTTCTCGGCACTCATTTAATCGAACAGTAAAATTACTTATGACGTCCCGGCAGGTGGACTCAGGGATGGCTGCCATTTCGTGACGGATATTTTCTTTCAAATGCGCCAGTGAAGTCGGTTTATTGGCGTAAACTTTAGATTTAAGATAACCCCATAGGAAAAAGTCCATAGGGGTTAAATCTGGACTGCGTGGAGGCCAATTTATGTCACCTCTCCGGGAGATCAATTTGCCTGAGAAAATTTCACGAACACGTGGCAGAGACATATTGGACGTGTGTGAAGTTGCTCCGTCCTGTTGGAACCATGTTCTTTGGTTATAGCCAGGAAAGTTTTGCAGTTCAGGTACCAAGAAGTTGTCTAACATCTCCACATAACGCTCTGAATTCACTGTAACTGCACGCCCCCTTTCGTCTTCAAAAAAGTAAGGGCCGATAATTCCTCGCGCCGACATCGCAGCCCATACGGTCACTTTAGGCGAATGTAGGGGTTTCTGATGTTTGCGTTTCGGATTCGTTGCACTCCAGTAGCGGCAGTTCTGCTTATTTACGTGGCCATTAAGATGAAAATGAGCTTCATCCGAAAAAAAAATGTTGGTAAACGTTGAAAATCGCTCAATCACCTGATTTACGAAATTAAGCCTCTGACTGGCATCTTGGGGCTTTAATTCTTGCACCAATTGAATTTTGTAGGGGTGCAGCTTTAGGTCTTTGTGCATAATGCGATGTAATGATGATCTATGCACATTTAAAGCACTTGCGCGCTTCCGAATTGAAAGGTTCGGGTGCTCACGAACAGACTGATTAACATTCTCCACGTTTTCTACCGTTCTTGATGACCTAGATCGCCCGGATTTTGATTTATCCAGCGTTGTACCAGTCTCTTCAAACTTTTTAACCCAATGTCGAATGAGAGGAATGCTTGGCGCATCATTTAAGTGGCGAAAACCTCGAATACTGCAGAATTTTCTACGCGCTACAGTCGCCGAATCACCGTTTTTGTAAAACTCTCGCACGCATAACGCGCGGTCTGCTCGCGAGAAACGCTCCATAGCGACTGAATTCCCAAGAGCCAGGCTACCGATTGACATAACCCCCGCGCCCCTCGGATACGTTGCGTTCACGCAGTAAGCTAAATAAATATAAAATTTCTTTTGAGACACCTTGTATAAAAAAAAAAAAAAATACTGCACATATTTAGAAACCTAAATAATGGTATTAGGCGTTCGAATTTAAATTAACAAAAAAAGAATTTAATATAAAATTTGTTTTGGCATCCCAAATAATCATCATTCACTTACTAAATACCTGCAAAACCCTGAAATGTGTGAAAATTCACACTTCACATAAATTTTTTGCTTCTTTGGTAATAAATAAAATCAATTATATGCATATTTTTCCTTTTATATTTCAGGAATCAAATTCTAATAGGTTATAGACGCAGCTGCCACAATATCAGATGGAGTTAATTCTATTTAATTTTTACTACTCCCCATTATTATTTAATAAATCAAAACTACTCTCCTTAATTTTTATTTTCAACTCCTTTCCTTTAGTAATATGGCGTTCTATGTAATTTGTATGCTACAATCCTTATCAGTGCAGATAATCTAAATGGTCGTGTGATAATTATCGCTGAAAGCTATGTACCTACTTAGTGAAATGAACATACGAGAACTTGCTGGTTTAGCATAAGTGTAACATTACAGGTACTGCATTACAACATAATTCGAAGGAAATTTTGCTTCGACGTGCTTTTATATTTTTAAAAATACATAAAAATAAGTGTTACCTTTCTCTTATATGTCTAGTTCAAATTACTGACGTCTAAGTGTCTGGATGTACCAGAAAATATAGAAAAAGGACGATGAATGCATTTTATTACAATCAAATTCAAATGGTATCAAGTAAAAATAAAATATGATATATCTGTAGCAACAGCTAGATTAGGCTTTATATATATATAAAGCCTAATCCATATATATATATATATATATAAAGCCTAATTATGGCTTATTATTTCAATTTAGTCTAAAAAAATTAAATGGAAGCTCTTAGTACTTAAATAACGAATAAAAATGTTCAAAAAATGTTTATCAAAAATTATTTTTTGACATCCAGCTATCCGTCCAGCAAAAAGCTTTTTCCCCTATCCTCATTTCCCAGAGGAGTTGAACTAAACATCTGAAAAAATTCAACAGGAATTTTTGATCTAAATGTATTTTCGGAATATAAGTATATTTTTTTAAATAGATTTTTTTTAAATAGATTCGTGTTCTATGCAAATAATAATAATAATAATAATAATAATAATAATAATTCATGGCTAAATTTACCATAATTATTAAGGTTGTCTTCTTTTAAAATAAAAATAAATAATAAAAAAAATGTAACAGCGGAGAATCAACTTTGTACACAAGCTAGACTACGTTATGTAACGCAAGTTGCTTAGCGTTCATGTGTGAAAGCTGCACTTATTATTAAACGTTATGATTCGCTTACCAGCTGACATATTTTAACCATTTGTTTGAATTATTTTAATTTTTTGTTTTTAAGATACCAAAGAAATTATTAATAGTAATTAAATACTTATAAATCAAATAACATAATGTTAATATTGATAAATAGGTTTCCGAAATTGAAAAAATTAAGCCATTTATTAACATATTTCTTATTAATTTCATGAAGACTTGGATATGAAGTAAATCGCAGAAAAACGCTAGAATTTTATAATTTAACTTTTATTGTGACGAAATTTTCGCAAATTATTTAAATTTAGTTAAAAATGAAATGAAAGGTCTTAGTATTTTAATTAACGACTAAACGTAATTATCAAAAAACGATAATCGCATCGATAGACATCCAGCATTCTGTTGGATTACGTTACTCATTAAATACCCACAAAACCCTATATATACCCTATATGTACGAATATTTACACTTCACATCAATTTTTTTATCAGCAGTTATAATTTTATATAAAAGTAGTCTTTCGTCCTTTCCTTTGAACCTTGACAGCAAGGACAAGGACTTTTATACCGTTAGGTGTCGTAGTTTTTCCACCTAGTACCTCAGTTTACTCTATTTTTTACTATAGTTCATCCAAACGTTAGAATTAGAGATGCGAATTTTGGCTCAGTTTGCGGAACTGGCTCATTGATTAGGTTCAGTGATCCGGATCAGTGATCCGGCTAAATAAACGTGTCCCAAGTAACAGGTCGGTCAGCTGTCAGTTCTACCACCGTTAAACAAGGTTGTTGGTTTGCAATATGTAGGTAGAACGTAGCTCAGCCGGCTCTTGCATTATATAAACAGACAGCGGAAAGCGGAATTGTTTGGTCGAGTGAAATAAATGCGATAAAAACGACTGAGTATTTGCCGCTATTACCTTTATTCTTGTTAATATTCTTAGCATGAATTCAAGACGTAAATTATGACTTACTGACAAATTCTCTCTCTCTCTCTCTCTCTCTATCTCTCTATCTCTCTATCTCTCTATCTCTCTATCTCTCTATCTCTCTATCTCTCTATCTCTCTATCTCTCTATCTCTCTATCTCTCTATCTCTCTATCTCTCTATCTCTCTATCTCTCTATATCTCTCTATCTCTCTATCTCTCTATCTCTCTATCTCTCTATCTCTCTATCTCTCTATCTCTCTATCTATCTAAATAGAAATCTATAGAAGTGAATTATCTATTTTTTTTGTGGGGTTAATAGTAAACAAACAATTCACTTTATGTAGCTACTGTATTTTAAAACTAGATGTGTAAGTTGAGGGCGATGTTTATTGCTCTTATAAATCGGACATCTGGGATTTGGGCAATATTTTTAATATTTTTATGTAGTAGGGTTATAAGAAGGTACAGACTAAGCATATTAGTTTCAAATACACTGCCATACAAAAAAGACAATAGTTTTTACCGAAAAAAAAAAAAAAATTAATTAAAGAAAAGTTGGTGTTATTTGGAAACACATTGTAGAACTCGTTAATAATAAGGCTAAGTACGAATTGTGTGGACAAATTGTAAGTGCTAAAGGTGGTTCCACAGGAAACTTAAATAGGCATATGAAAGCAAAACATGTTGGTGCGTTCCAAACTGTGCAAATTCAACATGACATCAATCCAGATCCGGATCACTTCAGTCACTGCTCACAATCGCACAATAAATTGTATCCTTGAAACTATGCAGAGTGAGCCATGAGCCGGCTTATTTTAATTTGGTGAACCTTGTCACTTCGGTCAGTGTACTGAGCCGGCACAGTGAGCCGGTTCATTCATGAACGACCCATCTCTAGTTAGAATGCAGTATTGCTCTTATGGAAAATGGGAGCGGTGTAGCCAAATGATGTAAAAGTATCAAATATGTCAATGAACCCAAAATAGTATGCATAAGTTTATATTCTTTTGTTCATAGTTTATTTAAATTAAATGGAAAAAATGTCAGGGAAAATGTACATTCATTTGTTCCACGTTTTCAACGATCGGCGCGATTTACAGCTGGCAACCTCGCCAAGGAAGAAAAGGATAGTGTTATTAGGAAAACTCATTAGAAAGTATGAAAAATAACCGTTTGCTCTTACTGCATTCTAACGTGTGAACGGACTATAGTATAACTTTAGCAGTATAACTTGTAGAGGTAGTAAACCTAAGTCGAGGTTCTGGCATTTGGCATTTTGGCAATTTTAACAAACACTGCTCTATCCTATTTGAATAGGAAAACTTTTTAGAAAGGCTAGTAAAATAACAAATAGCATTTTAAATGCAAATAGTCTGCGTTTCATGTAGTCATTTATATCCTTAACTAGCAGTATTTTTACGAAACATTTCAATTTTTATACAGTTAACTATCAAACGAAAAGACAAATTATAGGTTAGATACTCCAAATTACTCCTGATGTACTTTATTGCTCATGCAACCATTCTCAAACCTTACTCAAAAAAACTGGTTCCATTTAATCAGAATATATTGCCAACATAAATATTTAGTTTTTTTCATTTCCCTAGATCTAATCAAAGTTTAAATTAATAGAAAGAAATATAGCTTGAAGAAAAACTATTTTTATTGTGTGCTGTTATTCTTCCATTTATTGTTATCATTTATATGAATCAGGTGTTAATTTTAAAGAATTTAGTTTAAAATATTGGAGTTATTGACAATGAAGTTCGAGGACATACCGTAAATGTTTTCGCTCGCGTTTCTGGGAAGAAATTCAATTTCCTATACAAACAAGATTTGATATGATAACAGAAATATGAAGCTGATTTTTGGGTAGACGCCAACTCAATTACGCATCTCCTTCATTATTATTTTCTTCGATTATTTCGTTTAATACAGTTTTTAAATTTTCTTTTTTTGGACAAATCATATTTTTAATCTTTAATCGTATATTGAATGTATAAATCTTGAATGAAACATTGATATATCCTTTAATATATGTTTATTACAAATTCGATTTACTTTTTGAGTGCCATGCAGTCTTCATCAGTAGTGAAGTTAATATCAGTAACAAATATACTTATTTGTATAAGTTGTTACTGGAAACTGTTTCAGCATTACTAACTTCTTTACTATAGCAGATATGAAGAAGGTTAAATTAGTAAAGTGTTTTTTATTTTTTTTAAATCGTTCTTGCCCGTTTAACCTATACATTTTTTATTCATAGTGGGTCTATAGGTGTTGACAATGGTTCTTAATCCTTAGGTGGGGATTACATAACTCTAATTTAAATAAAAGTTATAAAATATAATTATTAAAAATATAATATTAATTAGATTTAGTGCTAATTTTTTGTCAGAAAAAACTGAGCAGAGATCTTGGGGTAAGCGTCGCTTCAGTCTTTTATGTAGCCCTTTGTTACCAATATTGTAGTGTAGAGTTTGTTTTTTGACTTGGGTGGATAATGACGATATCAGGAGTGCATTATGCAATTGTTCGTTTTTAATAAGCCAAGGGCCATTAACATTAATTCTTAGGTTTTTTTTGGAGCATTTGCACTTTGTTTAAACTAGTTTTAGAGGTATTGTGTTGTTACATAATTCTGTTCGTGTTTTTTTCACCTTTATTCAATAAAATATACATTCTAAAAAAAAAACTTTTATTATCAAATGTACTGTCCATTATTTTCTATCACTTGGACAAAAACTCAGGCTGGTTCATCATAATGCCATCTCTTCAGAAGGTTCCGTCGTTGCTCTCGAAAGACCTGTAGAGGTTAATTTTGATATCGTCCAAAGATGTGAAATTTTTTCCGTTAAGGGAATTTTGTAGAGACTGACTGTAGACGACTACCATATGTTCTGCTTCCTACAAAATTCCCTTAACGGAAAAAAAATCGCATCTGTGGACGAAATCAAAATTCACCTGGACATAGGGTTACCAACCGTCCTACTTTAGTAGGACATGTCCTACAATTTACCTCCTTGTCCTTCGTCCTACCTACTGTTAAAAAATATCGGAAATGTCCTACTGTATAGTATTTTTACTTTTGAAGACGCCTTTACCGCTGAATCGACGTTTGCCGATGATGATGATCGAGGCATAACGTTTTGACTAAATTTCTATGATGTCATTAAGGATAAAGCTTTATTAAAAAAAGCTGTCCTACTGTGACCTAATAAACTACTATTTTTAGTTGAAATATCCTACTCCGTCACGAGAGACATTTGCTAACCCTACCTGGACAGATTTTTCGCGAGCAAACACGGAACCTTCTGGAGAGATGGCATTATAAAATTGCCTGAGCATTTGTCTAAAGTAATAGAAAATAATGGACAGTACATTTGATATTAAAAGTTTTTTTTTAGAATGTATATTTTATTGAATAAAACGTGAAAAAAAAAACGAACGAACTTATGTAACAACCCAATATTTCTCTACACTTCACAGCCGTAAAATACTAAAGGTTTTATGAGAGATTTATACAATAGTAGTGCACACTTTGTTTTAAGGGCGGATTTTCGATTTAATAGGGGGTATTGTTGACGAAGTATGCTTGTTGCAATTTGATGTTGATGTGGTGGCTCCAGGTTAGACGGGTATCCAAATGTAGTCCTAAATACCTCACAGTTTTATCTTTTGCATTCCATTCTAAGGTTTGATTATTAATGGTAATATTGTTTGGATTTCGGATTTTCTTTAAGGCAAATATTGTACCTTCGCACTTGTTCGTATTTAAAGTTATGTTCCAGATTTTAAGCTAACGACAAATAATATCTAATAGCTTATGAATTGTTTGCTGTAGTTCGGAGTTTTGCGTGATAATTGCGGTATCATCCGCGTACATGGCAATTGCTGCTTGAGCTATTGGGATGTCGCTGACATAGATTGTTGAATAAAATTGCCTTGTGGTACTCCTGCTTTAATAAGCTTTAATTCCGAGATTTCATTGTTAATGCAAACTACAAAGTTTCGATCTTCCAGGTATGAGAATAATATTGTAGTAATATATGATGGTAATTGGATGCGCAAGAGTTTGTATTTCAAGCCGTTTAGCCAGACCTTGTCGAAGGCCTGTGCTATATCTAGAAAAAGTACTGTGGTGAATTGTTTGTTATCGTAACCTTTTTCTATTATTTCTGTGAGTCTAAGTAATTGTTGTGTTGTGCTGTGAGAGTATTATAGTCTCCAAAAAAAGAATATTATATTGAAAAAAAAAAAACAACAACATCAAAAAAAGAGGTAAAAAAAAACAAATTTTAACTGGTACATTCTCTATTTTATAGTCGCAAATAAAATGCATTTTTCAGTACCGTTATTACGTTTTCGTTCCCTGATTTTAAGGGCAGTTAGAGATTTGAGGATTTAAAGAAAATAGTACAGGGAAGAGTTGACGGGAATAGAAAACGTGGGAGGTTTTCGCAATGCTGATTGAACATCAAGAAAATCTTAAATGACACAGTAAAATATCTGTTCGGACTGCATATGGCAGGAAAAAGTACTTATTCAAGGAAAGAGTTCACCAGCACGTTCCTCCATGAAAACCATAATGAATATAAGATTAATAAATAAAACACTCGGTAAGTTTCACAAATATCAGTTTAATATACTCTAGTCGTATTTCGGCAGTGACGCCATCTACAGGAGTTCCAATTACAAACTAAACTTATTTTTTAACAAATACATTCAGTGGGAACAAATATTATGGTAGGGAGTACAAGTGTAAAACCATATTACTGTCCCACTGAATGTATTTGTTAAAAAATAAGTTTAGTTTGTAATTGGAACTCCTGTAGATGGCGTCACTGCCGAAATACGTATAGAGTATATTAAACTGATATTTGTGATACTTACCGAGTGTTTTATTGCTTAATCTTATTTTAAATATGTTTCACTGAGAATACACGGACTCCTCTGTCAATTATATCATAATGAATATATTTGTTTAATGATGATGATCGTAATATATAAAAAAATATATTTTTTTCAAGGAATGTAATTAGTAGATATCATTTTTTAATATATTTTCATTATAATTAATAGTAGTTTATTTAACAAACATATAATGGAGGCTATATTACACGGGGATGATGTAATCATCCCCGTAATCAACCGAGTGAAATATAGACATTACTTGCGAGTCAAATACAATATTTTATCTACAACTTTATAGTTTTATCAATAAAATATTGGTAAATTTAATTTAAAAGCACAGAATACTGAGCGTCAATTATTAAATTTCAGAACCTACGTCATCAAGATGGTTACCGAACCATCAGCTAATTATACTATACAACAATGTTTAAAATACTATTATTTACTGTTTTATTAACATTTAAATAATATTTTAGTTATAAAGATAGGCTGTGTGATGCGCAAATAGTCGTTGTTTCTAAGTGCCAGGCATTTTAACTAACTAACTAACTAACTTACTAAGTAAAAAATTGCATTATTCACAGGTGAGCACGCATGCCTGACACTTTTTACACCGCATTAATTATGGGCAGCTTTATGCATTTACAGTTAGACACATAATTAGGGTGACCATCCGTCCCGGTTTTAGGTCAATTGTCCCGGTGTCCCGAAAAATGTTCTCGGGACGCCCGGTTTTTGAGGTGAGTGACTCTTTTTTGCTCTTCACTTTGGGGAGGTGAGGACCTTTTTTTTTTGCTCTTCACTTGGATCTGGGAGGAAACAAACACCTTCTCTTTTTTTTCCACCTATGTCCCGGTTTCCCTTCACTGAAATCTGGTCACCCTACACATAATGCATGTATTATTTGATGGTCGTAGATAAAAAATATTTCTATCCCTTTTTGAAAAGGTTGTGAAGCATTGCTGGAGATAGTAAAATGTGTGTCGCCTAGCATCGCTCGTTATTGACACAACAATTTTACTTTTTATTAAATATTTACGGATACTACTACAGGTTATTAGTATCCTGGGACATTT
The DNA here is from genome assembly GCA_963971575.1 of Liopterus haemorrhoidalis. Lineage (NCBI taxonomy): Eukaryota > Metazoa > Arthropoda > Insecta > Coleoptera > Dytiscidae > Liopterus > Liopterus haemorrhoidalis. The sequence goes on from OZ020611.1 coordinate 58,881,842, forward strand.
AAATACAAAGTTTTAGATTTTTACATTAAGTACATAGCTATGCATATATACGAGGGTTACCAGTTATGTTTTTACAAACGACCACAGATGGCAATATTGAAATGTGTCATTACTATATTCGTAAAATTTGACTTTTGTTATTGTGAAATCAGTGGCAGCTTGTAAATTGAATGAGTAGTTTGTGGACAGTGAGCGTTAAAAAAACGGTTTGTGAAAAAATGGATATTATTCGTGAAGGTTTTCGTTGGATGATTTTTTACGATTTTAGTAAAGGCTTAACTCAACAACACTGTATAGATTTGCTTCGTTCAACTTTTGGTGATGAAGTACCATCAGAAAAGACTGTTTACAATTGTCCGTCAGTGATGAATCTCGTGAAGGTCGCCCAAAATCGGTTGTGATTCAAAAAAACTTCGATGCTGTGCGCAAAATAACTGAAGAAGATATGGCTTACCGTGATATAAATTCATCCTTTGGTATATAACAGACTGCAATACATTCGATCTTGCGTGAACATTGCTGTGAAAAAGATTTGTTCCCGATGGATTCCGCATAATTTGACCGAAGCTCAAAAAAAGGCTTGTGTTGATTGGTGTAAGGGAATGCTGAAAAGAAATCAACCTAGGCACTGCAAAATCCGTATACAACATCGTTACAGGTGACGAAACTTGGATTTATTCACATGAATGGAAACTAAGCAACAACCCACTGTTTGTGTCATCCAAGATGAACCGAACCCCACAAAAGTTATTAGTTCACGAAACACTTTCAAGAAAATGATCGCTTGTTTCTTCGGTTGTACTAGACATGTCGCAACCATTCCTTTAGAGGATCGGAGAACAGTTAATGCTGAATGGTATACAACAATTTGTTTGCCAGAAGTCATCGACAAAATCAGGAGAAACAACCAAAAACATCGCATCATTCTTCATCATGACAATGTAAGCTCCCACACAGCACGTCAAAGAATTGATTATTTGAAGGAGAAAAACATTGAATTAATGTCTCACTGCCCGTATTCACCTGATTTATCATCTAACGACTTTTTTTGGTCCCCAATATGAAACAAAAAATGCGTGGGCAGCGATTTTCTTCACCTCATGAAGCCTTCGAAAACCATGTTTTTGAGATACCTACTTCAGAATGGAAAAAATGTTTCGAAAATTGGTTTGAACGCATGTAAAAGTATATAAATCTTAAAGGCGAATATTTCGAAAAGCGGTAAAACAGTTTGGTCAAAAAAAAATCTTTCGTAGTTTTTGTAAAAACTTAAAAGGTAGCCCTCGGAGTATTGAGTTTGATAAATTTTAATTAATTTTATTTTTAGCGAGATATTTCAGTATTCGGTCAGTTGTTTCCAACTTGTTGGGTAGAGATTCTTTCAGTGTATCTGGTAGTTAAGCTGTCCTCTTTCTCTGCTGAACTGTGGGCAGTCGATAAATACATGTTCCACAGTGAGATGTACGATATGTTGCAGATACTGCATTTTTAATAGGGTCAGTTTTCTGTAAGATAAATTTATGTGTCAATCCTGTATGATATCAGCCTAATTAAAATTATTTGGTTCTTCTTTTATTAACTGTTTGCCATTTTCTTGTATCATGTTTTATTTTTCTTTTGGGTCTGACTTCGTCCCATTCTTCTAATACTGTTTTAGCTAGCAAGTTCTTAATGTCATATTGTTGAATCTCTAGGTTTATTTGCGAGGGACACAATACTTTAATTTTCTATCTTTTAAAAATGACACGTACCATGTATGTGCAAAAAATTAAGAAGTCTGTTTTCTAAAATTTAGCATTTTTCACTTCTGTGCACGTCCTTGTACTCGGCTTGCATCGTGAATCTAGAGTGAGAACCAGGAGCCAGGAGAGCGAGTGTAATATGTATGTAATCTACGCATATATGAATTTCATAAATCGTCTGGCACCTTTGGACATCTGACTGAAATAAGCGTGATACTAGACCGACGGCTTCCCCGTACTATTCATTGCTATATTTAAAATCCAACGATATTAAACCACTGGATCAACTAAATATGCTTTGAAAAAATAACCGCGTCTCTCGGTGAAGTTAAAAATATCATGCAAGTTGTACAAATTATAGAATAAATAATTTACCAACAACTCTGTTTTTACCAAACTTGTACTTATGAAGCTTTTTTAATATTTATAATGAAATGAACATTCTTTAAAATTATATATACACAGAAACACTTAAAAAGGAAATAAATAAGAAAAGTAAATGTTTAATTGATTGCGGCTTTGTGGTACAACTGTCTACGGAGAATACAGATTCGGTTTTAAATTCTGGACATTAGTTCACAACATTAGTTAACCTTTCGATACTATATGTTCATCGGTTGACTCAGCCATAAGTATTTAATCACACTGACTACGTGGCTTTGTTTTGGAGGTCTAGAAACAGAGAATTGATTTTATGACCCACCTAGGTGTTCGAAACTTCAATAATTAAATGTTTATACATTTACTTCTTTATATCGAACAAAATGAAGATGTATTAATCTTGATTTATTTGGTATTTTGTCAATCTGAAATGTTTTTGAACCCTTAATTGGAATGGATCAAATTGCGGCTGATTCACCTCCGTCCATCTGGCTGCCGGGATATCTCGTCGCCGAATTATATCTCGTTGGTGCCACCACGCGGTCATCTCGTCACTGGGCCATCTCGCCACTGGATTATCTCGCCGCCGGACCATCTCGCTACCGGATTATCTTGCCGCGCATTCAAGTGACCATGGTGGTTTCTACTATTTGTACTTGCACCTAACGGATTACAAACCCGAGAAATGATCGATGAGTAGGCTGCGGCGAGTCGGCTGCGGTGAGTCGGCTGTGGTGAGTCGGTTGAGGCGAGTCGGTTGAGGCGAGTCGGTTGAGGCGAATCGGTTGAGGCGAGTCGGTTGCAGCGAGTGGTCCCTGGCGAGATATCCCGGAGGAGAGATGGCCTGGAGGTGAATCAACCGCGGAAATTTGATCCATTTTGGAAGCTCCAAAACAGTTCAGATTGACAAAATACCAAATAAATCAAGATTAATACCTCTTCATTTTGTTCAAAATAAAGAAGTAACCCAGCAAACATTTTTATATGGGCCAGTACTGGTACACACACATACTCCCCGGCATTGAAAGTAATGGGCCAGTACCCCGGTGTCCCCGGGGTCGTTACTGGCCCATTGATGTATCAGTTGCTGGCCCAGCAACGGTAAAGTGCAAAATAATCGCATTAGTTGCAAGATTTATTTCTGATGGTTTTAAGTAAAAAGTATGAGTGAAGAAGAGTGCTTATAAAATGCTGGTAAAGTACTTCGTATAGGCGGAATGCGAAATACAAATGTGAAGTACATTATCAATACTGGCGTTGCACTTACTTTTGGTGCCAGTAATTTACCAGCATAAAAGCAGTTTGCCAGCATTCGGCCGTTAGTTGAATGTTTGCTGGGAAATGTATAAACATTTAATTATTGAAGATCTGAACACCTAGGTAGGGCATAAAATTAATTCTCTCTTTTTAGATCACCAACACAAAGCCACGTGGTCAGTGTGATTTAATACTTATGCTATAGCTACAGGCTGTCCTAGACCGTTCTTTAAGACTCCTGGAATTAAATTTCTGTATGGTTGAAAGTGGACAAGCAGTTGGTCCTAAAGAGTTGGAAGTTGGCAGGACTACAGATCTATGACACACAAAAGCGCGCACCTCGGAATTTTTCTTGAGAGGGGCTCAGAAGACGAAATTATTTATATTAAAGGGTACAGTGACATCAAGGAGTATATAACTATGTTTGGAGTTATATACTCCTTATGATATTACAACGAAACACAATAGTTATCGTATTATTGTGTATTGTCATATTTCTCTATCTTGAGCCACTTGTACTCTTAATCAGTACCTAGCATTTTAGACTTTTCATTTGGTCGGCCATCTCTTGGATACCTTTGTTTTGGATGTCTACTATTTACCGTGCCTTCGACTATATATATATATTTTTTCATGGCAATCGTTCACATATCCAATTGTTCAAAATATCTATATTAATAAAGTTGAAGCCTATATCTATTATTTTTTAGGCCTCATATTTGGTTTCTACACGTTTCAAGTTACTATATAACGATATCAACAAAAAATCAATTTCTGGCTGTTTGTCTGACAGACATATTTTTATGTAATTTGGTACGATTATAGAGTAAAACATGGAAAATAGTATATATGCTATCTGAAAATTTTCACTCTGAGGGGGTGCTTTGGGTTAAAATTGTTTACTAAGCAATTTAAAATATCTTCCTTCTTTTAGACTCTAAATTGTTGTAATAAGCAAACAAATCTGTTATATCTGTGCATTTTTTCGTTTACATTTATATTTGGGGAGTTACGGGGTGACACCCTACAACTAAAAGCTTGAAAAATCTCATTTATTATTTACTTTACATTAAAAATGTATGTGAGAAATTGCTTTTAGAATGAGAAAACATTCCTTGTATGTTCAATGCAATCAAGATACAATAAGAAAATTATTTAGAGGGCAAGGAGTATGTTACCTATCCATTTGAAATATGTCAATTATTATTTACTTAACAGAACAATTTATGCAGCCATTTATGGTACAGAGGGGTATCACACAGGGCAACCCGCTTGCACCAAAACTGTTTAACTGCGCTTTGGAATCAGTATTTCGACATATAGACATTAAAAAATACGGCATAGAAATTAACAAGTCCATTCTAACAAATTTACGATTTGCTAACGATATAGCGCTATTTGCAGAAACAGAACAAAATCTCCAAGAAATGCTCTCCAACTATGTACAGCAAGCGCCGAAGCAGGCCTACAAATCAACATGGAAAAAACTAAAATACTATCTAATCTGCACACAACACCTGTGATAAATATTGAAGACAACATTCTTAAAATAGTGACAGAATATTCATACTTGGGCCAATTAATATCATTCAGTGACAGCCAAACAAAGGAAGTTAATACCCGGATTTGAAAAGCCTGGAAAGGATTTTGGTCCCTGAAAAAGATTATGAAAGGTAATATATCAGTAAATTTAAAAACCAAAGTACTGAATACTTGTATTATGCCTATCGTAACCTACGGTAGCCAAACGTGGTCGCTGACAAAAAGACAAGCCAACAAAATAAAAGTTTGTCAAAGGGCAATGGAAAGAAGTATAGTGGGTGTGAAACTTAAAGATAAAATACGTCACGACACAATAAGGCAAAAAACAAAAGCCAAAGACGTGCTTATAGCCACAAATATGCAAAAATGGAAGTGGGCAGGTCATGTGGCAAGAATGAGGGATGACAGGTGGACACTAAAAACCACAAATTAGTTTCCATCTGATGGAAAAAGAAAGAAAGGAAGACCTAGAAAAAGATGGGTGGATAGTGTAGTAGCGGAAGCAGGAAATTTCTGGCAAAAGAAAGCAACGAATAAACTAGAATAGAAAACAGCAGGGGGGGCCTATGCTCAAAAATGGGCTCAACTTACCTGAAAAAAGAAATAAATAAATCTAAAATTAAATTAAATTAAAATGTATTAATTATATTTGTTTTAACCCAACTAAAATTATATTGTAAATTATTATTATTATTATTATTATTAACAGAAAAATTGTAGATAAAAATACAAATATAAATGTTGAAATTGAAGGGTTTGAAATTAAGAAAAAAGTATTAGTAAAAGCATTATCAATAGACAGTCTATTCACGTGGTGAACGAAATGTACATCTAGCATCAAAATAAAAAAAATTGAAGGAAAGATCTACTTTTTTCTTAATATAGACAAAAATATTTGCTTAGAATAAAGAAACTTTTCTTTTCTATTCACGACAGTTTTACAAAGGTGAATATTTAGAGAGTTATCTCACTTATTATCTCCTAAACTTACTTATATTTTAATCCTTACTTTTAGACTAAAGAACCGATTGTTTTTTATTCTTCCTGACATTCAAACATGTCAGTTATCATTAGCGTTACAGCAAAAACGTACATAACAAAAACCGTACGAAGTACGGTTACGCTAGCTAGTCTTCAATAGGATTTGGTGGATAATTGAGTACAGATGTTCATTCGCTTTAATATTATGACATTTGTACGCCGTTATAGTCATGATAGTCTCCACGCTTATGTATGCAAATTTCGAAGGCATTAGTTTTTTTTTTTTGTTCCGTATATTGATGCATGTATGTACTGAAGAACAGTCCACCATAATGTACTTCTTGGTGCCACAAATTGTCAGAAGTATGAAAAGAAAATTAAACCATTTTTGCATCTTATATTAGTTCGTACTTTTCTAGAAATTTTATAAATTACACAATTCCATGAATTCTGTAGTTTCTCTGTACCTTATTACAGCACAAATATAATATTTTGTGTTAAAACTTCTGGCGACTAACTTCAAAAGTTGTAAGCGTCATAATAACTTTAACCTCAGCAATTAAATTGAAAATATGAAGAACACGCCAAGCATAAAAGTACATCGAAGCATTTGTGGCGCCTACTTTCAAAGAAGTTTAATCGTCAAAATTTTAATATTCTTATAATCACCAATATTTATTGTATTAAAAGTGTAAAGAAAATTATTCAACACGACGTAAATATCTTAATACAAAACCAAAGAAAATTAAAACTAGAAAAAATAAATAAATAAATAAATAAATTAATAAAATAAATAAATTAGAGAATGGTTTACGTCCGCTTTTGATTCTAATCTCATAGATATGCATTTTGTTCTTATCATTTCAAATCCTGAACTCGGACGCTGGTATTAATTTTGTTCATAATTTAGTGAAGTGAAAAACCACACGAACAGTTTAATATGTGAAAGAGACCTATCTAGTGGAGACCGGGAATTATATCTGAGAACGGCTAACCTAGAACGGGAAAACGTCAAGAAAAAGAAGAATTTAATTTAATTTATTTATTTGTCCATAATTTAAAAAATGCAAAAATGTACAATATACATATTAGAAACATAATACATTTATACAAAATATAGAAATCTATCTATTTTCAGGTTTTAATACTTTATACTTAAGAGGAAGATAAAAATGCAGAATTTTTCTCTCTCTTCGTGATAACTATTAATCGAGTTGACTTTGGCCTAACCCAAATCCATCTGGTTTTGTTTTATCTATCTAGGTATTTTGTGTACCATTATTCGCTAAATAAACGAATCTAAATACCTGTAACTATTAACGATCAAATAGTGCCGCCGTATACAAATCTAGCCAAATATCTTGGCATGGCCGTAGACGCTAAGCTTCGATGGAAAGCTCACGTCAAAAAAAAAAAAAAGAGGAACTGGGTCTACTATACAGAAAAATGGATTAGCAGATTGTACGAAACTCTTCTATGCCAGTATATAAGAAGCTCCTACTCTACGAACAAATATTGAACAAGTATGGGCGTATGGTATTCAACTCTGTGTTTGTACGAAACAATGTAATATGGATATCATACAACGATGCCAGAACAAGATACTAAGAAATATCATCGATGCATCCAAGTATGTTAGAAACAGAGATCTCCATAGGGACCCGGAAGTGGAATCTGTAACTAGCGTAATCCAGAGAATTGCACGGAGACACGAAGAAAGGTTCCAAAATCACGAAAACGTCGAGGCCATCCAGCTCTTAGACAACACGAACATAATACGCAGACTTAAGAGAAAAAAGCCCTTCGAACTATTTTCAGTTATAGTGTCAAAAGGAAAGACATTGTTTGTGTCAATGCACAAGAAAATGTGTGAAATAATTTTAATAGAAACTGAAAGACATTGATTAGTGACTTCTTAGACTTAAGTATATATTTAGTAATTTAGGATAGAACAAAATTGCTTATTAGTTTATTAAGATTAGATTGTAATAATATAAGTGCTGAAACGCGCTTTAATAATAATAAAAAAATATATATTCGCTAGATTTTCTATTAGCTGATTTTGCTTCTGTTACATTTTTTCTGTAAATCTTTTGCACGTTTTCCGATTGGTCTATTGGATGTTCACTTGTCTTTTCTAGATCTTCTATACTAGAGATGGGCAACATATTTTTAAATTTAGCCACATGTCTGCGAATGATAAGTAAAATTCGCTACATCATGTTTAAGTTGATATATTTGGTATATATATTTTGGTATATATTTTGGATATATCAGTCGATAATTATGATAATTATGTTACTGTTACATAATTAAATCCATTACGTAAATCACTATCGCTATCACTACCATTATCAAGCCTTGTACATCATCTGACGATTTTGGACTGTCTTTATAAAGACCATAGGCTGGCAATAAAATGTTTCCATCTAACTCGTCTATCTGCCACTGGCTTCAAATCAGTGATGTTATTGTAGAGTCTTTTGTCTTGATATTGAGATCTCCATGTCTTTGTCTCTGACAGTGTTGAGCAACATTAGGTGTTCAACTGTATAGTCGTGAAGATGTTAATTATCAGGTACTGATTTCCTCGTTCGTTGATTGTCTTTTGGGTTAACTATTTTAACCTACGCTAACGTGATACCATGCAACTTTCTTCGAATCACGTTGCCAAAATTAAAATTTTATTTCCATCGTACGTTTGATTTTTATTTAATCTGTTTTATGTGTCTGTAAGTTTGAATTCATTGGGAGAAGATTCGCGATTTGTCGTGTGCCAAGAGCGTGCGAGTGTGTCCCGGTGGTCTGAACTGTCGACAGGTATGTCTGTCTGGCGCAACTCTATCATTGTTGTCAACGCCTGATTTTAATACACTTCAAACAGTTGCACAATTTATACTGTAACTATTGTCATTTAGTTTATTTGCTTTTCTGCGTAAAGTGTTTGTTTGGTGTTTGTTCTTTTGTCTTTCTACGATTATAATTAGAGTATTTAATTTTATTTCTTGGCGTTGTATTGCATTACATACATTGTTATTATTTTATTATACATTTTGGATTTGTAAAGAAAAAAGTTAAGAAATATAAGTTGGAAGCGTAGCCAGAAGTTTTAATATTCAAGTTTATTATCAACGATATTGTTGTAGTAAAAAAACTGGAGTAAGCATATTTTATTTATATAGTATTCATAAGAGAGTCATTATGAAACTAAATATTTTATTTCATAAAATTGGTAAAATCTACAAAGTTGACGAAAGAAAAATTGACAGCTACCTTAAAAAATACCAACGTGGCCAACCGCTACATTCACATACCAAGTTCCCTAAACGATGATATTGTTTGATTATATAATGCAAATTTAATATTTTAAAAGGCATGAAAAAGCTAAATAGTCTAAGAAACTCGTTACATAAGGCTTTTTGTCGCACTATACGACTTCGCGACTCGTTTTTTAACACCGACGCGTGAGACAAAACCATGCCTTCTGAAACTTGTGTTTTAATACACTATTAACTAACTACGAATAACTGTTTGTTTATATATAAAGGATTTATGAAGTTGACGTTGCCTTTCCTATCTCAGTTAGTGTCTTTTCCGGCCTGGTCTCAGACTCTTCGTCTGGCAGGTCTCTTCTTTCCATGTCTTCATCCACTTCGTCTCTCCACATTCTTTTCGGTATTTCTCTTCTTTCTATAGTATGCCATTCAGTTTCTTAACACATTGCGTATTATTTGTTTTCATAATATGCCCATGTCACACTAGATTATTTTCTTCTATGTATTCTAAAGCATGTTCTACATTATACAATTCTCATCTAATACTTATTTCTTTGACTAGAACTTGTACTAGAAATAAATCAGTGAAATTGTACAGTGTAGAACACTTTATATAGTCAAGGTCAACTTTATTCAAAACTAGATTTGATCAAACTTTTCTTGAAAACACATCCAACTTGGAACTCGGTGCATGCGCAGTAGACACTTTTAACAATAGCACCAACATTAAAATTACGCTTGTAAATATTTTTTATTACCACGTGTTTAATAGTGTTTTGTTGATCATTGGTTTGAATAAGCGAATATATAAATTGTGTTTTGTAGGTAAATCAGTAATTTTACAAATCTAATAGCTAAGTTATAAACACTTGAAGATATGAATTATATTTTTATGTTGGTACTTTAAATGAACTGAAACACGTGTAAGAATTACATTCTCTACCAAAAAATTGAAAAATAAATTGTATTAAAACTTTGACAACTTCTAGGTCAAAGAAACAAGTTTAGAAAATTGATGAATAAAGTATAATGTAGAACACGCTTAATATATTTCATTTTACTTTTATTATATTTCTTATCTCTTTGGTTGCTCTTCCATTCTCCAAATCTCTGTAGCGATGATTTTCCTCTAATTTATTTTATTAATGACCTAGTTTATCCACTCCATACATCATAAATTTCTGAATCATTGATTATACATTTTTGATTTTGTGTCAATGTTAATGTATCTGTCCCAAGGGATTGGGTTTTGTGGTTTAGTACACACTGTTCTTTGACCGAGTCTACTTATATCTACTTCTGTGCTGCGCTTTTCACTGTAATATAAGTCCTATATATTCGAACTTGTCAGTGCGTTTAATTTTCAGGTTTTCCTCAATTTCTAACTGTTCTACTGTTTCTCCCGTCGTTGTCATATATTCTTCAAATTAATTTCAAGCCTAGTTTTAGAATATTACTGTTTTAGTTTTGTTAGTTTGAAACTGAGGTGTTTTTCTTTTTGCGCAATAACTGCTCGATTGTTGGTAAAACTGAGCGTATATAAGCCGTTCGTTTTAAACTGATATGTCATTCCTACACATGTCCATTTTCTAATGCTTATTCCTGGTATGTTTTGAAGAGACTTAGTAGATGTGGCGCATCCTTGCAGGAATTCTTTAGTTGTTTGAAGCTGTTGACTGTATTGTTTCCTAGTTTTTACAGCATTCCAGTGTTCATACATCAGTTTTGCTTTAAGCATCAAGATGCTTCCCGACGGGCGAAATTGTAGTCTGAAATAATTTTTAGTAAAAATTCCGTGTTCTCAAAGACAAAGCTCCGTACACAGGGTTGTAGCCAAGGACGTAGCCTACAATTTTTGGAATGATGCGAATCAAAATATTATACGCAGATTTGCACGGGTAATTTATCGGAGCATGTTACAAATTCGATAAAAAATTGATCACATTTTGATAACTTAATTGAATTTTAAAATTCGAAGTTAGTAGAAAACGACTTAGGTCTTGCCAATTGTTTCCGTTGATGATCGATTATCTATTGATCGAATAACTTGACATTGTAAATTACGAATGTGTTCTCAAAATGGTAAAAAATTTTGGTCGATTTTTACTACGAATATTCAAAAATGGTGAGATAAACTACCTTTGCAAATCTACCGTTATTAATATTTAGATTCACTTCTTTTTACGGCTATAGGAGATATCATGTCTGCAACACTATGTGTAAAAATCTTAAGATTGTGGCGAATTAGATAAAAGCTTTGCCCCTAAAAATGCCGAATTTGATGGTGAATAGAATATCAATGCAAAAAACTTTTTTTTTTTCGTTTCAGTCAAGATATTCCCTATCTAAATCTATTTTGATTTACACATAGATGCGCGTAAAACACATTTTACTATTTTAGCAACCTTCTCGATTTGCCGTCAAAGGAAAAAAAGTTAAATACTCTGCTGTAGACTTATACTTAACTATTAATCCATAGAAACATTGCAATACTGCAGTCATCATCATCATCATCGTCAACGCGTTACACTCCTATATGCAGTTTAGCATCCTCCATGATCAGCCTCAACTCCTCCTCTTCCTGAACTTCTCTATCCAATTAACTACCTTGAGTGCTCTCAGATCGCCTGTGACTTTGTCTGACTATCTATTCCTAGGTCTCCCCGAGGGCTTTTATTTCTGGTTTTACTTTGGATGATCTTTTTTGAGAGGGTACAGTCTGGTATCCTCTCAGCACGGCCTGTCCACCTCAAACCATGAGCTATTATTGTTGCTGCTATGTCTGGTTCTTGGAATAAATTATGCAGTTCTTACTTCATTCTCGTTCGCTCCCTGTATGGTTCCTCTACGACGGACCCGAAAATCCGTTTCACAATCTTTCGCTCAAAGGTGCTTAAGAGTCGCCCATCGTCCTTTGCTAGCCTATATGTTTCACATGATTAAAGCGCCACCGGTCTTATTAATGTCCTGCATATCTTTAATTTGGTGGTTCTACAAACTTTTTAGATTTAAGTATATATATGCTTGTATGTAAATCGAACTGCCGTACTACATACAGTACTAATCCTTATTTATTGTTTTATATTTGTGTTGTAAATTATTGTATGCATTTAACTAATTTCATTAAAACCAACATAAAACTATAAATAGAAGTAAAATATCGTGTGTTTCATTCATACATTTTATGTAGAGATATCTTACGACCTTGCGTTTTAAACTTAGGCAAGAATTGTCCGTGCCTAGATCGGATCGATAGTTGTTGATCTAATATAAGAAAGGTTCACTGTGTAGCAGGTCTACTTGCAGGCATTACGTGATCGCTGTTACCCTCACACGACCAGGTACTGACTAATATTTACGATCTTCATTATTAGAGTCGGCGGTAGGCGGCAGGCGGCAGGAGGCAATGTCCTGCACACGCACATTGCCTATCTGTCTACACTAGTCAATACACAATGTCATTATGAAAGGGGACGGCGGCAAATTTAAGAACACTACAGGATAGCTATTGTGTACTGTCTACCGTTCATGCAAGGAACTAGACTGTTTTCCGGTCGCTTTAAAGATTAATGAATTGATATATTTAGTTGAAGGGTGTGGATCTATAGATAACGTAACCAACATAGTAAAACCACATTTTCTTATCGGCATGCCAGCAAGAAATTGTTTTTTTTTAAATGATATGTATTTTTTTTGTGGAGGGACGTGAAATGTTTTATGACTTTTTTTCCGAACTGTAAAATATCTGAATTTTCACCGGTCCGCGATTGATTAGTGTACAGAGACTGTTTACCCATGTGCGTCCTACCAGGCGGTCGCGGACTCTAATTTGAGAACCCCTAGTTTAATCCATTTTGTTTGACAGTTTTGATAACATCTTTATAACGTTTTTCGGGATTCGTAGCTCTTTCGTAAATCCTTATACCGCCACTTATGTGTAGAAAGAAATTATGGCCAAATGGCTGGAACTAAATAGTTTACATTTGCCATGATTTTATATTTTTTTGGTTCACATATAGGAAAAATATCAATACTTCGAAAAGTACACATATTTGTGTCATTGAGAATAAATAAATGACTCGGTTTTTTACTCTGCTAGATGCCTTGGTTTAAAAAGCAGAAAAAAATAGTTAATGCACATTGAAGTGAACCATCCTTAGTAGGTTTGAAATATTGTATATAGCAGAGACCTGAAGTTGAATGCGAACCCGAACCGAAAACCAGAAAACCTGATTTTTTCGGGAACTTAAACCTGAACTGAACCATTATATTTGAAGGTCAGTGAACCAAAACCTGAACCCGAATCTTTTATTATTCACTTGTAACCAAAACCTGAAATTTGTTATTTGGTTATTTATTTGTGTTATTCATATTTTATAATTTTTTATTTAATATGCATATTAAGAAAGGTCCATTTACTTGGTTTAAGTGGAACTTAACGGGAGTTTCATTTTGTCACGAGAATCGAACTTGCCTACGTTGTTTCATGTTTCATGTTGGTACAATGTTATATATATATATAATATATTTTTACATTTTTGGAAGATGAAAAAAAAAAAAAAAATGGGAAATTTGTATTAAAAATAATAAAAAATTAAAATTTAAAGTTACATTTAATAGTGAGACGTGAACTTAACCTAGAATATTCAACTTAAATATGATTTACAAAAGTTTAAACAAAATTAAAAAAAGTTTTAAGTTATCGATTTTAAAATCTATTGTATTTTTTTTATACAACGACCACCGTATTTTAAATATATGTCCATTACATCAGCCGCTGCTGATAACTGAATATCACAGGCTGAAGATGCATAAACTAATATATTCGAAACGTCCCAATGAGTTAAACTAACTTATTATTTTTCCTACCTATATGACGATTAAAGAAGAAACACATTTATTATATATATATATATATATATATATTTTAAACAAATTTGTTTAAAATTATTTTATTAAATTTTAATTTATGTATAATTTTTCTAAAGAACTTTGTAATTAAATCATGTAGTTTCACAAAATGGCGCCTCACGCCATTTTAATAAATCCTATTTTTGATAGTTTTTAATATATTTTCAAATCATTTTGATTCAAATTTATTTAATTTTAATTTCACTTATGTTTGATAAATTTTTTGTTTTTTTATAATAATTTTAACACTGTAATATTTATTTATAGACTGAGGATGACTGGACTTACCAATCGAAACGTCTCTAGAAACTATTTAATAAATTATTGACGAGTAAACAAGAATTTTTATTTTCCTTCTTTATATATATACTAGGTCTACAAGTATGAAATGCGGATTTTTTTTTAAATAAAACACATTAAACTCAAAAGAACAGTAAAAGTTTATTTATTCAAAGTATGCTCCATTAGAAGTTATACATTTTTCCCATCTTCAGGCAATTTGTGAATACCTCGCCAGTAGAACTCTTCCCCTTTCCCCGCAAACCATTCATCTAGCCATTCTTTCACATTTTCATATGAACAAAAGTGCTGCTCGGCAAGTGCGTGACCCATCGATGCGAATAAGTGGTAATCTGAAGGGGCCAAGTCTGGTGAGTAAGCGGCATGGGGTAGCACTTCGCACTTGAGTGCCTCCAATGTGTAACAAACTGCTTTTGCCTTATGTGATGGAACGTTATCGTGAAGAAAGATTACCTTGTGCTGTCTTCTTTCGTATTCTGGTCGTTTTATGAGCAGCGAATGGTTCAATTCGATCAGTTGTTGTTGGGAGCGTTGGGTATTAACTGTTTCACCAGGTTTTAACAATTCATAATAGACCACACCCTTTTGGTCCCACCAAGTACAGAGCATTGTCTTTTTGCCAAAGCGATTCGGTCTTGCAGTTGATGTGGATGGTGAGCCTGGGTTCACCCATGATTTTTTGCGTTTGGGATTTTTAAAATAAATCCATTTTTCATCGCCAGTAATGATACGATGCAAAAAAGACTTTCTTTTGTATCGTGCAAGCAAAATTTCACAAGTGTTTTTGCGTTTTTCCATCTGCCTCTCATTCAATGCATGTGGAACCCATCTGTCGACTTTCGGGATCTTACCCATCTCTCGTAGGCGATATATATATATATATATAATATCTAACTACAATGCCATGTTATTCTTAAGAATATCTAATTATTTTATAAAATAACTGAACTCAGTACTCCCAGTATCTGCTCCATGGAAAAATATGTCTTAATAGTGTGGAACTAAAATGACGATAGGGTAGGTCTGGGAAGTTACCGACATATGTCCTTAGTTATGTATCTTAGACATTTATACTACTACTACAATCTAATGAAAGTTATTATTACTCGAGGAAGATCGACGTGTTTTTTATGTATAGAATTTTTTCGTGCCAGTTGACTATAACTCTTTTGAACTTTTTGAACCCTCGTTTGACCTTGAACGTTTTCGCGAATTAACTGATTAAATGATTGTGGACTAAAACGTGGATTGTAACACGTAAGAATGTGGTGAATTAGCAAACTTTTAAACTTTTTTGTCCAGTAATTTTGATAGGTTTAAAGAAAACTACTAATAATAGTGGCCTCCTACAGAGTGCGTCACTATTGTAAATTTCGCTCAACCTTACTTCTTACAACCTACCTTGTTCATATTGGATTTATTATTAACTTATTATAACGTAGTATTAAAATATCAGTTACCGTTATGTTAATTGTGAAGATGAAACCAAAAGTTTTTCTACTAAGATTAATGAAAATCGTCAATAACAAGAACCATAAGATTCATCATCGACGGTTTAGCACTCTTCTTGGTTTATGCAGCAGCGCTTGTTTGGGAACTCTGCAGGTCAACATTATTTCAAATTGCAATGACCAGTTTCGTTTGTGTGTTTTTATTTCGTCGATCAGAGAAAAGATGTTTTGTTCTTTTCTTATAACATCATTACGATTATGGTCAAATCTGCTATATACTTTCAGTGTCTTCAATAATTGCAGTTCCGCTGCCTGAATTCTGCTTTTATCTAGTATTTGTATTGCCCAACAACTGTCACTGTTTAATAAAACTTCAACATAATCTTTTTTCTTGTTTTGTGTTTTATATATTCGTGTATGGCCCCAGACATTATTTGGACTGTTTTTGTTATGTTTTATTTTGTAAAATAATTAGCGAGTCCACATTTGAGCAATTTTGGGCCCGGAGAACGTGGGCCGCGATAAATTTTCATTTAGTCTGCAGAAGTCTTTTTGCTCTTTACTTGTATTTGGGAGGTGAGGACCTTTTTTTTTGCTCTTAACTTGTATTTATTTGGAGGTGAGGACCTTTTTTTGTCTTTTGCTCTCCACTTGTATTTGAGAAGTGAGGACTTTTTTTTGCTCTTTACTTGTATTTGACGACGAAGTAAATTTTATCAATTTACTTTATTTGCCATAAACATTGATACGGCTCTGATAGCGTGGCCTGATTTACGAGGGATTTTATAGTATGCCTCGCTGATAAAAAAGTTTGCCCATGCCTAGGGTAGTCCAATATAAATTAAAAAAATAATAAATAAACAAAATAACATTTATCTTGGCAGTATATTATGTGTATGATTTTAAAAGAAATGTATTTAACGAGTAAAATGTGTCAGAAATTGGCAATTATAAATTGTTGCTTATATAACACAGATACTTAAATAAAGATAAGACAATTTTCTGGAGAATATCACTGGATGAAGCTGAATAAAATGGAATGTTTAGTTGAGCACAAGTTGCAGTTCGGCCGTACTTGCTATAGATTACCGATTAAGGGGATGATAACATCGCTACCTAAGAACTAACAAATCAATGTCAAGCTCTATTCTTCTCTCCGTCCGCTGTTAAGAAATCGTTTCCTTTATGGCTAGATATTCAGTAGCTTCAATACAGATCCATAAGATTTTACCGCTATAAAGTAAAACTCCAGACAACAATTTCCTACATTATTAAAACCAATACATTA
Organism: Liopterus haemorrhoidalis; assembly: GCA_963971575.1. Classification (NCBI taxonomy): domain Eukaryota; kingdom Metazoa; phylum Arthropoda; class Insecta; order Coleoptera; family Dytiscidae; genus Liopterus; species Liopterus haemorrhoidalis. Next base: position 58,898,970 of record OZ020611.1, read on the forward strand.
GAACTTTAACTTGACAATAACTAAAAAAGAAAATTCTCGGTACTTTAACAGAAGTACATAAAAAAAATGTATGTGATTTGTGAATTTTCAAACATTTAATACCCTGTTCAAAATGCAGAAATAGTAATAACATCACGTGAAAGATTAAAGTCGTTACCCTATTGGCTCTCGCATAAATTTAGCGGCTCAACAGCCGACGAACGACGAGAGTTCGACAAAATTATCACGTAAACATTGTATGATTACTACTGTTTGATTTTGAGCAGAGTATACGGTTTTTAACATTGTAGGTATTTAGTAAGTTATAACTATAATTAGGTTATAACTATATTTAGATTTTTTTAAAAAGAAATTTGCTGAAACCATTCATGTCAAGAGTCAAACAGATCTGCAGTAGGGGGGGGGGCGGAGGGGGCGACGGCCCCTCTCGCACTAAGGAAAAGGGCGCTGACGGGCTTGCCATTGCGAAGATAAGGACTTTTTTTTTGCTCATTACTTGGATTTTGGGAGGTGAGGACCTTGCTTAACCTTGCCCGACCTTAATATATAAGGGGCAAGTATTGTAATCGCGAAAATTTTCGATGTCGAGATTTTGACTGATGACCACGTTTCATGGTCCAGGGAATCCAAACAACCTATTTTTGAAGTGCCGTCCGTATGTGTGTCTGTGTGTGTGTGTGTCTGTGTGTGTGTGTCTGTGTGTGTGTCTGGCTGTCTGTGTGTCTGTGTGTATACACGATAACTCAAAAACGGTTTAACTTAAAGAGTTCGTTCTGGTACTAAAAGATTCTCCTAATAACTGGGAAGAACCCTATTGTTTTTTATTAAAATCCGAAACCGGCAACGGAAGTTATTAAACATTAAAATTCAAAAAAATTCGTAACTAGTAAACCAAGCCTTGGACAAAAAATTGTATAGGACATAATTTGATGTATTTTTGAAGATTTACCTAAATCTTAAAAAAAAATGTATTTTTTTAAAATTATTATTATTTTTTTTTATGGAAGGGCAAGTCTAACGGAGGTCTTCCTTTGCCACTGTTTTTTTTTTTGCTCATTACTTAAATTTTGAGAGGTAAGAACCTTGGTTTTATTTACCAAGGGCGCCAAAACCTGGTTCTGCCCCTAGCGCAAGTTTTCCTTACTACGGCTCTGGAGTCAAATAAATGTTCTAATTCGCTTTCTTAAAATTTTTATGCATATTATAGTGCTGTCGTCCAAAGAAATTCTATGTTGATACTATGTTTGCATTATGTATCCAAATCAAAGGTGAAAGATTCACTAACTGGGTGGGCCTATGTAAAAATAAAATTCTCTTGAGGTAGATTATTTCCATTCATGCCATTAGTTGTACTCATTACTGCCGTTATTAATTCTTATTATGGGTATTCTTAAAATTTTTTAGTGTAAAATGTGTCAAATTTATATTTTTAAAAACTGCTCTTGGGAAATTTTAATACTACCGTTTGATTCTTTGGGTAAACTTTGCTCGTCATTTTTTTTTGCAAAAAACGTCGCGTTGCGAAAAAATTCGTATTCCCTTTATCTTGATGCACCCTGTATGTTAAGAAAATAGCTGTAGTTATTTATTTAGATTAAAAAAAAAAAAATCTGGTTCTTTTTTATTTCCTACACTGTACAAACTGCTGTCCGCACCTTCGTCTATTCTATACGTAGAATCATTCTTTGTTGACACTTTTGGAAATCGCTCTTCGATCAACACATGCATTTATTTTTATATCTTTATTTGTATTAAGCGGGTGTTTTTTATGAGTTCTTTAGTTGTAGAAAGAAAAAAAAAAGTTCAGTTATTTCGCATATGACACGTAATTTAATTTGCTTTCGCCTTAAATGACCCAGTATAACAATTTTTATTTTGTAACATGCTGAGAAGATATTTTATTTCCTAAGAGAATTCTTCCAAATTGTTAGTAATGGTGCAAAAAGTTCTATCGTACTTTTTTAATAAAACTTTCTCCAAGGTTTTGTTAAATTGTGTTTGCAACAGAGTATTTTAACAGTTAAATTTATCAATCAGTTCGCAAATTGTGAACAAACAATTTCGATCTTGCATCTATCTTTTATTTTACTGACAGTCCAAAGTTTGCATTATATACATTAAGGGTCCATAAGTTTTAAGACAAAAATTAAAAGAAAAATATGCATTTTATTCTTAACTAGCTGCCTCGGCAGGCTTCACTTGGGTAACTGTAAGCGTGCTCCATTACAATTTTTTTTATGTAATGGAGGCGGGTTTTTTAACATTATTTGTACACCTACTTTCAAAGTAAGAGTGTGAGGAAGTAATTCTGATGGGTTAAGAAAATTTAGGATTTCGACTGGATAGTGAATGGTATATTGTTCATCTACAATCGTATCGAAACATCTGTAAGTACGGGAGAGAGATTCAAACAGAACCAGGATTATTTTCCCAGTAAATATTGTCATAACTTTGTAACTACTGAACCGATTTTAAAAATTATTTCGATTCTAATTAGTGTAGTAGGTTTGCTACTGAAGAAATATATGTTATTTAATCATATATCTTAATTTTTCTGATTTTTTATTGCCGGTTCAACAAGTACTTTTGTTATTTTTTTTATTTCTCGTTTATGGCTTTTGCAACTAAATGCAATTAGCCAGAACAATTCTAATTTTTTATGTTGAAAATCCATACTTGATTAGGAATCGAACCCAAGACTTAGCACCGCAGGGCATGTGTGTTACCACTACGCTACGCTGGTCGGCTACATTTGTTATTCACAGCAGGGTTATAGGTGTTAACATTGGTTCTTAATCCTAAAGTGGGGATTACATAACTTCCCTAATTTAAATTTAAGTTATAAATTATAACTATTATAAATATAATATTCAGTGTAGCCAGATATAGCGAAATTCCGTTACCGGTAGCGACTTTTCGAATAAATAGCGACGTAGCGGCGAAATCTAAAAATAGTCGGAAAAGTAGCGACTTTTTTACTATGTCCGATTTTTTATGTGTGTGATTTTTAAATCTGAACAAAAAAACCCAAAACTCAAAAATTTCCAGCTGAAATAAATAAACTAAATTTAAAATATTTTAATATATTCAAATTGAGCCAATGGGAGCAGAGTTTTCAACATGACATATATTAACTGATATAACATCTTAATAATATGGCATTTTTACCGACCGTCAACATATATAAGGGAGGTATTGTGATCATACCGATTTTGACATTTCGAGTTTTCGATGGATCTCGTTTCCGTGGTCATTATAAATAATAAAAGTATCTCTGTTAGAAAATATTAGGCCAAGTTATTTCTACTCTGCTGCTTGAATGTATTTTATACAAGTACTTTACGATGGCGGTCTGTCCTGTGGTGGCCACAGCTGATTTTTTAATACCAACATGACATACAATTTCAAAGGTGCACACTATTGAAATAAAAATTTTATCTTAGTTTGTTTTTACAAAAGTGAAAACATTATATTCAATCTATAGTCGGTTTCTTTGGTTTAAGCGGTATAATATTTTGAATTTTACTAACCGTTAACGTTTGATTGAAGCTTTTGATGATTTTGTTTGGCAAGAGCCAACTTCAAACATTTAAAAATTAGCTCGTGACAACATAAAAAAATTACAATACCATTCGGTTTCGGTTATATGTTTGAAATAGCCTATATAGAACTATAATATTTGTAATATATTAATTAAACTTCTCAATTTTTATAATGTGTTCATTAAATTTGTTTCTCCCATTCTATATTTGCATCGCCCATACGGCCATTGATATATTTTTCGGTGGTAGCGACTTTTAACATTCAGTAGCGGAATTTTGTCAAGTTGGTAGCGACATTCTCTTCTGCAGCTGTGGCAACACTGATAATATTAATTAGATTTAGAGCTAATCTTCTATGTCAGAAAAATTTAAGCAGAGATCTTGGGGTAAACGTTGCTTCAGTCTTTTATGTAGTCCTTTGTTACTAATATTGTAGTGTACAGCACTTTCACTATTGTTTAAACTTTCTAGAAATCATAGAGTTTATTTTTTGACTTGGGTGGATATTGACGATATTAGGAGTTATATGCAATTGTTCGTTTATAATAAACCAAGGGGCACACTAATTCTTAGGATTTTATTTTGGAGCACTTGCACTTTGTTGAGATTAGTTTTAGAGGTCTTTCGCTACACTTCACAGCGGTAAAGTACTAAAGGTTTTAGATTTATATAGTTGGAGTGCACACTTTGTTTTAAGTGTGGATTTTCGATTTAATAGGGATATTGTTGATGAAGTCTGATGTACGCATGTTGCAGTTAGATGTTGATGTGGTTGCTCCAGGTTAGACGGGTATCTAAATGTAGTCCTAAATACCTCACAGTTTTATCTTTTGCATTCCATTCTAAGGTTTAGTTATTGATGGTAATATTGTTTGGATTCCGAATTCTCTTTAGGGCACATATTTTGATTTCGCACTTGTTTGTATTTAAAGTTATGTTCCAACTTTTGAGCCAATAACAAACAATATCTGCGTTGGCCGGCAGCGCATGTATTGCTTTGTAGTTCGCAGTTTTGCGTGATAATTGCGGTATCATCCGCGTTCATGGCAATTGCTGACTGACCTGTTGGTTGTCGCCGGCATAGATGTTGAATCATGATAATGACGTTACTTTTCAATTAATTATTATTATAAATCATATACTAAGTTTTACACTGACGAAATATATACTGTCACTGATAATTTCAAGAAAATGCGTTAAATAAAACCGAAAAGATGAATTATATATTACTCGCGCGTAAATATAATTATATCTTTAAAACTACTGACTGTTGAGATCTCGTTATCTATCTTTAACCGTTTCAGTACTAAAGGGATTAATTAATCCCAAGAATTTTCAAATCAACACTGAACTCTCAAAATGCATTGTTAATGGGTTTTAATTAACCCGTTCAGTTTTTGTAGGTTGTAGTACGTAATTCATGCACCGTATTAGTAAAAACTGATAAAAGGAGCCGCTGTGAGAGCTGCAAGAGGGAGAAGAGGGAAAGACGAACAAAACATATTTGCAAGGCTTGCAACATCCCATATTGTATAAGTTGTTTCACCAAATGTCATACATAAATTTATTTCTTATTTTGTTTTTTCTATAATAAATGATAACTCATATTCACAGTTTTATTATTTTTTTATATGTCCTACAAAATTCAAAACTGTTGGGTTCAAATTATCCCAGCACTAAACACTGTTGGGTTCAAATGATCCCAGCTAGGAAAATCCGATTTTTATTAAAAATACAGTATTGTTGTCAATACATGTTTTAAACAATGTGTTATACTGTCCTTTAAGTGTCTTATCTATTTCATATTGCTTATAGAAAAAACTAGTATTGAAACGGTTAAAACTGCTGAATATATTTTTAAAATTCTTTCAATTTTATAAATCGTGTACCAACCTTGTCGCTAACAAAATCTGTGTTTTCGCTGATAATTTCAAGAAGATACGTTAAGTATGATCGGGAAACATGGATTTCGTTCTACACGCGTGTATTTATTTCGTTATAACGTAGTTATACGTAGCGTTAAGTATTAAAATATCACACCAAAATCCATATTTACATTCAATATTGAATTTTCATTGTTTCCAGTGTAAATAATATATTTAATGGAGCAAAATTAACTTTTCCAGTGGAACGTAGTAACATTACACGTAAATGTGTTTCCAGAAAGGTCAAACATTCTTTAAATCACCTTGTTTTTCCGCGAATTAATTTCTCAATCTGTAAATATGTTTTAAGTAATTTAATCATATTTGTATTTTAACTGTAACCCTTAATTTTTGTGGTGGTAATTTTAAAAATTTCCGACATTTAAAATGTAAATATTTGTATTTTATACACGTTTAGATCGCAGATAAACAAATACATTAATAATTTAATTCATAATACCATTAAGTTAATGGCGTCTATATTGATATGTTTTTTGGTGAGGTAATTCGCTTGAAAAAAATTAGGGTAATGACAAGTTTCACTATTAGTTCCTATTTGATGAGGTGAAGTATTTAATGTGTTTCCGCTACATAAAAAAATTGTGGGGCAAATGGTTTTATTTAATATTCGCAAAATCTTCAAAATCTTTTGGCCAAATACGAGATGATTCTGTTGCTGAAGGATTAGAGATAGAAACCTACGGTTTGAATTTTTGCAATCTAGATTTTTATCTACCTAAATAAAAATTGAAGCTTTCCTGAGTTAAGGTCTTGATCCGTGTAGTTTTGAAAATATGTAAATATTTCATTTTCGAAAGACCGTATCTGCAAAACTACATGAGATAGGGACCTGCGGTTGAAATTTTGAAATCCCGAGGTCCTTAAGGGCTCCAAGTCATATTATAAGACAACCCCCAAACAAAAACTTTTTTTTTGGGGTTTTTAAATTTTTAATTTTTGTTGTAGAAATTTAAAAAAAATCCTTACTTAAGAATAATAAATATAGCGACCGGCAGTTTGAATCTTTTAAATCTACGTACTATTTTCTACCTACATAAAAAATGGGGCCCCTCCTTAGTTTACGTCTCTTCCTTAGTTTAGAATGTCTCTATTAGAAGCAACTCCAAACAATATTTTATTGCGAAATTTTTAATTTGTCATTTTTTTTTTGATATTTCAAAAAATCCTTTCTTATAAACAATATAATATAAGGAACTACGGTTTGAATTTTTCATATCTCCGTATATCGTTTAGTCCAGTGTTTCTCAACCTTTTCTGGCATGTGACCCCCCAAAATAACGTAAATATTGTCTGCGGCCCCCCTATATATATATATATATATATAGAGAGAGAGAGAGAGAGAGAGAGAGAGAGAGAGAGAGATAGAGAGAGAGAGGGATAGGGAGGGAGAGGGAGGAATCACAAGGTGTATCAAGATAGAAGAAACACGATGTTTCTCAAAAAGACGATGTGTGAGCAAACTGGGAAAAAAATTGGGTGACCAGAGTATACCCAAATAATTGTATGGTAGTATTTAAATTTTCCGAAATAATCCGGAAGTACAGGATATCAAGGACGACTTCGATTTTTTATATAGGAACGTGTGGCGTGTTGGCATCCTAAATTTTCAGGAAGCGGTTCTATAAAGTCATGTGATACCTAGGAACCTATTCTGTATTTTTAAGAGTGAAAACAAATCACTTACTTCCATTTATTAAATATAAGGAAAAAATTTTAAGATCGTATTTTTAATAACCAGGCAGGGTACGGCGCACGATTCAAAATTGAAGTCAGAGTAATTAATTTATTGTTAATAATTCTAACATCCGGTTCACTAAGGCTTCAATAATTTTAAGAATCGGTTCGCGCGAACCTGTCCGAACTGGTATGATGCCATCACTGCGTGTTGGGTATATTTGAATAAAGCTTTTGAAAAGAAACAACTTTTACATAAACATGTTTTTAATATCTGTTATGGTTACCTATAATGGCTTGCAAGTATTTTTATTTACAAGTGTTCAAAGTTGCTTTCCATTTTGAACTCTTTCGCATCCTTACCCTTTAGTTAACAGTAGCTCGGAGCATAACAAAAAATATTGCACGTTCAAGTCGGACCTTCTAGAAAGTACTTGAAGTACCTCCAACGCGAACCGTTTAAATTAGTTGTCAAAATAAGTATAATTTATTTTATTTATGTTTAATAGGTATATTTTAATAAATATAAATGTCTATTATAATTTCATGCTTCGATCTTGTATGAATTCGCGGCCTCCCGACGAAGCTTTCACGGCCCCCCTGTTGAGAAACGCTGGTTTAGTCTAAATAAAAAAAAAAAAAATAGGGCCTTATTAACCCAACTTTTACAATAAATACGAATCGTCAAACAAAATCTTTAAAAATGGTCAAAAATCGAAAAAATCCTATGGGGTAGTCCATACAATTTTTTTTATTTATAAGCAAAAAATTTTTATCTATGATTTACTTCAAAATGTCTATACTCATGTGTTTTGAGTCATAGATCTAAAAAATAATCTCCATTACAAGCTACGTTCCACCTTTTTTTGCATAAAAACGAAAAAAAAAACACATACATACGAGAAGTACATGTGAGAAGGCGATTTAAATATATTTTTTAGACTCCACAACCTAAAAGGGGACAATATACAAATAAAAAAAAATAAAATAAAGAAAAAAATGAAAATTTGTGCGAGAAAATAACGTAAAACGATGATAGTCACACTCTAGGTATTGAGAAGGGACACGCTCGTAAACCGTAATTGGTGGTGTAATCGAGCAAGAATAAAATAAATAAAAAAATAAAATAAATAAAGAGGCAAACTTGATTGTGAAAATATCATGGTTGGTACTGGACACTTTCTTCAACACAAGAAATAAACACTTTTTCTCTAGAAATAAAAAATAAGTCAGGCTCTACGGAAGCTTAGTACATTCTATACTTGTATGCTATATACGTTCGACGTCAGGCGCACACCCAGGGGCTCCAGTCCATGAGACCTCTTTCCCGAGAGCTCAAAAAACACGTGGTTTTTACGTGTTTTTGTCAAAATATATGTGATGAGTCCCCTCCAAAAGCTCTAAAAACATGTGGTAAGTAACCGGATTGGCAAAATAGCGTTTGATCTGGCAAAATTTGGGACGCAGGGCTTGGAGGGGCGCAGGTGAACATGTGATACGCCTTCAGTACGAGTTTGAACTCGCTAGCGTAATTTTGTTGTCCGTAGCGATTTTTTTCGTGAAACAGTTTTTTCTAGTCCGTTCTAAAAATGAATGACATTCATTTCGAGCAAAGGTGTGCCATCAGGTTTTGCTTCAGACTTGGGCACAGTGCAACAGAAACTTTTGCAAAACGTTGGCAGGCCTACGGACACAAGTGTTTTGTCAAGGACCCAAGGTTTTTGGTGGTTTAAGGCATTTTCAGAAGGAAGAGAGTTAATTGAAGATGAATTACGCAGGGGAAGGCCTTCATCTTCAAGAACAGATGAAAATGTTGACAGAATCCGGGATCTTGTGCGTTCAGATCGTCGGTTGACAGAATGACCTGGGAAGAGTTGAATTTGACACTAGCGTTCATCAGATTTTGACCAATGAATTGGTGATGACAATGCGCCTTGTCACACAGAAATTTCAATAAACGAGTTTTTGGCCAGTTTAAACATTCCTGTGGCTCCTCAGCTTCCTTACTCGCCTGATTTGAGTCCTTATGACTTTTTCCTCTTCCTAAAATTGAAAAATCACCTCAAGGGACGTAATTTTGAGACATTTGAAAACATTCAAACGTCCGTAACCGACCAGCTGAAAGCTGTTCCAATATCCGAGTTCCAGCACTGCTATGAGGATTGGAAGAACCATCTCCAGCGCTGTGTGGCTTTCAAAGGAGTCATTTTGAGGGAGACAATATTGAATTGTAATTCTATTAGAATAAAAAAAATAAATAAAAATCAGTCCGGTTACTTAATTCACACACCTCGTACAAGGTAGGACTTTTTTTTTTTTAGGTTATTACTTGTAGTTTAGAAGTGAAGTAATTATTTAAATAATTTCATCTTCTGCGTACCCCAACCCTGCTCCCCCTCAAACAAAATTCCAGGGTTCACGCCTGTCCGTCGTTATTTATTTTATTTATTTCACGACTCATAAATAGGTTACGACCCGCAGTTTTGAAAACTCTGTATTAGAGGCTGCGAGAAACAACGTCAAAGAATTGAAGCAACGAAAACAAAAATTAAAAATCATTTTTATTTTCTCTCCCGATTCCTAAATAATTTATCACCACAGTCATCAATGTTCATAGATCTCACCTAAAAATCAGTCTACGTCATTGTTATGATATGAAATCATTAATATCATAAATAAATCCAGTAATAATGTTCATAAATCATAATGAGAGGCTAGAAAGCAACTGTGCCAACCGTAATTATTTAGTCGTAAAATAATCTGTCCAGTGTGTTAATAGCCCGTGCAATTGTGATGGGATGTGAAATGTGTTGGTACAGGGTCTATTTGCAAGAAGTATTTAGGCAGCGGCAGTGGCAGTATTGTGGCAGCTGTTGCCGATGTCAAGCATCGAGCATGGCGAGGTGGTTAGCTTGTCAACATTAGATACAGTGCCAACTGGCCCGACTATCCTGCGCCAGTAATCATCTACGTGTCACGTCCAATTAATTACATATACATGATGACAGGAGGCGCGGTTGTAAGGTGTTCTTTACAACAGTTGTCGTTGGTGTTTGTTACATATTGATAGCTTATGAATTAGTGCTTCAAAGTTTATTTAGGGTCAAACGCCCCTAATGCTCGCTCATATGGATATGATGAAGTTAAGTTTGAGATGTTATAAGTAGGGTTGCACCTATAAGCAAAATGGTCGATTACCGTTTAATCGGGCGCCGGTTATTACTCTAACAAAGCCTAATTTAACCTACATCATATACAGAGTGTTTACGGTCTTCTTATTTCTTTTTAGGGTTTTGTAGGTACGACCAAAAAACCTTTTTTGTCCTTGTAGCCCAGATGGTTTAAACTAAAAATCTGAAGAATTCGAAGTAATATACATTTGTGTGAACCGGAATAGTAAAACAGGAATTTTTGATTAGATTATGTTTACGGAAAACAACGCATTGTTTGTGTTTTTTTGCTTGACCATGTAAAATATTTAATAACTTATGTAAGTCAGTAAACCAGCATGCTTTGATAGTGTAATGGTTAGCGCTCTCGCGTTCTAATTTGCAAACTAGAGTTCTATCCGATCTTGAGTCAATTTTATTTGAGCAATTGTTGCATTTAATTTTTAAAAGCGTAAATTTAATAATCAGTGGAAATTGTTGAAATTGAATACACGAAATCAGAGGGGCTGAGTTATGAATTAAAACAACCAATGGAAGCCATAGGCGCAATTTTCAAAATCTTAATGAACCTTGCTATATATATATATATAAAAAAATACTGCACATATATAGAAACCTAAATAAAGGTATTAGGCATTCGAATTAAAATTTACAAAAAAAATATTTTAACATATGTTTTTGCATCCCAAATAATCATTCACTTACTAAATTCCTGCGAAACCCTGAAATGTGTGAAAATTCACACTTCACATAAATTTTTTAATGGGTGATACTACAGGTCAAAAGAAGGCAAAAACCTTAAAACACCTTAGTAAATGTTTTATAATAAAAGAGATATTAATTTTTTAAGTTTTTATTTTTGTGGGATCAAGAGAAAAACGATAAGCACTTTTACAGCAGATGTTCGAAGTTATCACCCTGCTGTTGTATGCAAAGTCTTGCTCGGAGTATTCAGGAATCAGCGTATGCTGCAAGGCCCATGCCTTGTCGAATTTCTGCCGCTGCTGCTTCCACCCGGTTACGGAGATGCTCCAGGTCCATAATTTCGGTGGTGTACACAACCATGGTCTTCAAATGCCCCCACAAATAAAAGTCTAATGGTGTTGTTTGGTGACCGGGGAGGCCACGGAACAGGACCGCCTAATCCACTTATTTTCAAATACATTGTTTAAGTGTTGACGAACGAAACGACTGAACGGGTGCACCGTATTGAAGAAACCACATTTCTTGACGTACATTTAATGGAATATCGTCTAAAAGTTCAGGCAAATAATTTTGCAAAAAAAAAATAAAAATAATAGTAGTAATAATTTTTAGCCTTTAGAAACAAATGAAATTTGTTAGTTCGCAAGTTACTACAAGTTTTTCTAACATTAATTTATCGCTCTAACATAATATTCCTTTTATTATAAAACTTTTACTAAGGTGTTTTAAGGTTTGCCGCCTTCTTTTAACCTGTAGTACCGCCCATTAAAAAATCAGCTGTGGCCACCACAGACCGACCGCCAACATAAAGTAATTGTATAAAATACATTCTACCAGCAGAGTAGAAATAACTTGGCCTAATATTTTCTAAGGCCCGGTCTTTCCACCTTCAGATAAAGTCCCAGGTAACTATCTGACAGATAAGGTTATTTTTAACTTCATCTGCTGAGTAAATGTCATCCCTTCTTCCTATTCAAATGTATCTATCGGATAATTATCTAACGGATAATGAGACTGACGTATTGGATTCACTGACTGGTATCGACATTTACTCAGCAGATGAAGTTATAAATAACCTTATCTGTCAGATAGTTACCTGGGACTTTATCTGAAGGTGGAAAGACCGGGCCTAACAGAGATATTATTTATCATGACCATGGAAACGTAACATATAAGTATTAAAAAATTGACTTTTTCGAAAAACATTTTTCGAAATTTTTTGTTTTATCAAAAAACGTCTCAAATAAAAGTTATTAGTTATTGCATTTATTGCAACTTTTGTTAAATATATTTTTTCGAAATATTTTTTTACTAAATATTTATTTAGTAAATTAATAAATTTATATAATTTATTTACTAAATATTCGCAAAAATCTTAAAATCGACACGAGTAAACTCCCATTTCTAGTCAACCTATTTTTACCAAAAGTTGATCAACTCGTGTCATTGACGTCAAAAGCTTAAATATGTAGTTTCATAAAAATCCTTTTAGCCGAATTTGCTCTGCACGTGTACACAGACAGACGGACAGACAGACGGACAGACAGACGGACAGACAGACGGACAGACAGACGGACAGACAGACGGACATACGGACAGACAGACGGACAGACGGACAGACGGACAGACGGACAGACAGCCAGACGGACAGACGGCCAGACGGACAGACAGACAGACAGACAGACAGACAGACAGACGGACAGACAGACAGACAGACAGACAGACGGACAGACAGACCGACAGACATCATGCTAAAAATAGTCAAAACGTTATGTAGGGACCTCAATTCGTGGAGATCCATCGAAATCTCGAAATGTCAAAATCGGTATGATCACAATAACTCCCTTATATATATTGACGGTCGGTAAAAAGAAATAACAAAACTGTAAACACCCCTGTATATATATATATATATATATATATATATATATATAAATATTTAAATATAAATTTAATTTTTATATATATATAAAAATTAAATTACTCGATTTCGTTCAGAAATGAAGAGCCTATTTCCAAAACATCTCTTGTCCATTTTTCAAAGGTTGAGAGTAACAAAAAAAAAAAAAAAAACGATTAATTGCAGGTATAATTTACTTAAAATCACTTTTTATTATTATTATTGTCATTTATTTATGGTTTCTAGGTCGGTTTGGAAAGTAATTATATTTATTTTATTCAAAGCGGTTGCATTAATTTTGCCAATAAAACAATAAAACGATTTTTTTTTTAAATTGGACAAAAGACGTTTTGGATATAAGCCCCCCCAAATTCACTAAAATGTAAAATAATATATATTTTTTTTTCACTAATTAAATCTCGGTCATATGTGACAAAAATAAAATCTACCATGGGGCGCAATAAGTAGTGGTATTTATATATTTCAATAAACCTGAACAAAACCTGAAGAATATCTATTATGGGCGCCACACGATTATATTTTTCGTTACATAATCAAAATGTGATATTCGATTTTTTTTTTTACTTTTTAGTGCATTTCGAAATGAAATTGTGTAGTTAAAGTTTTTTTTTTTCTTTTATATAGATTTATTACATGTTGACATGGTTTTCTTGTTCCAGCATACGTGCCTAACAATAGGTAATAATAAAAATATCAATAGCCGATTTTTAAAACCGACTAATCGGTCAAAAAGCCGATACCGATTAATTGGTAAAATGGCCGATATGGCCTATTACCGATTATCTGCCGATTAATCGGTGCAGTCCTAGTTATAAGTAAAGCCTCATTTATAGTGAATCAACTGTACAAGTGCATGGCATAAGCATAAAAATGTATGAATGGAGTATTTCGTCTGTTAAAATAAAAACAGGTCTTCTTCTTCTTCTTCTTTTTTTCTTCTTCTTTGGGCACTTTCAGTCGAGTTGTCTTTTGGCGTCAGTCACATAAGTCCTCCATCTTGATTTGTTCATTGTCAGGTCCTTCCATGTGTCATGTATTCCAATACGTATTAGATCTTCGTTTAGCTGATTTCTCCATCTCTTGCAAGGTCTTCCCTTTGGTGACGAATATTCACTCTTCCCTCCCATATCTTCCTAATCATTCTGTTCTCCTTCATCCTCATCACGTGTCCTATCCACTGTAGTTGTCTACCTCTCAGTTCTTGTGTGATACTCGGCCTTGAGTGCTGTTAATGGACATTTTTGACATCTCCCCATAGGTTCCTAAATATATACCTTATTCAAAACTGTTTTAAACAGAGAGGAATAGTTTCTTTTCTCAAGTTCATTTTGGGTGTTAAGTAAATGATAAATTAGATATTTCAAGCTTATAAGTAACATACCCCTTGACCCCTAAATAATCTTCTTGTAAGTATAAATTGCGTTAAAGAAAAAATAAGTTCCCTCATATACATTTTTGATGTAAAGTAAATAATTTAACTCAGATATTTCAAGACTTTAGTTGTAGGGTGTACCCCCATGACTCCCCAAATATTCATTCAAATGAAAAGTTTAAAGAATATTTGTTTTTGTTATTATAATATAAACCATTTTTGTTATTCATATTTTTGCCCTTAAGTGAATACTAAGGGATATATTTCAAAAGTTTAGCTTTAGGTCTGCCCCCCCCCCCGTAACTCCCCAAATATGCATCTAAATGAGAAAATGTATAGTAATAAAAAATTTATTTTTGTATTATAAACTAATTTTGTCATTAATCATTTTGCTATTAAGTGTTACCAATCTACATATATTAATAAAATATATGTAGATTTTAGTTTTAGGATGCACCACCCCCCACTCGTAACTCCCCAAAATGTATCTAAATGAAAAATGCAATGAACAAAAAAACAAGATTTGTTTTATTATTGTATACAATTTTTGTTAGATATATTTTTCTGTTGTCATTAATAAGCAAGATATTTTAGGTTTCTTAATAAACTGCCACTTAGCCTATTTTTAATTTTCGTCTTACACTATCATCGTACCAAATTACGTGAAAATATGTTCAGCCTTTATTGCTTGAATCTCGAACAGACAAAAATGATTTTTTTGCGGATATTGTCGTATAATCATTTGAAAAGATGAGTCACCAAATATGAAGCCGAAAAAATAAAGAAACAGATATAGCCTCTAGTTTTATTAATATAAATTGTTATTTTTGTATGAAAAACTTGTAATCTGTGGGAGTTTTAAATACAGTTAAGGTATGGAACTATACACAAAAACATATGAGTGACAGTATATTTACATATATAATCTTGGTTATACCTACGATACAATAATGTTGGTGAAATAATGACTCATTTAGTACTGTTAAGTTTGCGTTGTCTAAAACAATTTGGCCAAAACTCATAAACCATGGGCAACACGAATCTTAGTGTCCTTCCTACTTCTTATTTTTAGCACGGCCTCTTGACCTGAACTAGATATAACCAGAAATCAATTCCCTTAAAAATATCGGTTAGTTTCGTGATCAATACGCGGAAATTTTTAATTAACGCTTCCATTAAAACAATCTATAAATCTTATATTCCATTAACGCATGTGCTTACCAAGCCTGTAACTGAACACTTCCCAATATATTAACTATAATCGAAATATCCGAAACAGAACTAAACAAATGGACCGTATGACGAAAGATAAACTAGTTAATCGTTGAATTTATTACTCGCTTCTTGTGATGACATTACTTAAACGTTATTGTTTGTAATTGAAAATAGGTCATGCCTGAAAATGTCTGTTGTTTTTTTTTTCTTTTGTTTCTGTTTATGACATTGTATCAAGATTTCTAGATCTTGAAAGATGGGGTAGACTGTGGCACATTGGAGGAATACAAATTAAATGATAAAAATATTATTGTCAAATTTTTGTGCGTGACTTTATTAAATAAGTATATTAAAGTTTTGATGGAATGAGGAAAACAATTTAGATTACAGCCATTTAATTTATTCTACCAAGACTACTTCATCTCTAAAAGAGTTGCCGTGGCCCCGTGGTAAGACGGTTGTCTACGGAGCACAGGAACCCGGGTTCAAAATGACGACTTATTTGTTGGTAAATAATGGAAACAATTGCATGCAACTGTTTCTACTAACAAGACAAGACATAAAAATAAAACAAACTACTAATCTACTAAATCTACCGACAAATGATACATTTGGAAAATAAAACTTCTTCTATCCAAGAAGCTTTTAAAAAACGTGCACAAAAGTGTATTGAACAGCAATATCATTATTTTGAATATTTAGTACATTACGTAGATTACTGTTATGAGTCACTAATCACTTATTATTTTTAAGACAACAAAACGTCGCTTTACTCAAAAATTTTATTATGTAAGGATATAAAAGTTATACACTGTAGAAAAGAAAATAAAACTCTATAATATTGTGTTAAATAATATGTGTAGTGGAATTTGAAAAATAGTTATTTACTGCCGTGCCTCTTGGAAAACAAATGAAAAAAAAGTATGTTTGATACCACTATAGTCTGACCCCCATTACCAGAAATAACTTTTATTTGAACAATATTCTTTTAACACTTTTTATTAAGGAAATAATCAAGATGAACATAAGTGTTGCCTCACTTTGTACATAAAAAATTGATGTGAAGTGTGAATTTTTATACATTTCAGGGTTTCGCAGGTATTTAGTAACTGAATGATGATTATTTTGGATGCCTGATACCATTATTTAGGTGTCTAAATATGTGCAGTATTTTTTTTATACAGCAAGGTTCATTAAGATTTTGAAAATTACGCCTATGGATTCTATTGGTTGTTTTAAGTCATATGCTCCGCCCCTCTGATTTCGTATACATTGAAAAATAGAATTAAATTATATTTTCAATAATTCCCACTGGTTATTAAATTTACGCTTTTAAAAACTAAATGCAACATTTGCCAAAATATAACTAGAATTTTGACAAAATAATTTAAACAAAATAAAAATGCAAAAAAAAAACAAAAAATAAAATCGCTTCCGGTCTCCAACCCGGAAGCGAACTCTAGTTTGCAGTTTAGGAAGTGAGAAGGCTAATCATTATACTATGAACGATTACTGGTTTACTGTGTTACATAACCTATTAAATATTTTACATCGTCAACAAAAAAATACAAAAATTGCGTTATTTTCCGAAAACGTAATCTGATCAAAAATTCCTGTTGTACTATTCTGTTGTACCAATGTTCATTACTTAGAATTTTTTAGATATTTAGATTACCCCGTCTGGCTTTCAGGGTGTGGGACAAAAAATTTTTGCACAATTTTGGCTAAAATCACGTCATAATAAATCATTATGCAAAAATAAAATTTTGATCGTTAATCCACGTACTAAGGACTTTTATTTGATACCCTACTCAGAATTTAAAGAAAAAAAAAATTTTTTTCTACGAGCCAATATTTGTTAATATTTTTAGGATGATATGTTTTTTGTGCGGGTCAAAGAGTTGTATAAGCATGCCAAATTTCAACTCTCTGAGTTTAGCCGTCTGGCTAAACTTTTACCGAACAGACAGATACAGACAGACAGACGACAAAATGACGGTATAAGGGTTTTATGGTCATACCTACAAAACCCTAAAAAGAATATCTCTATCTGTCTGTCTATGTGAACTTTTCACTCGAGAACTGCATATCCGATTTTCATGCGGTTTTCTTCTGTCTGTAGCTACATCATCTGGTCAGGTTTTCGGATGCGTTTTAATAAAATTGGTTCAGTAGGTTCAAAGTTATAATGATTTTTGTGAACGCGGCTAAAACGAAATCTATATTTTCCGTTCATGTTTAACGCAGTTTCTTGAAAGTATCAGCGAAATTATAGGTTACGTCAGAGGAAAAGTAGAGGTAGAGGTATACGATTTATATTGGAACGCTACTAATCAGAATTGAACAAATTTTAAAAATCTGTTTAGTAGTTACAAAGATGTAACGATAATTGTGCGCGCAGGTAATATAAGATCCATCTTTTTGTTTAAATTTAACACATTACTTGAAAAATGTTGATGCTGTTTGTTTTTTATCCGTAGCTACATCATCTGATTAGATTTAAGCTTTGTTTTATTAAAACCGGTTCAGTAGTTCCAAAGTTATAATGAAATTTGTGCGCGCGGGTAAAACGAAATCCATGTTTTCCGTTAATGTTTAACTCATTTTCTTGAATTTATCAGCGACAACATAGATTTCGTGAGCGGTAAGATTAGTACACGATTTATACGCTTCGGAATTGAAATAATTTTTAAAACCAGTTCAGTATTTCCAAAGATATAAAGATATTTTTGCGTGCGAGTAATACATATCCATCTTTTCGGTTTTCTTCAATGCATTTTCTTGAAATTATCAGTGACAGTATATATTTCTTCAGAAGAAAACTCAGTTTATGATCTATTATAATAATTACTACCTATAATAATAAAACAATTACCAAATTTTTAATATTTTATTGAATAATAAAACGTTTTTCTCATTTTCACCTACGATCGGAGGTCAGTTAGTAAAACAATATTTAGTTACTGAATATATAGTAAATGTCACATTTCATAAAGTTTTCATTTATTTTGTAAATAAGTTGAATATATCTCTTGGCCGCAGGCACACACCCGTAAATTGGGGGGACAAAATTGTTTCAAAATGGTCGAATTCGGGAAATAACTCAGTAACAAGTGCTGGCTAAAAGCACTTGGTGCACCCAAAATACAAGCGATAACCGAAACAAAAAAAAGTCCTCACTTCCAAAATACGAGTAAACACTAAAAAAATGTTCATGAGCTCGAGGATTCAAGTGTATTCCTTCAAAACACTAAAACCACGTGTTTTTTTAGTTCTTAGGGGGGTCTCAAGCCCGTGATCCTCGTGAGGGTGCGCGTCTGCTCTGCCGGGATATATGTATATCTGAATACTGTACATGCGGGACAATTAATAGGTTTCTGTGCGGATTTTAATCACCTATTAATATAGGTGATCCATATCCTGCCTTAATAGGCAGGATATGGATCGCTACTATGGGGCTGTCCCGCAAAATTCGGGATGGTTGCCGACTGTAGTCTAATTTTTCCGGAGAAATACTGTATTGGCATAATATTTACTGGCAGGTTTTCTGATTTCTCCAAGTTGTTTTTCGATCCTTGATAACAAGTCAGTTATAGGGTTTTTTAGGTATAAACAAGAAATCCTTTTACAGTCACCTACTTTTTTACCGACCGTCAACATATATAAGGGAGGTATTGTGATCATACCGATTTTGACATTTCGAGATTTCGATGGATCTCCACGAATTGAGGTCCCTACATAACATTTTGACTATTTTTAGTATGATGTCTGACGGTCTGTCTGTCCGTCTGTCTGTCGGTCTGTCTGTCTGTCTGTCCGTCTGTCCGTCTGTCTACACGTGTAGAGCAAATTCGGCTGAAAGGATTTTAATGAAACTTCATATTTAAGCTTCTGCCATCAATGGCACTAGTTGATCAACTTTTGGTAAAAATCGGTAGACTAAAAATTGGAGTTTACTCGTGTAGATTTTAAGATTTTTGTGAATATTTCACAACAGAAAAATTTTCGAAAAAAATTATTGAACAAAAGTTGCTATAAAAGCAATAACTAATAACTTTTATTTGAGACGTTTTTTGATAAAACGAAAAATTTTGAATAATTTCTGTAAAATTTTTCGAATTTTTTTGTAAGTCTCAATTTTTTCATACTTATAAGTAACGTTTCGCCGGTCGCTATGGCGTAGTGGTCAGCTCATTTGACTGCTAACCGTGGGGACTCGGGTTCGAATCCCGGTCATGGCATGGATGTTTGTATTTGTCATAAAATTAATAAAGTATCCAAAATAAAAATAACAGAGTAGCTGGCTAAAGGTCCATATATATTAGGACTAAAGAGCCAAAATCAATAAAAAAAAAAAAAGTAACGTTTCCATGGTCATGATAAATAATATCTCTGTTAGAAAATATTAGGCCAAGTTATTTCTACTCTGCTGCTAGAATGTATTTTATATAAGTACTTTACGATGGCGGTCGGTCCTGTGGTGGCCACAGCTGATTTTTTTTCATCAACAGTTAACCAATATCATCAATAAACTGTTGGATTTAAAAATAACTAAGGCAGCCGACTGCTGACTAAATTATAAAATAGTTTACTCTGGATATATATGCAACAAACTAAGAAATAATAGAAACTTTTTGTACTTACGAGTTGGTCTTTACGAAATATAGTTTACGGTACACTAGAAACGATAGAATAAGAACAGAGAGAACATGGTTTAGCTATCCCAATAATGACAATAAGGTTGGACAATAGAGTATTAAGGTGTTATGGTGATGTGGAAAGGATGAAAGAAAAAATTAGACCAAAGGATGAGTATCTCCTTTGGTATAATTTTTTCTTCTCTCTAATTGGTGTCCAAGAAAAAAGAAAATAAAAGGAAGATCAGCAGCGAAGTGGAAAACATATAGATACAATTTAATGTTTGAAATATATCTATCTGAAGGAAACTGAGAAGATAGGAGTTTGTGGAATTTAAGAAAGCTAATATAATGGGATCCAAAAGGAGAAAAAGAAGAAGTACATTTTACCGTTATAAGAAAAAAATTTGATTTGTTGTCTGAAAGTTGATAAAATAGCTTCAGACTTAATTTTATAATGTAAAAATGGGGCTAAGAGATTCAATGATACCAACGTAAAGTAATTTAAAAATAATGAAGTATAAAGCCGGTGAAAGAAAAATGGGGAAATTTCGTAAACCTTCATTATACCACCACCTTAAAGCTCAAATGCTTCACTTAACGTAATAAAATTTCACTCATCCCCAGTTTAATAAAATGTCGAGGGAGGAATTTTAATTTAAGAACAGGAGTTATGGTGAATATTTTAATAATAAGTAATTTATACATTATTAATCCTAGCTAATATCACAAAATATTCTAAAGATAAGAAAAAAAAAAAGTTTTAAAATTTTTTTATATATAAAAACTTATATATTAAAAATATAAAGTTGTAAGGGAAAAATAACACCTACTGTTTGGAGGTGGAATGCGAGGTATTGTTTTGAAAGATTTTGACATTTTGTTTTACTACACATAATATATTTCTAGCGTATAAGTATTACTCTCTTCAGTAATTTTTACCGACCGCCAACATATATAAGGGAGGTATTGTGATCATACCGATTTTGACATTTCGAGATTTCGATGGATCTCCACGAATTGAGGTCCCTACATAAAGTTTTGACTATTTTTAGCATGATGTCTGTCGGTCCGTGTGTCCGTCTGTCCGTCCGTCCGTCTGTCTGTCTGTCTGTCTGTCTGTCTGTCTGTCTGTCTGTCTGTCTGTCTGTCTGTCTGTCTGTCTGTCTGTCTGTCTGTCTGTCTGTCTGTCTGTCTGTGTGTACACGTGCAGAGCAAATTCGGCTAAAAGGGAAGCTTTTGACATCAATGGCACGAGTTGATCAACTTTTCGGTTGACTAGAAATGGGAGTTTACTCGTGTCGATTTTAAGATTTTTGCGAATATTTAGCAACAGAAAAATATTTCAAAAAAATTTATTTAACAAAAGTTGTTATAAATGCGATAACTAATAATTTTTATTTGAGACATTCTTTGATAAAACGAAAAATTTTTGAAAAATTTTTCGAAATTTTTTTATCTATTTTTTCATACTTATATGTAATGTTTCCATGGTCATAATAAATAATATCTCTGTTAGAAAATATTAGGCCAAGTTTCATAGTCTACTCTGCTTCTAAAATGTATTTTATGCAAGCACTTTGTGGTCGGTCCTGTGGTGGTCACAGCTGATTTTTTCTCTTGTGGCATCAGTTACTTTGATAATAAATATTTCAGTATTTAGTATGTGATTTTTTAGTATGCAATTTGAAAAAAAAAAAAAAAACTTGTTTCAAAGCTTGGAATCTAAATACAGGACTCAACAGATAGATGAGGAAAAATTTAAAAAGCTAATTAGAAAAGGAGCCAAATTGCACCAAACAATTATAAGTAATTTCTGAAGAAGCCTCCTCCTAATTTGGTACAAGCGCCGAAATTATTATGCACAGTCCTGTCAAACAGATTTAAGAAAATATCTCAAATTTGCTCAACATTTATCAGTAAATACACTGCTCAAAAAAGTCTAAGCAACATAGATTATCTAACACAAGGCAATATTTTTAACGTCGTGGGTCTCATCAATTTTACCTTTTTTTTATATTGTGCGCTTCATTTCGTAACAATTTTTTTTTTGGAGGGCCATAATTTCTTTTCTAATTTGTTTATTTACAATCATAAATCCTTGTTTATGACGCTTTGCACGTATTTACGTCGCGTAAATACGCTTTATATGTAAGAAGCCCAAAACTGCGGGGCAGTTATGTATTGACTACGCTGGGTATGAAAAGTAAACATTTACATTTTTTTATTGTTGCCGGAATTGTTTGGCAGGCCGCACTCTTTCCATAAGACGCACAACAGGTTCGTATACTTCTTCTATACACTTAATTTGGTGAATAGTTGGACCCAAGAAAACGAAATCGGTTCTGTGAGAAGAATGATTCGTGTAACAGAATGGACGTGTTGAAAATGTTTTACCAGTTCACCGTTACTGCTGCATCGAATACACACCACACTTTCATTCTCCATGTATAAGGACTAAATGACATATTTTGTAAAATCATAAAATTTAAAGTGAAATTTTAAAGTAACGAGATTAGCTTATTGTTTTTTTGCCTACTTTCAGGCTTTTTATTTGTTCCAGTTTAAAAAAATTAATTTCCGCATTTGTTCCATTCAATAGATCATAAAAAGTTGTATTAGATCGCAAAGTTTCATTCGTTTTGCTAATATACCTGAGGAAATATTGTGACTGGAATTTCAAAAATTTCACGTGAATACTGTACATGGTCGCAGTATGATATCAAACAAAAACCTCCCGAAGTATTCCACTGGCAAATCTTAAACTTTACTAAAGTTACTCTGAGCCACGTAAGATTCAACACTTAAAGTTTTATCAATACCCGTGATGGTAAGGGGGGGAACTTTTTAAAAATTAGGCCACTTGACATGGAATGACCCTGTAGAGATCCTATGCTACAAGGATAATAACAGGATCACGGTCGGCAATTAACGGTTGTAGCTTCGACTTAGAACCACGAAAACTGTATAAATGACATTTACACCCGATTTTTCAAAGCATTAACTAGACAGGGGTTCGAATCGTATGATACTCATCTTTATCCGTATGTCAACGTTCTTTATCATTTGCGGCAACCAGAAATACAAATGTTACAACCTTTTTATCCACTTTTTTTGTCATGGGTATATTTCAACTGCCGGGTTAATAACAAAATAAAATATCACTTTAGTTTTAAGTAGGCTGCCTTACAAATATGACGTATTTTACTGTAAAATTTATTTTTTAAGTACAATGGCTTCTCGACTAGTAGTGTTATTTGAAAACTTTTTATCGTAGTTGATAATAATAAGGCTAAGTCTGAACTTTGTGGACAAACACTAAATAAAAAAGGTGGTTAGGAAAATTATCTACCCAATTCTATATAATTACATTAAAAAAGATTGTGTACTTGCAACCTTAGTTCCGCGAGATAGATTTTTTTCAAAAGTAGGTGTAATTGCCACTGAAAAAAGAAACGGACAAGCAGTAGTAAAATTTCAGAAATATTGTTTCTAAATCACAATTTAGAATAATTATATTGGTAATATGTTTTTTTTATTTTCGAAATTGTAACTCAAAAAAGACAAGTTTTTATTCATTTATAAGATTTTATTTTATCTATTATCCACTTTTCAATAAAGTGTCGATATATACGATATCACGTATAAAGCGCGAGTATTCGGTTACTCACTCTCACTCAGTCAAGTTCTAGTTATAGCTGCTATGTGCATAATACATCACAAATCGAACCGTCACAAACGACACATCGACATAAAAACCGAAACATTTCACTTCGGTTACAGTGTACAGTCCAGCAGACGTCCAACCAAATCCCTGACACTATACAGTAAACTGTCCGCCGTCCTCCGGTTCATATAAATTTGGTGAGCCGGCTCATTTCAGTCACAGTGTACAATCCGAATCAGTGAGCTGGTTCGTTAATAAACGACCCATCTCTAGTATGAACACTTTCATTTTGATTAATGTAAATTAAGTATCCTTTATACAAGGGCTTTTTTACAAACACTAAGAAAGAAAATCTTTTTTTTACATATCGTTTTATTCGTTTTCAAAATATTCGCCTTTAAGATTTATACACTTTTGCATGCATTCAAACCAATTCTCGAAACATTTTTTCCACTCTGAAGTTGTTATATCAAAGACATGGTTTTCGAAGGCTTCAACAACTTCTTGAGATGATGGAAATCGCTGTCCACGCATTTTTTGTTTGACATTGGAGAACAAAAAAGTCGTTAGGGGATAAATGAGATTAATACGGGCAATGAGACATTAATTCGATGTTTCTCTCCTTCAAATGATCAATTGTTTGACGTGCTGTGTGGGAGCTTGCATTGTGAAGAATGATATGACGTTTTTAGTTGTTTTTCCTGATTTTGTCGAAGACTTCTGGCAAACAAATTGTTGTATATCTTTCAGCATTAACTGTTCTCCGATCCTCTAAAGCAGGGATGAGCAACCCGCGGCCCGCGGGCCGCATGCGGCCCGGAGTACTTTTTCATGCGGCCCGTCAAAGCTTTTGTCTGTCAAATTTCAAAAAAGGCCATTAAATTACAGAAGATACATATATATTTTAAAGCATAAATAAGAGCAATATAGAGCAATTGGTTGCAAAGAAGCAATGCCAAACTTCTCATTAAAATTTGTTTATGATTTTTTCCCCATAATAATTATCTTTGACTGTTTTTTTATAAATTTAAAATAATTTTGTTATTTTGTTAATAAATAGATAATTTGTGTTTATCATCTTGTGTTCATATTTTAATAAATTTCGTATGCGGCCCGCAGGAAATTTTTAAATTTCTACTTGGCCCGTAGTAAAAAAAGGTTGCTCATCCCTGCTCTAAAGGAATGGTTGCGAGATGTCCAGTACAACCGAAGAAACAGCGATTCATTTCTTGGAAGTGCTTCGTAAACGAACAACTTTTGTGGGTTTCGGTTCATCTTGGAAGAGCCAAACAGTGGATTGTTGCTTAGTTGCCAGTTCTTATGAATAAATCCAAGTTTCGACACCTGTAACGATGTTTTATACAGATTTTGCAATGCGTAGGTTGAACTTTTTTAGCATTCCTTTACACCAATCAACACGAGCCTTTTTTTGAGCTTCGGTCAAATAATGCGGAATATATCGGGAACAGATCTTTTTCACAGCTAAATATTCATGCAAAATCGAATGTAATTGCAGTCTGCGATATGCCAAAGGATGCCTCTATCTCACGATAAGTCACATGCCGATCTTCTTCAATCATTTTGCGCACAGCATCGACGTTTTATTGAATCACAACCGATTTTGGTCGACTTTCATTAGATTTATCACTGACGGACGCACGACCACGACCAAATTCTGTAAACCAATTGTAAACAATCTTTTCTGATGGTGCTTCATTAATAAAAGTTGAACGTAGCGAATCTATGCATTGTTGTTGAGTTAGGCCTTTACTAAAATCGTAAAAAATCATCCAACGAAAAGCTTCACGAGTAATATCCATTTTTTCACAAACTTGTTTCTTTTTAAACGCTCACTGTCAACAAACTACTCGATCAGTTTATAAGCTACTACTGATTTCACAATATCAAATATTACGAATATAGTAATGACACATTTCAATATTGCCATCTAGTGGTCGTTTGTAAAGACAGAAAAGGTAACCCTCATACGTGAGTCGTGCTTCACGAATCGTCGTGTGTACTGTTCTTATGATTGGAAAAACTTGTATTTCTGGTTGCTTAAAATGATAAAAAATGTTGACATATAAATAAAGATTGATAATATATTATTCGAAGCCATGCCTAGTTAACGATTTGAAAAATCGGGTGCTAATGTCATTTATACAATTTCCGTGATTAATTACATTGTGAGTAGAAATACGATGAATACACAGCTATAGCTATAGATAACACTTTAATTGTTCCGAGAATCTTTTATGTTGGCAGTATTGATTTGGATTTTTTTTTTACCTCTTTGTTCGTGTCTAATACAGTGATGTGTAAAATTACAAATAAGAAACCATTTATCATTTTTTATAGTTCGCTTACTATCAGAATGTCAAAGACATTGACAAATCGGTATAGCTTTTATGCATGAGCTCGCTACAAATATTTTTAAAACAACGGAGTTCAAATTCATTTCATACTTTTTAAAGAATTCCCTCAAAGAAATTGTTTATATTTTGATATATATCTTTAGTTTTTGCTTATTATTTAGCTGTCTGTTTCTTTCAACATACATTGAACCATAGTGAATCTTTCACAGCCTGGTATTGTTTTGATTATTATTATTAAAATAATGTAATAATATAGCCCAAATAATATAGCAAGGACGTGGTTTCGAATCCTTTCACCTCTTTCGGAATTTTCATCTTTCGACATTGTGCAGTCAGCTTTGGGGTCGACTCAACCTCAAGTATTTAATATTTAAATAACTGTTTATAGAGAAATAGCATGTCAAACACAGCATGTCAAACAATTGATTATTTGAAGGACAAAAACATCGAATTAATGTCCCATTGCCCGTATTCACCTGATTTATCCCCCAACGACTTTTTTTTTGTTATATATCTCTAGGATATATATATATATATATATATTCTATAATCACATCAAAATCAATAGTTTTTAACAATCACTTTGAGTACATACTAAGATATCTATTTTTTATTAACTAAATTTAAATAATTTGCAAAAATATATAATTGAAAATCCCATCGATTGTGTCTGCGATTTGCTTTGTATCTAAGTTTTGATTAGATTAATAAGAAATTAAATGACTTAATTATTATTATTTTTTGAATTTCAGAAACCTATTTCTCACTATTAACAATGTGTTATTTTATTTATAAGTATTTCACTACTAGAAATAATGTATTCATCTAAAAACTAAAATAATTCAAACAATTGGTCATATCAATTGTGGAAAGGTCGGTCAATCATGTATAATAATGACCAGAACTTGCGATTCTTAGCTGTGAAAAAAAATACATTTTTAATTTTTAGCCGTAATTCAGCTATGAAGTGAAAAATAATCAATTTTGTCACAAACGCAAAAAAATAGATATCTTCAGAAAATAGAATCTGATCAAAAATACCTGTTGTTCTATTGCAGTTTATAATAATGTGCATTACTCAGGATTTTTTCAGAATTTTAGGTTAACCCGTATGGGTTATAGGGTGTAGGACAAGGATTTTTTTAAAACAAATTTTTGGAAAAAATCCTGTTGAAATAAGGAAATTAAAAAATTACTTTTCGTTCCTTAATCTAAGTCTTAAGGTCTTTCTTTTGATACCACACATTAAATTTAAATAAACTAATTATTTTTCTCAACAAAAAAAAAAAAACAATTTTTTCAAAAACAAATCTGATCAAAAATTCCTGTTGAACTATTTCGGTTCCTATTTATGTATAATATTGAGAATTTTATTAGATTTTTGACCAACCCTTCTGTAAAGTAGGGTGGAGGACAAAAGTTTTTATTTACATTTTTGAAGGAAAATTGCACAAAAAAAAATAGATTTTTCAAAACTAAAAATTTGTTGGTTTATTCATAATTTAAGAGGTTTATCTGATACCCCACTCAAAATTTTATAAAAACATTTATTTTTTCATTTATTATATACGTATTTGTTTATATGTGTTTTTCTCTCGATGTGTTTTTTTTTTAACTCTATAGATATCCCATTTGTGGGCCAAAGAATTGTTCAAGCATGCCAAATTTCAACTTTCTATGTTTAGCCGTTTGATTACAATTTTTACCGAACAGAAAGACATACAGACACATGAGTGACAAGCCAGAATCCTATAATATAATACGCCTGTTTGTATGTTCGTATGTTCGACCGGTCGTTTCTTCATTCCCCGATAGAGGCGCGCATATGTTAATTATTTTACAGTGACTGTATAAAGACAGTGTGGCCATACGATGGTCTCATTTTCTATTGGTCGAGCTGAAGTCCGCCATGTTTCTACCAAATTTGTTACAGATTATATATGGTTTACATGTGTTTAGCTTGTGTTTCAACAGATTTAAGTGATATTTTCAAATAATATACGTATATTTAGACGTTTAATAGTGAATATTGTTGTGTTTGTGATGAGTAATGAGTAATGTAGATAATGTAAACTGTGCACATATTTTAAATTGTCACAAATTAAAATTAAAAATAATGAAACGTTTTGTTATGTTTAGGTTTAAAATTGAAGGAAAAAAAAAAGGCTAAATGAACATAAAAAAACATTATGCCAGTAAATCAATGGATGGTTTCACAATTATAAGAAGTATTTACTTTCATTAATTTTAATGTTATTCCATACTGATTTCATTTTATTTTTCACCTGACCATAATTTTAGTTGAATAAATTCATAATTGATAATATATACATCAGTTTTCTTTATTAATATATCATTTATACCATGAGTTCAAAAAGAAATTGCATAAGGGTTGGCTATGGAAAATAAAAGTAATGTCAACAGAAAGCTTTAGAATTAATTTACTGTCTGAATTAATTAAATCACTCTTGTTGTCATAAGTTATTTATTGTTACATAAAGCTTGTAGTATACATTATTTTATTTTTCCATAGCCAACTCTTATGTAATTTCTTTTTGAAGTCAGGGTATATAACATGTTCTGCTTATTCTTTTTTAATATGAAAATATCCTATTTTTTTTTTTTATATATAAACATGCGTTTTTCAATACTATTTCGAGATATTTTAAAAAGACACATTTGTGCAAAAAAGAAATTGTGTAACACAACAAACACAGGAAATACGACGGGATGTATAATTCACCCCGTTTGTAGATTCACACCTTCAGGGGTTGATTAGGCAAAATCCTGAAATAAGTTTTTCGGCATTTGTATGAGTAATCTTTGTAAGCAAAAACCAAGTCGGTATCTTATTGGTCCTAAGAGATATTAAGGAATCCTTGAAATCACATGTCACCCTTTTTCCCCCTTTGGGGCTGAAATTTATAAAACTGTCATTTCGAAATATTTTAAAAATACACCTATGTGCCAAAAAGTAATGTTACATCTCAACAATCACAGGAAATACGACGGGATGTATAATTCACCCCAATTGTAGATTCGCCCCTTTAGGGGTTGATAAGAACAAAATCCTGAAATTAGTTTTTCGGTATTTGTATGGGTAATTTTTGTAAGCAAAAAGCAAGTCGATATCTTATTGGTCCTAAGAGATATTAAAGAATCCTTGAAATCACATATTACCCCTTTTCACCCTTTAGGGGTGAAATTTTAAAAAACTGTCAAAACCATTTCGAGATATTATAAAAAGACACCTATGTGCCAAAAAGAAACCTTAGAACTCAACAAACACAGGAAATACGACGGGATGTAAAATTCACCCCGATTGTAGATTCACCCCTTTAGGGGTTGATTAGGGCAAAATCCTGAAATAAGTTTTTCGGCATTTGTATGGGTAATCTTCGTAAGCAAAAACTAAGTTGATATCTTATTGGTCCTAAGAAATATTAAGGAATCCTTGAAATCACATGTCACCCCTTTTCACCCTTTGGGGCTGAAATTTAAAAAAACTGTCAAAACCATTTCGAAATATTTTAAAAATACACCTACGTGCCAAACAGTAATGTCACATCTCAACAATCACAGGAAATACGGCGGGGTGTATAATTCGCACCAATTGTAGATTCACCCCTTTAGGGGTTGATAAGGACAAAATGCTGGAATTAGTTTTTCGGTTTTGTATGGGTATTTTTTGTAAGCAAAAAGCAAGTGGATATCTTATTGGTCCTAAGAGATATTAAAGAATCCTTGAAATCACATATTACCCCTTTTCACCCTTTAGGGGTGAAATTTTAAAAAACTGTCAAAACCATTTCGAGATATTATAAAAAGACACCTATGTGCCAAAAAGAAACCTTATAACTCAACAAACACAGGAAATACGACGGGATGTAAAATTCACCCCGATTGTAGATTCACCCCTTTAGGGGTTGATTAGGACAAAATCCTGAAATAAGTTTTTCGGCATATGTATGTGTAATCTTTGTAAGCAAAAACTAAGTCGATATCCCATCGACCCGAAGAGATATTAAAGAATCCGTGATAACCCAATACAAATCTGGAATAAACATGGCGGCTACAGTTCATATGGCCACACTGTCTTTATACAGTCACTGTAAATTATTTATGTCAAAATTGTTTCAAATATATTGTTGATGCAATAATAGTGAATTTTCTACGAACACTCTTTATAATTATTATAAGATGCAATTATAGTGAATATTCTACGAACACTTTTTATAATTTCTGATTTTAGAGTTATTATATATTAATTTATGTATTGGACAGTAGTGTGCTGTGAATTTTTGTTTTGAGTGTTGACAATAGATTAGTAAAAATGACAGTTGTTTTTTTTATTAAAAAATCACTTCACAATTATTAATTTAGTTGTGAAATACACGGATCGATTTTTTTACGAAACAAAACTCAGAAAAACGTTATCCTTCCGTGATATTCGACATTTTTGATTAAAATTATTATTAGCAGAAAAATAATTATTTTAAAAAAGATTTGGTTTTAATGAAAGTAAGTAAGAAAAATGTGACTTTTTTTTCTTTATTATTATTTTTTCAATGCTTTATTATTTTTTTATTTCTACGCAGTGGCTGTGGGTTTTGCGGGGCCTCGGGAAAATAATGCATTTGGTGTCAAAAATTTGCCCTAGCTACTAATAATTGTTAGAAATCTCCCCCAAGCGCGGGGCCTCGGGAAAAATCCCCGAAGTCCCGACCTCTGAGCCGTCCCTGTTTCTACGATTTCTAGGACAAGATTTATAATATCCCACTGCAAACTCTATACAGATGGCAGCACATAACGACTACACTAAATAATTCAAGAATTATCAGTGGCTCTAAAACAATGGTTTCTGTTTATTTATCACATTAAAATAGCATTTACCTTTTAGTTTAGGTTAGATTCACCTTAAAAGCACTATCTTAGGTTATGGTTGATAACTGTTTATTTTTTTTTTTATAAACCACCTAAAAATAAATTGTATTTTAACTGTTCTGTGCAGGGCCAGGGACAGTGATTCACCTTAAAAACACTATCTTAGGTTATGGTTGATAACTGTTTATTTAATTTTTTTATAAACCACCTAAAAATAAATTTTGTTTTAAAAGTACTGCACAGTCCCACCTGTTTAGAATCTCTGTATATTGAATAAATGACGTGTGTGTGACGCATGCGTGGGATATTCAGTGGGATATTGTAAATCTACCCCATACTCATTATTTGTCCAGTTTTTAATAATACGCGAAGAGTTGATTCAATTTAATTTTTTTTGGATGAAGTTAGGCGTATGGATAGAGAAAGAAGTCTGAGGTGTCGAGCAAGTTCCACATTAAGGTAATGATTTGTTTGCCAACACAGTTGGCAACGGGTGCACTAGTATAATATATGGAGGTTTCAGAAGCCAATCAGCGTAAGTCAATAAACATTGAAAATTAGATAATTAAGTCTGTAAAAAAAAGTAAAAAAAAAAATACCAATGCTTGTATAAGATACAGAAGAATATTTTTATTGATAGATAACATACAAATAAACTTAAGTACAGGATTGCTTTGTCAACTGAAAGTTTTAACAACAAAGTGTTTTTTTCAGGGAAAACTTTATTTACCCTGTTTGGCTTCTGAACCCTCCATATATAAAAAAATTTTAAAATAAAATTTTAGCTCAGCTTTACTTAACAAACTGTAACTTATTGTTCCATATTATAAAGTCATTAGGATAAGTTGTGATAGTAAAGATGTACTCTTATTGTATAAAAAATGCGGGTCAGAGGTTGTTGAATAATGTTTTACCGAAATTTGAATGTATATTTAATGAGAGCTGTAGGAACGGACTGGCATTGGGGCATTTGCCAGGGGCGCGAGATTTAACAGGAGCTCGAGAATTGACAAGGGCGCGTGGCCTGATGAGGGGCGCCATTGTGTATATTTAGTCATTGAAAATTAAAAGCAACGGTAGATAAAAACCTTTTTTTGCTCATCACTTGTATTTGGGGAGTGAGAACCTGTATTTGAGAAGGTAAATTTTATTTATTTGTCAAGAGCGCCGAAAACATTGCTACGGCTCTGTGTTTAATATTTGTAAAATTAACTCACCAAGTTCTGAAGGGCTGTATTCGAAAGATTTCGCCGATAGTCTTCCACTCCTCTTGAAGGGCACAAAAAAATCACGAAAATTGACTGACACCATATTTTAGTTTTAGAACGGCTTTAGCACTGCTGAAGCCGATTTAATTCGGTAACAATAAACCGAAGACTGGTTTCTTTTGTTTATGGACATTCATGACCAATATTTACGAAAAACTGATTAATTTATTTTTGAGCGCAAATATTAATGTTAACTATTTGTTAAAAGTTATTTTGATTGTTTAAATTTAATTATTATTATAAAAAAATTTGAAACAACAAAAATAGTAACAAAATTTATTTGTTTGTGAAGAATCTTTATGTTTATATATCTATTATAATATTTAAAAATTTGTATTCAGGCGGTTATAATTGTTTAAATTTAATTATTGTGGTAAAATGACTTGAAACAACACCAAAAAGATTTAAAAACAAATTTATATTTGTGAGAAATAAATGTTTATATTTAACTGTTATGTTGTTGAAATGTTTAAATTCAATTTGTTATAATTGTTTAAATGTAATTATTATAGTACAAGAAATTATATCAATTATTAAATATCTACAAAAAAGATAATTAGTAAGAAAAAATTAATTGTGAAAACAATGTTAATATTTATCGATTTTATTATTTAAATGTTTAAATTCAAGTCCTTACAATTGTTTAAATAAAATTATTAAAATTTAAAAAAAAAATGAATCGACAAGAAATATTTAGAATAAAAATATATAAGTGATTTTTTTTTTAAATTTATCAATTACCTATATTGTTTAATTGTTTAAATTTAAGTTTTTATAATTTTTAAAAATAGTTATGAAAATAAAGAACTAGAATTTAAAAAAAAAATAGAAAAAATATATATTTAACAATTATATTATTTAAATGTTTTTTTTTTTTTTTTTTTTTTCTATTTTTGGTCCTAGCATCAGAGGCCATTAACCAGTATTGTTATTAATTAGCTAATACAAGGGTTAGGTTATCCCCAACCCTTAATTGGGATAACATTCCGCTTAATTGGGACAGTAAATTTAAGATCACAGTACATATTATGGAACCTTATGGTTGGCAGCTGTTTTTGTGTTATAATTTGATATTGTTCTGTACTATGAACTTGTAGAGCAGATTGTAAATTTCAATGTTGTTACTATTTAGGATGTTTGAGGTATTTAGAGGTAGTTGGAGGCCTAGTCTTGATATGCCTGTTAGAAAGTTTGATCTGTTTTGGTGGTATTTGGGGCATGCTAGAATTATATGGTTGACGTCTTGTATGGTTTCACTATCGCAGTCGCATACATCTGTGTTGGACATCCTGATTCTGTGAAGGTGGCTTTTTGAAAAGGTGTGGTTGAATTTTAGACGCGCAGTGGTGGTGATTAAACCTCTTGGTAAGCTGGAATTATACCACGGTTGGTTTGGTATATGAGGATGTAAAAATCCATAGTGTCGACCTTTGCTGGTGATT
Organism: Liopterus haemorrhoidalis; assembly: GCA_963971575.1. Classification (NCBI taxonomy): domain Eukaryota; kingdom Metazoa; phylum Arthropoda; class Insecta; order Coleoptera; family Dytiscidae; genus Liopterus; species Liopterus haemorrhoidalis. The sequence goes on from OZ020611.1 coordinate 58,932,788, forward strand.
GATTCTTTGTATTCATTGTTCCATTCTTTCCAAATGTTTTGTTTAAAATTCGACTTGTTGTCTTCTACTGAGAGTGGAGTGGTATAATTATGTCCTGACGTTATGGCTTCTTTCGCTAGTGAGTCTGCTATTTGATTATAGTAAATACCTGAGTGACCCTTTATCCATGCTATGGTGATAATTATATTCCTTTCCTTTAATTGTTTAATAGTGTTTAATATCTGGTAAATTATATTGGGGTTTTTGTTAGAAAAATTGGGGTATTTTAATTTCTTCAGAACGCTCTGGCTGTCACTAAAAATAACAATATTGTTTGTAAAGCAGTTTTGATTTTGAATATAGTTAAGGCAGAGATGGATGGCGATCATTTCGGCAAAAAATATCGATAAATGTGTAGGTAATTTAAATTGTTGACTAAAATTATGGGCTGAATCAAAAAAGGCACATCCGACACCGTTGGAAGTTTTGGAGCCATCTGTGAACAGATACCAGCCATTAGGCCATTTTTCTACTATTCTTTCAATGAATTTAGTGTTATTTGTTGGAAAAACTGCCGTGTCCAAGAAGTGGTTATTTGGCAGAGAGAGCAAATAGTCGTGGGTGAAACAGGGTAAAGTTGTAGTTGCCTGGTCAGGAGTGATAGTTACGATGGCTTGTGTGAAACTGTCAATTAGTAGAGGTGTAGGTTTTCTTGCCCAATAAGGTATAGTTAAGACATATGTTGCTAGCTGAGCTAAGGGTAGGTCAGTATTAGTTCTTAGTCTTTCTATTACAAATCTATAAGAGAGTAGTTTTCTTCTTGATTTGAGTGGTATCATACGGGTTTCGGCCAATAAATTATTGATAGGTGTGGAGTGCATAGCGCCAATGGCAGTTCTCAGTGCCTTATTTTGTAAGGTGTCAAGAGGTTTTAGGATTGAATTGGATGCTCCTCCATACACTATGCAGCCGTAGTCTATTACCGATAGGATGAGGTTTTTATATACCATGAGTACGGTGGAAGGATCAGCTCCCCAATTAAAGCGAGCGATTACTCGCAAAACATTTAGCCTGGACTCACATTTCTTAACTATATATTTAACATGTGGTCTCCATGTTAGTTTACAGTCGATATATACCCCAAGAAATTTTACTGTAGGTACTATGTCATAGTTCTTATTATCTAATGTAAAATAAGCTGGAAATGGCGTTCGGTGGCGTGTATATACTGAGAGTATCGTTTTTTCTGGGACTATGTTAAAGCCGTTAGTTATTGCCCATAGATTGAATTGTTTCATTGCCAAATTTAATTCCTGTTTAGTTTCGGTTATAGAACTTTTAGTTACATAAATGCAAATGTCATCGGCAAATTGTAGGGTTTTGATGTTAGGGTTGAAAAGATGGTTTAGATCGTAGGTATATATATTAAATAATATAGGACTTAGGACAGCCCCTTGCGGAAGACCCTGGTATGATGTTCTGGAAGCTATTTGAATATTTTTGTACTTTAAATGAAGTGTACGTTTTTTAAATATGGTGGCGACAATGTTACAAAATTTGGTTGGTATACCTAGATACAACATCTTTTCGTATAGTATTTTGATTGAAACATTATCAAATGCTCCTTTCAAATCCAAGTATAGAGCAGATAGATATTTGTTTTGGGAGAAGTTGTCCTGTATATCTATTACTAATTTAGCCAAATTGTCCATAGTATTTCGTCCACGTCTGAATCCATATTGATAGCTTGGGAGGATTGAGAAATGTTCCAGATACCACTCTAGTCTCGTTTTTACTAGTCGCTCGAAAGTTTTTAAAACACAAGAGAATAAAGATATTGGTCTATATGAGGTGTGTAGGTTAGGGTCTTTCTTTGGCTTCAAAATTGGAATGACTGTTTGAATTGTCCAATCAGGAAGGGTTTCTTCGTGGAGCCAAGCGTGGTTGAATATATTGAGCAGAAGTAATTTCGAATTGGTTGCTAAATTGATTAACATGGGATAGTGGATATTGTCTGACCCTGGGCTAGAATTCGTAGTAGATTTGAGGGAGTGATACAATTCTTCTAAGGTGAATGGACCAGTAAGTTGTGGTGTCCCTGTATTGTTTGAATGTTGTGTTAAATCAATATGTTCCTCGCAGTAGGATGGAGTAAGATTGGCCATAAAATTGTAGAGTACATCTTGGTTGAGTTGTTGATTTTGGTATTGAGACGTTTTATTTTTATTTCATATTTTAATTTTACGCCACACGTCGGTGAGGTTAGTATTTTTATTGATGGTGGAGCAAAAGGATATCCAAGACTGCTTCTTTTTTTGTTTGAATATGCGTTTGGCTTTTGCTATGGCTCTTTTGCATGAAATAAAGTTGTCTATTGTAGCTGAGGATTTGAAGTTGTTGAAGGCTACTTTGTTGTTAGCAATTAGGTTTTTACATTCATCGTCCCACCAGGAACTGCACTTAAAAGAGTTTATTTGTTTTGTATGTCTTTTTGGTATTGATTTTTCGGCGGTTTGTTCGACTAGGTTGATAAATATTTTATATTTGGTATCTAGGTCTGACAAAACGAAATTACTGTAGTTAATGTTGTTGGTTAATATTTTGGATGTATTGTAATATTCTGTCCAGTTGGCGTTTTTTATATCCCACTTTGAGGATGGATAGATAGTGAATTTGTAACTCATTGTTGAGTCTACTGTGATTTTGATTGGATAATGATTCGAGCCATATGTATTGGATAAACGCTGCCAACTCAAACTTGGGGCGAGTGAAGGAGAGCATATTGTTAGGTCTATTGCAGATTTTCTGTGGCCGGGAAGCTGGAAGAGTGTAGGGGATCCGTCGTTCATTATTGTTAAACTGTAATCCGTTAGTAGCTCGTTTATTTCTTTGCCTTCGGTATCCGGTATTTCACATCCCCATAGTTCGTGATGGGCATTAAAATCTCCAGTGATAATTACGGGAGATTGAAAATTAATAAAAATATTATACCATTCGAGAGATGTTATTTTATGATTGGGGGAGGCGTATATAGATATAATTGTAGTGATTTTGTTATTAAGGTTTAGTTCGATAGCGCAGAGTTGTACTTTATTGGTATTAACATGAGTACAATCAACAGAAGTAAAGTTGATACCATGTTTTACCAGAAGACCTGCACCGCCGAATCCATCGGCCCTGTCAGATCTTATTATATTGTATCCGTTAATGTAGATTTGCTCATTTGCTTTGAGCCAAGTTTCTGATAGAGAAGCACAGTGTATTTTGAATGACGTGAGTAAATTTTGTAGGAATAGTTTGTTTGCTTTTATTGATCGAATGTTCCATTGAATTATATTGAAACTACTATCCATGTTGTAAATTATTCGAGAGCGATACTAAATATAAATCTTTAAATTGAGATAGTGTAAGATTTTGTCTATTATTTTCGGAGGTAAATGTTGAAAGAAATTTAAACAGATGTGTGATGAAATAATCTGATGAGAGATCCTGAGAATTTGCATTAGTATTTGCGTGGTAATGAGGAGGATAAGGGTTTCTGACTATTTTGGGTCCTGTTTGATTTTGTTTTGGTACTGTTTCTTCATAAGGGATGTTCATATAACTGTTTACTTGTTGTTGTTTATTTTGTCTAGGTGGCGCGAGGTTATGTGAATTTTTTGGGTTTGAAAACCAATTTGGATTGATTGGTCCATTATAATTATCGTTTTCATTTAGAGTACTGAGAGTGCCGTATCTGTTATTAGAGAGTAACGAGGGAAAGTGATCGTTATTAAATGGGGTGGACATCTCTGATGTTGCTTCCGAGTAAGATTTATAGCGGTTTGACGCTTCTTTGTAACCTACGTTATTTAGTGCCATATATTTTTTGATTTTTTGTTGGTGAATAAAGAGAGGGCATTTTTTGTCGTTAGCTAAGTGTTCCCCTGTGCAGTTAATGCAAAATGGTTTGTCTACTGTGGGTTTAGTACACGTATCGGTGGTGTGTTTTCCACCACATGATTTGCACCGAATTTTTGTTTTACATTGCCGGACAGTGTGGCCAAACAGAAGGCAATTTTCGCACTGGGTTACCCTGTATATGTATGGGGATACGTTGCATTTAGCTCCGTAAATGGAAACATAGTCAGGAAGGTCCTGACCTCTAAAAGTAATGATGACAGTTTGTGTGTTTATAATGTTGGTTGTTCCATTATTTTCGATTTTCCTGGTAATTCTTCTTAGGTCTTTAATAGTGATTGGCGAATTCATAACCATTTTAATTTCATCATTTGATAAGTTTGGATCGACACCCCTGATAACACCTTTGCGGAAAAGTGCAGTTTCAGGGATGTAAGCTCGAAGGGCTTGGCTGGCTAAGAGGTCTGAATTTAAGATAGAATTGGCTACAAAAGAATTGTTTACTTCTACCCTAATATGGTTGCGTCCGGTCCTGTTTATATTTACAATTTCGTTGTTCTTTAATTTGAGTTTATTAATAAGTAATTTTCCTATGCTCATTAAATGAAGATTACCGATGTTTTGATTACTGGCATCGTCACCTTCAATTAATATAATGAGCATTTGTCATGATCAGAGTAACGGTTGTTTTTATTTAGATCATATGGTGTTTTTGACGGTATAGCGTTATAATTGTTTATATTGTTTGTGTTTGAAGAGTTGTTTAAAGTGTTGGTGTTATGAGTGTTTTTATCATAATTTTTTGTGTTTGTGTCAGTGATATTTTGCGTGATTGTCTGTAGAGATTGATTGACAGCCTTATTTGCATGTTGTGAAGTGCCGGAATTATTTGTATGAGAATTTTGGGTTATTTTGTCGATTGCTTGATATTTGGTATGTACATTGTAAATGTTATTATCACCTGGTCTTTTAACAGGAGTTTGTGTATGATTGTAAGTGGGTAATGTTACCATATCTTCAATGGTTTCGTCCAATATTACATTTAGGGCCCCACCGATGACGGAATACGTCTCGGTAATTTGCCCCGTGTCCCTGTCTGGAGGGCCGGGCCCTCCTCCAGGTTCTTCCATTTTACACTTAAAACGACACACACACTATATTTAACTTTAAGCACTTGTGTATATACCGATCTGCACTGGTCAGTGGTTCGCACAAGAATGTATTTAAATGTTTAAATTAAAGTTGTTATAATTGTTTAATTATAATTAACATAATAAAACTTGGTAAAAGTAACTTTTAACTGCCTATCCTACGCCCTGAGTTTCCCCTTTTTCTCTGTTTGCACTGTTTTATGTTTCAATTCACTTTGAAATAAAATTTATTTTTAGGTTGTTTACAAAAAATAAAAATAAAAGGTTATCAACAATAAGCTAAGATAGTGCTCACATTCATAAAGTGAATCACTGTCCCTGGCCCAAAACAGTATGCGTATTATAGGCAGCTAAAAGTTACCTTTACCTAAAACTTTAATCAATAAAGGATAGTAGTAAAATAAAAAAGATATTGCTAATTTATGCTTTATATCCAACATAACAATATTAACTATTTTTAAATGTTAAATTCAAATTGTTATAATTGTTTAAATATGATCATTTAAATAAAATAACTTGAAGCAATAAAAAACTATTTTGTAAATAAAAAAATGTTGTGGCAAAATGTTTATAATTAACTATTATTTTTCTTAGATGTTGAAATTCAAGATCTTATAATTGTTTAAATATAATGATTAAAATAAAAGAACTTGAATCAACAATAATATTTAGAAAAAATAAATGTATAATTGTGAAAAAATGTTTATATTTAAGTATTATATTGTTTAAATGTTGATTAAATATTTATATTTAATTATTATAATAATTTTGTTGAAATTCAATTTGTTATAAATGTTTATATTTAATTATTATAAATGCAACACTACTTTTGAACAACAATTTTATTTATTGTAGCCTTTGTTTTAAAGTGCGGAGCGTGGGTCAAATACGTCTTGTCACCAACAGTCTTAATTACATACTGATATTTTATCTCTTACCTAACTCTTCAATTAGCTAATTAGCATATTGACCAATTAATGACATGATTCGGCTTGTCGTTGCGACGTTAACACCTAACGGTATCTTAAGTTGACCATTTATCGTGTGTTTAACACATAGCTGAATTAATGGAAACGAAAAAGATTTTTTTTTATAAATCCCCCCCACCGTCCGTCAGTTCTTAAAAACATATTTTTTTTCTACAAATAAATACAGTAAATAATCAATCAATTTTCTGAATAAATTATATATATTTACAAGGGTGAATTGTCCCTATCGCATCCTCTGGAGCCGCCCTTGGTTTAACAAATAATAGCTTTTTCGCGGACGAAGTTTCTAACAAGATACAAATAGGAGGGCTACCTTTTAAGTTTTTACAAAAACTAAGAAATATTTTTTTTGTAACAAACTGTTTTATTGCTCTTCAAAATATTTGCCATTTTTACTTGTAATTCTTATCAGCAAAACATTGATGTTAGCTATTAGGTTTTATGGCGTAGGGTTTCTATGACGTCATTGGAGGTTAGCAACACGCACAACTCCTCGGGCATCTTCCCGCTCCCCGCCTAAGAGGGTGATGGCTTCACAACAGATCGCCCTCGTTCAGTCTCTATATTATACTACCTCATTGTTTCTATTTGTCTGATAGCTGGTAACTGGAAGTAGAACGTAGACAAATGTTCAATTTTTGTGCGTTTTGTTTATTCTTGCTTGTTAATGTTCGTTCCAAATTAATGTTTCTTGGTTTTTGTGTTCAATTAAATTCTATGATTTTGTTTATTTTACCTGTTTTAACTTTTCGATTAGCTCATTTATTTCGAGCTTTTATTATATATTATGAAACAAGCATAATAGATAACTGAAAATAAATATTACAAAATATTATAAATATAAATGGAATATCAAAGAAGAGGAAACTATGATAAGTACATTTCTAGCAAGAAGTAGTAGTTGCAACAAATACTGTATATGACAAATGATGTCAACAAGTCGCGTGGTTTCGGCCTTTACTTCAATGTTAATTTATATCTTGCAAATTACTGGTTGTATGATCCTTTAAATTCCACCAACAGTCTTAATTTGCATTGTGAAAAAGATGAATCGGAAGCAGTTTTAGCTAGTATAGCATTATAGCGATAATAATAATACACAGACCGTCCTTGAAAACGTGAAATTTGTGGGTAAGTATCATAACTAGTTAGTTTAAGCCGCATTCAGAGCTTTTTAAATTAAAAGGTTGTAGACTGTGCTTTGTTAGCTGTTAAGTTATGTTTCTATGCATTCTTTTTAACGTTGCACGTACCGTTCATATCAAGTTAGAAATTAATATGTTACGAATAGTTCGCCATCTGTGAATTTTGAAACCAACTGTTTAGCTTCGTAAAATGTTTTATATGTATTATCGTTCTTATAATTCTGTTGTCTTAGATTTTAACTACATAATTACCTAAATTGATCATATTTACTGTTCGTCTTTGTAATTTTGAGCAAGATTTGTTAATGATGACATTATGTTAGGTTATGTAAAGGCATACGATAACTACGGTGTCACTGATAGAATGCGATAGCCAATGTGTTAAATGTCTGTCTCATTAAAACATCTCACTAGCTATAAGTTTAGAAAATTATGCACAATCCACAACAAACAGCGTATTAAATTTGGAGGTCTGAACGGTTTCACGTCTTACCATATGAAAAACTTTCTGGTGACAGTGAACAGTGTATAATCTACAGTGCATAAGCTATTGATTTAAGAGCTCTGAATGCGGCTTTACTGTAAAATAGTGTGTCAATTTTACGATCCTAGGTTCTGCAGAAGATCTTTTTTATGCCGTTTTACACATACATATTTACACCGGCGTTGATACACCTAGAATGTAAGAAAACTAAAGTACCGTGGCGGTAATGTATTGGCTACGCTAGAAAACAAAACTAAACATAACTGAACATTATATTTTATTATTGGGGGGCCTTTAAATAATTCGACAGGTCGCCACGGCAACGGTGAACTCAGCGAAAGTCATTTCGGCGATAGTCATTTGGTGATGATCACTTCGGTGATGACGATTTCACGTTTCGTTCATTTCGTTATCGTTGTCATTAATTTCCCGATAAATTTTCTGTATCAGTAACATACTCGAATTTTCCTATTTCCATTTCAAGATACAAACATAACTTTTTAACTTCTCTCCATTTCCACTCCTACATAATATATTCAAGATCATCTCCATCAACAAAAGATGCAACTGTACTTCCCAAAAATAATGTCAAAATAACTTTGTAAGACTGAAATAAAGCTCTTTATATGTCATTAACGAAAGTACAATATAAAAAGAAAAATATGCCATTTGTTTTTTATTTAACCAAAAATAGTACTTAGCCGCTCTGCGTTGCTAAGGTCTCGGCTTCAAATCCCGTTCGGGCATGGAATTTTCTCAAAAATAAAAATTGTCCTGGCTAATTGCCGAAGCAGCAAAGGCCAAAAATAATAATAATAATAAAAAAAAATGATTACTTTTTGCTGTCTAATAATATATATTAAACTACTTTGTCAAAACGTGACGTTACCTAAAAGAAAAAAGTTAAGCAAAATAAAATAAAATAAAGTCAAAAAATAAAATTAAAAAGGAAAACTACTAAAAAATGAAAACTACTCCACCTCATTAACAAGTCGCTGGTTCGGGAATAGCGTTCCTCTACAGTTTATCGATGGGAAGTGAACTGTACTATTCATTAAATTGTAGAGGTATCATGACAGTTTTACATAACATTTACCAAATTTGCCTTTTTCTTTTCAGAAATAGGCAATAGCCCTTTATATAAATTTATTTATTTTGTAGGTACATATATTATTATTTAAACGTCTACTGTGGGAGTGGTAATTTCAGAAATAAAATTTCATTATTATTTAAAGTAAAATTATTCAATTAGTTAAAAAGTATTCAACTTATTCAAATGTAAGAACTAATCTACTTTAAGATAAACTTTCTCAAGGGTTAGTTGAGCTATCATATATTTTTCTAGCTACGCATTAAAAAGATACAGAGTGATTTACCGGGTCGTATATTATATGATTAGTTTGAAAGAACGTTATTGTTTAGATCAAAATAGTATCAGTCAAATGTTTATACAGATGCCGAGAGGCGACAATATATTTTCAGTGAGATGGACCGCGTAGTAATTAGAGTCAAAAATTAATCACTTGGGTTTATAAATTATTGGTCATAGAAAGATAAGTTTATAAAAGGGGTTGTTGTTAATGTGGAGAGCTGATTATTTTTACAACGACAAAAAAAGGGGTCAGAGATCAGATAATTAGTTTTAAGTAAAGAGTTGGAAAAATCTTGTGAGAGACAAAGTCAGTGATGAATAAAACGCCACCATGAACGGACGAACTTCCAAGTAATTTTGGTAGAGAAACCCGGTAGTTGTCGAGAGTAAACCAGAAGTAATCTGGAAGTGTTGAGGTCTATTTAGAATTATATAAACGAACCTCGTAACCGGTTAAACACCGTGAGTGTTGTGAGGTGAATACGGTGATGGTGAGGTTTTGTGAGTGTCTCTCATGGGATTTTATAGCCAGCGATAATTGTAAGTTCTAATGTAATCCATAACCTTTTCGATTCTAATTAAACAGTAAACGTAGATTAAGTAAAATGCAGACTTTAATTCAAACACCCTTATTCCTCTCATAAAGAGTCTAAGCAACCAACCGGCGGATCCTTTAGATTTTCAGACTTGATACCGCTCGCAAGTTCTGGAAATCCACTATGTGGAGGGCCTTTCAAAGTAAGTACCATGTAGTACAAATGAAATTATTTAAATTCATCTAGCCAACCTTGACGTTTCGACCGATCCTAGAAATGCCCCCACACTACGTATTCAATTTTTAAGGGTCTAAATTTTTCCTATTATCGATGTGTTAATTTGTGTTGACTTATACTACATTTTGTTTTTTCTTTTGTTTCAGGTAAATCTCACTTAAATTACTCAGATGAAATGCAAGTTTTTCAAGTTTGTCTAGTAAGTACGCTTAGACTACATATATTCAGTTACTTCTAGTGCAGTGGTGCTCATAAGGTCCTGCGATCGCCTGCAAAAAAGTGTTTATAAATAAAAAAAAATAAAAAAATGGGTTCAAAAATATTACACTCATGTTTTAGGTCAATTTATTTATGCCAGTCAGCATTTTCGCAATTGAAAATAGTCAAATCGAAATATCGCAACCAGGGTCGGATTTACACAACGCGAGGCCCTAGGCTACTCAAAATTTAGGCCCCTTCAATAGACCACTTCCTTTTTAAATATTTCTGAGTTTATCACTTTCAATGCTCAGAATGCTCAGAGCAGATAACCTGTCTTATGACATTGTGCTCCTTAATTCATTTTTAATTCTTTTAAGTTTTAAAAAAGACCTCTATTCAAAGCAGTCAGTGACCATTAAACTAAGAAGTAGTCGTAGGATTGCTTCTATGTTAGGTAAAGCCATCTATATTTTTTTTTTATGAATTATTTGGTAGAGGTCTGCAGCAGACTGAGGGAATTCTTCTAAAGGGGTGAAATGCTTTTTTTACGGATTCCTCAATATCTCTTAGGCCCAATGAGATATCGCTTTTTTACTACCCATCAACATGTTCAAAAAGGTATTTTGCCCTAGTTAACCTATAAAGCGCAAAACGTTAACAAATAAAGGGATTCAGGGTGAATTATAAAACCCTTCGTATGGTCCGTGTTTCTTGAGTTATAGCATATTTATTTTTTTATTTTTGTAGTACATATGCATCTTTTTGAATACTGAGGCACTCTGGACTTAGGAGGCCCTAGGCTTAAGCCTACTTAGCCTATAGGGAAATCCGGCCCTGATCACAACACTTTCACCGAGAAAACTTGGATTCATGTTTAAGAAACTGCCTATGAAGTAAAAAAAGGCAATAATACGTATATAAGATTGAAATAAGTTTTTGTATGTTTTAAATTAAATTACAAATAATTGTTCGTTATATGCCATGTTTTTTTTGCTGTCCCAAATTCTTCTTTCTTTAAAAATTAGGTTAGATTATTCTTCAAACCCAAAAATTAGGGTTAGGGTAGATCGCGGTTAAGTTTGTATTTTAAAAGTAGAACGCGTGGAAAAATTAGTGAGCACCACTGTTCTAGTGCATCATAAGGGATATTATACAAATACCTGTAGGGTGTAAAGTACAGGTACAATATTTATTGTTTCAGAACTCTTATTATCAACTAATATATTTTGTTTTCCTAATCCAATTACTTGTTTTCAACAAGTGTTATATTTACTTGGATCTTATTGCAAATTCATAGATAGGTATTTTCGAGTGGCTAGTCCGGGAATAGCTTTCCTCTACAGTTTATCGATGGGAAATGAATTGTACCATCCATAGTATTTAGGAGGTATCACGAAAATATATTTACCAAATATTTACATAACATAACATTTACCAAATTTGCTTTTTCTTTCCAGAAATAAGCAAGAGTCCTTTATACAAATTTGTTAATTTTGTAGGTATACGAGGTGTGTCAGAAAAGTATCCGACCTGCGTTCATATCTTCGCGACAGAGCGCTCGAGCGGCCTCTGCGGGGTATGAGCGTAACCAGTAGTCCCTTACGAACTCCCTGGATGCCGTAGTTACCGGCCGGACGCCTTGGTCGTGTGTTTATGTCCAACGTGTTTTTTCCGTTCGTCGCATTTGTTTACTGTTGAAAATGACAGAAAGAACAGCGAATCAACGAATTTGCATCAAGTTTTGCTTCAATCTCGGCAAGAGTTGTACGACCGCGTTTCTGGTCAAGCGGTGACTGGCTTCTTCATCACGATTCAACATCAGCGCATTCAACGAACCTTGTGCAGCAATTTTTGGCGCAACACAAGATTGTACAGCTTCGCCAGCCTCCGTACAGTTCCGACATAGCTCCCTGCGACTTTTGGATGTTCTCAAAATTGAAAATGGCGCTCAAAGGAAAGCAGTTCGACGACATCGAGACGATTCAGAGTAATGCGACGCGCGAGCTGAAGGCCATTCCAAAATCTGCGTTCGACTGCTTTAAGATGTGGAAGCACCACTAGGAGCGTGTGGTTCAATGAAATGGGGACTACTTCGAAGGATGCGATGGCCCGGATGACGAAGAATATCACCAACGCGGAGATATGAACTCGGACACACCTCGTATTGTTACTTCAAAGTGTACCTATTAAATTTTTAAGGATCTAAATTTTGCTTAAAATAGATGTGGTAATTTGCATTGACTTGGCCAAGAAATCCAAAAATCGTTAAATTTGGACTTGGCCACTTTTCGCAGTAAGACTACGATATGTATATTAATATTACACAGTTGATTTTTTTTTTTTTTTGTGTAAGTATTAAATATTTAATATTTATTATTATTATAAATTTAAAATATAAATATTAAATCTTGATAGTATACAAGAGGTGTTTTCTTCAGGCTGATTTGTCTGTGTATTAATGTGCGGAAGTGTGACCTTTTTTCTCGTAAAAAATATAACATACTTTGTAGTCTAATGCCTACGCACCATATTTTACGTTGATACTGCACTTGATGATAATGGAATGCCATTTGGCACACGTATTCTTAATGATAATTACTTATTATTTTGTAGAGCTGTACTGGAAGTCACTATGATTAGCACATATAGACGAACTTTCAACAAATCACATTGTTTCACTGATAACTAGTAAAAATATCAGAGAATATATGAACCATCTTCGAAAGAATATTTTTCGGCCATCGTATTTAGTGCGTAGTAGTCTATATTATTTTGTTAGAATTGCTATATACCAGTCTTTTGGATGGAAATAATTTCACTGTCATGTAACGAATCTCACTGTCATGTAAAGAATACATGTAATTATTTTTTTCGGGCACATTACAATCTTAAATTCAGTAAATTTTTAGATTAACTCCATATTTGAAATCTATGACTTCTAAATATCCGAAATTGATATACAACTCCGCAAATTACATGTAAATGTAAACAGAAAAATAGCAAAATTCTTTTGAGCGTTATTTCGAAATCGAAGTCATTTGAGACCAGCTGCTGTGGACAAAGCTAAGCAAATAGATGCATTCCGTATATGCATGGTTCCGACCGGATATGTTAGATTTTTATTTTATTTCGGGCAAAACCTAAATAATATCAAGTCGCATGACCTTTTTTATTTAATTTTTGTAATTCACAGGTTCAATTTGGTCGAATGCGATAAAAAAGTGTCGAAATAATACGTGAGTAAAGTAAAAGTGCGTAAAAGTTGAGTCTTTACACATTTCGGCCGCTATCTTAAATTCGGTGCTCCTTAGAGAAAAATTCCGGACATGTTCTTGTAGCCAAAGATATGCCCGCCAAAGGAGCGGCCGAGCTCGTTCAATCGCGCAGTTTTGACTAATTAAGACAGTCTGAATTGTTAGGTTGCTAGTTCAATTCCCCGTTGGTGATATTATTCGGGCAAGAATAATATGTTTACATTAATCCCATTTTTACAATCATTCACCCCCCATACAGGTGTAGGAGCTCGCCCCTTGGCATCGGAGATTAGCCTTGTTGCAGAAATATGCCGATGTAAAATAAATAAAATTAAAAAAAAAAACAAAGTTATACCCTACGGATTTAGGAAGAATCGAAACAAAATTTTAATATACGCAGATTTGCAGTAATTATCCCTTGAAATTGGGAAGAATTTTGTTAGGAATTTCAGAAATCAATTTTTGGGGTCACATAATGAATTACGGACGATAATTTGTAAATCAAGTGACGGATATTCACGTACGATGCGGCAAATTATAGCTAAAAGTCCATTCTACAAATATGTATTTATTTATTTTGCTCTATCGTAAAAATTAGTCACCGTCAACGTACTTGGCGCGCAATTCTCGCCGTCATCTTGAACCTGTCTCGGTTGATAAATAAGTGCTGCGGGTCAAAATGATATAGTTTTTATAAAGAACACGTGTGCCAAATGGCATTCCATTATCATTAAGTGCATCTTCCGACGTAGGCACTAAATTATTGGTTATCTCAAGTATTTCAAAGAACATACGTGAATTTCCGTAATCTATAAAGTTCTGTGGGTTACCGAGAAAAATCCATTTAGAATACGGTAGGGATATGAATATTTAATATTATCCTGTTGGTAACACACACTTATTTTGTTCAAGTTCAAAGTTTCCACAGCCATTCATATTTTATATTTGATCTCCAATTTCACATCTGAACAAGCTTCTTGGAATCTCTTTTATGATTTTGAATGATTCAATTTTTTTGGGATTTTGTTGAAAGTAGATTCTTCTGAGGAATTTACTTTAGCAATTCGCTTACCCGATGGAAAAGGTTACAAAGCTTCAAAAGATTTGATTTTATTTTACGCATTATGATAACATATTATTATGTATCCTACGTTGTAAAACTCGCTAATCAAGATCCTATAGCATCTTTTTTTTATTTGAATGAAAAAAAGAGATACTTCAACTACAAATATACAAAAACGGTTTAAGGTACCTACATACAAAAACGGATTGATCCTGGTGGTAAAAGTTTATGAGGTCACACCAGAAATCAAGTGGTGACAGGGTGGAAGAAATTACAAAATTTCAAGTGGAATGGTAGATGTGTTCATATGAAAGCTCCTTTGAATTCGAGGCCCCCGCTAGTATAAGGTCTGATACCCATTAGATCTTTCTCAGCTCACATAAGAAATAATGAAAAATAAATCGCCAATATCCTTACGTATGAAATATTCTCTCCTCTCTACATGTAACAGGCAACGTCTGTCTGTCTGTCTGTGTATCTGTCTGAATGTGCACTGTTCATGCGAGAACTACTAATTCGATTTTCAAGCGTTTTTTTTTTCAATTTGTAAGTACATACTTGAGAGGTTGAAAGAAAACATGGTTTTTTGTTTTACTAACTTTTATTTTAACTGACAGCAGTTTCGGTTCGCGCCATTGTTAAAGTTGCAATGAGTACAAATTACATTTTACACTAATATATACAAGGAGAAATAGTTATGTACAGGTAACAGAAGCAATAAAAAGATTATATAGGTAAGACAAAATTTCCAAATTATGTTTACAAGTTTAGTATTGCTAGTTTTTTAATTTTTTTAAAGATTAATTTATCAAAAATTAAAAACAAAAAAAAAATTAAAACTAGCAATACTAGAAATTTATCCATGTACTAATAATAACGAAGAATCTAAGTTTATCACTCTTCCGAATTTAGGTGATCTAAGTATTAAAATTTCAAATAAACTTAAAAATAATAATAAAAATATAAAAATCGCCTTTAATACTACGAATATCCTTACAAAAGTAATAACTAATATAAAGATAAATTGGACAGAAGTGGAGTATATAGGTTAGACTGCACTTCATATGGATCTGCCTACATAACCAGAATATCGGGACATAAGAAGTCATTCACTAAACAAAATACGAATTCAACCTTCGCAGAACATCTCATAAATGAAAATCATACAACCACATTTGAACCAAAAATACTGTATAACAACAGGAAAGGCCTTAAGCAAAATTTACTAGAATGAGCCCATGAAATTAAGAAACATATGTCCAAAAGCAATATTCTTAATGAAATTACCGACCTACACAACTCGCCGCTCATAGGATTAACACTAAACTTGTAAACATAATTTGGAAATTTTGTCTTACCTATATAATCTTTTTATTGCTTCTGTTACCTGTACATACCTATTTCTCCTTGTATATATTAGTGTAAAATGTAATTTGCACTAATTGAAACTAATTTGTAACTTTGAAAATGGCGTGAGTCGAAACTGCAGTCAGTTAAAATAAAAGCTAGTGAAACAAAAAAACATGTTTTCTTTCAACCTCTTAAGTATAAGTGAGTTTCACAAAGTTAAACTGTCGACTATTCAATATACTGTACATCATCTGGACAGATTTTCGGCTGTGTTTTATTAAAATCGGTGCAGCATTTCTAAAGTTATAATGATATTAGTGCTAGCGGGTAGACCGAAATCCATGTTTCCTGTTAATACAGACGCATTTTCTTGAAATTATCAGCGATAACATAGGCTTCGTCAGAGGCATAGTTGGTACACGATACATACAGTAATCGAAAAAAAAAAATGAATATATGTTCAGTAGTTCCAAAAATATAATGCCATTTGTGTGCGCGAGTAATACACAAATGCACCTTTTCGATTTACATTTAACGCATTACTCGAGAACTGCTGATTTTTACGCAATTTTTTTGTATTTATAGCATTTGGGTTTTTGGGTGTGTTTTATTAAAACTGGTACATTATTTCATAATTTATAATTAAATTAGTGCAGTGAAGATAGAACGAAATGCATGTTTTCCGTTCATATTTAACGCATTTTGCGATCTTTTTCTATATGTAGCTACTTCATCGGGTCAGATGCTGTGTAAGGCTGTCACGGTTGACACGGTTGTAGATGAGCAAGATGCCATTCACTATCCAGTGAATGGCATTTTCTTAATCTAACAGGATTACTACCTCACACTGGCGTATTAAAGGGGAGGGGCTTTGGGGAAACGTGCCTCCCCCCTTAAGGTCAAAAGAAATGAAAATTTTACAAATTTAAAATAATCGTACTGCAAAATCACTAACCCATATTACAATATACAAGCTATATTATTGAAATTGGTATAGTATTGAAAATGCTGAAGCTGTTGATATATCGTATGTGTGCTGTTCTGTGCTTGTGTTTTTAGTGATTCAAAGAAAAACCTTTTTATTTACTGACTGTTTATTTATCTAGAAATAATAATACACTACTTATATTTATGTTACAAGGGTGATCCTTCAATTCTGCAAAATCAGTTATTTTCCTAGATCACTCTGATCGCATGTATTACAGTATGGTTCATGCGAAGAAATTTTCACTATGTTTTGGGTATGATGCGAGTGGCAGCAAAATTTATTCCGAGATTGCTAAATTTTGAACAATAAATGTGTTATAAAGAAGTCGCTCAGAAAATGATAGATGATGTCGTCATTGACTCAACATTGCTCCAGCGCCTTTTACGACCATTGAAGAAATAAAAGTAAAATCTCTGGAAAAGCTAAACGCCATACCAAAATCTGCATTTCATAAGTGTTTTGAAGACTGGATAAAAGGTTGCATAAGTGCATTATATCCGATAGTGCTATTTGGAAGAGGACAATATAAAAATTGATGAATAAATAAAAATTGTTTTGTAAATTTAAAAATTGCACGTTGAAATACTGAGAATGCAAAAATGTATTGAATGGAAAAATAGAAATAAACATGTATTTATCAAAGAAAAAAAAACTTTCTAAAATCTTGGTGGAAATCAAATGAAAGTTTTTGATACATGTATTAACAAACACATTTTTATATCAACAAATAATAAAATTATCATCTCTTTTTGTTTTGATATAAACATCAATATTCAACAGGAAGATGTCAGACAGATTTGGATCGCGGTCTAATTTTCATACAAAATGATAAGCAGTGACAGAACTTCAAATATCCCGAAGGGCTCATTGCTTTTTTTTTTTTTATGAATAGAAAAGGGAAAAGTGAGAATATTTTACATTTTTAAATATATTTTTATCCTAAATATACCCAAGTTTTTTTTTTTTTTTTTTCATTAACTCTTTCGAGGATGTAAAAGATTCTGTTGCGACCCGTATGCCGCCTTCGAGTCTCTAAACCTACCCCCCTCCCCGTCTCACAGATAAACATCATAAGTGACCCCCCCCCTAACCATGAATCCTGGATACGACGCCTCCTCACACTCTTACTTTCAAAGTAGGTGCACCAATAATGTTGCTGAGGAACATGTAGTTGCCAAAATTATTTAATAACCACGCTTACACCTATCCCGAGCGAAGCCAAGCGTTGCAATCAGTTTAAAAATACGGGACACCAATTTCACATTAATCATGTTCATTCACTAAAACAGAACCGATATTGCACTAGATAAGTCGGAGCTCAACGAGATGAAAATATATGAACAATAACTACTTATTACCGACTTTACTACAACCATTGAAGCTATCAATGGTTTAAGTTAATTACTTCTAAAACCCATAACTACACACTATTTTTATAAATTTAGTTAGATTTAATAACTGTACTATTGATGGCAGTCGATATGTACATCCAGAGGCGGATCTACATCAGGCGGGGCCCCTTCCGGAACATCCGGATGAGGCCCTCAACCTCTCGGGTAGATATCTTTTTGTTAGCTTTTCACTTGGATTTGGTAGGTGAGGACCATTTTTTTTTGCTCTTCACTTGGATTTGGGAGGTGAGGAACTTTTTTTTTTGCTCTTCACTTATAAAAATATTCAACATAAGTGAAGAGCATGTGTAGGGCCCCTTGGCATTTTTAAGCCCTGGGCCCCCAAAAAGCTAGATCCGCCAATGTGTACATCTAGTTTTAAATAAACGTAAATTAAAGGAAAAATCAATATTTCATTCAAGATTAGCAAGAATTAGCTATTGAAGAATTGTTGCTTAAGATAATAATTGTATCGATATTGCTAGCCTAGAAATGATTCAGCCAAACTTTATGGAAGGAATTGTAAAATACTTGTTATAAATTTAACTGCAGTAAATTTGAACGTTAACTATTCTGACATTTGTACTTAAATAAATCTAAGATAATTTCTGTTTCTTGAAACAATCTGCTACAATTATTTGTCGACATTTTATTGCTGTTAAAACTAATGGGACAGTTGCACTCAAGAGTAAGTGTTGCATAATGCGCTATATTCTAGTATCTGCATCATATAAACTATTCTCTTAATAAAACTTATTGCACTTTTATTAAGAGCTTCATTTTGCGAATTCGTGAAAGAACTCTACTTGAATATAAGGTCAAGGCTACTTTAAAGAGGCAAGTTCTTTACTTCATCCTAACTAATTTACCAAAGATTTCGTATATATTAGATTTTGGCTTAACAGAGGGTGCAGATGTATGTGACAGAATAAAAGAGTCAGGTTTTAATAACATGTATATTAACTATACACAGTATAATATAAAAAACCCAATGATAAAAAACTGGGACATTCTTATGATTCTAATTTAAAGGTTGATACAAAGTTATTTAATCATTTTAATAGGAAACTATAAATATCGGGAGACAATACAATGTTTATGTAATAGGTCTGCATAAACAAATATTTATTGTTGCTAGCTAAACAGGCTGTAACAATAAATGATGCTTGCTTGAACGAAGACTGTAGGATATCGCATATTAAGTAAACGTATTTTAACTCAAATAACTAACTTATTGTTAAAATAAACTTTTGGGTACTTGTTACTCATAAAGGGTTTATTATCTATTGCAAGTGTTTTTTTGTGCAATAAAATGAAAATGCGACCCGAATACATTACACGAGCAGCGACGTTACATGAAGATGGACGCAGTATTCGAATTTTGCTGCCATTTTGAATATTGTTAAGAACATTTTTAATTAATTTTTACCACCAACTGTACAAAGAAGGTTGAGGTAAAAAGAGCTTGTATCTAGAAAACCTGTAACTTGCCCGGTTTTGCTCGCAAATTATCGAGTTGAAAAACTGCGGCTCGCTCATGAGCCTTTGACGTGACAAGACGCAGACTAGAGACATATTGTTCCCAAGTGTATTTATTCCAGATATTGGATATACTAATTTTGTATACATACGTTTATGCGAAAAGATTTCAGAATTTAAGTAGCGCTCCCAACCTCCTAAAATAATCCTATCACCTATTTTTTATTTCTTATATACAACTTTATATAAGCATAAAATACCATCCATCTACCATGACCATCTTTAACTCTACGAATAGTCACCCAACTGCAACGAGTAATTCGCATAACAAGCAAAACACTTTGTAAAATAGTGACTCGCTTAACGAGCGATGTTTCGCATAACGAGTGACGAACCTTCACTTCTGCTTGGAAGAGGCTTTGGCCGGAGAGCGTTGTCGAATGTGACTTTGAGGGGTTTGAGACAGTACCTGTGGAACTTTTAGTCAACGAGATTGTGTCTTTGGGGGATCATTATCAAGATCATGGGACTGGAAGTGGATGACGATGATATCGATGAGCTTTGGAAGAGCACAGCCAAGAGCTGACCACCGAAGAGCTTATGGAGTTGCATTGTGTTTCACAGCAAGATGTTGTGCAGGAGAGTTTGTCAGAGGAGGAGATCAGCAAAGCTACCATTTTCTGGCGCAATAAGAGAAATGCTGAAAGCATGGGAAACTATTGCATCCTACATTGAGAAGCATCACCCTATAAGGCAGTGGCTATGCGTGCTACAAATTTATTTAATGGTAATGCTGAGTCGCATTTCCCCCAAATTTTGAAGCGTCAGGAAAAACAAATGTCTCTAGATAGCTTTCTAGCAAAAAATAATTAGGTATGTATCATAAATAATAAACTAATTATTTCCATTTTTTTATTTTTTTATTTTTTCGAATTCGCGTTTTATGTTGTTTCATTTCGTGATAGAAGAAGAGATGAAGATGATTCACGCTCCACTAGAACGCATTATCGTAATTTATATGGGAAAAATTGTTTTGCTTAACGAATGTTTCGCGTTACTAGTAAGATTCTGGAACGAACTATGCTCGTTACACGAGGTTCCACTGTACTTTTAACTGATTCATCATGGATTGAACGCGATAATGATGAATTTATCATGGATTATTTGAACAGAGTACTTTTTCGCGCCATAAAAAAGTGGAGGGGAATAAGAAACCGAGAAAAACCAAGATTCGATCTTGGTTGTTTTGGTTAGTAATCAATCAAACTTTAATAACCGTATTCCGAAAATAAACTTTTTCAGCAATTTTGTATTTTCGGAACGAAAAATCATGTTCTTGGTTGATATTTACGGTACAAAATATTAGTATGATGATTTACTGCATACACCTGTGTAGTGTGTATTGCGTGTATCGCCCAGATTAATGGTATCTGCAATTTAACGTGGTTTCCGAACCACTTTTATTTGTTTTTGGCGATATTTTTATGGGCAAATACCTCGGTAGTAAGCTCTCTGCTTACCGAAAGAGAACGATTGAGCCACCAAACATTTGAAAAATGTTTGGTGGCTCCGGGAATTGAACGTCGTACCTTATGCGCAACTAACCACACACTAACCAACTGCACTAGAGGCGTTCTTGTTCTTTATCTAGTTCAATGGATTTAGAATTTTAAATATAGAGAAATAAGAGCTTTAGTGCAGTAAGAAATATATTTTCTGATCAGGATCAAGGAGTCTACATCTACAAGCAGGTAGTGGTAAAATATACATAATTCCATAATTGTTCACATTGGTATTGTGATCTTTTGATCTACTGCTATTTCATTTTACAAATTCATAAAATGGTGCATTAATTTAATAATTAAAATACTGAAGAACAATTCAGATTTTTATTATTAACTATATTTTGTGCTTCGCTCATATTTTATGAAGTATGCAAATCAAATATCGTGCATTAAAGGTTAAAAGCTAAATAATTTTGCCACACGCACTTCAAGTTACATTACATCAAGTAATAATTTATATTTTCAATCGTACATTCACCTTTCCAATTCATTCATAAAATGATATCACTTTATTTAAAATAGAATTTTGTAGTGCTAGTTGCTCAGTATTCGCTGTTCATGGATTGACTTTGAGCATTGTAAGAATTGGGTGAAATGCGGACGCTTTCTGCGGTGGGCCTGCGGCAAGAACGCCGCGAGCGCCATACAAACTGGTGTGGTGGTGTAAGAAATCAATATCTGTCCTGCTGACGGGACGGGACGTACAGCTTGTGCCCGTATGTCCACTATCCCCACTTTCAGTTTTCTCAATCGAATAGTTTTATAAATGAAACTGTTCTGCTTACTCACTAATTAATATCGCCGCTTTATAAATAATTTCACACCATAGTGACATGTTAAGTACTTTATAATGTTTAAACTAATTTATAGCATCAATCTTCATTTAAACTTGACTAAATGAAGATTGACTTGAATATTGAATCTTTTTTAAATCTTTTTAAATATTTAAATGGATTTTAAAAATTCAAACCGCAGATTTGTATCCCTAACCATTTTATAGATACGATTTATAAATGTTTTCAAAAATTTTGTTCGTTTTAAAATATGGTTAATTAGAACCTCAAATCCCAATTTTAAAAATTTCTACCACAGATTTTTATCGCTTTTCGTTTTTGAAAAACGTCCATTCGAAGATGAAAATTTCTATAATTCACGCCATATTAAAATTTGTCATAATTTTAAAATACGCTAAACGAATTAAGCCTCAAATTTTTTCTAGACTAAATAAACTACAAGGAATCCAAAAATTCTAACCTCAGGTCATTTTCTCTAACCGTTATTTGAGTTTTGCTTTTTTTTAATTCACTTAAAAAGATGTCGTAATCTCAAAACGCGTTAAACGATTAAAGCCCCAAATTTTTTCTGTACTAAATAAACTACGGAGATTTTTAGATGCCTATAACCCAGTGGTGCCCAAACTTTTTCGGTTCCCGGCGCCCTTTATGTATCAGAATTTTTCCGCGGCGCACAGTTTGGGAATCGCTGTTTTAAAGAAAATATGCCGTTATGTTCAAATGGTTAAAAGGCATTTTAAAAATCTCTTCACCTAAAACATACATTCTGTTAAGCAGGCGTGCACTCAGGAATTTTTCTTGGGGGGGTCTAAATATTCAAGTGTATTCTTTAAAAACACTAAAACCACGTGTTTTTTTGAGTTGGAGGGTTCAAGCCCGCAAGCCGTTGATTTTCCATTATCCAAAAATAAAAAATATAAAAAAATTCAAGGCTAACTAAACAGCTCTTTTTGATCATATTGTATCTGGATTGAAGAGAAAAGTCGTTTGTTAGAAAGCAATGTGAAGGCTATATTGTTTTGCAAAATCAATATAGCTTTAAAATTTACTGAATTTTACAACAAATTAAAATAATAAAACGAGTGTCGAGTGTGATCTAAGATGTATCGGTAGCTTGTATTCTGATTTTCTTCCGATTATTAGGTGTGTGAATTAATTCAGTCCATCTGGCGGTCAATTGCTGTTCTATGTAAACTTTTTTCTAACCTCTAATGTCTGCAACCGGCTTTATGTTTTAGTGTTGACATATGGCAACAATATTTAGTTGAACGTTTAAACGTTATAAACGTTTGGGTTTGTAACAATAACATCAGTGTTTATCTGATTCTAAAATGTCGAAATTCGAGCCAAAAAAGTATCATTTCCGGGAAGTTCTCATTTTCGTTTGAAGAATTCGGCCGCTGAAGCTCATCGAATGTTCGTAGAAGCTTATGGTGAAAGTGCTCTCACCGATAAATCATGCAGAGAATGATTTCAACGTTTCAAAAGTGATGATTTCAGTGTCGATGACAAACCTCGACCAGGTCAGCCGAAGAAGTTCGAAGACGAGGAATTACAGACGCTAATCGATGAAGATCCGTGTCAATCGCAACATGGGCTCGCGCAATTGTTGAATGTTGATCGATCAACAATTTCTGTGCATTTGGCAGCCATGGGAAAGATTTACAAAGTAGGAAGATGTGTGTCGTACGAACTGAAAGAAAGAGACATCGAGAAGCGCAAAACCATGTCTGAAATCTTGCTTGCGAGGCAAAAAAGAAAAGTTTTTTGCGTCGTATTGTGACTGGAGACGAAAAGTGGATATATTTCTATAATCCCAAACGAAGGAATTCCATTTGCGACCCAGGAAAGCCATCCGCAGAGAAACCAAAACGGAATATTCACGGCAAGAAACTAATGGTCTGTATATAATGGGACCAGAAGGGTGTAGTATATCATGAGCTATTAAAGCAGAACCAAACCTCACTGCCGAACTTTACCATCAACAATTTCTCCGTTTAAGCAACGCATTAAAGAATAAGTGGCCGGAATATGCCAATATGCCACAAGAGACACGACGAAATGATCCTCATGTTGGAAACATTGTGAAGGCCACCTTGGAAGCACTTGGCTTGGCCGTTTTACCTCACTCGCCGTATTTACCAGACATTTCTTCATCAGATTATCACTTGTTCAGATCAATGGCAAACGCCTTTCGAGTCAGCACTTGAACAATTATGAATAGAGAAATGGCTCAATGAATGGATCGCTTCGAAGGACGAATACTTTTTATAGTGTATTTTTTCATGTTTTTTCACAATAAAATCTTTTCTAGAAGAAAAAAAAAACGGACCGAATTAGTACACGCACCTAATATTTTTATTATTATAACCGTGTTGCACCAATTAATTATGCAATTATTTTTTTGTTTATTGCTTTCATATCATATTCTGAATAACTTCAGTAGGACAAATTTTTAGTTTTCTGCTTGCATTCTCTTTAACAATTTTTCTTTTAACAATTTAATTTTTAATTTAGACTAGTCCTAATCTGCCCCAGCTTATTTATCTGAATGTACCTCACAGGAAAATAAATAAATCCGTTAATACCAAAAAATTTGAAGAAGTATGCTACCTTCGGCTGTGTTAAGCAAAACTTAAGTCCTTTCTGTCTAAAACACAAATATTTTGTCAATAAGTAATAGAATTATTGTTACAACCTTATGAACAGAAAGTGTGTTCAGGGGTGTAGTGGTGCCAGGGCGCCGCCCCGGTACTTTTTTTGAATGGCAGGGCGCCGCCCTATCACTTTTCTTAGTTCAATAACCAATACATTTATTTTACCTAAAACATAAATAGTATCTTTTTCGTTTGCGTACAACTCGGTTGGCCAACAATGTACATTTATGCCAAGAATGAATGTGACAGTTGTCTTGGTTCTAATTGTTAAAGCATCGCGAAACGCCTTCACACAGGGCCGCCCCTAGACGGGGCAAGTGGGGCACCTGCCCCAGGCCCCGCGCCTTTAAGGGCCCCGCACTTCGACCGTCAAGTAATAAAATTTTTATAAATAGTTGGAAAAAAATTATATTTTCATTAAGTATGTGTACTTTGTTAATAGTTAATAATATTAAAGAAAATATCGTTATCCTGACCTAGGATTACCTATGTGATAATATATATATAGATGGGGCCCCGCAAGACCTGTTTTGGGGCCCCGCAAATCCTGTTTTGGGGCCTCGCAAATCCAGTTTTGGGGTCCCGAAATTATAGTTTTGCCCCAGGCCCCGCAAATGCTAGGGGCGGCACTGCCTTCGCACGTAATACGTAGTACCGACTTACGTCAGGTTAGGTTAGATTAGGCTTTAGATTAGGTTAGTTTTTTTTTTTTTTTAGGGCTACTCCCCTGAGTGTGTTTACTTACCTTTGTGTTTAAATAATTTAAAGTTAACAGCAATAATTGCATGATACATAGAATAAAAAATTATGTTTCATTAGACATAGCTAAAATTATATATATCGCGTACTTACAATCTGTCATGTTAAATGGTCTAATTCTCTGGAAGCAGTCTGGAGGAAAAGAATATTTATTATTCAGAAAAGAGCTGTCAGGATTCTTGGTGGAGTCGCAGAACGTACATTATGCCGGCAACTATTTAAGAATTTGCATATCCTCACTTTGCCATGCTTGTATGTTTTAGGAATACTAGAATATGTTAAAGATATTAAGCTAAAAAATTGGTGAGTTACATACATTAGGGTGGTCCTTATTTTCTTAGTTTTATTTTTTTTGATACAGGACCCCTCAATTTTGTGCCTTAGTATGAAATTAGTTTGTATTAAAATTGCAAAATTTCAGCTCCTCCAGATTACGCGAACGCGTGCCGCATCGAGCTTGAATTTTTGAAAATTCGACAAATTGTAGGTTTCTTTCTAACTTGAGTTTTACACAACTTTCATAATCACTTGTGACTAATTACGACAAAATTGGTTAAACGATACTAATTCTGCAGCGGTTTTAGTCGCGAAATTGAGTAGCGCTACGTAAAGCTACAACGAGAAACACGGTATCGGTGAATATCGGTGTAAGTATCATTTAACCAATATACATAGGTTATTATGTGAGAATACTGAGCACTCCTAATGCTTTGAACATCTAAACCTTAACCCTTTCTTACCCTTAAATGCAGTACATTTAAGGATAAGTTAGAAACCAGTTTTCGGGGAAGTGTAAATATTTTCAGAAAAATTTATCGATTTTTTTAAATTTCAAGTTCGATGCGGCATTTGTTAACGTAATCCGAAGGAGCTGAAATTTTAAAACTTCATACTAAGGTACAAAATGAGGAGGCCCTGCATTTAAATATATAAGCAATCCCAGTCCGCCCCTGAAAGACGACCATTTTAATTATTTTAAAATCATCGTACATTTTCAGTAAAACAAAAATTAAATTTACAAAATTAATACTTAATTTGAAGTAATTTATTTAAATCTCCTTGTTAAATGCATGATGTGATCTTTAAAAGTTTCTGTAAATTAATTTAAAACACAATTTTGTTGATAGCTTTTATTTAATTTGTTTTGGTAGAAAGTCTTTGACCTTCAGGAAAACTCTTCCCTTCCTGTTATGACCTTCGGAGTTTCTCGTTATTTTTTATTCATTTATCTTCCTCATATAAATTCCACTCTTTTTCTTGGGAATTTATTATTTCAGTCCTAGATCTCGTTATTCGTAGATGGTTTCTAGACCTGTTTTATTATTTACTACAAATTTATTCTTTTCTAGGATGTCTGTCGGAAAGGAGAATTATTTACATATACTATTCTAATGTAGTTATTGAGCAGAGCTAGTCAAATATTGACGACAAGAAATGATAAGGTACTTTGATACGAGGGTTAACTTTTATGTTTTTACAAACGACCACTAGATGGCAGTATGAAATGTGTCATTACTATATTCGTAAAATTTGACATTTGTTATTGTGAAATCAGTGGCAGCTTATAAATTGACCGAATAGTTTGTGAAAAAATGGATATTATATTACTAGTGAAGGTTTTTGTTGGATGATTTTTTAAAGTAAGATTTTAGTAAAGATCTAACTCAACAACAATGCATAGATTAGCTTCGTTCAACTTTTGGTAATGAAGCACCACCAGAAAAGATTTTTTTCAATTGATTTGCAGAATTTAGTAGTGGTCGTGCGTCCGTCAGTGATGAATTTCTTGAAGGTCGAACTAAATGATTGAAGAAAATCAGCATGTGACAAGTCATCGACAAACTCAGGAAAAACAACCAAAAACGTCGCATCATTCGTAATCATGACAATGCAAGCTCCCACACAGCACGTCAAACAATTGATTATTTGAAGAAGAAAAACGTGGAATGAATGCCTCATTGCCCGTATTCACCTGATTTATCCCCTAACAATTTTTTTTTTGTTCCCCAATGTCAAACAAAAAATGGGTGGACAGTGATTTTTATCACCGTAAGACGCTGTTGAAGCCTTCGAAAACCATGTTTTTGAGATATCAACTATATATATATATATAGTAGGAATTGAATAGTAGAACTACTAAAAATGTACGATGTCTGGCAACACTAAACGTAAAATTTGAACAATAAGGTAATGAACAGTAATGGAAGTTATATGCTGGCCACATCAGGTTTATTAATTCTGATACTACTACGATATGCGTGTTCTATAGATTTTAAAATTTCCTGCGGTTTGTAATTTGGTTTCATTAAAATACTGTGGTTGATATTAAAATGCAAAATCAACATTTAAAAAAGTAATAAAACTTCAGGGTAGGGGTGGAAGGCCACAAGCCACGAAGTTCACGAAAAACATGACATATCTTTAAAAGTTGTATTGATAAAACTGACTGCCAGTACAAAATCAATTTTTTAGTCATTTATGAATAGTTTCATTATTTGGGTTCATTTTATAATATTATTTAAGCTCATTTAATTATATTATTTAAAATTTTGCCTTACACTTTAAGATAAAAAGGCTTAAGGATGTAAAGTAAGTAAAGTATTTTAAATTTTCAGTTCTACTTTATAGACTCTTATGATTATAACTATAGGCACATTTACAAAAAAGTTTTAGACTTTGATTTTCAGCGGTTTAGTACATTTATCTAAAAATAAAATATATCATCACTTTCTGCGAGTTTTTAAGATTTGGCCTCAAAGTTTGTTAAATGTCATATATCTTGATATAATAATATCTCATAAACTCTCTCATAAACACAATATCTCAAAACAGTATTGAACGCAATGAGCGAAGAAAAGCTCTATATTTCACTTTGTATTCGGTATGAGTTTCAACCAGGAGCGTGCGAAGGAAAATCTGCGCCTGAAGCAAAACCTGCATTTAATGCCCCTTCTAACCCTCATTCTCTCTCCTAACCCTGGAACCGTCCAACATCGCGCCTCCTACATTAGGTGCCTGGGATCGGTGCCCCCTTCGCTCTCTGGTGCCAACAAGACAAAAACGGCGCTAAAGCATGTTATTCAATTTTCTCTGATCTTGGTGAAAATTTGTCTCATAGTATTTGCAAATATTGGTTCGAAATTACTACATTCTTATGTTATAAAAGCATACATATCAAGCTTAGACTTCAGATGACAAAATGCTGAGTTTTCCCATCTTGCCAAAAGGAAAAATGGCATCTTTGGTTGAAATATCTCATAGACTGGTATAGGGAAAGCATCATTTTCTTATTCCAAGCAGCTGTATCCAAGGTCAAGTTAGTATTATTGATAGTCAACATCCAGTAGGATTCCAGTACAAGAAAAAATCAGGGGTTGCCTCAGTTGGAGACATTCGAGAAATTTTGGGCGTAGAATTTACTTTTGTGATGCTAGCTGAGTTTATTGGGATTACATTGGTGAACGAGCCGTAGACGTTAAAGGTTATTCTGTGCATTTTCTGGCTCTATACTCTTGGACTCACTGAGCTCCAGATTTGAGAAGCTTAGGGGCCTTAGTACTATCGACTTATACCAAATAATTTTGTTTGTGGTTCTCTTTCATGCATTTAGTAGCAGTTTTCTTAGGCATGGTGAAGCTCGGAGGTATTTATCGTCACTTTTAAGCACCTTACAACATTTAGGATTTGTCTTCCACTCAAATTTGAGTAATGTATTTTATTCTCTAATTAAATGAAACAAACCCGACCTCTATACGATGATAAGTTCTCGACTTATGAGCGCTGATTTTCGCACCGAGTTTCGATTTCGAGAGTCTACTTTCTCTCCCCACAATGGCGCACGTCATTGACATGTGCATTGTTGTATACAACTATCGTTGCTCTTTCAAACCGTATATTACTTTTGCTATGAGCTATGGTGATGCTAGTTCCTGCGTAACGCCAAAACGTTCTATGTCGAAAGACAACGTTGAACAGCAGGTGTATTTAGTATAATCGTTAAGAATCTTTTCGGTTCTTTGGTCGGTTCCTTCTTTAGGGCGCCATTACTGAAACAGAACATGAAGTTTTGTTCCACAGCTGGATCGTGTTGAGGACTTTAGATATTTAGGATGTTTTTTAAATGCAGATTGGCATCACTTGAAAGAGATTGCTATCAAATCGACAATAGGCAGGCAGGTAGGCAGATAGATTGTGAGTGACTTTATAAGGGTTTTTTGGTCATACAAAATCCTAAAAAGGAAACTCGAGTATCTGGGCCATATCCAGGGCTGCCCAAGTCCGGGGGTGCAAGAGGTGCGTCGCACCCGGGCAGCTTATTTTTGGGGCGGTAGATTTTTAGGGCAGTAGATTTTTGGGGCTGCAAATTTTTAGTGTTGTAGGGTAGTTTATAAATAATAAGTTAAACATTCTAAGAAAATTGTTTTGTTTTTTAAGCGCCTTGTTCAAGTCAAAAACACGCTTAATCTGAATTCAGAATGAACGCGTGTCGCCCTGACCTATACATAACAGTGCAAAACATTTTTAATTGATAGCGCAGAACGATCAGTACGCGAAGTGTTCTGTTGTGTTTAACTGTGCGTGACATTATGACGGATAAATATGGGTACTTATATGTTGTCCAAATTAATTGGTGCTGGATTGGACAGTTTGTTCTGCGTTTAAAGTTTATATACATGCGACATTCAAACTCGAGCCACTTTTTTAAGGGCGATAATATGATGGTCGCATCCGGGCCACGGGTATGTTCGCGGTGTCTCTGGTGCGCATACGAAACACACAATAAAGTTTATTGCAGAACGTCATACAAAACAAAATGAAGAAGTCGCAAGGACCTGGTATAAGAAGACCCACTTGATTCAAAAATCAAGTGAACTGTAAATAAAACAAATCTTACTGATGATCGTTAACGCTCATGGAGGGATCGTTAACACTTGAAGAAGAGGATACAAAATAAAAAAATCCTTGTTCTCGTCAAACAGTCTTGCTTGTTCACTGTTGGAATTAATGAACGTGGCCATAAAACTATTGTCCTTAATATCAAACGCTTAAAGCTGTAAATTAATTATTAAACTCGTAACTAAATTACCTAAAAGTTAACATTGGGTATTTGATTATCATTATCTGACACAATTTCCCGTGAAACACAATTCACTTTAAAGCCGTGCGGTTTGTTCACAATACGTACAGAAAGGAGATTTGATCAGTAATTATCCGAAAGTCTGGTTCATTACAACATTGCAAGGATCGTTTAACCAGGTGTTCTCGATATCGCTGTGTATTGGGGTGGGTAATGTGTGTTTCCACGCAGGTGATGAACGTTATGGGAACAGGTTTGGTAGAGGGTGAATTGAAACAGCCACGGAAACCCTTTTCACAAAATATACGCTATTAATTTCCTGTCTGACCTTGTTCGGTGTTGCTTCAACATTTGATATATGATTATGTGCTGGATTCGTATTGGACAGTTTGTACTGCAGGATATTATTTTGTTAGCAAGTTTTCACAATACTTTCGCGTGGTATAATTCAACAACAAATTGGCGAATTTTCGATATTTAATTCCTTGTGCAGTTATTTGGATTATTGAAGTGTATCAGTGACTTTTAGATTATAAAACAACTTAATAACTTTTCGGTAGTTATTAGGATTTTGTATATGTAACCAATAAACCTTTAGTAATGTGCCTTTTCCTGTGTGTCTGCGCCTTTCGACAGACTAAAAGGCGCTGTTTGTACGGTACGTGTTGAGGTGGAACAGCTAATTATTTTATAAGCCTTTCCCTATAAAACAATTTCGAGTAATGACCAATGATATGAATTGAAACAGTAAAATGGTAATTTGGATCAAATAAGTTTTCGTTTTATTGAAAACAATATGTATTTTTTTTAAATTTTATGTAGGGTTTTAAATGTATGCTCTTAACACTTAATTAACAGACTGCAAATGATTTTCAATATTATTGTTCATGTTGTAAGATATTGTTCCGTGGTTACAATAAATTATAAGACTAATTTAGCTGTGATCTTAAATATTTAATTAATTAAATATTGGGCTAATTAATGGACAATAATAACCATCTTAAACAATCTACTCTACTAAAAACTATTGTTCATCTCCTACTTTGTTCTGCTCTCTGTACAAAATGTATGTTCGTCCTCATCTGGAATTTGGTTTTGCTATTTGGTCACCATATTTGTCGAAAGACATTAACCTATTCGAAAATGTGCAACACAGAGCAACCCAAATTCCATATGGGTATAGTAGGCTAAATGTTGAACCACATTTTTTTTTGACTAGCTTAATAATTTGTTTGTTAAATTATTATTTTTTGTAAATTTTCAATGTACCACTTGATGTATATTTACTTGTAATTTGTGAAAATCTGTTGTAGAGATTTATCTCTGTTGATTTTCCGACGTAAAATAAAAATAAAAAATAAAAAAAAATAAAAAAATATGAAGGCGATTACATGAATTAAAGCTCAGCAAGTTAGTGGATCGACGTGTTCGCGGTGACTTAATAACTATGTATCGACTTGTGTCCAATTCGTTTTCTTGTGATGTATCGTCATTATTTATCCTAAATAACGATACAGACTGCGTTGACATAGATTTAAACTGAAGAAAGACTTTTACCATGTGTGTGCGTGCTAACTTTTTCACTAATCGAGTGTTCGATGTGTGGAATACATTGCCGAACTATGTCATCGATGCTACCACTATCACCAATTTTAAAAATAAACTGGACATTTACCTGTGTTAACAAACGATTTTTAGTGTTGTGCAACTTTTGTAAACCAATAATGTATTCTATGTTTTTTTTTTTTTTTTTTGTAATTGTTATTTTCTCTGTGCTATTATGGAACACACAAGCTCTGCTTTTGTTCCATTGTATTTAATAATAATAATAATAATAATAATAAATACCACTAGTCATTACACTTATACCACAGTTAATCCATAGTTAGCTGTTCCAGGTATATCTCAGTGCAGTCCAGCCTAGCCTATGAACTAAAACACTCAGTCACCCTAGTGAATTTCACTAATTCAGTATCTCCACTTGAGTTCAGTCACTTATCTATTTCCACTCTGAAGCTGATTGCATGGAACTGGCATATTGACGACCTTGCCGGTCCCGCTTAACTGACTTAACCGCTTGAATAAGATTTTCTCGATTAAATGTTCTTAAGGACTCTTAAGGTTCTTAAGATTTTTTGTCTGAATACAACTGCCCGTTAGCAGGTCGCACGTCTTATATGCAGCCCTTAAAACGTTCCATAGATTTCTACAACATTCGGGTAACTCAATGTTCAAAGTTCGCTGTCCGTTTGAAATCCTACAGTGTGTGAAAATTCATATTTTAGATTAAATTTTTAGAATTTGGTTAGTAGTTTGTTGATTTATACTAATTTCTTTTGATAATTTAGCAAAAAAAGAAATATTTTATGGTAAGATCAGGCGAACAAGAGGGCCACCGAATTTACATGTTCCTATGAAAATATAATACTAACAACACCATTGAAAGGGCACCGAAAGATAATGCACAAACATCTGATTAAAAAGCAAATTCCAGGAAATTCTGCAGTTGTCAGAATATACAACATACCAAAGAATATGAATGAAACACTGTATTAACTTTAACCACTGACGATAATATACACCAACCACGATGTTGAAACATCCATAACTAAATATTTGATCGTTAGTGTGCAGTGTCATTTGATTTTATTGAACCATATCGTTGAGTATCCACCAGCTCTGGCTATAAAATATTATAGATAATTGATTTGTATCGTTACTATTGTACATTTTGAGGTTACAGTTGTCATGTTGCCGTCTTAAACGTCAAATAATAATTCATTGAAACAGAAAAACAAATGCAATAATATATCTTAGTTACATGATTGTTTTTTTTTATTTTTTATTTTGGGTGCATTCGAGTTGTACAGAGTAGAGCGAGCGCTGAGCGAACAGTTGATGGTGACGTCATGAATAGAGCACTAACGGAGCGAGCGTTCTTGTGACGTAATGTTTATAAAAGCTAACCCTACAAATTTAGGCGGCGATTTAACTATCAGATTAGTTCACGTCAGTCATGAATCAAAATTATATACCTCGGATTTTCCTTGATTTTTTTTTCAATGATAAAGAAATAAAATTAATTAAAAATTAAATAATAATTAATGAATTAATTTAATGATTTTTTTCCATTTTAATTTTATGCACGGTGTATTTCAATCATTTTTTTGCTGTTTACAGAACGTCACAAATACATAAAATGGCCGTGCTCTGTAGCCATAGACAAATAACAATATTATTTTTCTATTGTTATTTGTCAAAGGCTATTATTTTATTTTATTTATGATTTAATTTTGAACTTTCATTTCTTTCCCGCCGTTCCCCCACTTTTTTAAGTCATACTCCATATGCTCGGTCTTAAAACCCAGAACACATAGAGCGCACTCTAAATGCTCGCTCGATCGCAAAACGAATGCAATTGAGTGTACTCCGAGCGTCAAATCGAACACGTTTGAGTGTACAGAACGTGCTCGGAACGCTCGGAGCGTCAAATCGAATGTACCCAATAAGTAATAAGTAAATAAAAAATAATAAAATAAAATAAATAAAATAAATAAGAAATAACATTATTTTAAAATATAACAATTACCAAAAATTACGACAGTTTTTTTTCCTTTTATTTGTTGGCTTTATTACGACAGTTACCAACGATCACGGGCGAAGCTTGGTGTCATGCACCCTTTTTACTGCACATGCTGCGCCACCAAACCTGTACGACTCCCCGCAGTCGCTAGGTAGGCGGGCCCTTATCTCCGCACCTGATCACAGTTAATCTAAAAGTCTACAAATGCTAAACGCCAATTATAAACAACTTTAGCTTGGTAATCATTGAGAATTGGATAATAAACTTTAGATATTCAAGTAAGGGCATCTACAAAGCTTTTCTAATGAACCCGATTTCCAGCCAGAGCTTTGATTTCATTCTAGGAAGCATCCACTTTTTCAATCTTTCTAACACAAGTTTTTCTCCAATCAGCGGAGTAGCTCTGATAGTATTACCCTGTAGGTTTCAGTCTAGTGCCTCTTTTTATACATATTATACAATAACTTTAATAAGTTTCCATTTACGCAACTTTATTTTTTCGGCAATGCGCTTAGTGTAGCTCATTTGCCAAAAGTTCTGTATTAGTTATAATGTTTGATGTGAAGGATTTTACTTACGCATCTGTTTACAAATAATTGCAGCTTGTTATTAATGGCAATGGTGGATTTTTGCGTCTATAGCAGTGTTTCTCAACTGAAAACGTATCGCGGACCAGTAAAATATTTAATTTTCTACCGCGGACCAGTAAAATATGTAATTTTTTTCCGCGGACCCCTAACAATAAATGTACTACTAAACAAATTGTATATGTAAACTCTACATATATCTTAGTAGTAAAAAATCATTGAAAAATTAACAAAATACACAGAAAATGAACAAAAAATCATAAAAAAATTAGCAAAAAAGCTCAAAAATAACAATTTATAATCCTTTTGCAGACCACTAAAATTTTGCTAAGGACCACCAGTAGTCCGCGAATCACCTGTTGAGCAACACTGGTCTATAGTACTGCCATTTTTTGTGATTATGCTACCAAAGAAGCAAAACTGATATAGCTCACGAACCGACTGATCGACAGAGAACCGATAAACAAATATATATACTAGCGTCGGCGAATCAACGCAGTTACGTCACACGACGTAACAAACAATTGCATTGTTCCAGACAATATAATTGTTTGTTACGTCGTGTGACGTAACTGTATTGATTCACCGACGCTAGTATACCTATTTCACACAGTCCTATGTAAAATTCAGTCTATGAGCTTCTTATACCCAGCGTACTTACAGAGCCTTAATTTTATCTTCGTTTGTTATATTTGAATATAATCAGATAACCGTGTGTGTGTTTTTGTACATGAAGCGCTTCTCTTGCAGCTGTGACTAAATCGACTGAAATTAGACAATAGTTCTTTCTCATCCGAATCAATAACATTGCTTAATTTTTACGACCTTCTAGATCCATACCCTTGTTTAGACGGGCGTCAGTTAAGTAAATCCTTCCCGAGTATTACACTTCTTTCACAGTTATTTTCTAAATATTGAGGTGTTTTCGATATATTAACGAAAGGTTAGTATAAAAAAAAATCCCTGGTTTGTAGATATACTCGCAGTTTTACGATTTGAGTATGGTAACAAATAAAAAGCCTATAACTGATACGGAACAAATTCATACTACTGTATTTTGGTGAAAATTAAAAATCTATATGTATCTTAAGCCTCGTATACATTTCGCTCGGCGGGGCGAGGTTGCTGCCTGGACTATCATTTGGCAAGCAAGTGTCAGTAGCCGCGAGGCAACCAAACATGCTGCCATTACCAAGTGCTACTGCTGCCTCTTGCTTCATTGCGATTCACAGAATTATTACGAAGTAGAGGAAACAGCTACTAAAATCGCGTTGGTAGATTAAGGAATTGTACAATAGAAGATTTGAATATGGTAACAGTTTAATTATGTTTAATAGTAGTTTTAGGCAAACCCATAATCTCACTGATAATTAACCAGCTGTCCTTTCTGGTTCTCTTATTATGATAGTCCTTTTTTTTGGGTCCCACAATATCTTTTTTTCTTTATACAAAGCAATTAATAATTTGCATGTATCGTTGTTCATGCTGTATGTTATCTATTGCCGTACAAATGCACTAATCTAAAAAGCGCGTGGGCGGCCGAAGCGCTGAGGCACGCCATTAAGCAGTCTAAACGGAGCGAGGCCGGGGACGCGAGGCGTTTGTGAGCACGCCGAAAAACCGACTTGGAACAGCTCACCTCGAGGCAGCCTTAGGGTGAGGCAAGCCTCGCGCGGCACCTCTACACATTGCGAGGCACCGCTGAGGCACGCCTCGCGAGGAGTACTCGCGCGGCAGCTGCGCGAAATGGATACGAGACTTTAAAGGCAGTAGAATATATCCAGGGAAATGTAGAAAACAACAAACATATACAAATAAATTCTCACAGTTCCATAGACGCCATTAAAGAAGTCCACACGAAAAACCCGAAGATAATTCAAGACATCCAACAATTAATATCCCATATAGAGATTTCATAAACCATATTAAAAATAAATTAAATTCAAAATTGATTTCATACTGCTACACAACAATAAATCATTTTGATCAAATAAAAGAAAACTTTAGCTATTGAATTAAATGTTAAACATATAATTATCGACTGTCCAAAATATCACGCTGACAGGTTAAGATTTTAGATCCCGATATCACTTAAAGAAGCTCTAAGCAACAACGCAGATCGTCTCTACAACATACTCATCATAATCATAGTTGGCGCTACAGCCCTTTGTGAGCCTTGGCCTCCTGCAGAATTTTCCTCCATTCCGACCTTGATTGGACAACGTTCCACCAATTATTTATTTTATGTTTTTTAATATCTTGTTCGACACCGTCCAGCCATCTTAATTTGTACTTTTTGTACTGATCTATCGTCAGTCATACGCTTATATGCCCTATCCACCTTAGGCGAGCTATTTTAACGTTACGGACAACATCCTCAGTACTGAACAAGTTGTATAGTTCAAAATTATATCGCTGCCTCCATAAATAATTTTCTTTTGTGGCGCCAAATATTTTTCTGAGGATATTCCGCTCGAAAGTGCCTAAAATCTGTTCGTTGTTTTTAGACAGCATCCAGGTTTCTACCGCATATATAAGTATCGGTCATACTAGGGTTTTGTACAAGAGACATATGG
Organism: Liopterus haemorrhoidalis; assembly: GCA_963971575.1. Taxonomy (NCBI): domain Eukaryota; kingdom Metazoa; phylum Arthropoda; class Insecta; order Coleoptera; family Dytiscidae; genus Liopterus; species Liopterus haemorrhoidalis. The sequence continues at coordinate 58,969,905 of OZ020611.1, forward strand.
TGTTATACCTAAAGCGCTTCAATTTGAAGTGTTTGATTAGGCTATAATAGCTAATAACTTTTTTTGTTATTGTCTATGATGATTCTCCGTTTAATTTCATAGGTGGTGTTATTTGTCTCTTCAACATACTAAATTGACTAAAATCAATCATTTTCCACAAAATTTAAAAATATTGTGTGAAAATATATGTATAGTCAAATTGCTGACGCTTAAAAATCAATTAAAAAAAAAACTTCTTCACATTCAGTTCTGTGCATAAACTCCTACGTAAATGTGTACAAAAAATTGTAATAAAATTCAAAGAAAATAGTATAAATGCTTATCTCTAAATAAATACCATGTTCGTATGCAATTTTCATTATTTACCTCGCTATTAAGATGTATGCTTAGGTACTTGTGGAGTTTTCAGAATTACACTACCCGCATATCTTTCATGTCATGTTGGTGGCCTACGTCAAAGTAAACTAAAAATAAAAGTAATTTTATTATATGTAAGTATAAATATAACTTTAATGCATTTTTCTAAAAAAGTTTTTAAACAACTTCCTTATTCTTTTCCGTGAGTTTGCGAAGTAACGAATCTGCAAAATAGAGGCCATAACGTTCAGAACGAGAAGGTAATAAACTCAAAGTGGTTATAAAGTATGCCATTTAATAATGTATACCATTTTTAGCGTACAGGGAAATGAATATATGCATATTTTTATGTAAAAGGTGCATTTAATCATATAAGTATTGTACTTTTTATATCTGTGCATTTTTACCGACTGTCGCATATATAGAGGGAGGAATTGTAATCATACCAATTTTGACTTTTCGATATTTTTATAGATAAGGACGAATTAGGTTTTTTGTAACACGAATCAACTGTTTTTAGCGTGATGTCGGCGTGATAACGTCTTTCGGTCGGTCTGTCGATACATGTTGAGCAAATTCGGTGGAATGGATTTTTAAGAAATTTCAGATTTTAATATCGGACGTGAACATCTCAGTTCGATCAAGTATTGGTCAGGGCCGGATTTAGGTTTAGGGGGGCCTGAAGAGCAAATGAAAAGTGGGCCACTAAAAAAAAAAAAAATCTTGACTTTAATTTCTTTTTGTTAGTAGTTGTTTAAATACAATAAACTGAAAATTGTAATAAGTTACACCTATAAAATCTTTAAAGAAAATTGAAATTACAGACCGAGAACAGAAAAGATTTAAATAAAAAAAAAAAAAAAAAAACAGAAAATAACATATACATATTACAAATGTACATTAGCGCCAGGGTTATAAACATCCGAAACAATAAAATAACTTCTTACGGTAAGAAGTCAATTTTTATTAAAAAGTAGAAAATTTTATAATAATTATAATTATTTTATTGACCAACAAAGGTAACACTATTTAGGCCCGGTTTTTCCACCTTCAGATAAACTTCCAGGTAACACTCTGACAGATAAGGTTATTTGTAACTTCATCTGCTGAATAAATGTTAATACCAATCAGTGATTTCAATACGTCAGTCTCATTATCCGTTAGCCAACTATCCGATAGATACATTTTTATTGAACGACGGGATGACATTTATTCAGCAGATGAAGTTACAAATAACCTTATCTGTCAGATAGTTACCTGGAAGTTTATCTGAAGGTGGAAAGACCGGGCCTTAGTCCACCATCTTATATATACATTAGAAATAGTTGAAGTTTGTTACGTTGTCATGGCAACGTATGCCAATATAAGGAAAATTGAATATTAATATTAATGTTCTAGAGAATGAATACAAACTAGATTGAAAATATATTTTTTCTTCAAGCGGATTATAATGCTAACATTACATTGTTCAATACATTCGGTAGAAATGATACATTTTTTTACTAGTAACAAAATGTGAACATTTTTATACTAGTAAATAGTTCATATAGTTATCAACAGATGGCACTGATGGCAGCAGTCGCCATCAGGGGTATGAAACTCATATACACGGCCTTGAAACGATTTTAAGTTATATTCCATCCACCGACAGCGCTAAAAGCGTTTTTTTTTTAACCAAAATTTTGAGAACACTTCATTATCGGCAATTTGCGGCAATTGTTTTTGACGTTGTAACGATAGGTGACAGTAAATTGTGATTGTGACAGTGATGAATTTTATAAGAAATTTTAAATATTAGCACCACATTTTTTATTTTCAAATGGTGTAGTGTAATTAATAATATTTTAAATGGTAAATGCAAAAGAAATATAAATAGTGTAATAAAAAAAATGGCACAGACTAAATTTAATATGTACAATAAAAGTAAATATAAAAGTAAAAAATAAATACTTGTTTATTTATTTCATATGCTTGCTTGCAAATAAAATAATAAAACTTAATACTTACTGAAGTATTAACTTTTAACAATTGTAATTTTAATTTTAGGAAATTAATTAGAAGAGTCGTAAATAAATTAATCATAATTTTCGGTTCAAGGCAATCTTTAATTTTCTACCAAAATTACATTTTATTTTTCAATTTTGGTAGAAAATTAATGATCGCGCGATTCATAGCAATTTAAAATATAAAAATATATTCGTGTGCACTGTGGGTTGCATACTATCTAATCCTAGTTCATATTACAACCACGAATGTCGCAACTATCGCTGTCCAAAGCCGTAACGTGGGAGTCCGCTATCTTCCTTGTTTTATAATTTGTGGTCGCCATAAACAAAATATCTGTCACTTTAATATGTTTGTAGCGTGGTTTGTAGTGAATTCAAAAGTTAGTTACGTTATTAGTGAGTTACTTTATTATTATTTTGTGATCATTCTGTGATTAGTTACAAAATACACAATATAAAGATCAAAAATTAAAAAATGTCTCAACCAATTCAATGTACACCGCCGAAATTAGCAGCAATAGCATCTGAAACTATAAAGTCATAAGTATTTATGGTTACAAATTATTAATACCTACGCTTGAAGAAAAAATAGTATATGTCACTCGGAGTAGAACGCCTTTTTTGTGCTTCGCTCAATATGCAAGCCTCGGCTGCGTCTCGGCAGCAACATTTGAGCTCAGCACAAAAAAGAGCGCGTTCTACTCCTAGTAACATAATATACTATTATGTAATTATTATCAACTGTCAAAATTTTTACAGTACTTTTTTTTACTTTTTTGTTTACTAAAATTACTCTTTTACTAAAAATATTTAATCTAAATACTAAACTAAAAACCAGAAATTGTAAAAAAAAAGGTAATTGGTAACTCAGAACAGAACTTGAAGAAAAAAAAGTTTATGTATTTGTATTATTTTTCTAATGTATGTATTTTATACTGTAAAATAAATTTTGATTTTTTTCCAAAAATTTTGTTAGAAGTGGCCTGGTGGACCTGAAGCGGCCGCTTATCCCGCTTCTGCTAGAATCCAGGCCTAGTTTTGGTACAGACTCGTTCACTGTGTAGAAAATTTTCGAGAATTGGTTTGAACGCATGCAAAAGTGTATAAATCTAAAAGGCGAATATTTTGAAAAGCAATAAAACGATTTGTTTGAAAACTTTTTTCTTTCTTAGTTTTTGTGAAAACTTAAAAGGTAGCCCTCGTAAAGAAGAATTCTTCAGGGTATTTGTTTTATAAATGTAGTTGTGCACGACACTGGATATAATAATAATAATATTTGTGGTCGTGGATGTTTGTACAAACTCGTACATGGAAATGAAGCTTATTGTATAATAAGTGTATAACTATTACTTTATAGTGTTTACCAATGATTTTATCGAAAGTTTGTAGTGTTTGTTGCCAGGTAACATACTACAATTAATTTATTTAGGATGTTTATTTACTGTGCAGAAGTGTTAACACACTTAAATTGGCTATAAATATATAATGGGACTTTTTCTTAAAAGGAAATGTTGAGCAAATAAAAATACGTGTCAACGTACCTCACTCTCTTTTTACGTAACTTTTCACCTAATGTCGATTTGATGGAATTGGTCATAAAACCAGATATTTCATAGCAAAAGTACGTTTTGATGTTATCAATATTAGCTAAACTTTTAATGTATTTCTAAAGATTGTGTCTTAAAATTGCGTAAAGCTAACCACAGTTTGTGCACTTTGCAAGTTTAGTAGATAGTTTTAGCATTCAGGCAGCGTTTACAGCTAAGGAAATTAGTGCATTACGAACAGTGCGACATCTGTGTGTCTTTAAACCAACTACGGTGGCTTCGTAAAATGTTTTTTATCTATTATCGTTTTCCTAATTCTGCTGTCTTAGATTTTTACTAACTAAACTTAACCTAATTACCTAAATTGATCATATTAACTGTTCATCTTTGTAATTTTTATCAGCGCAATGGCATTTTGTTAGGTTATGTAAAGACATACAATTTAAACGTTCTCTCCGATGTAGACTGATATAGCCAATGTGTTTATATGTCTGTTTCATTAAAACAACTCATTAACTATAAGTTTGGAAAACTATCGACAATCGACAAAGTAAAACGTATTAAATTTAGAGCTCTGAAAGATTGCTCACGTTACCACATGACAAACTTGTTAGTGACAATCAACAGTGAACAACTCATAGTCGACTAATTTAAGAGCTCTGAACGCAGCTTTAGTTATAAATTTTTAACGCAGACCATTTTTTTAACTAGAATTAATTATGTTAAAGTACAAGGTGTTAAGTATAAGGTTCTTTTATTGGTTGCCCCCAAATGCTGAAAATTCAGCCTTCAGTTTCTTTGGATTTGAGTCTAGGGCACCGCCTAGGGTTGCCACGGTACGGGGGTGCCGAAAGGCCATCGAATTAGGACTTTTATGTATTTATCTGACACTACAATCTAGCCGTTCGCAACCGGCTGTAAACTGTAGGTGCCTTTCTGTGTACGCTAAAAAATTAACGTAATGCTGACCAATTTATTTCTGAATGTACACAAATTGAAAATATTGTCATGAAATCTGGTAACGGGTAGCCCAGGCTCACTTCGGGCTGTCGCACCAATGATGATAATGTATTTATGTGTAGCATTTAAAAAATTATAGTTTAATATTTTTCTTATACCTCCATGGAGTTATATTTAGAGGGCGCTGAATTATGTCTTACCTAGGGGCGTTGAATTAAATCTTACCTAGGGTCGCTAACGACCCTCGTACCGGCCCTGGCGGGTATACTGCATGAGAGGATAAATCTGACGCTCGATTGATACATGTACGCATGCTTCAAAATGATCTTGAACGGAGATTAGAAATATAATATTCTGATTTATTGTGGATATATTTAAGATTATCATTAATACATCAATAATAAAACAATAATAATCATCAATTTATTATTTATTTATTTATTTAATAGAACAGCACGTAGCTAATATGAACAATAATACAAAACAAGAAAAAACAAAAAGGAAAAAATATCACAGTGTTGTCGATAGTCATAAAATTATTGTTAAGCAACAAATAATTCGTTCTTAAGTTATAATTTGCTTAAATAAATACAAAGGAGATAAAATGAATGAAATTACACGTGTGTGCATGTAACTACTCACACAGTTAAGACAAAAAAAAGTTACTTCAGTATTTTTTCAATAATATTTTCTTCCTCTTGCGTTGTCGGTTTTTTAAAATATGCGACTTCTTAATTTTTTTCCTGATACTAAATAGAGAAATTTGTTTATTAATCTTTTTATTACTTGGTTCAAATTTTGTCGTATCTAGTTGGTATTTCAGTTTTTTCTTTTCTTTGTTAATTTCTAAACATTTTCTATAAGTATAAGCCCAAAGATTGGGCTTCTCATAATAATTTGTGAAAAATTAGTCACCAAATTTTTTCATGTCATTGTCCGAAGGTAAAAAACTATTACAGTCTGTTTCAAACGGTTAGGCGGAACTAAATGGGAATTTCGTTCTTTTAGGTTGTCACGAGAAGGGACCTTGCTTGGGTTATTTAATTTTTCACGTTGGAATGTCAAAATTTAAAATTCCAACAATGAAACCATGGAAACGAATGACATATGTCAAAATTAAATTATTTTTTCTACATATTTTAATGAAAAAAAAATAAATAAATAAATAAATGGGAAATTTGTATTTAGAAAGACACAAAAAAAAATATATATATATATAAAGAAAATGACATTTAAAAATTATATTAACCTTTACTTAGCTTAAACAAAACGGCCGAAAAGCACGATTTAAACGATGAAAGTAACTAGACTGCAAAATATAGTTCCGCCTAACCATTTGGAACAGACTTTACTTTTGGTAATATTTTTATAAATTTTGATTATTCAAGGGTTATTTGTAAAGTTTTTAAAGTTTGGTGCCCATCACTGCACACCAGGCATTGTAAAACACTTCATTTATATCGGACATAAAAACATTGCAATTTATTAAACCGATTTTTTTGAATATTTTATAAAAAAAAAAAAATGAACAGTAGTGTCCTGTCTGTTTGTAAACATACATGATGCTGGAAACCCCTCGCCATATTCGTCGATTACCATCAAAGTTTATCTTATGAATACTTTTTAAATGGACATTTAAATTATATTGTTTTGAAAATATTTTATTGCAAATTAATCACATCACAGACATTTTCAATTTATTTAAAAATGTGTGTGCTGCATATAAGTACATGTGAACACAACAGTGGTTTCCTGGTGTCACCCTCGTTTCCCGCTACACTGGAACGCATGTGTATATGTGTCAATCGAGCGTCAGATTTATCCTCTCATGTATACTGCTAGTACACACTAGAGATGGGTCGTTCATGAACGAACCGGCTCCCTGAGCCGGCTCAGTACACTGACCGAAGTGACACGGTTCACCAAATTGAAATGAGCCGGCTCACGGCTCACTGTATAGTTTCAAGTTTCAAGGATACGATTGGTCAGGCGATTGTGAGCTGTGACCGGAGTGATCCGGATCTGGATCGATGTCATGTTGAACTTCGCGAGAACCCGGCTTGTAATGTATTATCATAAAGTGTATTTTGTCATCAATTTGTAGGGCAGTATATTTGAAACTAATAGGCTTAGTCTGTATTCTTACAACCGTACTATATAAAAATATTAAAAATATTACCCAAATCCCAGATGTCCGATTTATAAGGGCAATAAACATCGCCATAAACTTAACACATCTGGTTTAAAATACAGCAGCTACATAAAGTGAATTGTTTGTTTCAAAAATGTTAGATAAGATCCGGCGCTAAGCGACATTCTACCTACGACCGAACGACCGCCCGTTCAACAACTGACTGACCCGTGTTCAGTTCATATATTGCAAGAACCGGCTCTTAACGACGTTCTACCTAGAAACGAATGACCGACCTGTATCTCGGGAAAGTGTTTACCCGGCTCTTCATATAATGCAAGACCCGGCTCTAAGCGACGTACTACCTACGAACGAACGAACGGCCGACCTGTGTCTCGGAAACTGAACAACCTCCACTGATCCGGTTCGCAAACTGAACCGAAATTCCCATCTCTAGTACACACGGAGTCAAATAGGAGAAAAGTAAAATTCCATATAGGCAACCAAATTAACATCGGTGTCAAAATGTTAGTAGAAAATGAGCAATACTTTCAACTATAGTGCGTTCGAAGGTGAGTTTGCAGTATAGCTCTTATGGCAAATGGGAGCGGTGTTGCCAAATGTTGTAAAAGTGTCAAATGTGTCAATTATAATAATATGAAAAACTCGTATTATTTACAAAAATCAACTCTTATAAAACTCAAAATAACACTCAACAAAAACAAATGGCCATTTGCAGAATAATGCGTCTTCACAGATCAGCGTGTTTTAGAGCTGGCAACGTCGACTAGCAAGAAAAGGATAGCGTCATTCTGTAAACCCATTAGAGAGTATGAAAAAGAACTACTCCATATGTCCTGTACTGCATACTCACCTTCGAACGCACTATAGAACAGTGGCCATTCTTTTTTCAATGATATACCATTAAATTAGAAGGAATAAATAGCACGTACCTCGAATATAAGAAAAAATATAAATAAGAATTCGACTTCGGTCAGATATCAAATACAGTGAATCAAACACATGGATATAAAGTTCGCGAGAATATACTTGCCATCGTCCTTCAAGACAAGCGTTATGATTTATTCGGAAAGGTTTTTAAAATCGATCGTTTCTCTTCGGAGAGTGAGAAATAAATATTTGGTAGGAAGTTGTACGGGTTTCGGACAGCAATGAAAACAACTAGATCAGCTAACCAGTTTCGAATTAGTTTAATTCTTCATCAGAGCTGCAATAATATAGGACAAGTATAATTCCTATGCAATACTATTACACTTTGCACTCACGATCACGACCACGACGAAATTCTGTAAACCAATTGTAAACAGTCTTTTCTGATGGTGCTTCATTACCAAAAGTTGAACGAAAAGAATCTATGCATTTTTGTTGAGTTAGGATGATTTTTTACGATATTAGTAAATACTTATATCGTAAAAAATCATCCAGCGAAAACCCTCACGAATAATTTTCCATTAATCCATTTTATCACAAACTTGTTTTTTTTAAACGCTCTCTATCAACAAACTACTCGGTCAGTTTATAAGCTGCCACTGATTTCACAATAACAAATGCCAAATTTTACGAATATATTAGGTTATCAAGGATAAAATTTGTAGAAAAAAAGGCAAAGTTGGTTGATAACTTACAAATTATTTTATTCATCAAAGTATGCACCCATATTGTCTATATACTTTTGCCCTTTAAGCGGCAGGTTGTTCAGGCTGGTGGTATAAAACTCTGGCGGACGAGAGTCAGTGAATTCCTGGAAGGCCAGTTTTACAGCATTGTCGGAATTAAACTGTGTTCCTATTAAAAAGTTGTCCAAATTGCGGAAGAAGTGGTAGTCAGTGGGGGCTAGGTCTGGTGACTATGGAGGATGATGTAGAAGTTCCAACTCCAATTCCTGTAGTTTTGCCACAGTCATTTGTGCAGTGTGTGGTCTAGCGTTATCAGGCAATAAGATAGGAGTCGTTCTGTTGACCAATCTAGGCTGTCTTTCTTTAAGTTTTTACATCATTTCGTCCAGTTGGTTGCAGTATATTTCTGGTGTGATCGATTCCAGTTTTTTTTTTTTTTTTTGTTTGGTTTTTAAGTTACCTGTACGAAATTTGGCGGCCCATATTTGATTTTGTGTGCTGCGTAGTAACACTTGAGCCAAATACACATGTTTCGCGCGGTCTGCGACGCCGTAGTTCCACGTAAGAACTCATACTTCATAATAGTGCGAATTTCCGACTGTTCATTTTCATACAATTTTTTTTTTTTTAAGTTTTTGATATTTTTCAGCGCATACAATGATTACTAATGGTAAAATATTAAGCCAATGTCAAATAATAAGCTGCTAAAGTTGGAAATATTATTAACTACAAATTTCATCCTTGACGACCTGATAGTATTGACACATTTCAATATTGCCATCTAGTGGTCGTAGGTAAGGTAACCCTCGTAGGAGTACTGTGGATCTTTACGGGATAATTCATTTATTAAGTGTACTGTTTTTATTATTTTCTCAAAAGTAACGTGAAAGTAAAATATATGAATGAATGCAGCAGACATGGGAAGCGTGTCGACAAGTTGTACATTTTCACCAGACATGCGTTTAGTATTTGCATGTTTTACAAGAAAATGTTATGACGGCGCTTATTACCTAGTATATCAACTTCATAATTAAAACTCCACAGCAATTATATTTAAAAACCAATTATTGAATGCAAAACAGTGCAATGACTTCAAACAGTAATATGACAAATTGAAATATGTAGACTGCCAGTGGCAAACTGAATATATGGAAATACTAAGGTCGATTAATCATTTTTTTTTTATATTTCATTAAAATACAATACTTTGTATTGAAAGAGCAGGGTCGGTCAAGTGGTTAGGGGGTGGGGGTACATTTGGTGCAGTGTACACGGGCCCCCGAGGTAGGGGGTAGGATATATCTTATTTATTTTAACAAGTAAGTAGTGTCCATATTAAATGCAAAAGATCATTTGTCTTTATTACCGACCGCCAGCATACACATATAAGGGAGGTATTGTGATCATACCGATTTTGACATTTCGAGATTTCGATGGAACTCCACAAATTGAGGTCTCTACATAACGTTTTGACTATTTTTAGAATGATGTCTGTCGGTCTGTTTGTCCATATGTCCGCCCGTCCGTCTGACTGTCTGTCTGTGTACACGTGCAGAGCAAATTCTCCTAAAAGGATTTTTATGAAACTTCATATTTAAGCTTTTGACATCAATGACACGAGTTGATTAACTTTTGGTAAAAATCGGTTGACTAGAAATGGGAGTTTACTCATGTCGATTTTAAGATTTTTGCGAATATTTAACAACAGAAAAATATTTCGAAAAAATTTATCTAACAATAGTTGCTGTAAAAGCAATCACTAACAACATTTATTTGAGACATTTTTTGATAAAAATTTTTCTCTTTTTTCATACTTATATGTAACGTTTCCATGGTCATGGTAAATAATAGCTCTGTTAGAAAATATTAGGCTAAGTTATTTCTACACTGCTGCTAGAATGTATTTTATACAAGTACTGTGTGATGGCGGTCGGTCATGTGGTGGCCACAGCTGATTTTTTTTATAATTATATAATTTGTTGCAGTATATATTCTCTTCCTTTTAAGTTGGAACAAACGTATGCATAGTATAATTTTCAATTATTTGTTTATTATCATTACAAGAACCAGTAAAGAATCATTAGAAGAAGGTAAAAATATTGTTTAAGGACTTAGTGGAAGTGCGAAGATTCCTACTCATCATTCCTGTAAAAGAAAACGTTTTTTTCGATGGAATAGATATTGATGACACTTTAGATGACCCTGTGACAAATTATAAATATAAAATTTTTAATCCCCCGATGGCCGCTTTGATTTCTCAAATAGAATAACGATTTAAATCAGTTCCTGAAACATTACAAAATTATAAAATATTTCATTATTTGATTGAGGAAACTTGTTCTCTTAAACTGTTAGAAGAAGAAGTAAAAAACAAATTGTGAAAAAGCTTTGAACATTTTTAATGAAGATAATGAATTTACGAACGAAGGTTTTTAAGAAAAAAATTCTATAGAAAAAAAATCGCTATTAAAAATCCATCCGTTAGACCTGTTTAAATTTATGCTAAAAAATAATAACAATGATATTTTCCCAACTTTTCTATTGCGCTTAGCATTTATTCAACATTTCCGGTAACGTGTGGTGATCGCTAGTTTAATAAATTTAAATTAATTAAAACATACCTCAGATCTAGAATTTCACAAGAGAGACTCATTAGCACTATTATTCATAGAAAATACAAAGGTTGAAATGACAGACTTTGAAGATATAATTGAAAAGTGAGCTGTTCAGGGCCCAAGTTCAGAAACAGAAAAAAAAAAAAAAATTAAAAAATTAAGGCGAGGACCGGTGTCAAATACACGGCCGCAGGTTTTTTGGGCGTAGAACACGTCGCATGGCTGTGTGGTGTTAGAAATAAGAGAATGCGCAGAGTTTGTGTTTAGAGAGATTTATTTTTATTTTATTTTATTTTTTGACTGCCTAATCATATTTTCTCACAAATATTATTACAGATATAGACCTCGCGTAGATGAAACGAATGGCACCTCGCGGTACGTGCTTTTAGGTCGCGGTCCCAAGTTATAATAATTTCACCACAAAATCGAGGACACGCGTGCTATCCACTGTTAGGTCATCTAATATTGAACGCTATTTCGGTAGACTCTTTGGACGTTCCTCTCTTTAACTCAGTTGAAGCTATACTTATACTGTTTTATAGTTTTAAAAATTAACTATCAAACGCAGTTAATTTTAACAAAATATTTAGTTATTTTCTTCAATTAATTTTATAAAGCCTATGGGAAGAAACCATCTTGGCATAAACATGACTGCAGCTTGTGTTAAAGTCCACTAATTACTGATTTAGAAAGAATTCGTCCCAGGACAACTCAAGGGTGTTCTATATGTACTTTTTTTGCTGATTTCTAAAATGGTCTCACAATTCTATCACCAACAGTTTTAAAGTTGCGCCTATTTTAATATCATATAGTACCTACATAAATAGTAAAGCATGGCAAGTTGTGGCAAATCGTAGCCATTCAGAGCTTGGTTGGTTATGATTAAACGGGAAGTTTTGTCGTGATTGAGTTTGGAACATGTACTGCTAAATGTGTATACCTACATGGGTCACGAAAATGATCCACGTGGGCCGGGTCTAGCCTGCGAGCCGTAGTTGGCCATGCTTGCATTAAATCTAACCAAGAAATCCTAGGTACTAGGCCATTTGACCGATCTAGACCTAATTTTGCGCAGATAGTCTTTAGGAGCCTGCGGAAGTAACGGCGCATAGAAAAGTCTAGGGTTTCTTAGATATTTAAAGTATTGTAAATGAGTAGTAAGAATATTAAAGTATATCTTATTCAAAATAGTTTATTTGACAGTAAAATGTTGACAAGTTATATATTTTTTGTTATAATATTATTAGGTTGTTATGCTTTTTTCATTTTCTTCAAATCCATGACAACATGATCTATGATGTCTTGGCAGCGTGATTTGGTGATGCATCTCGATTCATGCTACGACAGATATAATCAAGAAATCCTAGACTCTCTTAGGCCCATTGACCGATCTGGGACAAATTTTGCAGAGTTACTCTTTTAGTGACCTAGTGACCATTCCACCTAGAACTGTGAAAGTTCTAGGCGCATAGAAGTGCCTAGGATTTTGTAGGTGTAACCAATAAATCTTAAGACACTCCTAGGCCTTTTGATAGATCTGAGCCATATTTTGCATATATACTCTTTAAAACCCTGCGAAACTTATGACGTATAGTGTTTATGAATTTGGAGGTATAATTATAAGGTATAGTTAGAAACCCTAGACACTCCTACAGGCCCTTTCACCGATCTGGAACAAAGTTTGTACAGTTACTCTTTAGGAACCTGCGGAAGTAATGGTTTAAAGAAAATTAAAATAATTTTTTAATTTAAAAATAGACGACACTAATATTGAAGAGGTTAAGAATTTCAAATACTTAGGAATAGAGATAAGAGAGGATGCAAAATAAGAAATGGAGATAAATACAAGATTAGAGAAGACAACAAAACTTTACTTTGACATAAAGAATACACTTATCAATAGGAAACAAATAACAAGAACCACAAAAATAAACTTATTCAAAGCTATATACCGACCGGTACTGACTTTTGACTGAGAGACCTGGACGCTTTCAAGAAGAGAAAAGAGTACACAAAGATACAAGCTTTGTAGATGAAGTATTTAGGAAGAATAAAGTTGTGACTAAAATGGACAAAATCAGAAATACAGATATAAGAAAAGAACTCAACATAAAACCAATAGAACAATTTATAGAAAACAGACAACTGGCCTGGTGGGGACACATGCAAAGACTGCAAGACACAAGACAAGTGAACGTCCAGAAAGCAAAGAATAGGAAGACAAAGAAATACACGGGACAGAACAGTAAAAAGGATACTTGAGAAAATAGGAAAAACGATTATAGGAGCTAAAAGAATGACAAGAAACAAAAAAGACTGGGCAAAATTCGTACATAAACCCGTACTGCCATAATATAGAAAAGAAGGAGAATATAAAGAAATACACTATACTATGGTAGAGGGCTTTTAGATATATATAAAAACATTTTTTATGGTTTTTTGAAAAATTAATTTTAATAATATTGACGCGCGTAAGTAGTTCTGAAAAATACAGCGACAAGACAGAAAATTAGTACCGAAATAGTTTGTTTCTGAGAGGGGCCGACCTGAGGATCTCCTGGTGTGTATGCGTTTGGTTTTCACTCCTAAACAGCGACAATAAAATCCGTATAACCAATCACCTTATCTAAATAATCACCTGGGCAATGACGGATAAATCAGCTAGTATTTAATACGCGGTTTGAAATTTGACCCACCTGCTGAAAAAAAGAAATAATAAATAATGTTGATAACGTAATCACAAATATATACTTTAATACTAATTTTACTCAAGCGTTGCAGAACATATAATCCAAAGTTATAGCATAGGATCTAAATAAGGCGAGTTGTTAAGACATGTAGACATAATAATGATGATTTTGATGTTCTTCTGGTATACGGTAGTTTGGTCTAGTGGTTAGTACATAATCCCCTTTACTGGTCGTGCATACACGATAACACTTTGGACGTCTGCCAAAACACAAATTTACTGTTATTTTTTAGTAGTTAGTGTATGGTTTTAGAATCGTATGACTAATAAACGCACGCGATATATCTTTTTTATCAGGAATAAATAATCAGGACATACGAATACACTGATGCTTTTCTAAAAGTTATGGATTTTATTTTGAACGATATTAGCCACTATTAGTGTAGTGAAGTTAATTACTAAATCGTTTTTATTCGTGTTATATATGTATGTATTTCTGATATTATTTTTACGTTGTTGACGTTAATTGATGATTTGTGATAAATTTAATGAATACTTGTATATTGTAAGTGATTTATTTCCTGGTTAGGTTCAAAATTAACTTTAACATGATCGTTAAATATTTGCTACATTTAACGGCCTCAATTGTCTGTTTGTAGAGTAGATATTATGGCCAAACGGCGGCACCTAGAGATTCAAAATTTGGCATGCATTTCAATTCATGGACTCGCATATGGGAAAAATTCTGAGTGTTCAAAAAGCTCAATTTGAAGTCAGAATGTGACATTGATAAGAGATGGCGCTCAGATCGCAAATTTGATATTTTTTATAACCAATGAAGTTGTATAACATAGAGACAGAAGGAGGGCAACTTGTTATGAAGCCAACATGTTCTTAGGCGGGAGACGGGGTTGCCCCTAGGTGTTGTGCAGGTTGCTGACATCAATGTTTTGCCGATAAGATTTAAAATGTAATGCCGATAATAACTAGAAATATGTTTTTTTAATACTGTAAATTGCAAATTTTAATATAATAAATCTCATAAATATTACTCCCTCTGTCCGAAAATAAGAGTCCCATTTGAAAAATAAGTTTTTATTATTTATTAGGAGTAAAAAAATATAAAAAATGATCAATTCTTCTTTGATAAATATATGTTCGACTTGACTTTGAAACGTTAAATAAATAAATTAATAAATAAAATTAAATTACATCAATTAACTAATTATATAAGTAATACAGTTTTGGTTTTTTTTTTTTGTAAAGGTCAGTAAAACTTTTATTTTGTTTGTCTTATAGTCCTTCAATCCCTAGCATTGATCCTTAGTCTCGAATAACACCGTTAAATTAAAATGGGACTTATTTTCGGACAGAGGGAATATTAATTTAACCTTCATATTGTATTGCAATGTTTCAGATACTTTCTAATTATAAAACGGACAGATATTATATCATTTATTCTACGATAAATTAAAATTTATTTGACAAATTATAAAGATGTATATCTAAAATAAGTGCTAGGTAAAATACTTTACTGATGTATTCGAAGAGCAAACCTGTGGCTGCAAGCATGTATCTGTTGTTTCACCGTTAAGCAAGGGCACGGACGCGAGTTCAACTCTAGCTTATGTAATATAATTTGTATAGAACTATTTATACAAATTACAGATTCTACTTAGCCGTTCGCAACCGGCTATAAATTGTAGGTGCCATTCTATGTACGCTAAAAAAAAAAAAAAAAAAATGGACGTTATACTGACCATATTACTTCTGAATGTACATAGATGGAAAACATCATGGTCATGATGGTCATGAAACCTGGAAACAAGAGGCATAGGCTCACCTCGGGCTATCGCACCGATGGTGATGATATACATATTCTAAGTACTGAATGCAAATACTTTTTTTAAAGGAAAAATCTATATATGTAATAATTAAATATTACTTTTTAGTATTTAAAATACTAAATATTTAAAATACTAATTCCGTGTGTTAATAAAGCACTTTTTGGGTTGAAAAACATTAAGTGGATAATGTAGTTGGTTTTGCGCAACATAAACATACATATATATCCCTCGTAGCATTTAGACCAAATATAGTTGGATAAATTTGTTTTTTTTTTTTTTAGTTTGAAAATATAGATTGACTCTGGTGTGTCGCTAGTGTTATACTTTGTCTTTATGTCTATATGTCTTTCATTTAAATAATGTTTTGGTGGGGGGGGGGCAATAATTGGTACTAAATATTAATTAATTTTTACAAGCCAGGGTTTATCTTAAAGAATAATTTACAATTTAGTGTGTCCTTGAGTTGAAATTTTTAATTTTATTTTATTTATTTAGTAACAGTGATGTGAAGTTCATTATAAAACTTAAAATTAATCATACAAAATATCAACACACGGATACCTCGAGGTCAACCTTTATCTTCAATTTAAAAAAATAATCATATAATAATAAAATCCATGGCCGAAACAAATGCTTGTATATCTGGCGCGAAACCTTGCTACATTACCCGTTAAACGAAACTGAAGTAAAGCTAAAAAAGTATTATGGAATTTCTGCTCCGTCCTATGGGGTGGTCTACAAGAGGTTCACTGAAATTCGTTGTGGTCGTACGAGTACGAATGATGCTGAGGTACCGGACAATCCGAATGAGGTAACAGTTGAAGAGATGGTCAGTAAAATTCACGACATCGTGTTGTAGGACCACCGAGTGGAGACACGCGAGATAACTGTCATGGTGTTAACAATGGCAACATTGTAAATATTGGTTGTCATATTTGACAACCAGGTCCATGACAACAGTTGTGTTTTGTTATATAAGAAATGTCATTCTTAAATAAATAATTAATAAATCATAAATATATAAAAGTGTATAATTACGATAACAAAGGTTATTACATGGTGCCGAAACCAGTATAAAATGACAAGAAACGACGAAAGCATGATTGGGTTAAAACCGCCAAAACCATTGCCAATAAGCAATGAAACAGACATGTCGCAAGCATGGAAAACCTGGGTTCAACAGTATCAGTGGTACGAAACAGCAACAAATTTAAAGAAAAAAGAACAAGCAGTACAGGTAGCAACTTTTATGACCATAATAGGACCTGATGCTATAATTATTTACAATACATTTAACCTTAAAGAAACAGATCTAAATAATGTAGAAAAAATAAAGAACAAGTTCGAAGAATATTTTGTCCCTAAAATTAATGTAACCTACGAGCGCTACATATTTAATAAGACAGAACAGAAAATCAATGAAACATTTGATGATTTTCTTACGTCATTACGAAATAACTGCAAAAATTGCTCATTTGGAAAACTTGAAGACAGTTTAATATGTGACAGAATTGTAGTAGGCATAAATAACGACAAAATAAGGGAACGACTTCTTGAAGAGGATAAATTAACTTTAGAGTTAGCAATAAATATCTGCAGAGCAAATGAATTAGCAAGAAAACAGTTGAAAGCTATGAAAGACAACCAAGAAGAACATCAGGTAAATACATTACAAAACAAATCGAACACTAGTTACTACAAAATCAAAAAAGAAAAAACTAAGCCAAAAGAAACATCCAAGTGTAGTAGGTGTGGAACTACACATGAAAGAAAAGCTTGTCCAGCATTTAACCAAAATTGTAATAAGTGTAAGAAAAAAGGACATTTCTCCAAGTGCTGCAGAACAAAACAAATCAATTTTATTCACGGTAGCACTGATTTAGAAGAAGATCAAGTTCTATATGTTTCTGCAATAGATAATGAAGAAACAAAAACAGATGACTGGTTTGAAACATTGCGGATTTCACCAAATACAAAGGTCAAATTTAAACTTGATTCTGGTGCGCAATGCAACGTCATCCCAGAAAAATTAGCGCAGAAAGCAAAACTTGTGGTAAACCCGTCAAAAACAAAGAACTTGTTGTCATTTTCGAATCACAAAATAAAAGTGAAAGGCGAATGCTCAACGAAACTTAATTATAAAAACAAAAAAGAAAATATTAAATTTTTGATAGTTGGCGATGATCTACAACCAGTTTTAGGAAAAGACACATGTGTACAGTTGGGAATTTTAAAACGTATCGAAACAATAAATAAAGAAATATTCAGTGGTATTGGTTGCTTAAAGGGATACGTGTATGATATTGATCTAGTGGAAAATCCTAAACTACCGATTTATCCAGCTAGAAGAATACCATATCCAATCAGGAATGAAGTCAAACACGAATTAGATCAAATGACCAAAATGGGTATCATACGACCAATTAGCGAACCAACTCCAGCAGTCTCGCCAATGGTTGTAGTGAGACAAAATAATAAACTTCGCATTTGTTTAGACCCATCAGCAATCAACAAAAATGTGAAACGCAGACATTATCCATTAAACACGCTAGAAGAGATAACGGCAAGAATAAGTGGATCTAAAATATTTACACTTCTAGACTGTCGAAAAGGTTTTTGGCAAGTGAAAGTAACAGAAAGAACAGCAAAATATTTGACATTTGCGACACCGTGGGGTCGCTATACATGTCAAAGACTCCCTTTCGGACTAGCATCTGCACCAGAAGTATTTCAGCAAATAATGTGCAATCTGTTAAAAAATATACAAGGTGTGGAATGTTCAATGGATGATATTCTTATTCATGCGGAGTCAAAAGAGAAATTAGAAAAAATAACAAAAATAGTCATAAACCGTCTGGAAGAAGCGGGCCTGAAACTAAATGAAGACAAGTGCATATTTGCACAAAAGCACGTTAAATTCCTAGGACATTTATTGACAGAACAAGGATTACTGCCAGATAAGGAAAAGGTCAGTGCAATATCACTAATAAAAACACCCAGATGTGTCAAAGAACTTCAAAGATTTCTTGGAATGGTGACGTATATGGCAAAGTTTATTCCTAACCTAGCCGATCTGACTGCACCACTTAGAATATTACTGAAAAAACATAATGAGTGGGTATGGGACAGTCAGCAAGAAAATGCATTCCAAAAATTAAAGAAACAATTGAAAAAATCACCGGTCTTAGGATACTATGATCCAAAGAAACCAGTTACATTGTCCGTAGACGCGAGCAGTAAAGCATTAGGAGCAGTATTATTACAAGAAGGACGGCCTATTGCTTACAGTGCTAAGTCACTCACAAATACACAGCAAAACTACAGTCAATTGGAAAAAGAAACATTAGCAATAGTAGCAGCATGCAAAAAATTTCATGAATATATTTGGGGTAACAAAGAACTGGAAATAGAGTCTGACCACAAACCTTTGGAAGTAATATTCAAGAAACCACTACATGAAGCTCCACCAAGAATTCAGAGAATGTTAATGGAGGTAATACCTTACAACCCAACCATCAAATATAAGAAGGGTTCTGAATTATTTATAGCAGACACGCTCAGTAGAGACTGTGAACTAGCAAAAGAATTCGAGGAAAATACCAACCTATTACAAATACATGTAATTATTCCAATGTCGCAAGAAAAAGTTAACCAATTAAAAGATGCTGTTAACAAAAGTAAAGAACTAACATTGCTAAAAGAAACTATCCAAAAAGGATGGCCAATAGACAGATCGTCAGTTCCAGAAGATCTGTTGAAATATTGGACATACAGAGAACAGTTATCATATTATGAAAATATGATTTTAAAAAATGATCGAATACTCATTCCCGAAGAAATGAGAAATACTGTTATCAAATGCAGCCATTTAGGGCATAAAGGAATACAAGGATCAATAAGGATTGCCAAGGATAGCGTATTTTGGCCTAAAATGTCAACAGATATTACTAATTATGTAAAAAATTGCAAAATATGTCAAAAATTTCAAAATGATAACAAGCAAGAACCTTTAATTGAACAAGAAGTTCCAGATCGTCCATGGTCTCAAGTAGCATCAGACTTATTTAAATTAAACAAAAATTACTATATTGTGATAGTTGACAGTTATTCAGGATATTTTGACTTTAAATTGTTGAAAAACATAACCAGTACAGCTGTCATTACTGCACTAAAGAATTGGTTTGCAGTGCATGGTATCCCGGATGTTCTATTGACAGATAATGGAACACAATACACTTCAGAAGAATTTAAGTTGTTCAAACAAACATGGCAATTCAAGCACAGACTTTCAAGCCCGGAGTTCCCAAGATCGAACGGATTAGCAGAAAGATATGTGCAAGAAGCCAAAAATTTACTGAAGAAATGTCTAGAAGAAAAGTCGGATATCTATCTAGCACTACTACATCACAGAAATACACCAAGAGGCAATATCGGATCACCAGTTCAAAGGTTAATGAACCGAAGAACAAAAACGCTGTTACCATTACAGAAGAAACTACTGAAGCCTAAAATATTTAAAGAAGTCAGAGAAACATTAATTAAAAATAAAAAGACTGAAAAATTTTATAGTGATAAAAAGACAAAATCAGCTCCTGAATTTAGAGAAAATCAGAACATATTATATAGAAACGAAAACAAAAAATGGCTACCAGCGAAAATAATAAAAAAAGCAGAAGAACCAAGATCATTTATTATTCAAACGCCAGAAGGAAATATATATCGTAGAAATTCATGGTTTTTGAGAAATAATAATGAAGAAAAAAGTTCTGAGGGAACGTCACAGTATTCACCACCTGACACTACTAAAACGAGAGAAGAGAAGAGAAAAGAAGAACTAGTAACTCAGCCCGTAGTGAGGAGGTCTGGTAGAAAAATAATATCATAGATTAAAAATTACTTGTAATCATAAAATAATTGTTATTGTAAAAATATTGTAAAACATTATCTTTCTTTTAGGAAAAAGAGGGATGTCATGGTGTTAACAATGGCAACATTGTAAATATTGGTTGTTATATTTGACAACCAGGTCCATGACAACAGTTGTGTTTTGTTATATAAGAAATGTCATTCTTAAATAAATAATTAATAAATCATAAATATATAAAAGTGTATAATTACGATAACAAAGGTTATTACAATAACCAAGTTGGTAAACATCTCGGAGAAACGTGTTTCATATCCTGGAGTAACATTTGGGCAGAAAAAAGCTAAAAAGCTTGGAAAAATGAGTGCCGCTTCTGTACACAATGCACCAGCTCACTCGTCCGCAATTGCAACGGCCAAATTTGGCGAACTGCGCTACGAATTGCTTCCTCATTCACCGTATTCTCCAGGTTTGCCCCCGTGAGACCTCTTTCTCGTTCCAAATATGAAAAAAATGACTATCTGGAAAAAGATTCGCATCGATCGCAGAGATCATCTCTAAAACACAGGCCTATTTTGCAGAGTTACTAGAAATCGTGCTTGTTGCAAGGCTTAAGCTAGGAGCAAAGAAGTTAGAATATCGTTGCACAAAATGTATCTACATAAAGGGAGACTGTTGGAAAATAAGTCAAATTTTGATTTAAAAAAAAATCTTCATTTTGAAGGCACGTACTTATCAAATACCCCTCATATTCCTATCTCGAGAACTATAAAATCTACGAGGAAACAAGACAACTGCCATTCCAAAGAAAATCAATGTGCGAAGCTATTTTTTCGACCAGCTGTTCTTAAAATACGTTGTGCAGCTTTCTTATTTTTAATAAGATTAAATTTTTTTTCTTCTCTCATTTGTTTCAACGATACAAACAAGTATATCGTATAGTCTTAAATTAACAATATAACGATAACAATTGAACATTCTTATTATGTTTCATTAATGGAACAATTAAACAATTGAACCATTTGAAAATAACAACAGTGGAAATATTAAAATAAACACCTCAGCTGCTCCTCGGCCATCATATACAGATGCGAATGAGAAAAAACCACTTTTTGTCCGTGGTACACAAATAACTATATATTGCAAGATCAAAGATTAACTTCTTGCCATAAAACATTTAAACTATCGCTTATAAAGTGCAATTAATCAACTAGTCTATTTAAAAATCAATTAGTTGACAGTTGCTATTGAATCGTTAATTAATCGCAAATTACGTTATTGAATCATACAAATTGTGTAAAATAATTAATGGCTCTGCAACATATTTTCACTACGGATCAATGTTACGTTAGTAGTGCCCGTATAAAATATATTTAATAAATCATTGCATATTGCGATAACTGTTGGTGCATATTTGTATAATTCAGATCATTATTTAACAGTTTCCATTTCAAATGTATTGAATCCCGATGTTTTGCTTGTGACATGAGAAATTGTGTTTCCCCCTCTGGCGATAATGAGTAATAATTAAGGTCTTATATTTTGTTTACATTACCTAATTTCCCCCACATTAATTTTCTCGTTGACTGGCCATGTTCCCCTGTCTGTATAATAGACTAAATAGTATTGGAGCATTTTGTACAGGTGTAGTTGGTATCGATGTAAGTAACTCAGTTATACAAATTGACGAATCTGATCAACCATCTTCATGAAGATATGGAAGCCTGTGTCAGCATTGGCAATGATAAATCTCCACCCTTCAAAGTTGATAATGGTACTAAACAAGGTTGTGTTCTTGCACCAACGCTCTTTGCACTTTATGTATCAGCCATGTTAAACAATGCCTTCAATAACTATAAGGGTGGAGTACAAATAAATTTCCGATTTGACGGTGTATTTTAAAACTCTCACGCCTCAGCAGTAAAAGGAAAGTACTACCATTATAAACGATCTGTTATACGCTGATGACTGTGCCCTAGTAGATCACTCACCATCCAAACTTCAAAAAGCACTAGTATATAAAAATAACTTAAGATATACAGGTCATGTTATTCGAATGGAAGATGTCTAAACAGATCCTGTAATCTGAACTGGAACATGGTATTAGAAACCCGGTGGTGCTTTGCAAAAGGTTTAAAGATTCCGTGAAAAATATTCTTAGAATATGCAATTTAACGAACTCCCCCTGAGAAGAAACAGCTACAAATCATCCTGCTAGGACCTGCTTGACATCTTAAGCAATAAATATCTTTGAGAAAAAATGATTGAGCGTGCAGAAATCATTAGATAGAGAAGAAAACAACGTGCTCAAAGAATATCGGATACAGTAGCTGACAACCTTTGTTATATATGCGGAAGAGTTTTCACTTCTCGTATCGGGCTCTACAGCCATAAATGATCTCATTCGCGGAGAACCTTATAGTAGCTACTGAGCTATTAACGAAGCACGTCGACTTTCGACGTGGATGGATGGGATGAAAGTTAACAGTGAGATATGTTGTGTTCGTCAGTAACAGAATGATTATGTCAGTGTAAGATTTCTTTTATTAAGTATGCGTAAATTTACTGATTTTATCTGTTTATTTATTGTTTAATTTATTGTTTTTTAATATGTAGTGTAGTCATGTCAAATGGGTCAGGCGCAAATAGCCTTTGTTGCTGTGCGCCAAAAATTTTAACTAACTAACTAACAGAATGATTAGTTATGGAATATTTATTTTCTGCTACATCGTGGAATAAAAAAATTAATACTAGGTCGCTTCACAGAATTTGCAAAAGGAAGAAATAATTACGTTGCACATTTGGAACCAGTCTCTTAAGTTCCATAACCAGGATGTTCTTCTGTCAGTTGGTTTTTTGTTGTATATTTTTCGTTTGATAATGACACAAATTCCCAGCGTTCCGCAAGTTCTTTTTTCATCTGCGATTGATTTTCATTTGATAATGTTTGCAGTTCATAAGTGTTCCATTTTAGCTGTAGTCCAAAACCGTGGTTGAAGATTATTGGCTTTAGAACGTACGAAACAAATATATAGGAGTATTGTGTGACATAATATCTTCTGCAAGAATCAGCTATTCCAAACGGAATAGCCCAGTGGTTCACAAACTTTTCGATTCCCGGCGCCTTGAATGTATCAGAATTTTTCTGCGGCGCCACAAATCAAAACATTGGTCTAATTGGAAACTAACGCAATTGGAGGAATATTTCCGCGGTGCACAGTTTGGGAATTGCTGATATAGATAAGAAGTAAGTATTAGTTTATAAAAATAGTTAAAAAAAGGGGGCAGGCTAACATTTTATCGGCTGTGAGCCTTATTGTGGACTGTTTTTTTTTTTTTTTTGCTGCAAATATCATAATTTTAGACCTAAATTCCCTTTTAAACCTTAGTAAGTACACCAATTTACCAACAACATTTTTAAAAAAAATCTACTAAAATTTTAGCCAAAATATTGTTTTAAGCTAATTTTGTGTGAGGATTATGAAAAAAGAAAATATTAAAAATTCATGCTTTCCTAGTTTTTGATAGCCGATTTGGGTCAGTTTTTCGCCAATAATTCTAAATTTTTTACCCATACTTCAAAATGGACCAAATTTTGTTGAACTTGATGATCTTTTAATTGATCTTTTGTTGATGACCAAAAATACATATTAATACCAATTTTCAATAAAATCGAAGACAAAAATGTTTTGCTTAAAATTCATGATTTTTAAGGGGTACCCCTTACGATTTTTCGAATTTTGGCCATTTTCAAGAGTTTTGGATTACTGCCCATACAAAACTTAATAATCGGTTTATTAAAGCCCAATTTTTGTTTTAGACTAAACAATCTAGGAGAATTTTAAAAATTCAAACCGCAGATTTCTATCCATAACCATTTTAGAGATAGGATTTATAAAAATTTTCAAAAATTTAAAAAAAAAGAAAAATTTTCAAAAATTTAGTTTTTTTCAAAATACGTCCATGCTGTCCAATACGTCCAAGATAAAAATTTCTATAAATCACGCCATATTAAAATTTGTTATAATTTTAAAATACGCTACACGAATTAGGCCTCAAAGTTTTTCTGGTTTAAATAAACTACGAGGAATCTAAAAATTTTACCCGGAGGTTGCTGTCTCAAACCGTTTTAGAGTTGTGCTTTGTTTTAATTCACAAATAGTGTAAATTATACCATTAAAAAAGATGTCGTAATCTCAAAACGCGTTAAACGGTTAAAGACCCAAATTTTTTCTAGATTAAATAAACTACGGAGATATTAAGATGCCTATAACCCAGTGGTACCTAAACTTTTTCGATTCCTGGTACCCTTAATGTATCAGAATTTTTCCGCAGTGCCCCAAGTAAAAACTGGTCTAGCTAACGCAGTTGGAGGAATATTTTAATAATCGGCGCACAGTTTGGGAATCGCTGTAATAGCCTATTTCATTCGTTTATCGGAATTAAATGGAATTTTTATTTTTGTTTTAAGTTGTCACGAGCTCACTGTTTAATAATTGAAGTGGGATTTTGCTAAAAAAGAAGATCAAAAGCCCCACTTAACCATTCAAAATTACTAGTTGTTGAAAGCTAGTTTCGCTTAAATCAAATAAACAGACTATATTTGTAATGGTAGGTTTGTTTAAAGTTTATAAAATTGAATATTTAATTTAATTTGACACACGGTGTTTAAATATTTTTTATATAATTTAATACATTTTTTAAGAAACTGTTAAAATGTCAAATGAATTCGAAAGTATTTCTAATTTTTTATTAGAAATAAATATTGACTGTAAAACAGCTTTCTAAGTTCGGACTAGAGATCCGGATACTTGGACCTCTTTTCTTCCTCCGTGAGAGAGATATTCTTCTCAGCTGGACTTGAGAATTCGATCACAACATTTTTTAGATATTCAGGATGGTTAAGTCCGGATTTGTGGCTGACAGTAACCTTGAGGTGGGGAAGGAGTAATCCAAATAAATGTGGTACTTGGAATTTTCTACCACCGAGTCTATGTCGGGGACGTACGGTATAACCGGTGTTGGATCAACATCACAGGCATGTCTAGGACGGTAGTAGAGCACGCGGAGAGCAGTATTATGTCTAGACAAGTAGATCGATGCTGCAAGAAATGGACAAGCAGACAGAATGTGCATAATAGTTTCAGAACTTTATTTTTAAATTTTCTAATATGATTGCCGGATGATTATTATTATTATTGCTAACCAATCAGATTTCTGTTTGTTTATTTTTGAACGTATCTTAAGGATAGTTCATTCGGTTATTTACAACATAGGCTACATTACATTATGATTCTGTTCCCAGTATCGATGTGGATGCCTACAAAAAATCATTCTTGTTTCTCACAAGAGGTATTAACAATAGTTTATCATTTCTTGTTTAAAATGTAAGAACACAATCAATAACACGATAGTAAAATCGTGTCATCGGATACACATTCTTAAAATAAATAAATAACTTAAGATAGGATTGTGTATAATTCGAAGAAATTACATATTATATTTAGTAACGAGAAATTTCCGTGTTAGATGAAGGTCAAATATTTAAATTCAAATACAATATATTCGATAAGGCATAATATTTCCTAGCAATTACATATAATTTGTTTTTTATAGTTTTATCGATCTGGCATAGCGTGAACACTTTTACCTTTACATACCATTAGTAAAACCAACGAATCTCCGCATTCCACAACCAAATAAATTATAATAATGTTATTCAACGTCTGTTTCCGCAAATGCGACAAAATAAATTAGGGATTGCAGTTGAGAGCCACTGTAAATCCTAATACGATTATCTTAAGCTGCATATACACAAAGCCAATGAACGTTAACAATCGAATGTACATGAAAAAACAAGAATGAGCGTACATGTTTTTCGACTTAAGGCCGCACACGAGGAGGTGCACCTAAATAACAATATTGAGGCTATAACTTAATTTTTATTTAATAAATTTAAAAAACTCCATATTTTAACTCCTTGGCTGTTCAATAAATTCCTCTCCTACATTTACGCACCCCTGCATTATTATTTTCCAGTGATGCAGTGTTGCAGTTTGACTTATTCTAGTTGCCTTCGTCGATTTCTTCTCCATCAGAATAACCGATTTGAAATTGGGTCCATTGGCAGCAGACTTGACTGTGGGGAACAGGAAAACCTTGCATGGTAATAGGTCTGTTAAGTATAAAGGGTGTTTAAGCACTGCAATGCGTTTGTAGGCTAAAAACTGATTCATTGAGAACACTGAAAATGGGCCGGTGGAGTTTTGCTGTTTTGCCTGGCATTCTTTTTGTCGCTGTCGTTGCTGAAACCTAACGATTTCATCGACTTTTTCATATTTTAGTGCATGGGTGCCCGAAACTTTAATCGTGTTCGACATCTTGTGGATCTTTATAAAATCTTTTGTGCCACTCGAACACATGTGTACGTCATATGCATTTTTGTCCGTAAATCTAAGATAGTATCCGAAAAATTTCGGTAGCCGTTTTGTACAGTCACCAAAAATATTAAATTGATATGTTCGATCATTTTGCCGACGCACAATGCGTAACAGTAAATTAATAACGCGACGTGTTTAAAAATTTCAGAGCTTATTGTTGCCTGTCCAAGATAGATTGCGTCCACCCTGACCTGCGCGCTATAGTCAGGTAGACTGAAATCTAAATAACCATCTTCGTATGTGCGAAAAGTATGGACAGTGAAACATCGGTGCATGCCAAATTTTTGTTTGGTTCAGATCATTCGTGCCGATCAAGAAAACATTAGATGGCCGTTGGTGTTTGTCTTCTTCGAAACTCGTGTATATTCTTTCATATACGTTCGTTAAATACCACTACATGTATATATACCATATATACATGTGAACGTGTGTTTGTCCTGTATACTCAAAAGTGTGAATGATAAAACTGTAGAGTTATTTTTGTCTACGCAGGCGACCGAAGTAAATAGATAGGTAATTTCATTCCATATACCTGTGTCGGAGCAAAATATACAGGCGTATCAGAGCATGTAAAGCAATGGGCATATTTACTCCGTTCAATTGTCAAGTGCCAAATGATTCTAAGTAACGTTCCCTTCAGTGAACATATCTTTAAACTTTTGTCTTGTGTTATATAGCAAACCAGCTACCTCAATAAGACGTGTGTTGACTACATTGCTAGCTGAGAGAACTGTGAAAAAAAAAAACAATAGTATGTGCATTGTACATCCAGCAACGAATCTGGTATACCAATGCAAGTAAACTTGTTCATGTAGAGTTGCACAGATTTCCGTTTACGTGTGTTGTAACCTTTAGTTAAGTCCTGAAGAGAGGAAAAGAGACAATTATTGATCGAAATGGTAATGTTTCTTTTATCTTCAGATTTGATATAATATGGATATTCAGAATTTTCTGCTAAAAAGTAGTAAAGAGAATTGGGTTAAGAAATTAGGCTAATTACCCATCTGTGGCATGTCATTTACTTTTTTATGTTTTTTGCTAAAATGATTAATGTCTGTAATTTGTTCTCTTGTTTTTTTATTATTTTGCTGTTACACACACATTTAGAGTTTTATATATGTATAATAGAATCTAAAGTTCAAAAATATTAAAATATATGACATCTACTCACGTTGTTTTTGTTCAATTGTGAATCGTGTAACTGAATTATATTTAAGGAAACTCGTTTCAGATTACTTCCGTAATGCGGACTTCCTTTAGTCTAGACATGCATCTATTATTCTCTCATTTCTTCTGACATTCTCAGTTTTTCGACTAAACAGACATGGTTTTTAGAACAGAAGAAAAGTTTTGGTCTGTTCTTTAATGATGTCTTATTAACTCATTCATCAGTGAAACATTAGTCGATTCGGAGTTTTCATGATTCTTGTCACGGTTGTAAAACACGTCTATGCTCCGATTCCTGTATGGTATTTTTCTGGATGCTGAATTTTTCCCACTCGTAACCAGGAACAGCTGATCACTGATACTCAACGATGTGCTGTAATTTCCTAAGATTAGTTCTTAAAGTGATTGTTAAAATGGAGTGTGAACAGCACATCAACATGAAGATTTATTTTCAGAAAACTGCAAATGGAACTCATGAGATATTTGTGATTTGTGGTATACATTATATTGTAGTTTACCCCTCCCAACTGTGCAATTACTAGTGATGTGCCGGATATCCGTATCCGTATCCGCGGATGGTCCGCAAAAAATAAAAATCAGTATCCGGATTCGGTTCCGTTTCTTCATGGCGGATCTTAAACGGATATCATATAGATAAATTCTTATTAGTTTTTGTGTAAAATTACGCTTAAAAATGCTCAAAGTGGAGTAAATTTTACTCTGACGTTTAAATTGATGTTTAGTCGAGCATCACATTACTTCCTACCGGTCACATTCTTGCCGGTGATTTGAAAATGGTCTAGTGTAGTGGTGTCCTACTTACGGCCCGCGGGCATATCCGGCCCGACTATAAGTTCTATAAGGGCCGCACGTAATTTCTGTCCCTTCGCCCTCACGTGATTTTTGGAATTACACTCCTCTCTCCACCCTCAATTGATTTTCGGAATTTCTTCCTCCAATTCTCAAATGATTTTTGATATCCGGTCAACTCAATCTGGGCCATGAAACAAATCTAGAATTGAATATGGTCCCACTATGGGAAAATGTAAAATTAATTTAATGAAAGACAATGAGTGAGTGATTTTGAACTCATCTAAATTGTGTGTCAGTTGGCATATTTTTGTTTATAGGAACGGCATCAAACTATCGCTTCTAGGTCGTATGTTTTTCTCCTTGAATGCAAGATCCGTATCTGTATCCGTATCCGCAGATCAGGGTGCAAATAAGCTGTATCCGTATCTGTATCCACGGATCTGAATTTTATGTGATCCGGCACATCACTAGTAATTACAGGCTTATCAGCCTACAGAGCCACGTGTATAAATTATTCATAAAAGTCCTTACTAACAGGCTTTCAACCAAATTAGATTTCTGCCAACCTGTGGAATAAGCTGGTTCAGGGCATGGTACAAACTATCACCTACACAGTCAATATCCTATATGAAAAATGTATTAAATATAATAAACTACTAGTATTAATATCGACTTCGAAGAAGCTTTTAAGATTGTTGAACTATGGCCAATGCTAGCAGCATTAGATGATTGCAAAATAGATTATCATTACAACCAGATCATAAAATACATCAACACTATATCAACAGCAATTATAGTACTTCAATGTAGTTCCGCTTAAACGTAATAAAAAGAGTATGCAAAAAAAGATAAAATGGATAGGAGTAAAAACAAAATTTGTTAATACGAGTATTGTTAATCAATTTTTAAACTGAAAAAAAAGGAAACCCGGTTAAAACCGGTATTAATTATTTTCATTTTCGTTCTTGGACAAAAAACATAATGTCGTTCCCGTTTCCGTGCTTTAAAAAATTCTAGTAATATCGTTATTTTGTTTTCGTTTTTGGTTTGTTCTCATCCTTGATAAAAATTGAATCAAAGAGTCGGGAGTCGACAGTTTTTCTGACACTCGACTCCTCGACTCCCGACTCCAACTCCCCATCCCTGCATTTAACAAAGAGGAAGACACTGATACCAATAT
This sequence comes from Liopterus haemorrhoidalis, assembly GCA_963971575.1. Taxonomy (NCBI): domain Eukaryota; kingdom Metazoa; phylum Arthropoda; class Insecta; order Coleoptera; family Dytiscidae; genus Liopterus; species Liopterus haemorrhoidalis. The sequence goes on from OZ020611.1 coordinate 59,000,158, forward strand.
ATCAATTTTGAATAACTAAATTGGGAACTCTGTATATGTATTTAGTAATATAATCAGTCACAATGCTTATTATAATAAAATATAAATAAAATTAAATAGCAAGGCCGGCGCGAGGGTGGTTGGTGCCCCGAGGCAAGAATTAATTCAGCGCCCCTAGGCAGGGCTGTAACTAGCTTTTCGGGCTTTGGGCAAGATTTTATAATTGAAAGGTCCTCACATCTAAAATACATACAAAAAAAAGGTCCTCACTATAAAATTACATACGCTATCCGGATATTTTTAGTTTTGACGTGTTAAAGTTAGTTTTCCTTTATTTTTTCTTCTTAATGATTATTATTTTACATTAATTTGACGCCCTTTTCCACTGATCACCTGAGGCAAGTGCCTCACCTGCCTCACCCTCAATCCGTGATATAGCTCTGTGAAATAGGGCAGCTAAATTAGAAATTATATTTCTTATTGGTCTGACAACATTTCAGTAACTCTTGCTACTCATCTTTTTATAGGTCATCGATAACTTCATCAACCGTCAACCGTCACCCGCTACTGTCTGACTCGCACTACCGGCTGACAGGTAATAGTTCGAGTATAGCAGCTGGCGACACAGAACAATCAAACAGTTGGCGCTGCAGGCTCTATATACCCGGCTAATTGGTTTAAAACGTTGGCGTGATCGGAAATAGAAAGAATTAGATATACGCTGGCACTGCGCGCGAAATTTGCTATGATTATATGAAACATAACTATGTTATTTTCATTGCTATAAACCATTTATGTTATGGTTGGTTTATGTACGGAACAAGAATAAGGAATAGGAAATAAGAATAGTACACAAGAATAAAAAATATTAAACCGTTTATATAGGACATAACATTTCGTCGCTGCGCCTGCGTACTTGCGTTGGCCTGTGTTTAACGTTTGTCATTTTACAGGTTCTTAAAACTTACAAGAAGAATAAATAAAAATAATAAAAACATTTTATTGTTGTTTACAACCCTCTGATCACAACTGAAAAACATCTGTTGAACAAACTTTATTACGGCAGACATTTTGATTGCTGTGCGCAGGCTTATCGTGTCTTATTCTTGAAATAAGAATAAAATGTTGAGTGTTACCAACTATTCTTATGTTTAAGTTAAATTTCATTCCTACATAAACCGATATACGGCGCAGCCATGTTTTAACATCTTGTGTACTATTCTTATTTCCTATTCCTTATTCTTGTTCCGTATATAAACCAAGCATAAGTTTTAGATAAAATTTGCATAACCCGGAGATTTTATAACAAAACCCGGAGCTCGTAGAAACGATGTTGAAACTCTGAGACTCCGGGTGAAACCCTGAGGCCTAGTCACCTTGGTGATAACTCACGTTTTTAATGTTACCAGTGACGGATTAAAGATAATTGGGGCCCCTAGTCAAATTAACTGAAAACATTAAACTATTTCAAAACAGTGTATGGAAATGTCTTGGCTTGGGGGCCCCTAGGCACGTGCCTCATTGCTCTAATGGGTAATCTGCCACTGAATGTTATACCACCTGGATATTTTCTTTTAGTCCAAATGTTTTTAAGTTTTTAGTGCACCTGGTATAATTCGTGTTAGGGGTAGTTATTAAGACTTATAATTGAATGTAAACTCGACTCTTCTGTTATAAAAGTTGCCAGGCTTTTATACTTTTGGACCTTAATTTGATATGTATTTCACATACCTCTTATACTTCAACTTCTATCTTTACAGAAATCGAAATATCTCACGCCTTGGCTCTTACGAACTGATGTCCGAAAATTATTATTATAACAAGAGTTGTACCAAAAGTTATTAGTAAGAACTCGAAGTAACCGACAGATAAAATATTGTTCATTTCTGAACTTTCCCGAATTCTTACCCTCCATTTCTTGACGACTCTATCAGATGAAGTATCTCCAAACATTTATTACAGGGCTGATAAATTTATCTTCTAAATCATTTTGCAATAAATGGTAAATACTACTTTATGGTTTTTGATGTGACACAGTTGATATATAGGGCAATACTTTTCACAGAAGGGGAAAGAGAAATGTGGATACATTTTTAACTCGCGGTTGCCCTAAGCCCTAACAGACGACCTGCCATAAATTGAGTTGTATTTTTACGTACCCCTCTTGTAGTTGATGTATGTTTATATGATTTTTGTTTTGATCAGAGTAATATAGTATGTGAATATATATTTTGGCACTTCTGGAAAATGGGGACACTAAACTGGCAGCTGTGTATTAATGCTATTAATTGTTATTATATTCTCATTCTCAGTTGGGTTTTTATATTTCATGTCCAATAAGCAATCATGAAAAGTGATAAGCAAATACCAAAAGTTGTAGTTTTAAATATCTGTGTGATTAAAATCTCCTTATGGGTTCAAAAAAAGAAAGATTATTAGGTGTATCATTATTAACAAAAAACTTGCATATTTCACTTAGGGAGAATTGTGCAAGGAAAAAAATCATGTACATTTTTGATGTCAAGTACTAATATAATGATGTCAAATAATAACTAATAACTCCCCAAATATTCATCCAATCGAATATGTATATAAAATAAAACAGAATTCTTTTCTTATTGTAAACAGTTCTTGTCATTTCAAAAGTTTAGTTTAGGTTCCCCCCTCCATAACTCCCTAAACATTTATCTAAATGAAAAAATGTGTAGAACTAAAAGATTGTTTGTTTTCTTATTATAAACTGTTTTTGCCGTATATTATTTCAGTGTTTCTCAACCTTTTCTGGCATGGGACCCCCTAAATTATGTAAATATTGTCTGCGCCTCCCCTATATATATGCTGTATTAAGATAGAGAGAATACCATTTTTCTCGAAACGGTGACGTGTGAACAAGTTCAGAAAAAAAATTTGGTGATCAAAATTTATCCATAAATTGAATGGTAGTATTTAAATTTTCCGAAATAAACCGGAAGTACAGGATATCAAGGATAATTTCGAATTTTAAATAGAAACGTATGTCATATTGGGTTTATTTGGATAGAACTTTTGAAAAAAAACAATTTATTTAAAAAAAAAAAATATATCTATTACGGTTGACAAAAAATTGTGATATTTTTATATTTCCTATAACGACTTGAAAGTAAATTAAAGTGGTCAAGTACATCTACATTTTGATTTAAACACTTTCGCATCATTACTCTAGATTTTCAAATCTAGTAATTTTTATCGATTGAATGAAGCTTTTGATCATTTTGTTCAGCAAAAGTCCACTTTACTTATTATAAAGTTAGCTAGTGACAAATTAAGAAAATTAAAATTCCATTTAGCTCCGCTTAAACGTTTGGAATAGCCTGTAGTTTAAATTAGTTGTCAAAATAAGTATCTTAGATATAACAATAAATAAAATATTTATTTTATTTATGTTATGAAAGGTATATTTTTATGAATATAAATGTAAGATATTTATAAATATGGATAAAATTTATATTTTGCAAAATTGTGCGCATTTCTATTATATTTTCATGTTTCGATCTTGTATGACTTTGCGGCCCCCCGGTTGAGAAACGCTGTATTATTTGGTTGTTAAGTCAATAAAATGGGAGATTCATGTATATTTTAGTTTTTTGTGCTCCCGCCCCCCGCAATTCACCAAATACTAATTAATTAAACAGGGGCGCACACAGATTTTTTTAGGGGCGGTCCTCAAAACAGGGCTGGTAAAACACCTATTTATATGGTGAAAAGAAAAAAGTATAAAGGATATCATCAGTTTTTAGTCACTTATAAACATTTTTAGCCTCTTCTTTTATCAAGTGTTAAAACATTTTCCTTCCCATTTATTTTTCGCCTTGAATCTTAGGGGCGGTCCGGACCTACAGGACCCCCCCTGTGTTTGCCCCTGTAATTAAAAAAATGCTTTGAACAAAAAATTATTTTCTTATTATGAACTTTTGTATTATGGTATATGTATATATTTTTCTGATAAGTCAATAATAAGGGAGATATTTTAAATTGTTTAATACAGAGTTTTAACCCCGAACCACTTCTGGATAATAAAATTTTTGAGATGTCTTTTAGCCTATATTCGAATCCTGGATTTACTCTATCATCTTACCAAATTATATGAAAATATGTCCAGCCATTTTCGCGTGAATCTCGGATACCCAGACAGGATTTTTTTTTTGCAGTTGTCTTATAATCTTACTGAGCTGGATTATCCGTACTTCGTACGGTTTTTGCTATGCATAATTTCAAGTAGAATTGAAAATAGTCGTTCAGCTGGTCGGTTACGGACGTGGACACTGAATGTTTTCGAGTGTCTCAAAATGGCGTCCCTTGAGGTGATTTTTCAATCTTGGGAAGAGGAAAAAGTCACAAGGACTTAAATCAGGCGAATAAGGAGGCTGAGGAGCCACAGGAATGTTTTTGCTGGCCAAAAACTCGTTTATTGAAATTGCTGTGTGCCAAGGCGCATTTTCTCATCACCAATTCATTGGTCAAAATCTGTCAAACGGTAGAGTGAGTCAAATTTAACTCTTCCCCGATCATTTTGTTAACCGATGATCTGAACGCACAAGATCCCGGATTCTGTCGACATTTTTATCAGTTCTTAAAGATGAAAGCCTACCGCTGCGTGATTCATCTTCAGTCAACTCTCTTCCTTCTGAAAATGCCTTAAACCACCAAAAAACCGGGGTCCTTGACAAAACACTTTCTCCGTAGGCCTGCTGAAGTTTTGTAAACGTTTTCGTTGCACTATGCCCAAGTCTGAAGCAAAACCTGATAGCACACCGTTCCGCGAAATAAATGTCTTTTTTAGAACGTACTAGAAAAAACTGTTTCAGGAAAAAAATCGCTACGGACAATAAAATTACTCTAGCGAGTTCAAACTCGTACTGAAGGTGTATCACATGTTTACCTGCCGCCCCTCCAAGTTCCGCGTCCCAAATGTTGCCAAATCAAACGCTATGTTGCCAGTCCGGTTACTTAATTTACACACTTCGTATATCTTAATTTATATTAAAAAATATTAAAGACATTGCACAGAGAGGCATGGTTTATATTCTCATATTAATTTTTATTGTTAAGTAAATGATAAATGAGATATTTCAACCATATAGGTAACAGTCCCCTTGCGCCCTAAATAATCTTATTAAAAACTACATTGCGAGAAGAAAATATTGTTTCCTCATATACAGTTTTGATGCAAAGTAAATAATAAATTAGATATTTTAAAGTTTTAGTTTTGCCCCCCCCCCTGTTCCCCAAATATTAACCCAGTTGAAAAAGTATATAGAGATATTTCAAAAGTTAGCTTCAGGGTGCCCCCCGTAACTCCCCAAACATTCATCTAAATAAAGAAATGCATTGAAATAAAAGATTTGTTTTCTTATTATAAACTATTTTTGTTATACATGATTTTCCTGTTAAATCAATAATAAGAGAAATATATCTAGATGTAAGTTATAGGGTGTCCCCCCATAAATCCCTTAATATTCATCAAAGGATTTGTTTTCTTACTATAAATAATTTTTGTTTTATACGTTTTTTAGGGTTTTGTAGGTATGACCAAAAAACCCTTATACCGTCATTTTGTCGTCTGTCTGTCTGTCTGTCTGTCTGCCTGCCTGTCTGTCTGTCTGTCTGTCTGTCTGTCTGTCTGTCTGTCTGTCTGTCTGTCTGTCTGTCTGTTCGGTAAAAATTGTAGCCAAACGGCTAAACCTAGACAGTTGAAATTTGGCATTCTTATACAACTCTTTGACCCATAGGAAAAATACTAAAACATCTAAAAAACATATCCCCCTAAAAATATAAACAAATATGTGCTCATCGAAAACAAAAATATTATTTTAAATTCTGAGTAGAGTATCAAATGAAAGCCCTTAGTACGTGGATTAACGATCAAATTTTTATTTTTGCAAAATAAATTATTTTGATGCGATTTTTTCCAAAATTGTGCAAAAAAAAATTTTGTCCCACACCCTGTAGCCCAGATGGTTTAAACTAAAAAAATTCTAAATAATGTATATTGGTGTGAACCGAAATAGTACAACAGGAATTTTTGATCAGATTATGTTTTCGGAAAATAACGCAGTTTTTGTGTTTTTTGGTTCACAAATTACAAAAGTTATACCAATGTAAGACACCCACAGGCAAGGCGTGCGATAGCATAATGGTTAGAGCACTAGAAGGGTTTCGAGTTCGAGTAGATAGTTCGAGTGAATTTTATTTTTTCTGTTTTTTCTTTGCATTTTTATTATGTTGAAATTATTTTGTCAAAATTCTAGTTATATTTTGACAAATGTTGCATTTAATTTTTAAGAGCGTAAATTTAATAACCAGTTTTATTATATGATTAACAGACGATAGATTATTTTAAAAATATCGTTCATTTTGTCGTGATTACTACAAAGTAAAATTTGTCCTACACACTCAGCATGCCGCCTTCACTTATTATATACCTGCGAAATCCTGAAATGTGTGAATATTCACACTTCACATCAATTTTTCTGTTAAGTCCAATAACAAGGGAGATATTTTAAGTTTTTTAATTTACAGTTTTAACCCCGAAACAACCCCTTAGAATAAAAAATTTGAAATGTTTTATAGCCTTTGAATCCTGGTTTTATTGTATCACCATACCAAATTTCGGAAAAATATGTTCAGCCGTTATTACGTCAATCTCGGACAGACAGACCAAAATTGTTTTTTTTTATTTTGCAGATATTGTCTTATAATCATCTGAAAACAGGGGCGCACACAGATTTTTGGCTTGGGGGGGTCCAATTATACATAATTTTTATAAGCACAGGGCAAAATTTCAATTTCAAGTGAAGTGTAAAAAAAGGTCCTCCTTTCGAAATTTTAAGTGAAAAGCAAAAAAAAAAAAAATGTCCTCACTTCTAAATTTTAAGTGAAGAGCTAAAAAAAAGTCCTCACTTCTCACAGTACGAACGGCGGTCTTTAGACCCCCCTTGTGTGCGCCCCTCTCTGAAACGTGTAGAAACCAAATATGAAGTCGAAAAATATAAAAACAGATAAAGCCTTCAATTTTATTGTTATTTATATTATAATTTTTCATCTTGAAATTTTTGGTACTTCTGTTCCACAAATTGAATTGTTATTGAACGTCTACGTGACGGGTTAAACATTTGTTTTACTCAGAACCTGATGCCGTCCCAATATTTACCGGAACACCCTGCCGACAGCTGTAATTAAACTATAAAATTTTGGCACTAACACTGAACAATTTATATCAATATAAAATATTTTATTAGAAATTTCAGAAGTATTACAATAACCCGAAGAACAAAAATATAATATGATGTGGAATTGAAGCTGGTAGAGATATAGACGGATGTGCAGATATGTTAGTGTCACGATGTTGGAGGAGTCTCGCCGGCGGCCGACGTTAAATTTATAGCGGCGCTTCAGGCAGCCGTCGAGGCGCCAATCCGTTGCCCATCCTTATTCAGTGAACACAACATCCTATAGTTCCTTCTTCCCAGTTCCCAGTTCCCCGTCCGCCTCATACGATCATGTAACAGTTACACCGTAATACTATACTTTCACTCACTACAAATTGAGTTCTGATGAGTGTATTACATTCTTGCAAAGATTTTGTTGCACACTTTTATATTCTGCTTGTGGTAAATTATAATGCATTACATATTGTTCCGCAAAGTATTCAGAGTTTCTTAAAAATAATAATTTTTATATCAGCGCTATGGAATGATTTTTATGGAGTAAAATAGATCTGCCAAATACATATATACCATTCATTATTGGATTGTTTAGTCTAATTTTTGGGTAGATACCCTTCAATCACTCGTTACTTAACGGGTAATGGGTAGTTAACGGGTAGCGGGTATTCAAAATCTGAACCGGATACAATCTTAATGGGTCGGATAAAGGGTCCTAGGGCAGCGTTTCTCAACCGGGGGGCCGCGGCCCCCTGGGGGTCGTGAAAGCTTCGTCGGGGGCGAAGTCATACCAGATCGAACAATTTTGCTCAAATGTGCTCAATTCATAAATATATTACATTTATATTCATAAAAATATACCTTCTATGACATAAATAAAATAAATTATACTTATTTTGATAACTAATTTAAATAATATCAATGTCAAATTAAGTGTATGTGTCGGCTGATGCGTTTCTGTGATACCGGTTCGCGTTGGAGGTACTTCAAGTACTTGTAAGTTGTAGTTTCAAATGGGCACGACTTGAAAGTGCAATATTATTATTATTATTTATTATATGCCGAGCTACAGATAATTCAAGAGTAAAGAAGCGAAAGTGTTTAAATCAAAATGGAAAGCATTTTGAATACTTGTAAATAAAAATACTTTCAAGTCATAGGGAATATAATTTTTCGTCAACCATAAAAGATATTTAAAAACATTTTTCTTTTAAAAAATTCTATCCAAGGTTAATATACGTTACCATTTAAAAAATTGTCCTTGATATCCTGTACAGGTTAATTTCGGAGAATTTCAATAGGTACTACCATTCAATTCTTTGGATAAGATTTGGTCATCAAACATTTTTCCCAATTAGCTCGCATATCGCCTTTTTTACCGTGCCGTCTTGCAAACATCATTTTATAAAACATACTGATGTAAATATTTATGTATGCCGTCTGTTAATGAAAAGAACTGAACTTTTAAAAACCACATTTTTTCATCGCGTTGTTTACAAGTGTTTTTGTGTCGAGTTTGCTTTTATTTCTAAGTTTTTGAGTATTTCTACAAATATACAATCGTGTTATAAGCGTTTACACTACGGCACAGACACAATAAAAACGCTGACGCCACGGTGCACCCTGTATATATGTATATATAGGTGGGCCGCAGACAATGTTTAAATAATTTTGGTGGGTCCCATGCCAGAAAAGGTTGAGAAACGCTGTACTAGGGTACTCATCGTCATTCTTAGTCACTAGTAATTCATACATGCACAAGTTAAACGTGCACAGATACCCACATACCCAAGATATGACCTTAAAATTATACTATCTTGTGTTTATGAGACTTAAATGTAAAAAACTGATCTAGATACCGTAATTTTACTTTTATTATCACTTGTCTTATTTCACAATTGGCGTAGTCTAGTAGCATTTAATCAATTTATAGAAATGATTTGCTTTTAACATGTGAGTATGAAGAATTCAGGGGAATCACCCTGTGGGAAATGTTATTCTAAAAACAACTGTTAAATGTCTTGCAATACTAATAAATCCACACTTCCCCTAACCAGCACCCTAAAATCTCTAATATAATCTGGGGATGAAAAATTCAATAACACTAATCCTCACTGTGTCTACATACGGGGTGGCCCACAGCGGGATGTCCCTATATTCCAAACACCATTCACTTGCTTCCTACATCCAAATTAATAAACAAAAACATTAATTTTACTTTTCCTTGATACGTGTTAAATTAATTTTAACACTTAAAATTTATTTTTTACTATATTTCTCAAATGAAAATAAACTTTTTGCGCAAAAATTTTAATTCAAAGTACTGTAGTGTATAATTATTTTACGTAATTGAATTCCTATTGGCACCTTGTACTATCTGTATTGTTATTTAGGGTTTTGTAAATATGACAACAAAAAAAAACCTTTGTAAAGACACTATGTGACTTAAATAAATATTATTTCGGAAAATCAATATGGTTTTTGCAAAAATAAAAACGAAGAGGACGCATCGCAAACTATCACAATTCATACATTCAGGTCTAGATAAATCCTCGTCCTGCTGTGCCGTTTTTTTGATCAGCCCCTCTGAGAGATAGGGTGGGGGACAAAAGTTTTTTCACAACTTTTTGATAGAAAATGCCATAAAAAAAATTGATTTTTCAATAATAAAAATGTTGATCAGCGTGTTAAGGGGTTTAATTTGATATGCCACTCAAAATTAAAAAAAATATATTTATTTTTTTCTTAAATATATATTTGTTTATATTAATTTCGAGATGTGTTTTTTTTTAACTCTCAGTATTTTTCCTATATGTGGGCCAAAGAGTTGTATAACCACGCCAGATTTCAAGTTTCTAAGCCGTTTGGCTACAATTTCTACCGTACAAACAGACAGACAAAAAGACACATGAGTAACGTTGTAAGCCATGCCTACAAAACTCTAAAAAGGAGAAGACTGATCAATATGATGACAAAAATAAATTATCGCGGGGCCGCTGGACTCGTAGACTGGGTTCCGGGAAACACTTTGAACCCCCTTGCGCCGGTCCTGGGACTGTATTATCATCAAGCCTTGTCCATCATCGGGTGATTTTGGATTGCCTCTAAAAAGAGCATAGGCTGTCAATAAAATTTCTCCATCTAACTCGTCTATCTGCCATAGGCTTCAAGTCGGTGATGTTGTTCTAAAGTCTTTTGTCTTGGTTTTGAGAGCTCCATGCATTTATTTCTAGCAGGGTTGAGCGACGCCAGGTGTTCTTGGGTCGCCCTCTACGCCTACTGCTCTGAAGGTTGTATGCTAGTGCATATCGACACATTTCGCTAGGAGCCCTTCGAAGAGTGTGCCCTAACCAACCATACTTTCTTCTTTTTATTTGCAAATTAATGTCGATTTGACCAGTTCTTTCCCCCAATTCTACGTTTGATATTCTATGTGGCCAATAAATGCGAAGAATTCTTCGAAGACATCGCTTTACAAATACTCGCACTCTTCTCTTGATAGCTTCTGTTACGAACCAAGTCTCGCAGCCGTACAGAAGAACTGACGTCACGCATGCCCTGAATATGGTAGTTTTCGTGGAAGCACTGTAGATTCTGCTTTCCACATCTAAGTCCGCGCCACCGTCCACAGACTAAACACTCCCCAAATACTGGAAATCATCCACACGCTCGATTTGATGGTTGCCAAGCAGTAAAGGTCTATCGGTTTCTGCATTTATCCGCATTTCTTTTGTCTTGGAGCTATTAATTTTCAATCCAACTTTTGCAGATTCAATCGTGAGGTCATTCAGTATGATTATGAGGACTGTATTATGATTATCATTATTTTCTACTACTGTAATAATATGTTTTTATTATTTTCACTATTTTATGAATGTCTGTGATGGTAGATAGTAAACAGTCTCATTATTCGAGATCAATATGGCCAGACATTTTCTGAACATCATCCCGAAAATACTATTATCATTTTTCTTTTGTAATATTGGATTTTTAGTAGAAGAATGAGGTCGACTGCACTAAAATTGAACATATAATTTGTTGTATAAAATACAAAATTTTACAGTTGTAATGGAATGTATCGAATATCAATAAATCATGATAATAATCAAGAGCTATGTAAAAGCACACACGCCACAAGAACAAACAGAAGTTACAAGATAACGCTGGAAGTTCATACATGAAGGAAAGTTTTAGGAAAACTCGTAAAATGTTACAAGTTGAACAGCCATTGACAATGTTGGTATCCGATTTTATTATCAATTCTTTACACTTTTCGCATAAAACTTTTGCTCCACCCTCTATTCATCTTTAACAGTTGTCTGAGTTTAATAAAAAATACTTTTGTTGAACCAAGGTGCGATTTGTTTGTTATAAAGTCGTTAGTAGAACGTTGCACCGAGCTTATTAGAGCAGTGTTTCTCAATCTGTGTGTTACAAACACATAAAAGGCGTATCTTTTTGTAGGTTTTTTTTCAGGATCCAAGTCTTCAGGTCTTGACATATCACACGGTATTTGAATATTAGTTAAGACTTGGAAATTGTTTGTTTACCCATGCGCACATCGTGAAATTATGACAGTTGACAGTTATATTTGGAAAGGTTATTTTACATTTGGTTTTTAAAGTTTTTTTTTTTTTATAATGAATGAGGAAGAAATAGTAATTTTGTCGGCGTCAATAATAATATTTAATATATTTTATATTTTTTGGGTTTTCTTTAACGAAATTTATCAACTCTTCTTCTAATATCATTTTTTTTAAATAAATAACTTTTCAAAAATACAAATTTAACAACACTAGACGTAAACAAAAGACAAAGACGCGTCAGCTGAGAGCGAGATAAAACCAGTTGGCGCACGCGCATTTTGTAAGACCTGGGTAAAGAGACCGAGAAATTGTATCCTGTTTCATTTGCCTGGTCTTCACAACCTAGATTTTTTCTTTATACTATCACACGCACAAGACTTCGATTCGAATGCAAAGACTTTAATTTTCCAAGTTTAGACTGGAATAATAACTCTAGTGTGATAAGGCCTTAAGAGATTTTTTTTTTTTGTTGCAAAAAATCATATTATTATGGTACGGCCATGTGAAAAGTGTTGCACGGATTTGAGTTCTTCTTTTTCTATTATCATATTTCTTCCTGACATTGTTGTAGACTTGCATTGTATTTTAAGGTGTTTATAGTATATCTGTGATATTAGATGGTAGTTGGATCATTTACAGCATTTTATCAGGCCGAGGGGCAATTCCGGCCCACAAGAAGATATCATCCGGCCTGTAGACGTTTATTAAAAAGTTTACTTACATGAAAACAGCAATTTAACATAATCAGAAAGTCGCAAAATAAAACATAACTAAGTATTACTAAATAATATTCGATTCTTAAAATTATTATTTTTTTAATAATGTCACCATTATTATAAAGCTTGTTTTGAAAATCAAGCGTCAAGAGCCCAGCTGAATTCAAGTTGTGCGACCTGCCATTTATTTAAGAAATGTTGATGTGGGCCGCTTCCGAAAAGTTTGGGGACTCCTGGTCTAAATAAATAAAGATACTATGACGGGCATTTATAGCCGTATAAATTTGCGCGCTAGAAATGGTTCGCTTGTGCCAAGTTTTTTCTTTGATAAAAACGCCTGGAGATCCTTTTTCTTTCCAGGGCCTTTTTACCCTTTAACTGGTCTTTAAAAAAACAGCTTTGTATTATCAATGCAATTGATAGTACAACTGGAATTTTTGATCAGTGTACTTTTTCGAAAAATATCACATATTTTAAATCGTTGATTTTTTATTTATTTATTTTTATTATTGTGCTTATGAAGCTCTTAAAAGAGGAATTAAATAACGGAAAATAATTCCAGTTCACATCAGTGTACATTTAATGTACATTTAATGTACTACATTACTCTAATTTTTTTCAGATTGGGAGGAAAAAGTGCTTCAAAATGAAAAGTTTTTAAAAATTAAATATTAATTAAACATGACGTTCCTTTATCTATGCTTCAAGAGATTTCATTTGAAACTCCCCCTCTCCCCTTTCTCTCTCTCTCTCTCCCCTCTCTCTCTCTCTCTCTCTCTCTCTCTCTCTCTCTCTCTCTCTCTCTCTCTCTCTCTCTCTCTCTCTCTCTCTCTCTCTCTCTCTCTCTATCTCTCTATCTCTCTATCTCTTTCACTCGAAAACATGCTATACAAGTAATAACTAATAAGTTTTATTTGAGACTTATTTTGATACTATATAATAAACTTTTATAACTTTTAATATCATTGGTGCTTGAATTTTTCTGGAAGCAATCTACCGTGTAAATGGAGAAGTGGGTCTACTTGATTTATAAAAATTCATTGGCAATAAACGTAATCTTATATAAAACGCTCTTGTAATCCTCCTCCTCACCTTGACACCGGCATTGGTAGGGTATTATTATGAAAAGATAAAGTTATTTAAAAATCGTTTGTTCCAATTTTTAGGTTTCGTGTTTGTAAGAAAGCTCGTGAATTTATGGTAATGTATAATCAATAGGCATGCGTTAGCAACAGTAACATAATTCTTTCTATTACCTTAATATTAAACCGACAAGCGATTAGATACATTAATTTTTTTTTAAAGCTGAGGCAAATTGTAGAATTCATCGGCAAATTAATCGACGCAAACTCAATCGATGGAACCAAAGCGATAGGATTAGCATTGAAATTTGGAACGATTCGTTGGTTTGTGGGCTTATTTATCTAACATAAAATTTTTGTTAGCATCATGACGCGGTTATTATTTTCAAAATAAGTACAAAATGATGTATCCTCTTCGTCTGATTATGATGAATTAAGCATTTGAGGTCAAGAATTATTTTAATACGTGACAAAACAATACACCGCAAAGTGATCAATTATATTGCGAATAAATATGCAAGTGAATAAATATTGCAATAATGATTTCTAGAAACATTTTCGCATTGCGTTAATCATTGATAAATGGCAGCATATATTTCAATTAAATTACGCTTCGATCATGGTCAGCTATACCTTTTTATATAGTTCGTCTTGTTTCAGTTAATAAGTCTTTTCATCCGATGAATGGATTGCTAATTGGATGTTACATCGATGAATTTAGAAACGCGTCGATTAATAAAATCGTTGAATTAAGAAACGGTTTGATAGATTTTCGATGCTATCGATTAGTCAATTTATGAATTCTGGAACTTGCCCCATATGGTAGTTCTTTGGCCCCTTCTATTTTGCTCGTGGTAACTTGACACACAACACTGTTATTCCAGTTGCCTACCGTATTAATCTTTAGTAATATCGCTACCTGAGTTCAAAACAGAAATAACTTGAAATTTTTACAGATTGAGTTATTACTGAAAAACTTCAGAAAACAGTAATCAGTATCAGTTTCAAAACAGAAATTCTGTCAATTACAGACATAATACTGATATTATAACTTATTCAAAAGGGAAACAACCTTTCGAAACTGATACTGGTTACTATTTTCTGAAGTTTTTCAGGAATAACTCAATTTGTAAAAATTTGAAGTTATTTCTGTTTTGAACTCATCTAGCGATATATAAATTAGTTTGTTTGTGTGTATATATGTATCAGGTCGTCAAAGATGAAATTTGTAGTTAATAATATTGCCAACTTTAACAGCTTATTATTTGATATTGGCTTAATATTTTACCGTTCTTTTTTTTTTTTTTTTTGTTGGGAATTTACACATCTCGCCTGTTTAAAGAAATCATTGTATGATCTAAAAAATATCAAAAACTTTTTTTAAAAATTAATTTTGTTGAAAAAGGAACGGTCGGAAATTCGCTCTATTATGAAGTATCAGTTCTTACGTGGAATTACGGTATTGCAGACCGCGCGAAACATTAATAGTGTATTTGGCTCTAGTGTGACTAATTTCGTACAGGTAACTTAAAAACCAAACAAAAAAAAAACCTGGTTCATCGATCACAGCAGAAATATATTGCAACCAACTGGACGAAATGATGCAAAAACTTAAAGAAAAACAGCCTAGATTGGTCAACAGATCGACTCCTATCTTATTGCATGATAACGCTAGACCACACACTGCACAAATGACTGTGGCAAAGTTACAGGAATTGGAGTTGGAGTTCCTCATCATCCTCCATACTCACCAGACCTAGCCTCTACTGAATACCCCTTCTTCCGCAGTTTGGACAACTTTTTAATAGGAAAACAGTTTAATTCCGACAATGCTGTAAAACTGGCCTTCCAGGAATTCATTGACTCTCGTCCGCCAGGGTTTTATACCACCGGCCTGAACAACCTGCCGCTTAAATGGCAAAAGTGTATAGACAATATGGGTGCATACTTTGATGAATAAAATAATTCTTTATATTTGTAAGTTATGAACCAACTTTGCCTTTTTTTCTACAAATTTCATCCTTGACGACCTAATATTTATGGAGGACTGGCGCTAGAATTTATGCCGCCCAGGGCAAGATATGCATTTCCCCCCCTCCCATATAGTTTCTAAGCTAGTAAAGAATAAGATACATTTCAGTAATTTTCTACTATAGCTCCTGCTAGTTGGCAACCAAATCTACTGTACTGCTAGTCAGGTTGCATAACCTTTCTATTTAATAAAATTCTAGGCTGGTTTACTTCAAGTAATAGACGTAGTGGCTGGCGCTAGCGCCCCCCCTCTGGCCCCAATTGCCCCTCCCCCAGAATTGTTTGGAGAAAAATGTATTTTAGAAGTGTGGACCTTTTTTGTTTAGATCATCACTTGTATTTTTCATGTGTAAACAATAAAAAAATAATTTCAAATATTTCTTGGCCCCCTCAAATTTTAAGTGCTAGCGCCGCCACCGAATAGACGTTACTGTATGTATAAGGATGGTATAATTTATGTTCTACATAGAGCTTTTTAGTAAAATATTTTCTCTCCTTTTTATAAGGTAAGTGTACGGCCTTTCCAGGTTGTATACTAATAGTAGAACATATACTATCTTAGCCATAAATATAAAAAACCCATAACATTACTAGCCATAATTTAGCCATTAATTAAAAAATAATAATTAATTTTGTCAAAAACACAAAAACTGCTACATTTTTTAAAAACGCAATCTGATATATAATTCCTCTCATACGTTTTCGGTTCAAATCAATCTCCATTATCTATAATTTTTTTCAGATATTTAGTTCAGCCTCTTTAGGATAAAGGGTTGCGGGACAAGAACTTTTATAGCATATTTTTGTTAAAATCGTGTTTATTTAAAAAATCTAGTTCTCATTCCTTAATCAACGTTTCTTCCTTTTGATACCGCACAATATTTTTTGTTTTAAATAATTAACTCAAAAAAAATCGATATATTTCGAAAACTTAATCTGATCAAAAATTCCGATTGAACTATACCAGTTCCCATTATTGTACATTCCTCAAGTTTTTAGATGAGGAAGTAAGATAAAGCCAAAAGTAATTTGACATATTTTTGTCGATTATCCCAATAAAAAAATTGATTTATCACAAATAAAAATGCGTGTGTTTTTTTCCGCCTTAAGAGATTTCATGTGACCCCATTCAAAATTAAGAAAGAAAAACATTTTTTTTTTCTTTGGATATCAACAAATGATATTAATCCTACGATGTGTTTTTTGAACTCTGTATAATTTTCCTATATGTGGGTCAAAGAGTTGCCATATCGTGCCAAATTTCAACATTGTATGTTTAGCTCTTTGGCTACTATTTCTACCGTACAGACAGACTTATGAGTTATAAGGGTTTTTTGGTAGTCATACCTACAAAGTCCGAAAAAAAAGGTACTATTTAAATTTCTGGTAAAGAAGTATTTAGGTACTGGACTGTACAATGCAGAGTAGAAAAACATGTCAATATTAGAAGACAAATAAACATTTAAGTACTCATAGACTAACTTACAGCACATAATACAAATAAATAGTGGTGTAATTGGCGTAAACATGTTTTTATCGGTAATCCAGAACATAGAACATTGCCGTTAAAAGTTTAAAATAGGGTCGACGACGTGTTGATATAAATTAAAAGTGGCTTGTTTGTGCAAGTTGCACAGAGCTCTGTTTTACTACATTTCTAGGGTAAATATGTATCTGTTGTTGATTTATTGAACGTTTACACGAACTACTTTATAAGGATTTAGAATTTAAATCATCTATTTTCATATTGTTATGTAGTTTCTATATAGTTTTGTTTTCTATGATAAATGCTAATATATTCTATTTTGGAAGTTCAACAAATTTAGATAAGTGATTGCTAAACTGGTATTCATTTGGTATATTTTATGCGTTTAAACTTTAAAAGGGATATTCGGGATAGAATGCAAAACTGCTGTTATGCCTGATCGTAAAAGTATATGGGGTAGACCTTTTTTTTCCAAAAAGTATGATAAGTTGCTGGCGTTTTCTTTGCTATCTCATTCATAACTTTTCGGTATACAAAAGAAATATCGAGTTCAGAATATCATTTTTTGCTTTTAAAAACCAGTCGGTTACCTTGTTTTACATTCATTTCGCTGATGAGGCCCAGCGTGAATATGTTTTTTGATGTTCTGCATCCGCAAGTTTTTCAAATAGCTATACTCGCATCCGCACATTTATTTTCATTGATTGTCCAATATATTTCAAGAAATAAATAAACATATATATACAGGGGCCCCGTTAGAATTACTTGAAAAAAGGTTTAGTTCCATTTCATAAACACATATTTGTTAACATAGATCATGCTATTTATTGAATTCTAATAAAGATTTCTTAATATTTAAAAAAAATCCAATTATAGCATTGCAGATTTGTTAATATATTACTTATATTACTTATTTGTTAATTATAGTTAACGAATCTCTGTTTTACAATTGCAAATTTGTGAATAGTTAACAAGTATTTATTGAGCGAGTGTCGATGGCTTCTAATAAATAATTTGTTGGGCATGTATTTTTTTTTTTTTTTAATTTTAATGGCCATTGTTACTTTGGCAATTAGCCAGGACAGTTAAAATTTTTGAAAATTCTATGCCTGAAGGGGATTTGAAACCGAGGCGTTAGCAACGCAGGGCAGCTGTGCTACCACTACGCTACACTGGTCGGCACGAACTACTTATAATCTAAATTAATACAAATCTTATTATTGTTGTCATTTCCATAAATTTTCTGAAAAATATGTGTTATATTTGTATAGAATTTTATTAAGGATGGTATTGTTTTTAGCGGCTGGATTGGAGTCGGTGCCTGTTGTCGGAGCGGGAGCGGCGGCGGCGGCTGCAACTGGAACGCCACCGTCTTCACAGGGCGTGGACCTTCTGGCTGCACTGGCTCTGCACAACACTAGCCGCCAGGGCGTCACACCTGCCCAGGGGCCACAGCAGTTACGGCCTGCATACTATCTGCAAGGTATCTTACATTACAACTATGTAAATCTCTAGAAACAGTTAAAAAAATGGCATATAGATGCCATTTTTATGGAATAGTCCTAGAGATTTAACCAGTTTGTCATAATTTTTTCCCATAAATATTTTGTTTGTTATTTAATAGTATGAAAGGATTTACCTTCTCACACACTATTTTCTTTGGCACTGTCATTTTGCTCTATTAACTGCGACGACATTAGATGTCTTATAAACCAATATTCATTAGCCCTCGTTTACACCAGGGCAACAAAACGTCGAAACTAGCAAAGTGCCGCAACATTTCAACGAACTTGCATCATGAAAGTGTAATGTTTGCTTGATCCACCGATTGTCGGTATTTCGACGAACAATTAAAGGATGTAGCATGAACACTTTGCGGCTTATGTGTATGTATTGCTGAACGTAGATTTGCAACAAATAATTTTATTTGGTTTTATTCATTTGACTGGAGAAGTTTGAATTGTTTTATTAACGCTTCACAAACTTTTGGTACAATTTTGGAAATTAATTGATTAGATATTTTAAACGAATACTGTAGGCTCGTATATGAATCGTCAGTAGTTGAAAATCGTACGATTACTGCTAATCTTTCTTGCACCGACACCGTTTCCCTTAAAATAGTATCTTAAGACAATTTTTAATTCAATTAAATTAATTAATCGTAGTCCTCCATATTTTTTTCCATTGTGTTCTGTCACTTTACAAATTTATTCATTGTATGTTCTTCAGTTTCTATTTCCGAAGTTTATTTCAGTCTTTCCAGTTTTGCTTTCTTTGCTGTTCTTGCTTTAATAATTATTTTTAAGATTTTGTCCTTTCTCATTACGTATATATGTCCTAACCAGCTTAACTATCTTCAGGGGCAGACTATGGCCTAGGCAGACTAGGCAGCTTCCTAGGTCCCGTATTTTTTGGGGGCCCGTGAAACCTTTTTGACGTATAGCTTTTTCGTTATTTTGTGATTTATTTGACTGGTAGGGCCCACAATGAGACTCTTGCCTAGGGCCCCGATTTTTCTTAGTTCGTCACTGGCTATCTTTCTTCTATTAAAGTCTTCACTGGGTTTGCATTTAGTTTTTTTCTGAATTCTTCAATTTTAATTTTCTTTGATTTCGTTTAGTCATCAATTTTTTTTAGAAAGCTTATTTTTGAGCTTCTTATTTTAGATCT
Organism: Liopterus haemorrhoidalis; assembly: GCA_963971575.1. Lineage (NCBI taxonomy): Eukaryota > Metazoa > Arthropoda > Insecta > Coleoptera > Dytiscidae > Liopterus > Liopterus haemorrhoidalis. The sequence continues at coordinate 59,019,910 of OZ020611.1, forward strand.
GCGCTTTTATATGATATTCCAGGATTCATATCCGAAACTTTCAATTTTTGAAAATCATCTACTGTGATGTTAGTTGGTATTTCTTTCTTGGTTAAGAACAACTTCACATGCTAATAAACAGTTCTGCTGACCGCAGCAGAACTGTTTATACTAGTTTATACTGTTTATAGGCACCGGCCTATTCTTTCGATAGATTCTACTTGTTCTGTTGCTTTATCACCTATGTTGTATTTATATTTTGCTTCTTACCATTTTTGTTTTGTCCTTTGTTTGCTAATTTTCATATACTTTTTCTTAAGTTCTTTGCTGTACTTGACAGAAGCCGTGTTGAATTCAAAGGGACACCCCGGGGAGGAGAATATTTCCCCGTGTAACTAAATCATCCCGCCGTAAAAAGTATTATGTTTACCAGAAGATATTTCTTGCTCACATTTCCTAGCCCTTCTACCGGCCTCTTATTTTTGTTTTACCGCTCACCTTCAAGACTGGTGTATTCCAGTCCAGTCCCAGAACCTACTTAAAGTATCCAGTTAGTAATTTTTCTATTTTTGTTCTCATGGCTCTTTGGTCCATCTCCATATTTCTACACCATACACAAATATCTTCTTGACTTGAGGAATCAAACATAATTTTTTAAATGTCGTATTGTGAGCCGAACCTTTTTTCGCAGATATTCCATATTTGTTTTGATGCGACTTTTGCTCTCTTCACTATTTTATTTTTGTGTTGTTCCACACTCCTATTGCCTTTAAAATTGTAATACTGTTAACCTTCAAAGGATTGTCAAAATCGGGCCTTGTATTGATAAATGAGGAGGCACAATGCAAAAGATATTACGTGATTATCATTTCTTGCCTTGAAAGCTATTCAGAAAACAGAATAAATATGTACATAATTAATGATATCCCTTTATAATGTCGCATCGAATTGTGCAAGACAAAACAGAACCAACTTTATCCACAAGCGAGTCTGGTGCAAAATCAACTCTTTCCATTTCTGACAGTTACATACTCCATTATTTTATTTACTTGCGCAGGGTACAAACACATGTAGATATGTAAATACAAGTTGACAGTAACAAGTTTATAACTGCCGTTTTTATGTTTAGTTTTGTTATTTTTTATGTGTTTTGTATGCTTCCATTATATTGTTCTTAAGAAATTAGATTGGAGGTGATTTTGTGCAAAACCAACTTTATCCAGTCAAATATCAGCAAAACCTACTTTATCCAGACAAGTCTCAGCAAAACCAAGTTTTTCCAAACAAAAAAGTGAATTACCTCACAAACTATTAAATTTTCGATGTGGGTGGCTTATTTATTCTTGATCGTATTACCATAAACGGTAGATTTACAAAAAAAAAAATCATTGTAGTAATAAAACTAAACTGGAAAAACGTTTTTTTTTTTAATACCCAAAGTTTTGATGACTGTGATAAAGCTGGTTTTGTTTTGTACCTCCTCAAATGTATAATCCGAAAACATGACTGTGTTGGACAGTGCTTATAAGGGAGAATCAATAATATATAATATAAAAAGGTCCTAATATTGAACCCTGTCCAACTCCTATGTTCGTCTAGGCTACAGGAGAGTGCGAATTCTTGTGATATACAGATTGTTCACGATCAGTTAAATCTTAGTTAAAGCTTTCAATCAGTTGAAGAACAGTGCTCCTGATCCCATAGTGATAAAGTTTGTCCATCAATATTGGGCGCTAGTTTATTCCCATCAATATTGGGTGTTGTTTCCTTCCCGGAGAAAAATGTCTGAATTCAATCCTACGTCATGTCTGAATTCAACTCAAAGTTATACTACTTAGCTGTGTGTTTTATGCAAATTTTTGATATAAATGTTATGTTTTAGGCGATTATCGTGACTTAAGGCTACCACCAGCAACATATCAGCATGTAATAGATCTAGTACGGAGCAGTCCCGAATTCACTGTGGCTGCCTTATTACGCCAAGAGGAATCAAACAGTGGTTCGATAGTGAGTTTCTCGCACGGGTATAATCGTTACCTGGAAGTACAATCAAGTGGCCGGAAGGATGAGATCAGGCTGCATTATACATCACAGCAGGACAGCGTTGTGCATGTGGAGACGTTTCCATACCGTCTAGCTGATAATGTTTGGCATCAGCTCGCTGTGTCAGTGAGTGGGTCGCAAGTGGAAGTGTTAGTTGATTGTCATCCAGTGTATAGGAGGTTGTTAAGACTGGGAGCGCCTGATAGGAATCTTACTGTGCCACAGTTACAACTTTGGGTTGGTCAGAGGAATAACAGGCATTCACTCTTCAAGGTAATTATTATTTAATAATATTGCTCATTGCTCAATAATTGGTGTAACAGAACATTGTCATTTATTCACTCTTTCATACTTATATTTCGCATTAACGTATTTTTCGATTTTTATAAACAACTACAATAAGTATTATTGATTGATATAGTTGTTGCCTCTCGTTGGGACATGGTGAAAAAATAGAAAGTTTTAAATAAAAATAAAAATTATGCATAAAGATATTGTACAATATGTTAAGCGGAATTTAAATTAAATGTTTTTATTTTTATTTCAAATTTCCTTCTTTTTTTTAATACAATAAAAAATTTGCCCAGTAAAATTCAGTCTGTAAATAGATAAAATATCTGTACCCCAGAATAAAAGTGTATTAACTATTTATTTATTATTATTATTATTTTTGTTTTTTCATTAAATGCCATTTTTATTGTTAGATATACAGCATTAAGTCCTCTCTAAAATTCAAATTACTATTTAATTATGTTTTTATTTTTATGAGACATACTGCTTTAGTAATAATTAATATCGTTATGAAAAAAAAAAAAAAAACGCTGCAGTCTATGGAAAACTAACGTATGTCGGTTGTGTTTATGTTTGTTTTTTATAACCTCAACTATTATTATAAATACTATTAACAACTATTACTTTATTATAAATATTTCATTTAAAATACTATAATTAAAACGTCCATTTGAAATTCAAGATTTTGATTTGTTTACATTTTATCATTTAACGGTATAATATTATCTGTCTCATTTTGTAATACGGAACTAACAGGAAAAGTTCATTTTTTATGTTGTATATAATATATAATAATATAATATAATATAATATGTTTATTGACATGTTTAAATACAAGTGCCAAAAGGAGACAGAAGCAGCTTGGTGTGAACACCACCTGATCGAGTCTGTCACCTGCAGAAATACTATACAATATCAAAATATTTCATAATACAACAAATACTTAAATACTAGAATGCTTATATAATTAATAAATATTTTAATTAATTTTAATTCATAAATTTAAACATTTTAGCCTTAGAAACTATTAAAAATGTTGAATTTTGGCAACTAATCATTAACTATAAGTTTACGATGATTAACGACATAGTAAACTCTTTTCCAATACTCGCTTTCTCAGTGATTTTTTAAAAGAAACAATTGAAACTGTTTTTATGTCACTAGGCAACCGATTATATACTGAGGCAACGTTATATGTAAACGAACGCTTGAAAATACTTAGTTTGTATTTAGGTATTATCTGTCTCATTTTGTAATACGGAACTAACAGTAACAGTTCATTTTTTATGTTGTATATTGACAATACATTTATAATATTGTCATATTATTGGTTCACACGGATACGCCAAAGTCTGTTTACACCACAACAGTCACCAAAGTAACCATATCTAGTTTCGTATTACAAATTGAGACAGATTATATTGTAATTTTGTTTTTGCGTCTTAAATTGATATTGTGAACATCGGAACGGAAAGATATTTTGTTATACAAGTATGATGGGGAGCAGTTGGTAATGATATTGTGAAATATTGACAATAGATTTATATTATTATCATAGTATTGGTTCATACGGATACGCCAAAGTCTGTTTACATCACAACAGTCACCAAAGTAACCAGATCTAGTTTCGTATTACAAATTGAGACAGATTATATAGTATTTTCATTTTTGTATTGTAGTTACTTTTATATTGTATTACTGACTTTAAACGTCATTTAAAAATTCCCTTAGATTGTAAAGGAGCTTCACAATTTTTGATTATGTTAAGAATGATCTAAGCTTATGTTCATATATTTTCTAAATAATAGAGGATATTCAAAGTTAGGTCAGTAACAGTAGCTCCAATATGCTTTTGTCTAACTAATCTTAAAAATATCTCATTTATACTCATAATTCATTGCCGGTGTATAATGGGTACCGGGTGGTAAATTAAAATTTGTTAAAAAAGATCATTCTACTTAAGAATTAAAAAGGTGATAGGGAAGTTTAAATAGAGAGGTTAGGCGTAAGTGCACACCGAATTTTTGTGATAAGAATAACAAAATATCTATGATATTTTACTAAAAAATATAAATTCGTTTACAAATAGTTAACATGTAAATAGTAGCAGAAAAGCAACTGTTTGTCATAATGGTCGACTGATGGCCACTGTCACTACTGTCAATTTTAAAATAAATATCGTCTATTAAGTTGTCAGTTCTGAACATGGCATATGTCAATTATTGATAAAAATTACATACCTTCATAAAAATTCCAAGACCAACTAGAGTTTTTTTTTTTTTTTTTTGATCTTATATTTGTTATAAATTCTTGCATGCTTAGGATATGAAAATTTTCAATTTGCCCTACTGTAAATTTGGTTTAGGAGTAATGTGAGTTATTGCACTTTTATTATGGGTTACATATATGAAGTTATACAGCTTCAGCTTCAAATTCAGCTAAAAAGAAACAATTTTGTTTTTAATTTAAAGTAATACAGGTGGGCCATGGGAACCTGACGATTTTTGAATGAACAATACACAATGATTTCTATAGACAAATTTTTTTTATTAACATACATTAATAGTAATTTATATGCCATTTTAATGGTTAAAAATTATATCAGTCATGTGATGACCATTCTGCTCATAACATGTTTCAAGTCTGTTCATAAATTCTTTGTGAACGCGGTCCAGTAAAGCTTCGTCGATCGCCCGGACTTCAGCACGAATGGCATCCTTTAGTTCATCCAATGTTCTGGGTTTGTTCTCGTAAACACGAGCCTTTAGGAAGAAATCGCATGTTATCAAATCTGGTGACCTCGGAGGCCTAAGTAACCTACTTAGGCCTTTAGACCTAAGATTAGGGACCTCGCCAAATGTGAAATTAGGCGCCCTGGAAACATTTGGCGCATAACTTCCAACGATGCTCTTGCAGTGTGAGGGGTAGCCCCATCTTGTTGAACCAAGTTCTCTCTTGAGGAATAACAGGCCTTAGTCTGCGTAATTCGGGTATCAAGAAGTTATTGATCATCTGAACGTAACGGTCAGCGTTGACAGTAACTGTGTTGCCATCTTCCTCGAAGAAATATGCACCAATTATACAGTTGCATGAAACTGCACACCATACCGTCACTTTTGGACTGTGCAGAGGCCGTTCATGCAGCTGCCGAGGGTTTTCAGAGGCGTAATAACGGCAGTTCGAAACGCTCTTACTGATTCACCGTTTTTGACAAACGCGTCATACACAAACACACGATGTCTTACACCCCATTCAGCCATGATGTACACTAAACTGCACGAACTGACGGTTGGAATGGAACCTACCGCTTACTTCTACCCCCCTACCTGCAGAGTACTACGCGTTTGAAAAACGTCAGGTTCCCATGGCACATCCTGTATATTGAAAATATAAATCATTTAAAAAAGGCATTTTAAGTTTCGGAAATAAGAAGAAATGTCCCTTAGTCAATCCAGCAAATGCCGCTTAGTGTATCAATGCTATGTTGACGACGTAAATACCATATAAAGACGCGTACTATAAAATTATACCACCGAGGAGTTCGTTCATTCGTTTCAGTTAGTTTCGGGACGCTATCAACGATGTATAAGATAGAGACTATTTTAAATAAATTAAAATGAATTTTTGAAAATTCAATTATCTTGCTTTTCGCAGCATTCTCGACCATATCTTGACGCAATGTGTATATTCAATAATACTGTAAACAAAGAATTATTATAGTTGGTTTAATATTTATAATCTCGATCAAAATTATTGTCAGAAAATGAATGTTTGGGCTATACTCGTATATTTAATAACTTGTAAATAAAAATGTAAATTTAATTGATTTTTGTTATATTTGAGGGAGCGCTGCAGGATGTTCGACTGATCACAGGCCCCCATGGCTACCTGGCGCAGTGTCCCCACCTGGATACATCGTGTCCGACGTGCGGCCAGTTCTCCCTGCTGCAGACGACGGTGCAGGAACTGACGAGACATCTACGGGAGCTTTCCGAAAGGGTATATGGACTGCCATGTAACGTCACTTTTTAAGCACGACTCCGACATCTGATTTGTATATAACCGCGTGTTTTACAGTTGGTAGCCGCAGAAGGGCGTATTGGAAAGGTTGAAGAGTGCGACTGTCAGAAGTCTTGTCGCATCAATGGAACCGCTCATGCGGATGGTGCTACTTGGGAACGAGATTGTGATCTGTGTGCCTGTGTGGTTAGTACTATCAGACTTGTACACAAAATACCAAATTTAAAATGTCAAATCTAATGCTACATTTTCATTAGTCAAAGAAATACTACGTAAAATTCAAACCTATACACTTTTGACCAGGATGATTAAATAAATGAAGCAGTAAAAACGAGCATTGTTACAGCTCATGCTTAATTTACACGGTACATGCGACCTACACGTTACCGTGTATACCGACGTTAACGATTTAGGCTTAGTATTTCCGACCGTAGTTAACTTAAACTAAACTGGGCATTGTTAACTATATATCGGTTAACCCATTTTTTTCCGTATTTCCATACACAGTTGACAAACTATTATAGGTATAACTTAGACGCAAGCCTAAAGGATGGTTTCTAATTGACGTAGATGTAGAATTCTACGTGTACGTGAAAATATAAGTAATAGGAAAATGCATGCTACGGTTTCCAATCAGATGTAGATGGACGTAAACGTAGAAACGTTCACATAGAATATTCATATTTTTATATTTCACGTCTACGTTTTTACGTCCAGCCAATAGGAAAGAATGATAGAACATGATAAAACATACTCAATATGTCGTATGTAGGTAGATAGAACCTGTCAACATTTTTGGGTTCACGGTATTGAAATAAGGGAAATAAATAATTACCATGGTTAGATTATTGTTTAATAACGAATATATATTGTTTAATACATAATAGATAAACTAATTGTGGAAACTTTTCAGCGTACAGGATCAAAGCGTATGCGCTGCACATAGGCGACGCAGCAAATGGGCGGAATTTGGGGTCAATTTTAATGAACCCTACTTGTAGAGGTCAATCTTATGGAAGCTTGCGCACGGGCGACATTCGGTTCGATTCTAGAAAACCGGTGTTTTGTATGTTTGCACACGAGCGGCTGACACCATTCTGGCGTACCTGGTTGCAAAATTGATCTAAACTACCATCGTCCTTTAGATATTCTGTGTTTACGACGTTGTTTTCGAATAATTAGCATAACAGTAACAATAAAAATTGCTAGCATTGCTAAATCGTTGTCCATATTATTTGACAAATACATATTATGCTACTTTTTAATAAACTTCTTTTATAAAGAGGTTAACAAGTTAAGATTAAAGAGTTTTGATACGATATTCTAAGTTTATTGGAAACCAGAGGAACAAAATGTACGTTTTACGTACTACGTTTTATTTCTACGTTCTACGTCTACGTCAATTGGAATCCATCCTTAAGAGCCGGTTAACTTAATTAGAACATGGTGCAACCTGAAATTTCTTAAATTAAAATTTAATTTAAGAAAACAATTAGAAAGAAAAAGTAAACATATATTAAGGTAAAAGGTTATTCGATTTTAATAAAATAATAAATAAAAAGATAACTTGACTAAAAATAAAAACAATATCCAAAATAAACAAAAATAAAATAAAGTCCTAAAAATTATTAGTACTGTTATTGTGTAATATATGGTATTTAATTCCATAGTTCAATTTCTAATTCTAAAATTTTAATTAACCAAATAATAATTTTGTTAATTAAAATTGTTCGATAAAACTAAAATCAATCCATATTTTAGAAATTATAATAGTGAAAGTACATATTTAATTTCGATTAGTAAATTAAATATTTTATTATGGCAGTCATTTCAATTTTTAAATGGCTGTAAACTAACTTTTGCAAATCAGCTGGTGCGTTCTATCCTTATTTAACTTATAAAATTTAGTATATATATATATATATATATATATCTCACTCTGGATTTTGTCCAGTAATACCAACTACGTAAACAAAATACTTGTCCGGGCCGAGTCACAGTTTGTAAGCTAGCAGGTTAAGCGTATTGGAAATATACAATGTTATTTGCCTTGGTATTTAACTCAGAGAAGTTAATAAACTAGAGTTAGTAATTCTTATATTTAACTACAAGTTGGAAATACCAAACCTTAATCGTTGCCTCTCCAAGAGTAGCAGTATACTTTGCGCTCGTCATCCTCGAAGTACAAAACTCTGCAGCCATTTTCATAGTAGACGTGCAAACACTGACTTTGTTTAATCTTGTTCATCACAGGACAGCGTCGTCCCTAATCTTCGCCTTCTTTAGTCGTCCACTTCGTAGTTTGTCTAGTATATTTCACGTTTCTTTATTCTTTAAAATTAATCTAATCGCGAAAGATTAATTGTAATGAACTATACCTATAGTTACATTTTCCCAGATTTTCAGTGTTTAGGATAAAAAAAAATTAAATACCGCGTTTCGTCGCACAGTGTTTTTCACTTTTCTTTAATAACATGTTGACGCTCTCAAGACACAAAAAGTTTATGTAGTATATTTTCAAATGAAGTTAATGCCTCATAATTAGTTTTGAGTAGAGTGAATCATCCTTTAATATAATAACCGAATCCTTTCTTAAAACTAGACATTTGCATAATTGACCATATAAGTAACTACGTCACAAAATGGAATTCAGTGTACATTGTATTTTGGAAGATAAATTAAGTTTTCAAAGTAAGAAAATGCTTCACATCAAATCTACGAGTCAATATTTATTTATTAAAATTCTTATTCTTATTCTTATAATATACATTATAATTTCATATGTCATTATTTTTGTAGAACAATATTATTTTGCAGGTTAAGTTTGAAAAATTTACATTAATAATCGTTATTATGGCAAGTAACATAGCAATAAGTGTGTGTGCCATATCTAAATGTTTTGGAGGAACAATATGTTGTTCTTATTTTATCCATTATTGTTTTTCATTTTCATCTGTCAAAAAACGAAAAAATCTGCAATTAAGAATATGACTATTATGAATTCTAAAACAAAATGTTAATGAGTACTTAGTGTTAATTAAATAAATACTAAAGATATTTCGATTTTCATATTATTTAAAAACGTAACTTATTGGCATCTGACACTACCGATAGAGGCGCCACTGCATTGTACATCATGGCTGACGCAGATAGGATATTTTTGACAGGTTCAATGGTATCTTCATGTGATATTTATTGTAATGAATTTATTATTCAATATGAGGGTTGCGTTAAATGAAATTTTCCGCTTTCTCAGTGCCCAAGTAACCTCTAGGGTTATAATTGAAGGTAATAAGGCTTTTTTGCCACGTTTCGGAACACGATGAAAACTTAGGCCTCTTTCACGACCTACTTTTGCATTGCACAGATAAACACAACAATTCACGTTGCATTTAATTATTTCTTGCAATTTTAAAGAACGTTTTTAAAAACTCGCTATGAAAACAACAGTATACAAACTCGACTATCCTCCACCTGTCAGTTTCTCAAAATCTCACTAGAGGCGCTTCAGTTATTGTCAGTTGACAATAAATTTATCTTAGAATTCTTAGTTATATGTTTTTAGAAACATTATTCTATAATATAAAGTATCTAGACTGTATATATTAGTATATACTTATCAAAAATACATATTTTTTGCTCCAAAATTGAAAATATTCATAAAATTAAGGTAACAAAAGTAATGATACATGTGGTTTAATACAACCAAAAACTTCCAAAAGAAACTGCTGTCAGATGGCAGCTCATGTATGTGACGTCACACTAATATGGTCTATTAGAGCATCGGAGGCTATTAGTCGTCTACTTTTGGCTTAATGACATGACAATTTTCTAGATTGATAACCAGGAGTATTACTAATACTGTGGTAAACATTATTATACAAAGAAAAAGTTAAAATGTCGATATAAACAACAAAAATATTTGAGAAATGTAAAATCTGCAGGGTAATTTTTATTTTATACTTACTTTTTTAAATTTAAAGTTTATACCAACACTATATACATGCATGTTAGATTTTCTGAAGCAGTTCTCTGAGGCAGAAAAAGGTAGAAATAAGGTAGAAAAGTTAAAAATATTACTTAGTTCATTTATTATTTATAGAACTTCTGTAGATTTTTATCTACATAATTACTTTAGTTGAACTCTGTATGTACTTGAAGAAGTATTTGCAAAAGTATTTATTCTTTTAATTATGTACTGTTCAGCATAATTGTAACGTTTTGTTTATTTGAAGAAAGAAATTATATATTGTATGGATAATTACTATGATTTATATGGCCAGCTACTTTTTTAATGCACTAAAACAATGAGTTTTTAATTTGGATAAAAATATTTGACCTATGAAAAAAATATATGATCTACAGAATAGTACCTATGAAAATAATAGTTTACCTATGTATTAAATAATTGATCTATGGTTTTAATTTTTGACCTATGGATTAATTATTGAGCTATAGAAATATTTATCGACCTATGAAAAAAATTATCAACCTATGTAAATATTTAATAGATCTATGGAAATGATCATATACCTACTAATACAATTATTGATCTATAAAATTAATACTTGACCTATAAGTACTCTTGCACTCTATCGATGAAATTTTTAACTGTAAATAAAATATAACAAAACAAATATTGTAAATTAAGCTTATAAAAATATATTTTTAAGTAAATTATAACAAAAAAAGTAAAAAGCATACATTTTCTTTGGTATTTAAACCTAACCCAACTTCTAGTTTAATGACAAAACACTATCTTAGGTTAGGTTAGGTTTGTAAGAATTTGGTTAGAAGAAGCCGAGCGAAGCGAGCTACCCATCTTCTAGTTTAATGTCAAAACACTATCTTAGGTTAGGTTAGTAAGTAGCAAGTTAGTAATTTTGGAACCTGTTAGTTTACAACTGATTTTAAGGTTATTTTCACGGATTAGTTAGGTTATGTTTTATCATAACGCTACTAGTCAGTAGATGTCACTACTGTCTATAGGTAGTTTATTATAGATTAATTGATAATTTTCTATAGGTCAACTATTAATTTACTATAGATCATTTTTTAATTATCTATAGGTAAATGATTTATTTTTCTATAGGTAAAAATATAAAATTTAATAGGTAATATTTGAATTATTAATAGATCATAAAATTAGGATCCTTTTAATTTGTGTACGTTGGCAGGCATGCCAAAAAAATATATAAACAAATGAAAAAGTAAACATTCTTAAGGCCGGTTGTTCCATCTCCATAAATATTAAAGTAAATTTTATTCTGCGGATAAATATAAAAAGGATTGTTCCACCTCCGTATAAAATTTATCTATAGAATAAATGTTCACTATCTAACAGATGGCTATCTGGCACTTAGAATGATAAATAACTATTTATCTAAGGCAGAGGTTCTTAAACTTAGGAAGTCCGAGGACCCCCTCTTGAACAACTTTTGTTTTTGCAGACCCCATCCCAGCCCTAGGCATTTTACGTCGTTCTTGAGACTTAATTTCTGGCTCAATAATCTCTTAGGCAATGCATTACAATAAATATTGGTAAAAATGTATCGCTGGTTATTTAAATAAATGGTCTTGCCCATTTATAGAGACAATTTTATTAGCACATAGAATAAAAAAAAAAAATAACGAAAATAGTAGTTAAATGAATTAAAAAAGTGACAAATTATAATACGTTAAACTCATACAAACATTTCTTGGTCAAATATTGGTCAAAATAGATCTTATATATGTTTTCTGTAAATACTTTGCAGTTGAATAAAAATAATATTTTTTTTAACTAGTTAGAGTTATTTAAATAAAAGCGAAAAGTTGGGGGATGTAAAGTTAATGTCAAAATTATTCCGTGGACCCCCGGTAATGGCTACGCGGACCCCCAAGGTTCCGCAGGCCCCAGTTTAAGAACCGCTTATCTAAGGAATAAACTTGCATACTTTTTTTTTTTTTTTTGTAGTTTAGTTGTCAGTTTGTCTTTTATATTTCATATTGTTTTGACAGTCTTATTATTTTAAATTAGATATATACAGAGCCCTAATTAGACAGGGGAAATAGGGCACAGTTCCGGGCCGCGGCCCAAATCAAGGTGGAGTCCTAAAATGGGCTCCCCAAAAAAGAAATGAATACGATATTAAAAAAAAAAAAAATGGTCACATTTATTATTCAAAAAATACGGAACCCCCTTCCTGAATGAAAATAAGTATTTACCGAAAATTTATATTTTTGTGGTGATATGAAATATTACTTTCTTTCATTATACCTATTCAAAACAGATCACTTAAATAACATTGTTCCAAAATGGTAATGTAATAAAAAAATATATATAGCTCCCAGTACAATTTAAGATGAAAAGTTAAATATGTAAGATCCAACGATGTAAAAATTAAATTTTAATAATATACGTGTACATAAATGAAGGAATAGTGTTAAATGTTGCAATGTTACCAGTCGAAGATTTGATCAATTAAAGAGAACGGCCCGAGTCTTTAAGGAATTGCGCACGGGGAAGTGGTATATATCAGGAGACTCAAAATTTGCTAGGGAGCCCTGATATAAAAATTTTGCCCAGGGCCCAAAAAAAGCTAGTTACGGCACTGGATATATGTGATATATAGTGATGATTATGACATTAGAATTTATTGAAGATAATATAACTGAACGAAAGGAATATATAGTATTCGAAAAGCCAAATAATCCAGACGAATGGGATGACAAGGAATTGGTTATTTATTGGTTAGAACATTAAAAAGTTAGATCGTGGCAACTCAAGAAAATTGAAATTGCATTTGGTTCCGCTTATATATTTGGAATAACCTAAAGTTTAAATATATTATTTATTCAGTTGCTAGCCAACGAATAAACTATCAACAGAATAAAAATTCATGGAACAAGACAAAAAAAATTAGAAGATCAGAGATATAAATGGGTGGATCAAACATTTAAGCGGAACTAATTGCAATTTTAATTTTCCTAAGTTGACATAATCTCTCTTTTTAAGGTTTGAAGTGGGCTTTTGCTAAACAAAATGATCAAAAGCCTCAATTAAACTGTAAAAGTTACTAGAATTCAAAATCTAGTCCCGCTTTAACCAAAGAAACAGGCTATAGAGGTGGAACAACTGGCCCTTAGAAACATTTCATGTGTAAAGTATAAACTATATATTTTTAAAGGTTGCTGTCCACTATTTTGATAAAAAAAGTTCTTTGACTCAATGAAATCATAATTTAATGAAATATTACTTGAAAAATGTTTCATCATTTATTCAAATAAGGTATGCAGGCATATAGAACAAAATAACCTGTATATACAAACATTTTTGTTAGATAACATAAGAATATATAATTGTTTGTTTTATAGCATGGTGAGGTGCAGTGTCGACCTGTACAATGTCCTAGTATTTCTTGTAAGAATCCAGTCTACAATCCAGGAGAGTGCTGTCCTAGTTGTCTCAGTAAGCTTACTCAGAGTATTTATACTTAAGTAATGATTATTGGTGTGAATTATAAATGGGTTGTTATTTAAGAAATTGTTCAGTAAAACTGATGTAATATACTGATTTGTGGATTCTCTAATAAATAGCTTGTAACTCTATGTCAGTTACAATTTCAAGAGTCCACATTTAATAAACTTGCAAATATAAAACAAATGCTTGGTAAGTTGCACTAATTTTATTTGATTAGTCTCACTACTAGTATTTCGGCAGTTATATCATTGTCAAGAGTTCATCACAAACTCTCAAATCAAATAAAATTAGTGAAACTTACCAATCATTTGTTTTATATCTTTATTATAAAATATGTCTCGTTTTGTAATATGTAACAAAGAGGGAAACTTCATTTTTTATGTTGCATATTTATAATATCATCTTAGGGTGGTAATTCTGAATTGCACCTTTTAAAATATTTAACATGTCAATCACAATTTTGACATGTCAATCGCAATCTTGACATGTCAATCGCAATTTTGACGTGTCAATTTGGTGTCATATGTAGTTTCGAGTGAATATAACCTCAATATAATGATCCTTAACCAAAAATTTAAAAGCCAGATTTACAAGTTCACATGGTTCCACAAAAGTACATTTAACCCACAACAGTCACCAAAGTAACCAGATCTACTTACGTATTACCAAATGAGACAGATATATGCTGTTTTGTAAGGACAAACCAGATATAGTTATTTTGGTTACTTTTATAGTGTATTACTGACTTTAAATGTCAATTAAAAATATTCCTTACGCTGTAAAACCAACTTTAGATTTATTGGTTAAGATCATTATTAAGAAAGTGACATTTTTTATAATTTTTTAACATGGCATTCAATTTCAAATTTGCAAACTGTTGAAAATAAAATTTCCTCTTAGTTTGTTCTTACAGAAGTGAACAGCTTATAATATCATATTTCATCGTGTATAAAATTCCTTACAGAAAATTAGGGAATCCCTACTAATTAATTAATTTTTATTAATAATTTACAAACAATATTAAGGTACAGTTGATTTTTATTACAAAGAGAATGTCTCTACAAGTAATTGGCTATTATGTTTACATAATACGTTTGAAACGTACTTACTTGAAGTAAATTAAAATACACTATGAATAATTAACTAGCACCATAAAACGGAGTCAACTTAACCAAAAAGTCAAAAAATGCTCAGAATATTTATTGATTAACTTTTCACATAACCAATTGCATGTATATATTTATTAATATTGTCAGTGTGTCACCTTACAGTACGGTTCGGTAGCTTATTTAAATAATGTTAGGCAGAAAAAATATTTATTTAGCTACTTTCCGATTTGTGTATTTACACCATACCTTAAAAAAAATATATCAATATATTCTGTATTATAGATAGGATTTAACCATTTAAGGACAGAGTTAAAAATCAATTTCTAAATACATTTTTATTGATAAAAATTATTTACTATTATTAGCTACGCAAAATGATTTTCAGGAAGATACAAACAACTTGGAAACTATACAAACATTAAATTCCGTATTAGGGCAACACATCTGACATTATGGTTATTACCAAAAACCAATAAGAATTTCAGAAATAATTTTTAGATATATGCTAAGCAGCTTAGAAAGGGTGAAATTTGACGGGTAATATTCAGTGGAGAAATATATCAATAAGATGTCCCCATAGTCAATGCTGCTTTACGTTCATAAATTATATATTTTTTTTATCATTAAATATGAAATTATAATATCATTAAATGCAAAATTTCTGAAAAATGGGGGTGGACTTGACCAATACGATTATGAACATTTATCATATATATGAGACAGTCGCTGTGAATCATATCTGTACTTATTTACACCTACCAGTAGTGTAAGAAGACAAGTGCTCCAATCAGTTTCCGAGCCTTCGTCTGTTTCAGAAGTTGTA
Organism: Liopterus haemorrhoidalis; assembly: GCA_963971575.1. Lineage (NCBI taxonomy): Eukaryota > Metazoa > Arthropoda > Insecta > Coleoptera > Dytiscidae > Liopterus > Liopterus haemorrhoidalis. The sequence continues at coordinate 59,035,637 of OZ020611.1, forward strand.
GTTCCTAGTTTCCATTCCAGCGCAGACGAAGATTTGAATTCCAAGAGAAACAATAGAAAAGATGAACAAGAACACATTGAACAAGAAGAAACCCCTGATGGTGAGAACTCAGCTGACATAAAAGTGGGCAAGTGGATTGTAATGAAGTTTGCTGGAACAAAAAACAATCAAACATTTCATTGAACAAGTGATAGACGAAGATATTATATTTAATAAAATATCTGAAATGATGTGAAACAAATAAACTTACCTGGCTTGTGAAAGAAGAAGCAGGTGTTATTAAATGGGTAGATATCGTCGGCTGAAAATAATAAGGTTGTATGTCGAAGTGTATTACATTTGAGAAAACAAGCTTCAAAAATTTTGCCATGGAAAAAACCAATATAAGGTTACAATACAAGGAAGAAAATTTTTTAATAACTATATATTGATATGTTATTGTCATTAACGCATTATTTTGAAAAAAAAAAAAAAATTTGGAATACCATTTTAAGAATTTGAAAAATGAACATACAACTTTGTGATTAAGTAAAACACGAAACTTAGTACCTTAACGTTACATACAGCTTTGTAGTTCAAAGTAATATCGGGGGGAAATTCAGTTTATAGGTAAAGCTTCAGTTTTTAGGTTTCTGAAAATTGTTAAAAAGGTACCATAAAAGGTAAAAGAAATGTTAGTCACGTATTAAATTTTTATTTGATTAAATAACACAAATTAAACAATATGCTTGCAAAATAATAACAAATTAAACATTAATCTTACAAAACATTAAGATAAATTAAGATAATTTGAACTGAAACTGAAACATTCGAAATAAAAAAAAATTAAACGAAATAAAATGTATTTTTATTATTTTCTTGAGATTTACTTTCTTGGCAATATTGTTTCATAATAAGATTTATCCATAGTAGGCATCCAATCCAGCATAGATTTTAAAGCGATTACGTTGTTTTCTGGTAATGACACCGGTAATGCTATCTTATGGAAATTATTGGAACAAGTAGGTTACGTGACATACAACTCTATAGTATTGAAAAGTGCATTTGACAAAAAATGTCACATACAACCTTATTATTTTCAGCCGACGATATGTCAAAATGCTTGTAGCACCAGATATTGGCTGCCGCGGGATACTTAATTTTAAATTTCAATATTATTTTATTTATTATAGAGTTTAAATTGTGTTAAAATAGTGTTTTGGGTTTAGTTGATTTTTTTAATTTATAAATGTTATTAAAATGTTTCTCTTTGGTCTAGTTCACCTCTTTACACGTAAGAGTGGTATCTAAAGCAAAATATAATACCCGGTCAAGTTCCTTGGCCAGACGAGATTTAAAAAAATAAATAAATAAAAAAATAACATTGCCAACACCCTAAAAAAGTTATAGTTATATAGTGCGTTCGAAGGTGAGTTTGCAGTACAGGGCATATGGAGTAGTTCTTTTTCATACTCTCTAATGGGTTTACACAATGACACTATCCTTTTCTTGCTTGTCGACGTTGCCAGCTCTAAAACGCGCTGATCTGCGAAGACGCAGTATTCTACAAATGGCCATTTGTTTTTGTTGAGTGTTATTTTGAGTTTTATAAGAGTTGATTTTTGTAAATCATACGAGTTTTTCATATTATTATAATTGACACATTTGACACTTTTACAACATTTGGCAACACCGCTCCCATTTTCCATAAGAGCTATACTGCAAACTCACCTTCGAACGCACTATAGATAGAAAGTCTCAGTACCTATGTCCTAGTATGAAAAAATAAAACAATAACGTTCACAAAGATATGATAATTTGAAGCTCAAAACTGGTCAAGGTCAACCCGTTTTACAATATATAAGAAAAGTGGCGGTTTAAGCACTTGAAGGGTCCTAAGCGCAGGTTTATTTTGAGCCGTATGTCTTTGGTGTTCGTTGAGTTCATCCTTTTTATTAAAAAATTAGGTATATGAAATTAATGTTTCCTAAAACACTAGAATAAGATTACACAGGTCAACAAAGTCTTTATTTTAATGACTATTTTCTGGTTCTTTATATCGAAAAATAACTAAAACCTTCGTTTATTTTTGAAAAACTTTGATTTTGTACCTTTAACAACGATCAATATATATATTTATTTATTTTTATGACCAAATAAGGAGAAGCGTGTTTTATTAAGTAAGGGTGGGGACGAGCGGGTGGATAGCAAGTGCATTTCACTTACGTGGTTCATAGACGGTATGCGCATGCGCATTGCACCGATACAACGCATTTTGTGTGACGGCAGATCCAGAAATGGCGTCAAGAAGTTGTAAACACGAGGTAGACTCATTCTGCTATATTTACGGCGAATTTATCAAAACAAGGGATAAAAAATTTGCTTTGGCTAGAAATTTAAAGCTTTGTGAAGCCTATATCAAAGATCAAATCGGTAATATTTGAACCACAACTCATTAACTCAAAAGACTTAAATGACTTAGTTAGAGATCTGAACCTGCCCAAAAGTAAAGCAGAAATCCTAGCTTCTCGGTTGAAACAGTGGAATTTGCTTGAGACAAATGTATCAATAAGTGATCAAAGAAAGCGTCATGAAGCATTTTATTGCTTTTTCACTAAAGAAGACGGACTTTGTAATTGTAATAATGGGAATGGATTGTTTGAAGAAATCGGAATCTCACGCATTCCTTCTGACTGGCGTCTTTTCATAGACAGTTCTACAAAAAGTTTAAAAGCTGCCCGTCTGCGTAATCGAAATAAATTTCCATGTCTTCCTTTGGATCATGCCGTAATGCTCAAAGAAAATGCTCAAAACAGAGTAGACAGTTACAAAGAGCTTATTGCAACTATGCTTGATAACTTTAAACTCATGGGTTCCAGAATGTCCCTTAAAGTGCATATGTTACATGCTCACTTGGACCAATTTAAAGATAACATGGGAGCCTATTCGGAAGAACAAGGTGAACGTTTTCATCAAGACGTGATGGACTTTGAACGTCGTTATCAGGGGCAATACAATGAGAGTATGATGGGGACTATATTTGGGGGCTAATACGAGTAAGTCCATACAATCACAGAAGAAATACGAAAAATAATCATTTCTAAACTTTTTTATATATACTGTTACAGTAAGTTGTTTGTTTCGAATGGTTTTCTTCTAAATAAAACTGATTCAAATTCCTAACAAAAGTTTGTATTACTTTTACATACAATAAAGGTCTGAAAAAAGGGAAATTTTCTTAAAATTCCGTAATTTCATTCTGATAGCTACAAAAGCAAACTTTTTCGGGTGAAACTATTTTTTCTTTAATTAATAATGTAGAAGAAATAAAAATCTGATATGCAGAACCCAGACTCAAAATTCCTGTTGACTGGTGTTATCAAGAGTTAACATTTTTGAGATTACGAAATTAATTAAAACTGTTGCTAGATATCTTAGACATGTACCGAAACAAGGGCGGGCAAGGGGAAACTCCAGGGTAGGAGCATTTTCCCGGTTAGCAGAAAAAAAAAATAACATTGATTGGCTAGAAGTGGGGCGTAACTTCAATATTCCTGTCCGGGTGCAAAATAACCTTGTTCCGACATTAGATATCTAGATACTAGTGTAAATTATGTCAGTTTTATAGTTTATAGTATTAAATCAAAATAAAGTGACTGAGATGAAATTTTCGCTAGCTGCAAGTTGATATTTCATTGTAAATGGTTCGTTCGGTAGGCATATGCAACATTGGCATATTTACATGAAATGTCACCAATTGGCGGCAGTAGTCACCATTTTATGATAGATTTACTCTTGATATTTATTCAATTATTCTCAGTTTTTTCAGCATTTTCCACACTATGTAAAATGAGTTCGTTAATTCACAACTGTGCACAGTCTGTGCTGTGCACGTGATGTAGCATGTGACATTTGTGCAGATTGTGCAAAGTTGTAAAAACGAACGTGCTGTGCACAGTGCTGGCTAGTGACTTGCATAAGCAACTAAAAAATATTAAATCATATTAATATTTATTACGGTAAAAAAACAATTTAACAATAAGTATAAAAACAGTTTTTATTTTTCTTTACACAGAAATGCAAAACAGTTACATTTTAGACATTTTACTTTAGAATATGATTTGATGCATAATTTGAATCTTTGTTTCTCAGAAATATCTGGCCAGTGACTACTGGCATTGTAGCCATACATAATTGACTACTGCAGGAGTTAATATATTTTTGTTTTTTTACGGCTCGAAAAAATCTAAATCGTTGTGCTACAAAAAATAGTCATATTTACTTCTTTTGTCTCAAAAGTTCGCCGACTTCTGACGTAATTCCGGACGTCTACCTCAAGGATTACCTGACGTAGATTGGCCAAACGAAAGTGATACAAAATATTGTCGATTATGACGCGATTTCAGTAAAAAACGTACCAGACATATCATATTTGAATCCCTTGTTAAGTCGCCTTCATTTTCTAAATTAAAAGCAATTCTTTATTTGATTGTGTGCTATTTTAAAATACTTCCTCTACTATTTTGTCAACGTTTAATGATTTTATTTATGTTTGATGAATTGTGTCCGTAGGTAATATAATTTATTAAATAATAGGATTCGGACAAGTTAAAAATAAAACAAGTTTATTGAACTAAGCTAACGTTTCGTATTTATTCAAATCGTAATCAGAGCTAGTTAAAAGTCACAAAAGTTAAATGTTTTCGTTAAAATATAAAATTAAGGAAAAGGTCCATAGTTGGTAAGGTCGTTGAACCTGCTTTTATTTACTTATTATTGATGTTATATAGTTAAATGGATTATTCAGTAAACCGGATGAGATGCTTGGACATCGGCCTTGTATAATCCGATACTTAATGTCTAATCTAGAACGTATTTTAGTTTATAAATAATGTTATTGTAATAGAGTTTGTGGTCTTTACGAGCCATTTTTGAAATATTCTTTGACAATTATTAATGATATTAAACTGTTTTAGAGCAATGTTTTCTTCGAGGAGTGTTGTATGACCATGGTGAGCAAGTAGCACTTAAACAGTGCGTCGAATGTGAATGCCGGGATGGCAGCATGCACTGTAAGCGAATAGATCCAGAAACAATGTGCCCTCCGCTCTCTTGCCCTTCTCATCAACAGTTTAGTGTTCCAGGCGAATGCTGTAAATTTTGCCCAGGTAATTTGTCCTTTCATGTCTCCATGACCTAATACAAAATTGCGAATAATGAATAATTGCAGATATAAAATAAAAACAATTCATTTTCAAATTGGTTTAAACATGTACACACATAAATAAAATTTATAGTTTGTTGTGGTCTTAGTATGTAATTATTTGTAATATTATACTCAAATTTACTATGTTTTCTTTAATGCAGGGTTTTATTGAAGTGGGATATAAATGTTCAATAAAACTATCTCGAAATTAAATAAAGTAAGAATACCAGTTTTTATTTCATTTTGCAATATCGCTTGGTCTTGATTTTATATTAACATATTTATAGTAACTTTATAAAATTATTACTTATTATAAATACTAATATGAGTTTTAATAAGTTGTTAATAAATTTTTAAAACAAAATAACAACATATAGATGAGTTGTCAATATCCCAAGTGAGTTTTAAGGTAAAAAGTAATACAATAAAATTCTAGTAGTATAACAATATAACTAGCCAATTTAAGTTACTTAATTTTGAAGTACATTTGTTCTAATTGAACCTAGAAGTAATAAATTCTTAAAACTCTTGTCGGGATTTGGCTCTAACAAGTGTTTTGTTTTTTTATTATTAAAATTATCTTTGTACTGATGTCTTAGTTATTATATACAGGTACACCTAGGGTTGCTAACTGACCTCCATTTCGGAGGACAGTCCCCTTTTGCAGAACTGTCCTTCTGGGCCGGGCGGTTATATTTTGGCGCCTGGAGTAGACATTCTAAAGACTCATTTACATTTAGATACAAGTATGAGGACTTGTATGCGATACATCACCTCATACATGAGTTCATATAATTTGTATAATTTGTCAAACCCATTGACATTTGCTCATACTTTCTGTTTGAGCAGAATTTTCCATATACTTGACTTGTATGAGTTGACAACCTAGTGGAAAGTTAGGTTATGTTTTAAAAGGCTGTGTCACATTTGTTTGTTTTCAATTGTTTTTTTTTTCAAGTTAAATCATTTTGTGTGGAATAAGGATAAAACTCTGTTATTAATTGAGAAACACAGGAGCAGTGATATCTGGGATGTAAAGTCGAAAAAGTATAAAGATTTTAACAAAAGAAAAGATATTTATGATAAAATTTCTGAAGAGTTAAGTTGCACAGCTAAAGAAGTATAGACAAAATGGCATAACATATACATTCTCACATAATTTCTGAAGCATGAACCATTTTCTAAAGTCAGTTCATTAATCAACATTGGGTAGGCTCCATGGGTTTCTTGTCGAGATAAAAAATATCGCTGCCACCATCTCTGCCTTCTTTTTCATGATTTTGACAGAAATAATGCACATGTATTTAAATACAAAAAACTCTCCTCGTCATCACTAGACATTTTTTGCGAGTGTATGCAAATGTAAACAGAGCACAAAAATGACATGATTTTCGACTTGTATATTGACATGTGTATGTTGACTAGTATGATCATACTTGTATGAACTCAATCTTGTATCTCATACAAGTCCTCATACTTGTATCTAAATGTAAATGAGCCTTTACAAGGCGCCTTCATACTGAGGTGACAAATTACTAAGGTTGCCAACTTATTTCGAATGCTACAATTTGTCTTTGTCTAGACAATTTTTTATATATGTATGTTTATATTCCAAGATTTTATTCAAAGTTTCAATGAAACACCCCTTTGTATAAAGGTATATTCCTTCTGCAAATTCTCCTTAAATTTGCAAAATCATTTTTTCGGTGACATAATAAATGTTAAGTGTAACGAAATTAATAAATAAATATTAGTGCAAGTCACAGTTTTGATCACCAATACAAGTTTTGAACACCAATAATTAAACACTAACAATAGTAAACAGATATTGGTATCCTAATAATATTATAATTAAAGTCATATACTAACCCTAACTGCAAAAGATAAGTTCTGACAGCTGACTAAACCCAGAACACTGAAAAATAATGCACTCACTAAACGGAATTGTCTATGGCTAAGGTTAAGTGCAAAATAAGGTTTAATTAGATGCCGAAACCTTTAATAATAATTTACGGGTTTTATTGCATTTATACCGCCTCGCCTAATAGCCCTTATCTATCGAAGTGCATTGTTATTTATGTCTAAGTGGGGAGCGGAGATCTCATCAAATGTTGGCTCCGGCACGAATTAAAATTGCTTTCTGGAACAGATGCTTATATTTATTTTATAAATAACTTTAAAAAAACTCGCTGATGAGCTGTTTTGGAATGCGGGATATTTCCGAAACGATTTTAGGTACCGATATGAATGCAGGAGATGGATCGGTAAATCGGCATTAAAAAGCCTAATAATTCATTTTATGTATTAAATGTATTTGTTTCGACACAGTTGAAATAATATATTTAATATATAATAATAAAATAATCGTAATTACATTTGTACAGGATATTGCACATAATTATTTGAAGTTTACTCGCCTAGTTTTCATTTCGGCAAAATCGTTCATTAAATCGTCATAATTAATGACCCATTTTCCTTAAATGTTGCATATAATACTTACTCTTTTTACGGCCGTTCAAAAGCTACGAAAACCGAGTGAGAATACAATATTTTTTGACATTCCATATAAATTTAATTTGTAAATTTCAGAATTGTTTATAACAAAAATAAAGTATTAAAAATGATAATTTATAATTAAACTATTATATCAGCTCGGTATCACGGTATGAAAATAAAGTAACGCGCAAAGTATATGAAATACAGATACAAGATACTTAAATTTAAATATCTAGATACAGATACATATTTCAAAAAGTATCTAATTTGTATCTAGATATTTGAAAAAGTATCTAGTTACTGTATCTAGATACTTGTAACTAGATGCATTACAACACAGCATTTCACAAATAGAAAATTACTGATACAAATATTTCAATTTTGTATTTTGTGTGACAAATCATGTTTTAAATACTACTTCATCATTTTCCCCATGGAAAACATTAGTTTTTCTTTATTTATAAATGTGCATAAAGAGAGACATCAGTACAAATAATTTTTAAATAAAATTGACACAAAATTGTATATATCTAGGTCTGAATATTATAAACATTGTCTATGATATATTTACTACTGTGTACTAATATGTATGATGTATTGTTTTCTAACCCGGTGCGTGTGTGTGGTGTGATCTGTATGCAGGTGTAAACTACTGCGCTAAAGGCCATACCTGTCATGCTAATGCTACTTGCCTCAATCTTCAAACTACTTATGCTTGCCATTGCAACCAAGGCTTTCACGGAGATGGTCATACTTGCAGTGGTACGTTCTTCTAACTTCTATTAACATTTTAACAATAACATTGTAAACAGAAGTTCCCAAATATAAATCCAGCCGAAACGTAAAATTTAACTTTCTCACAATTATTTCTTGCACTTTGGTTCTTAAGGATGGTGTTGGTCTGGGATTTGTGTAATAGTTTCGGTGGAATAATTTGGGAATTTCTGAGATTGCTTTAAATATACAGGGTAATTTTAAAATGATGAATTATGTAATAGGAAATGACTTGAAATTGTGTGGCACCTTGTAGAAGTGGTGGTATAAATTACAGTACGCCAAATTAAAGAATAGAGGCATCTATATGCACAAACATTGAACTATAAAGCTGCATGCATAGCTTCAAAATTAGTAGACTGAACGCTATGCGTTGTGGATAAATTTAATAGACTATTTTAATGTTTAATGACAGCGTTTACAGGTGTGAAAATGAATGCGTAATGAATGTTGTGACTATGTTTTTTCAAACCAACTCAAAAGAATAAATGCATTTATGTGACTTTACGAACTCGCTATCGGTGGGATTTCTTACTAAATTTTAATAACAAAATTATAGCTGTAACTACAGCATTCTTTTTTTTCACTATTTCCGAAATTTGATGAAATTTGTCCGACAGTATTTTATAGGTTATGTAAAGTGAGATAGCTAATGTGTGTTTATATGTCGGTCTCATTAAAACAGTGCACTAACTGTAAAGTTTGGAAAACTGTCTATAGTCGACAATGCATAGTCTATTAAATTTAGAGTTGTGAACGGTCGCTTGAGTTACCATATGAAAAACTGATAGAGACAATCTACAGTGAACAACTCATAGAGTATAGTCTATTAATTTTAGAGTTGTGAATGCAGCTTAAGAAATGTTGAATTTATTTCACATTTACAAAATCATTAAAAATGCTAGATGTACTAATCAATACTCACGTAACAATGGCTTGTAGAGTGATTTTTTATTTTATTTATTTTATTTTTTTTTTATGTATATTGAACCGTTTTTATACGCAATTGGCATATTTAGTTTTGTAAATTTCGTTACTATTTTGGCAAAAATAAATATAAATACTTCTACATCTCAAAATGTACGTCACTACGACGTAGCTGCCTCTAGTGTATGTTCTATTTATTAGTATTCGACGTACGTTTATTAACTCACTCTTGAGTGCCTGAACGTTCATGCATTCATGTTATCTCTTACTAATTTGTCAAACATAAAGTTTGTTGTTTATATTATTTTATATTTTGATAATCTACTTAAAAATGAAATATATATATAACTTATATTTCTTCACACGACAACTTTGTTTTTAAAAAGATTTATTTTTAATATTACAAAGTATGTCTTATTTCTAAGGAAGCTGAATCTAAACTGTTTTTCAAAAATACAAAATGTGTGAACTATGTTTCATTACAAAATTACCTACTCTAGCATATTATCTAATTACTTAATACTAAGAATGGTTAGGGGTGTCATGTTATCGTTTAGTCAGCGAGAATCGCTACGGTAACTCCTCCCCCCTTGGAACGAGGCTCCTCCTGGAAGTTCGATGTCTTCTTGACCTTGTTTTGGGCTTGACTCGGTTGTATGTCCTTGTGAATTTTGATTTTTGTTGGAGTTTTTCTTGATTTTCTTTTTGATCCACTTCGTGATGATCGAACAGGTAATGATTAGGATTCCGATGTAAAGAATCAATGTCCACAGGCTCGGCATGTTGCGGATGATTTTGGAATTTTGGTGAATTGGTATGGCAGGATTCGATGGTAGTTCTTCCAATTTTAAAGTTTTTAGTTGAATGGTAAAGTTTGAAAATCTTGGTTTTTGTAGTTGGAGATTCACCTTGTTTAAGATCAGTGGCGTGCCATAACTTTTGTTGTTATAAGTTATTTCTTGCTGATTTAGGAATAATTTACACTGATCGTTTTTTATCAAAAATATTCCTTTTAGCGTTCTTATTTCTGTTTGTTGTAAACATTTTATGATGATGTTTTCTTCATTCGGGAATACTCCTAAATACTGATCTATTTTGGATATGTAATCTAACTTGTTTTCTTCGATGGTTAATTTCGTATATTGGCAATACTTTGGGTCTCCTTGCAGCAATATTTGTTCTTCGCATTTAGATTTGTAATTTGTCTGTAGATGACGGCGACATTGGAACACTTTATTACCTTTAGTACATATGTCGTTTAGAGGTATTATGTTATTTTTATTTTTCAAAAGATATTTGATATCTGGTATTATTGTAACAAATTCTGACTCGTGTTTTGTAGGTACGGGTCGTAAATAATACAAATCATAATTTTGTTCGAAGTCTATTGGAAGTGATAGAAGGTATATTATCTGGTCGCTTTCAATTTTGCAATTAATTTTTAAGATAGATTCGAAGTCCAATATATTTTCATAAGTTAGATCAAAAGGTAACTGGTTTTTATAAAATTTTGAAATTTTTTGTAACTCGTTAAATAGTTCTGTAGTTTTTATGATGCTTGGGTGAAGGGTTTGCAATTTGCAAAAGGTTATAGAATTTTCTACATCTTGAAGAACATTCAAGATTGCGTTATAGAGAATTATTAACTGGTTATATAAGTCTTTTGCGAATAAAATGTCTGTCTGTTGTATTCTGTCATTGACTATGTCGTTTAATTGGTTTATTCTTGTTTTTAACAATCTTTCGTTATGTTGAATATTCTGAACGGATGAGTTGAAATTTTCGATAATTTTTTCGTTAATACTGTATTGGAATTTAAGTTGTTCTTGTATGTTAGTTACTTTACCTTTTAATTGGTTTATGATTTTATCATATCTTTTGCCATCTTCGGCGTCTAAGTTACCGGATATAGATTTTACTATTGATCCCAATCCGTCAATAAATCCGCGTTTATTCCTAATTTTAGGATGTATTTTTATGTTGTTAATTTTTTCCTGTGTGGATTTTTGTAAAAATTCAACAATTTTGCCGTAATTATCAATTTCTTTTCTCGTATAGAGAGTGCTGTTAAAAATTCCGTTTTTTAAATTTTGGTATTGTTCTTTTAAATTTTCATTTTCTTCGTATAAAGGTTCTAAATTGAAGTAATGCACGAAAGTGTGTTCTGTTTTTTCTAGTTTAGCTGGGCCCAAATTTATAGGTAGAACTCCGAGATTATTAGAGATATCTTTTAAGATTGCTCCTTGTCCCAATGCGAACAGCCTGGAATATTTTTAAATTTGTAAGTTTTTTGTTTAGGTCTTTTTATGTTAGATAGGTGGATTTTAGTTTGCGTGTTACCATGTCTCGTTTTAATTTTGCCGGTTTTACGCGCTTTATTAATTTCTATTAATTTTTCGGGGGTATATTTATTTTTTGTTTTAGATTGTTTTTGTTTATTTTTTATAAGTACTTGTTCAGGGATTTCCGGGGTTTCTTCGCGATTTTTATTTTCAGTCTCTATTACTTTTTCTTTATGTTTTTGTAATTTATCATTTATTTCTTGATACAAAATTTTAAGTTTATTTTTATGGTTAATTATATAGTTGTTAAGTAATTGTTTTTCTAGGTCTATACCGAAAGGGGATTCTAGGTCTAAATTTCCGTAAATTATGTCGAAGGGTTTTAATTTTGTTGTACTGTGGATCGAGTTATTGTAGGCTAGTACGGCGTAGTTAACTTTCGTATCTATTGTCTCATTTTTAAATTCTTCTTGATTGTTCAGAAGTCTGACATGTTCAATCAAGGTAGAATGGAACCTTTCTATTAATCCGTTTGATTCCGGATGTTGTGAGCTTACGAAATGAATTTGGATTTTATGCAGTTCTAATAGTTCTCTAACTAATGAATTTTTAAACTCGATACCGTTATCAGAAATTATTTGTATTGGTATGCCATGGTGCGTGAAGTGATTTATTAAATTGCGAACGATTTCGATGCCTTGAATAGAGTCCAGCTTATATGCATGTGCGAATTTTGAAAAGGAGTCTATTACTGTTAGGAATTTTTGTTTATCAAGACTGATACTATCAATGTGTATTATTTCAAAGGGTTTGACTGCAGTGGGAGTGACATTAAATTTTAAATTTAGGGGGTTCCTATCATATTTTGTGACTTGACAGACTTGACAACTATTAATAAATGTTTGTATCGATTTTCTCTGTTTGGGCCAATAATAATTTTGCTTAATTCTCTGTTCCGTTTCGTCTATTCCGCGATGATTTGTTTTGCCTTCGTGGAAACCGCGTATTATTTGAATTATTTCGTGTTCATCTGATACGTCCGTTAAATAATTTGTGCATTTTATCATGGAGATATTAGAATTTTTGAAATAGGTTTGTAATACAACACTAAATTTTTCGTAAAGTTCATTCTCGAAATAAATATGATATTTGACCTTAGGGGCAATATATTCTTTTATAAAGTCAATCATTTCTTTTTCATAGTTAAATTTGGAAAATTGTACTAGAAATCTCTGCTTATTGTTATGTATTTTAATAATTTTTAGTTTGCTAGGGCTATGTTCAACTTCGGAAACGATAATTTGGTTTTTTCCTACATTAACCGCACAATTGACAATAGGGATGCCTACTATAGGATTTTCTCTATTTGAATGCACCGTCACATCGCTATCACTTATCGTATCATCATCATTATTGTCTTTTTGTGATTTGTCACCTACTTCTACAACTAATGATTCAATATCATCTTGGGTGTTATTAGTATTATCGTTAGTTCCGATCTGTCTGTTAAAATTATCCATAAATTTATGAAAGTGCTCCATATTATCGGTATCATTTGCGTTAAGTTCATAATTTGGGGGTTGCGCTTCGGGAATTTTGAAAACTGATATAAGTATATCGGTATTATTGAAGATATACTGTAGCATTAGCTTGACTTCTTTCCAGTCTAGATTATCAAGACCAGAGGCGAGTCTCGGGATACTTAAATTTCTTATTTTATTTTTAGTGCAGAATTTTTTCAAATTTAATAATGTGTAAAATACGTCTTGTTTTGTGGGTTTATTAAAGTACCTTTCTTTCGTAATTAAGTATAATAGAAAACGGTTTTTATCCTTTAAGTATACTAAGTTATGAAGCTTTGGATTTTGTCTATTTAATTTTTCAATGTTTTTAAATTTGTCTCTAAATTGTTTCGCGATACCGTTTGACATTTGTAAGTCTTTACTTACGCAGTGCGCTAGGTTACTGTCAAAAGGGGCGTCAAAGAGATCTCCTTCTACTTCTAAAATATTGTTACAGTTAGAACTAATTTTTTGTTTCGTGTCTAAAAAGTTTTTGTAAATATCAAGGGGTGAATTATTCTCTAAATTTTGGGGTAAATTTTGAGTTTTGTTTTCTAAATTTTGAGGTATTCGACTAAGGGCATCGGCGTTGGTATTTAGTTTTCCTTTTTTATAAATAATCTCATAGGTGAATTCTTCCAGTTTTAATCGCCAACGGATTAATTTTTGGCTGCATTGTTTTAAAGAAAAAAGCCATTGGAGAGGTCTATGGTCGGTGTAAATTTTGAACTTTCGTCCAAAGAGATACGGACGGAAGTACTGTGTCGCCCACACAATTGCAAGGAGTTCTTTCTCGATTGTGGAATAGTTTATCTCTGAGTCATTCAGAGTTCTGCTGGCGTACGCAACTGGCAGGTCATTGCCTAAGCTGCCTTGAGATAAAACGGCTCCAATTGCAAGGTTACTCGCGTCACATGTTAGATTAAATTCCTTATCAAAATCGGGATACTGTAATAAGGGCTCGTTGATCAACAGGTTTTTGCAGGTTTCAAAACATTGTCTATAGTCAGTGTCATTTATGTCTATGATCGCGTCCTTTTTTAAACATTTAGTCAGGGGTTTTGTGATTTTGGCGAAATCTTTTATGAATTTTCTATAATAGCCTAATAGTCCAAGGAAACCTTTAATTTGTTTAGTTGTTTTTGGGATAGGATAATTTTGAATTGCCGAAATTTTATCAGGGTTGGGTCGAACGCCTTCAGGGGTTACGATGTGCCCTAGATAAGCGACTTCTTTTTGCAAGAACTCAGACTTATCCAACTGAATTTTAAAATTTGAATTTCTAAGACGGTCAAATACTAATTTTAAGTTATTTATGTGTTCTTGTAAACTGGTGCTAAAAATGATTATGTCGTCTAGGTAAACGAGGCATTTTTCATTTGTTAGACCGCGCAGGATATTATCCATTACACGTTGGAAGGTAGCAGGCGCGTTTTTTAGTCCGAAGGGCATACGCAGAAATTCGTAATGTCCTTCTTCAGTGTTAAAAGCAGTTTTCGCGATGTCATTTTCGTCCATTTCGATCTGGTGAAAACCAGACGCCAGGTCAAGGGTAGTAAAGTACTGGCAACGTCCAAGTTTGTCAAGTAAGTCCGTGATGTTTGGCAAAGGGTATTTGTCTCCGATTGTCTTGTCGTTTAGCTTGCGATAATCGATAACGATTCTCCATTTTTTCTTACCAGACGCATCTAGTTTCTTGGGCACAACCCAGATAGGGGAAGACCATGGAGAATTGGAGGGTCTAATTATATTTTCATCAAGCATTTTTTGAATTTGGGACCTAACTTCCTGCCTATGAATATTTGGGTACCTATATGATTTTGTATAGATTGGCAGTTCATCTTGTGTTTTTATAGTATGTTTTATCTGATTAGTGAAAGATAATTTTTGGTTTTCTAAATAGAATATGTCTGAATATTCTTTTATTAATTTTTCGATAGCTACCTTCTCTTCGTCATTCATGTGATCGGTTCTAAATTTTGAATAATCGAGTTGAAATTTATTGACATGTGAGAAATTTACGTTTGGACTCTTATATGTGTCGTAATTTTCAAGTTTTTCTACAATTATCGGGTTTTTAAATTCAAAAGCTACTTCATTGTCTGATTTGTTAATTATTGTACATAATGCGTGAGAATTTTTTGCAATGGTTACACATTCCGGTATTATTAAATTTTTAGTTTTTATTTGAGGAACTAAGACTGTACCATCTCGTTCAGTGACCTTAATTTTGATAATTTTTTCCGAATTAGGTTCTACTATTTTTCTTATTGTTGTGGACAGATTGTTTAAGTTAGAGTTCACTTTGAAATTGTGGTATTGAATTTTTATTTTAGAATTTGGTGTAATTAATAGGTCTTTATTAGTGTCTATTATGATTTTTAATTTTTTTAAATTGTCCATACCTAATAACATGTCAAATTGATCGTGGAATTTAAACAGGTGATATTTAAGTTGTGAATTATTTTTACAATTAAATATTTTTGAGATGGGCACTTGCGTGCTATAAAGTTCGGTAGATGTACCATGAGCAGAGGTAATCTGAAATGGATCTTTAGTAATAAAATTTTTATAATATTTTTGCGCAATGTTAGGTATTATGAAGGATTTCGTACTGCCGGTGTCTATTAATATTTTTAAATTATTTTCGGGAACTACGATAAAGGGTAGCTTGCTTTGGTTATTTGCTAAATTCATTAAATCAAAATGTCGGGAGTATCGGGGTCCGAGGCCGCTTCGTCTAAAAAATAGTTTTCGGCTTCGTTTCCTAAATCTAATGGGTTTTCGAAATTGTTTTCAACAATTTCTTGGTAATTTTGATCTTGATCAATTTGATCATTGTTTTCATAATGATTTATTTCGGTTTCATCTATGTTGTAGAGTTCTTCCGCGATATATTTCGGAAAATATGGCCTAATTTGCGCGGACGGGTTTCTAAATTGATTTGATGGACCGGGTCTAGGTTGATTAAATTGTGTATTTCGAGTTGTAATACTCATCGGTGTAGGTTTTGGATATTGTTGATTATTTTGGTTATTTGTAAAAGTTCTAGTGGTGGGTGCTACGTTTCTTTGCGCATTAAAAGGTTGATTATTAGGTTTTACAAACGGTTTTGTAAAAGAAAATTGATTGTTGCGCGGGACGCTTGTTAACTGGAGTGGTTTTACGTTATTAGTTTTGTAATTTTGTGTTTGAGGCTTTGTATTAAATTTTTGCGAGTCAATTTTAAAGTATTTCGGGTTATTTTGAAATTGGAAATCATTTGTTAGCATATTTAATGCGGAATTCAAGTCACTTGGATTTTTAGCTCGCATTAATTGGCCTATTGGTTCTCTTAATCCTCTGAGTAGGATTCTCAGTGCGTAATTTCTAAAATATGCAGATAATATACGCGCTTCAACAATATCGGTACTGTTTGTCGTAATGTATGATATTTGGAGGTTTAAAACGTGTTGTAATTTATTATAAAAGTCGAAAACGTTCTCGTTTGGACTTTGTTTTAGCTCGGTCATTTCTATGTTAAGCGTGTAAGAATCGCGTTTGTCCGCGTATGTATTAATTAGGGCTAACTTTAAATCGTGCCAGGTTGTAATTATACAACCAGATATATTGATGGCGGCTTCGCCTTTAATTTTTGACAAGATGCTACTCATGAGGTACTCATTTTGAAAGTCCTCAGGGTCTCTTGTATTATAGAATTTATTTACAAGTTTCTCGCATATTTCTATAAAACGAGGTAACAATTCTCTATGCCCGTGAAAATCAGGTATCATCTGAATATACTCTTTTTTGAGTGTATGGAGGGCAGGGGCATTACTAGGGTTTGTAGCCAGGTTTACTGGTGCTACTAGATTTGTATTATTTACTGCCATGTTTAATCGGCTTTGTTTAATATAAATATTATTAGTGAGCGATTCACTTAAATTTTGAATACGATCCTCTGGATCGGAGTCAGATTCAGATATTTTAATAACCTTAGATGAGTCAAGACCTCTAAATTCCATATGGTACTTACAGTAATGTGAGTGTCCACTTCATGTCCTGTAAGGTCCTTCTTTGGGTGGTCGATTGACTCAGGGCTCAACGTTCCTTCGATTGATATTCGGTCAGCTCGGAGGGATGTGATGAGCGTGAAGTTGCTTCTTTCGATGGTGATGCTTGTTATGTGCACTAACGCGAACACACTTCGAAAGTCAAGTTTATTTATTTTTTTTAAATGTTCGATACCAATTAATCACTGGTGTGAAAACAAATTATGTACGTTAATTTGTTTTGGTATTCCTACCACGACTGCGCCACTTATATTTCTTCACACGACAACTTTGTTTTTAAAAAGATTTATTTTTAATATTACAAAGTATGTCTTATTTCTAAGGAAGCTGAATCTAAACTGTTTTTCAAAAATACAAAATGTGTGAACTATGTTTCATTACAAAATTACCTACTCTAGCATATTATCTAATTACTTAATACTAAGAATGGTTAGGGGTGTCATGTTATCGTTTAGTCAGCGAGAATCGCTACGGTAACTTATATATATATATATATATATATATATATATATATATATAAGAATAATGAAATTATTTTGAATTAACAGTATAAAGTTATTTTAAGAATGAAAATTGATATCAAAAATACAACCTCCCCGGGAATCGAACCCGCATCCTAGAGATTACGTATATGTAATATGTTAATTGAAGTCACGACTTGTCCACTGATATCAAATGCAATTCTCTCATGCCTCCATGGCTCTGTGGCAGGAGACTGAGACGCGTAATCTCTAGGATGCGGGTTCGATTCCCGGGGAGGTTGTATTTTTGATATCAATTTTCATTCTTAATATATATATATATATATATATATATATGGGTATTATTGTCGTCATTTGCGCACTTATTAATCCAAGACACTCCTGTGGGCAGCTATGTTACAAAAAGGCAGCATTTGAAACTATTTAATATTTAATAATTAATAACTTTCTTATGGAAAAAGATTATTTTTTTTTGCTTCATAATATTTTCTGATTGTTATTCTTTGAGGTGCAAATGCTTAATTTCATTAATTTAATATAATTTTGCAAGTCTATTATCAATTATTTTTGAAAAAAAAATCAAACAATTTAAAAAGATCATAACACTAACATAACCTATTTATAAATAAATGTTACAATTCAAACTGACAGATGATGGCCATTCGACATTTTCTAGCGGATAGACGATGACGCATCTATTACATAATTACACCCTTTTAATCGCCCTTTATATTTTTATATAGAAATAGATTAAATTTAATGACAATCTTCCAAATATAGGATTTAGGATAATAAGATTCTCCTACTGACTAATAAAAGCTAATTTAAAAGCTATTTATTAAAAACTGATAGCGCTAATTGTATTTTATATATCCACAAATAAAATATTTAGTTTTTAAAATATTTGTACTTAATTTTGTAAATAATTTAATACAACAAATTTAATTCCAATTTGTATTGTCACATTTATATAATTTTCATACGTTTTTATATTTGTGGAAATATATGAGGTCTTATTAGTAAATTAATTCTTTGATGCTGAAACTAGAATATTTCCTTACGTACTCAACTTTTGTATATACATTATCGAATATCTCTTTTAATGGCATTTTTTAGCATGGTATGATGATGGTCATTGCTTATAGTTAGCTGACCAGATGTAAAATAGTCCGACCAGGACAAATAAAGACTCACCCTTCCTGCAGGAAAGCAAATTATAATTATATAACCTTGAATAGACCCCAAATAAACGTCTCCAAATTTGTTATTTGTTACTTGGTTTTGGACGGTCTATGTTACGTTTTCCAATAGTGTTCACGTTTGCCAATGGTTGATACTTATACATTGGTTAATAATCTTGGCAGCCTTTTATAATTACTTCCAACGTGCTTCTTCCAGAGGGATTTATATTCATTCGTTTTATCATTAATGATAAAGATTTGTCTTATAATCGTATATCCACATATGTGTTCCCTTCCTTGTCTAAACTTGATTATCTTGCAACAGACATGATAATCGTTATGTCTGCGGCATGTACTTTAAATTCGTTGTCTTTTGATGTTACTCAATGTTCTATTTCATGCATATGTAGGAGAGACATAGCTTTATGAAACTTCAAATGTATAGTATTTCCAAAATGAAATAGCCACCCTCACTTATTGATTCCAAAAATGGCTGACAGTATAACCATTATACCTGCCGAGTTTATAGTTCTGTTAATAATAGTTGGCAAGGCCGTAATAATTATTTAAAATAAAGGTGTTTTCTTATATGCTATTAAGAATGAACTGTATATACTCACATGACATTCCTTCACATTTTTATCAGGCTTAGGACTAGCTATATTTGAATTATAAAAATCGTTTTGTTTTAAAGTCTTTATAGTCAATATTAAATACTTCAAATTTGCACAAACAAAAATCATTCTTTTTTTTTGCAACAAAATTAAATCCTAGCAACTTCAAATAATTATACATATGGCTAACTTTGTATGGAAATTCATTTCGTCTTTTTCCAAATTTTTTATTAAAAAATGCACAGTCGGCACTATATTTTTCGAATAAAAGTCGTATATTTTATTTATTATTGTTTTAGACATAGAACTATTTACTTCCTTGAAAACTTGTAAATGGGGTCGTTTTAGCTGCTGATTTTTGCCACGAACAATGATACGTTGAATTGTTCTGTAGGGAACACTAGTTAATTCCCTAGTTCTAAGTATAGGTTTGTCATTACCTTTCGAAACTAACTTTTTATAAACCTTCAGTATCAGAACTTTGCAATCTTCTAACAAATGACATTTTTCTTTAGTAGCCACGTCCACATTTTCGCATTCCAAATCACCTTGCACAGATTCACTATTTTCACTACAGAAATTAAAGTCGCCAAATAGCCATGTTGTTAATGTATGCACGCTATGAACGTTGCAAATTAACTAACAAACAAGTATAACCACCCCTAAAATTTAGAAACAATAGGATTATAAATTTGGAAAATATCCTTAATAGTTTTTAAGAAACTTCAATGGAGCTAGTGTTACATCTATTCGATTTAAATTTAAAATTCCCTTATTACCTCTTAAATTCTTATTACAGCAATAAGTCTTAAGATTACTGCCATAAACCCATTACCGCCTTCTTAGGTTTCTTAACAAGAGTGGTCATTTCATTTTGGAAATACTATAGTAGTTGGTCTTTTACACAAATCCTTTATAAAAAGGACGAGCAAGAAGTCACAAGTCGGGAGTGTAAGGCAGATGAGCCATTTCTTCCACACCTGAAGTAATCAAGAACTCGGTAGTCCTAGCTGCGGTATGTGGACATGCATTGTCATGTTGAAGAAGGGTTCGCTCTTTTGACAGTTTTTCGCGTACTTTTTGAAACGCATCCGGCAAGCAAATTATGGTATACCATTCAACAGTGACTGCCGACAATGTTCCAGTGGAACAGTGGCAATATGGCCCGTACGCCCGAAGAATGTAGGAACCATTTACATTCCAGTGCTCCCCATATACGTTTCACTTTGACTGGTTTATTTTCATACTTTCTGGTTCGTAACAGTAAATTCATGTTTCGTCATCTGTTACAATGTCGTAGACAGCTTTTGCCGGACCTCTGTTAAATTTAATGAGCATTTTCTTTTTCCACTCCACACGCGTCTTTGTTTGAATATTAGTTGAACTGGTGTGATGTTCACCGAGCACAAAGCTTCCTGACTGCCAGATTTTCCTGTAGGATTGTATTGATTTGAATCATAGATATGGCCAAGGATGCTTCAATATCCCAAGTAAGTGAAGCGGTTATCCTCCTCCATATTCCGGACAGCGTCGATATTTTTAGAAGTGATAACAATAACAGGACGACCTTCACTATGTTCTTCTTTAAGAGAATTCTACTGCTCTGGAACTTGTTGAACCACTGTTTTACAGTAGTCAAGGATAGTGCTTTATCGCCTTTCGTCAAAGTTGGCCTTTTGTCCAAGTCGGCCTCTTATCCATGTCGCCCTTTCGGTTTTAGGTCTTTTGTCATAGAACCCTAAATTTCTCGTAGTTGTGGACATAGCTGGACTACAATTACACCTCTGAAAATATATAATTTAATGTTGCATTAACATAACATCAAAGAAAATCTTGAAACATTTTGTTACTAACATTGAAAAATGCTGATTTAAAAATATGTTACTCCGGCAAACCTTCAAGTGGCTCTAATTTAAAACTAGCCATTCGTCGCTTGGTTCTTGGTTTCATATCCACATACTGTATATGATTTATTTATAAAATATATATTTATTCAATATAACTTTGTATACCATATTTAAACACCATTGCGAAAAATAGTACAATTGCCGATGTACGTACGTAAGTACATAGTTTCGATGACAATGAATTCATTTATTATTTATATGTTAATAATGTACAAAATATTATTTAAATATTGTCAACTTTAGTGTATTCTTCTTTTAATGTTTTGTGTGAACAATATGAAAATGTTGTGGTGTTGTAGATATCGATGAATGCAAGCAGCAAGGAGACCATGAAGGTCATCACTGCCACTCGAATACGAAATGTGTCAATACACCGGGTTCATATATCTGTGAATGTTTGCCTGGATACAGACGTATAGATAGATTTAATTGTGCTGAATTAGATGAATGTAGTACGGGGGAACATGGATGCGATCTGCATGCCAAATGTGTCAATACTCAGGGAAGTTATCATTGCGTGTGTGAAAACGGATACAGTGGAGATGGATATACTTGTCAACGTAAGTCAAAATCTATTAAATGTGTGAATTTTTATTGTAAAAGAGTATATTGTTTATTTTTATCTTGAGCTGCCGTGGCCCCGTGGTAAGACGGTTGCCCAGATGCAACCTGGGCTCCAGGCCCAGGATGCGGGTAATATTTCTGCTGACCATTTCGTCGATCGTACCTGTTTATAGTTGACTTATACATTACCTGGCTTCATTCCAGCCGTTGAAAATATCATTACCTTAGTTTTAAGTGTAACAGTTTATACACGAAACGGGCTTCGGTCGGACCACGGCTGTACCCTGGCCGACTATCGCTCTTCCTGATATTTGTCCAGAACACAGCCGATCTACGGTTTGATGAGATGGCTCGTGCCTTTATGAATATGATGCCCGTGTTGCTCCTGAACAATAATATATATTCCAAGATATGTATTGTTTCTGTTGCATACTGGTTATTAACAATAATAACACAATTAATAACAGGTATATTATGTTTATTAATCTTTTACAAATCAGCTACATGTTGAGTGACCGATGTCAGCCATTACTATTTAGGCAGTGTTGACAACTTCATATTTTATGATATGTTACAGTTTCTCTATAAAATGCTCGACTTTATCTAGCAAAATCAGGGCGTCTACAAATCTGAAGATGCTGGAAAAGAACTGGCGTTTACGTAAATCAGATTGTAAATCAAAGACACATATGCATTTTAAATTGAATCGAATTTTGAACTTAGAAAATAGGGTATAACTATAACTAAATTGATATTTGTGTGGCATAGTTGTACTTATTTATGTGCCTTTCAAATTAAGTAAAAAAATATAAGGCTGTTCCTGTTAAATTTTTGATAAATAATCGAATATCTCGTATTTGATAGTCAATTTTTTTTCTAAATATAGAGTATTATAGATCAAGAAGTATCAAGCAATATTCAATTTTAACGTTATACCTCATCTTCAATAATAAAAGAGATGTGTATTGTAAAATGTAACTTCAACCATTCTGTATTTGTATGACTTTTTGGCAAATACTTCAATATTTTGGACCATATCCTATCGAAGACAAAATCCTGGCTGTTCCTTCTTTTGATAGAGCAGCTCGCAATATATTTATAGATATTTTATACCCTATCTTCAATAATAAAAAAGTTGTGCATTGTAAAATGTAACTTCTTCTTGTATTTGTACATGACTTTTTGGCAATCTATTATAATTAGGGTGACCATTTTCTTAAGAAGGCAATGCGGGACGGAGCAAAAAAATGTCCTCATCTCCCAAATCCAAGTGAAGAGCAATAAAAAGGTCCTCACCTCCCAAATCCAAAATGCGGGACAAAATGTTAAAATGCGGGACTTTTGCGGGACGCATCTCAATGCGGGACAAAATGTTAAAATGCGGGACAGTCCCGCAAAATGCGGGACGAATGGTCACCCTAATTATAATAATTCAATATTTTGGACCATCTTCTGTCGAAGACATCATTGTGGCTGTTCCTTCTTTTGATAGAGTAGCTTGGAATATATCCATAGATATGTTATACCATATCAATAATAAAAAAGTTGTGCATTATATAATGGAACTTCAACCATTCTGTATTTGTATATGTCCTTTTGACAGTCTATTATAATTCTTTATTTTGGATCTACTGTCGAAGATATCATCGTGGCTGTTCCTTCTTTTGATTTAGCAGCTCGGAATACAACTTTAGATATGAATCTATACCAGAGACACTCTCGAAGTTTCATGAAATTCTACGACTGACTCTTTTCTTGCTTAGAAACATTCCTTAAGTAATACATTTTTGCAGTTCATACTTCTTTCTACCAATTATATGACCCAGGTCTTGGTGGTGTAAAACAGTTCTTGAGGTTTTCCGTTCACTGAAGGACTTCCTCATTTTTATTCGATCTTTAATAACTCAAATGTGTAATTCGTCTTTTATATCTATGTCCAATTTCATGTCTAGTCTTAAATATCCACAATAAATAGCATCAGAACTGAGAAATAACATTTCTCGGGCTAACTGTCTGGATTCTTTCGCTCTTTTTTGATTTTAAACAGTAGGGATTATTATTAGTTTATAAATTACCAGCATTGTTTTTTCGGGTTCTTATTTTTTTTCAGATTTCAGAGTTTTTTTAGTTGTAGATAAAATTTCTATTTTGTGGTTTCTATTTGCCCTCAGTATGAGTATGAGAAAATATGACCTAAATATTCAGAGGCGCACACAGTTTCTTTTTTTAAGAGGGGTTCGCAAATTGGGCTGGCGAAACACCTATTTGTTTGGTGAATAGCAAAAGTATAAAAAAGTATTTTCAGTTTTTAGTCACTTTTACGCTCCTCTTTTATTGAATGTTAAAACATTTATATATATTTTTATTACAGATTTCCAAACACTAGTACAAATACATATAAAATAAAGTAAACTACCAAATTCTAAAATTTTAATTTTTTTACTTATTGGGTTGTTACGTAAGTCCATTTTTCACCTTTTATTCAATAAAATATACATTCTAAATAAAACTTTTATTATCAAATGTACTAACCATTATTTTCTATCACTGATACTAATTTTTAAACGACACGCATTGAGCGGCTTTTTAGGATTTCCTAGGTATAATCAGAAACAGCTATACCATTAATGTCTAGCATATGGCCCGTGGGCCGTACCCGGCCCGATATTTATTTTTAAACGACACGCATTATGCAGCTTTTTAGGATTTCCTAGGTATAATCAAGAAACGTTTTTGTTTTGTTAATATACGCAGAATCATGCAAATTTTAATAATTGATTCCTGCTTATATTGATTTTTATTCGATATTAGTTTGCCAACATTGTCGGCAACGGGTCTGCTAGTATTTAAAATATTTATCTATCAAAGCTATTATTATATTTACACCCGTTGTTTTACAACTGTTACTCTATCTCATATCTTTCATGATAGTGTATTTTATGTTTGCATACATCTTTGTTTTGTTATCGGTTCTCCATCACATTATAAATATCATCCGTCCATTTTCTACATTAACCACATCTTTTGCTGTTTTCCTTCAGTTTTTTCCACGTTACTTTTATATTTATTCATTATGGTACGAATCTTTTAATTTCTAAAGAAAGGCAGAGCCAAACGAAATCTATTCTTATTATCGTTATTCTTAATTGTAACTTATGTTTATTTTATTGTAGCAATATGTAATCAAACATGCTTAAACGGAGGAGAATGTGTTAGTCCTGGAAAATGTTCCTGTAGGAAAGGCTATATAGGACCTAGTTGTGAACTTGACTTAGACGAATGTGCAACTGGATTGCATCGATGTCATCCAGCTTCAGTTTGTGTTAACATGCCAGGCTGGTATTATTGCAAATGTAAACATGGATATCGTAGTATACTCAAAGACAACACTCTTGGTACACTTTGTGAAGGTAAAGTCAAATATTTTCCATATATCAAATAGTTTGTTTGACAATTTAGATTTATTTTTAGATATTGATGAGTGTGAAGAGAAAACTCACACATGTCATCCATCCGCTCGCTGCATTAACACTGTCGGTGGTTTCCGATGTGCTTGTACTCAAGATCAGGCACCAGACTGCAAGTTGAGTTGTATGTTTGAAGGTGCAGAAGTCGAACATGGAAAGACAGTGTCTCCATACAACCAGCCATGCAGAAAGTGCGAGTGTGACCATGGAGTGATGACATGTCGTGACCCAACCTGTGACTGCTCTGTTCAGAGCAGTGAGAATAACAAATGTTGCCCTCAGTGTGACCCCAATGCAGTCTGCACTCACCAAGAGTTGCGACAGGTTGTGTTTCGTAGCGGTGAGCGATGGATATATCAGTGTCAAACATGCGAGTGCCTCTCTGGGCAAGTGGATTGTTGGGACATGGATTGCCCGCCACTCACATGCTCGGACCCAGTCCTGACACCCGGAGACTGTTGCCCCAGATGTGATAATGACCCTTGTTCCTTTGACGCTGAGGATAATTCGACGAGCTCCGGACAACCTTGCACGTATGCGGGCCGGCTGTATGACTCGGGTACGCAGTGGGCTGATCCCGACGATCGATGTACAGCCTGCAACTGCAAGGTGAGTGGACCAGTCTACTAGTGCGTTTTAACCGTCAGTTTTAGTCAAGTTTATAATCGTTCATAACAGGAATGTACCTATGTTAGTTGACTGGTTTTATTTACTAATGTTATCAACTTATTTAAAGGTACTGTACAGACCTTAAAGATTCATCAGACGTGCTTGATTGTTTTAATTACTGGTAGAATGTGTGCCTAACAAGAGTGCTAGAAGGTTTTATTTCATTTATTAAATGAGCTCTGGTAATTGCTAGAAGTTGCCTTAAGTGTTTTTGTCCTACGACAAATTTCTCAACCTATTGTGAACCTTATACATTTTATACATGTGTATCATTCATCTTTAGTCTAGAGAGATATCATGACATGACACTTGTAACTTGATACTAAGTGTTTGGATTTAATCATGAAGAGCATGAGCTGATTTAGCGCATTCATTGCTGCTGTATATCTGCGTCGTTATTTATGGTGCGGCTGCAGCCCAAACTGGTCGGGGCCAGTGTGCGATTCGGTCAGTTTCGGATGCAGCCGCAGTCAGTGTGTTATAACAAGTTGCTAGTTTTTCAGTTGCTAGCAATGTGCGGCTATATAATGCTAGTGCTGAGTACTAACAATTGGTAACAGTCCGTTCCCTTGCAGGTGCCGTTCTGCGCCCAACTGGTGAGCAATGTCGCGTGTTGTGTGCATCGGTAATCACATCACTCTAACTACACTCCTTATTAATTACTTTATCCATTCACCTTTGTAACTGTTGGTTTGCAACTAATTTTTTGTTTGTTGTGTTAGTTAGCTTTAGCATATCGGTAGTGATCTGATTAGTAAATGTCGTGACTGTAGTGTTTGAATGAGGCACGGTCGTATGTTGAATGACTCCTATAACATTCATAGCTATAGTGCTGATTGTGCATTTCTTTCGTTCATCTTTTATTTGACATGCATGCATCATTATATCTTTATTTTTTACCAATTGATATAAGTATTTAAACCTCACTGGGCATGAAATTGATATTTAACTTGGTAACTGAAAGTCTGTTAGTTACAGCTAACAGACGAGCACCATTTCACTTTTCTTTCTATTTAAATTATTGATATTTTGATAATGATTCAGTTGAGATAATAAACAGTAGTACTTTTGCAATTTTGGCTTGGGTAAATGTTAAAATTTAAGATATTAAGTAACTTTGAAAAGTTGTCTAAGTTGTTTCTGATAATAATTGATTTGATAAAATTGGTGAAGGTTACGCGTTGAGCTGGTAGGAAGGTGGCGGGTCTGAAGGGTGTAGGAGAAGGGCAGAGATGATTGCTGACAATGTTTTGTGTGTTGCCATCAGGACGGACGTCTTTGCTGCAGTTTTGTTGTCCGTTGTGGTGACGCTGAGCGTGCAGTGGGCTATGATGGTGTGGTTGCTGGAACGGGCTTGCCTCAGTTGCCGGGCCCTGTCCTCCAGCGTCCGACTGCGGCTGCCCTCGCTCAGCCAGCTGCAGCGGGAACTGCTACCGCTACCACCCACCAGAGTGAACCGCCGTCACAGCAGCCGCCTACTCCCCGTCTGCGAGGGACCGCCCGGCCTACCGCGGCCGCCGTCACTGTCGGCCCGACCCCTAGTAACATTGACAATAACAATAACAAACAGTACAGTGAAGCTCTGCAAGTGGATAATAGTAGTGTTATCGGTAATCCAGTGTCTGCTAAGAAAGTCATATTTGTTAGTGACTCCGCAAATCATCATGTTGATAATAAGACTGAGACTGAAACTGTTAATGGCAAACAGAGTAGTACGGCGAGCAGCAGTGCGTCGCAGGGCCCGGGATGAACGCGCGCAGCAGGGGATTGTGCTGGAGCATTCCACTCACGATGTCAGTCGAGTCTTACAGAGAGTCAGTTGCTGTGAAACAAGTCAAACATTCCTGGACACTTGTGAGCTGAACCGTTAAGAATTCAGACCTGTGCAATAATTATTAAATAATTGTCGTTAATATCTATACGCTAGATACCTAAATGAATTACCAATTACAGCACAATAGTTGTAATATGAGTACGAGTAGTATATAATAAAACATTGCATGTTTTTATTACCTGCCTGACGCATAGAACCGATAGGCTGTGGCTTAATGCATGCAATGAGATCTACTAACCGCTGTTCTGCGGCAGCATCCGTAGGCACTGCAGCTCATCCCAAGTGTCTTCCTGTTGCTGGTCCAGGCAATGCGAGTCCCGCTCGTCGACAAGCGGGCTCCTTACCTTACCGACAGTTCAATCTTCTAGCCCAACGTTTGCTGACGTCCAGCGCTCGCCCGCGAGCCCGGGCGCATTTCATTTGTTATTACATTCAAGTAGTTAACTGAACTCGGTAGTGTAACTAGCTATTGCTACTTGTTATAAAGATACTTATTTTGTTTGGAAACTTTAACGACTAGAATGCAGAGGCCAGGGTATACGACGTGTGTTTACTTACTTGTTGACATACTTGAGTATCGTGTCGTATCCAGCGAGAATAATATACCTTACATTACGATGCGATACGATGATACACTCGCAGTTATTTATATACCTAATACTATGATAATAATTCTAGTCATACAACGAGAATTTACAGTTCAGTGCAGTGTATTCTATTGTCTTTGTTACCTGGCTGTACTTAGGCTAGTTAACACTAACGAAAATTGTTCACATTAAATAATTAAAGCATATCTAGCTACAGAAATGTTAAAATTGCAATATTCAAATTGTGATATGGCTGAATAAGACTAAAAATAACTTAAATTTTCGTTAAATAACTAAAGATTAGTTCCTTTACATAATTCTGTGAGAGATTCCTGCAGAATAACATGTGTATAGTGTACTTATTGTTTGAATTGAATTGAACACAAGAGTAAATAGCATGTTTTAGGGAATATCGAATAAACGTGCAACAAGATAAAATAAATAATAAATAAATATATTAATAATGTACTAAGCACAAATCAAATACTTATAAAGAGGATAATTTTATGCAGAAAGAGTTCAAACATGTTTGATGTTTAATGATTTTGGCCAGTCCTATTGTTTAGTATTAATTTCTTAACTAGGGGAATATGTTTTATTTATTTGTCGTTACATTGTATGAGATAGGTATTCAAGTATATTTTAGTGGGTATTTATAATTTTACTATTAATTTTTCATGTACGTAGCCGCACTATTGTACATAATTATTATTAAAAGCAAAATAGCTAGATGATAAAAAATCCTTATATTGTAATTACTCGATCATATAAGTACATGAATGATCACAGAATCTTACACATCAGTATTTCATTGAATTTATTACACTAGTCAAGTTCATATCGGCATAATTTAAAGCTTTCTGTACATACTGTATACATTCTTTTTGAAGCAGTAACAATGCGAGTTATACTTTGGGCGAGCTATACCTTGTATGATATATATTTTATTTACTACTTGTATAATATGTTCGTTAGTTCGTTCCTTCGTTCGTTCTCTTTATTTCATTCATTATATTTCGTTCACGCCAGTTTATGTGGATGCTGACTAATTCAAATTCTTATAGTTGTACAGAATATTTGTCATTCTTCTCTGTTGTAAAAAGAATGTGTGCCAATCATTATTGAAAATAAATCATTATCTGAATACAGCTTACTCTATCATTATACATCATCTCTACCATATTTTCCATTCACCGTTCACCATCTCTAGCATCGCCGAGGAGGTTATATGATTTATCAACAGGTTTGTATTGTTGGTTGCAGACTATTTCATTACATCAGTTGAAGAGCTTGGGGAAAAGTGTATCAGGTCAATTTTTTTTCAAAAAGTATGTGCAATAATTTATATATGAAATTTTACAGCATATACATATATCATATTCTGAAGTAAGAATTTAAATATTAATTTACAAGACAATTTCAAAAGAAGAAGTAATTTTTTTTAAATAAATTCTGATTTCAGGATTACATTTAATATTTTTAAATGATTTATTGCGATAAAGTTTTTTAAACTAAATTTGCAACATGTGGCTTGGCAGCATTTTTCCAAGCTCTACAATTGCATCCTATAAAACAGTTTTAAGCCTTTTATTTTCAACACTTTATTAAAAAAATCAAGTACTAAGTATATAATTTTTATTTACAAAATATACATAAGCATACATAATACTATATACATACATATAATAATTATACAGAGTCTCTCAAAAATATTAAGGTTTTGAGATCTCTTCTCTATCTCTCTCTCTCTCCCCTCTCTCGTCCTCTCTCCCACTCTCTGGTTCCTTTCAAGTTTGTTATAATTTGGAAAATGTTGGATCAGTAATTAATCTGAATTAGACGAAAGATTTGACATATTATATTTTCAAAAGTTGTCTAAATCGTTTTGTTAAGGACCATGTTTCTCAGTAATACACAAATATTTGCAAACTATCAAATTAGATAATTTTGCAGATTGATAAATAATATATATCCAATTCCGATTTTACATGTTAGATAAGTTGCTGTTAAATATAAATAAAAAACTCCATTCTATAGAGAAAAGTAGATGATTAGTCGTCCGCAAAAAGTAGTTTCATTAATACGATAAGCAAATATGAAAAATATTAAGTATACTTCGTTTATAAGAGAAGTCTAATCAAGACCGTATGACTAAGGTGACCAGTGGCGCACCCAGGAATTTTTGTTAGGGGGGGCCCGGAAGACAAAATTATTTAAATTATGAAAATATAAAGTGATAACCTAAAAAAAAAGATCCTCACTTCTAAAATACAAGTGACGACCTAAAAATAAAAGGTCCTCATCTCTATTTTAAAAATTTTCTAGTGTGTTTGTGTGTTTTTATGTTTATTTCCTTCTTTCTCAGGGGGGCCCGGGCCCCCGGGCCCCCTCCCTGGGTGCGCCACTGAAGGTGACCATATTTTTTAGTTCAAAATTCGGGACGAGAGCCCATAGACGGGGACTATTATTCAAATATAATTGTTTTATTCATTTTATAATACATATTATATACAATAAATAATTTTAATTTATAATAAAAAAAAATTTCCAATCTCAGATTGGAAATTTTAAAAGAACATTATTAAAATCACAATATTTTTTCTTGCCCGACCTTAATATATAAGTGTGTGTATGTGTGTGTGTATGTGTGTGAGTGCGCGCGTGCGTGCGTGCGTGCGTGCGTGTTTGTGTCTGTGTATACACGATAACTCAAGAATGGTATAACTTAGAGAGTTCGTTCTCGTACTAAAAAATTCTCCTATTAATTGGGAAGAACCCTATTGTTTTTTATGAAAATCCGAAACCGGAAACGGAAGTTATTAAACTTTGTTTAATTACCAGATCCAATTTTGCAAAAATTGGAACTGGTAATCCAAGCCTTGGACAAAAATTTGTATAGAACATAATTTGATGTATTTTTGAAGATTTACCTAAAACTTTTTTAATTTAAAATATATATATATATATATATATATATATATATATATATTTTTATTATAATTTTTTTTATGGGAGGGCAAGTCTAGCGGAGGTCACTCTTCGCCACTGGTTTTAAATGAATTCAAAATTTATACTTAGACATTAAAATTACTCAGTAGAATTTCTTTTTATATTTTTCCGAACTATGGATCTTTTTGAGTAGGTCTTTTTGGCTTTGAAACATTTTATAAAAATCCGCACAGTTTTCTTCATAATTTACTTTAATCAGTGATATTACTTTTAATGTGTCTACATCAAGTTAAGTCTTGTTACATGCCCAAAAGCTATTCATCAAGGAAAATACCCTTTCGGTAGATTTTTTTAGTAAAAGATTTTTAAAAATAATTTTAGTTGAAACATATTATAAATAAATATTGAAAATATGTACCGTTTCTAAAATTCGGGACAATTCGGGACAAATATTGCCTCTGAATAAATTCACGCAATGCTAAAATTCGGGACTGTCCCGGCCAATTCGGGACGTATGGTCACCTTACATATGATTGATATAGTTAACGTATTGATGCGTATCTATCTCATTCCCTCTCAGTGGCGGATCTACACACGGGCTAATAGGGCTTAAGCCCTGGGCCCCAGATCCGCAAGGGGTCCCCAACCTCTCGGACCCAAACTCCGGCTTATAAGAGAAAAGATCAAAACAAAAATATTACTTTAAAAAACAACACAAAAAAATTAAAAACACAAATTTACTAATATTTATTAAAAATCAAGTGAACCGCCAGCTAATAAAAAAATAATATCCAACATTAATAAAAATCTAATAAATAATAATTAACCTTTAATACTGCCGTTTATTTTTTAAATTTTTTGATTGAAACATGTGTATGGCCCATTGGTATTTTTAAGTCCTGGGCCCCCAAAAAGCTAGATGCACCACTGCTCCCTCTGGCTGCTTGTAAAAGAATTACAATTACGCAGTTTGTCAATCTGCTTTGTTCTTCGTTTAAGCAGACCTACGATAAACGTGCCTATTCACTGTTCGTGTTTCTTAGAATGCACTCTGTGAGTATGTTTTAGATTCTAGTGTTACTCCAAGTGAACCAATGGCGTAAAACTTGGTAGGCGTAATTTAACTCATACACTTCGTAGATGACCTGGATGAGACCTCTTAAAAATTGAAGTGTACTTCCTTTCATTTGGTTATTATATATTATCATTAAAGTATGTGTCTTATTATAATGCATTTGTCAACAGAAAACCAATCAATATTTGCAATAAACTCATACTTTTTATTTATACTCAGCTGATTGGTTCCATTTCTTTAATCTATTTATATATTTTAATGCCCTCTGCTTGGTATTTGTTTCAGAAATCATAGATATCTAATAGAAGGTTTAGTTTTCTGGATGGTTCTTACTGTAGCTTTGTTCAAACCAAAATGTTTGCATACATTGCACCTTCTCCAGTTGTAAGACGATAAAATTTAGATTAAAGTATCCAAAGAAATAGTTTCCTTTTACGGAATCTAAATAGCTTAAATATTTGACATTTTGCTAAAGACTTACGTACCATGAGTGGTTTCGGGAAGCAAGCTCGGCGTGGTCCGAGTCACACTGTTTAACTCCAGAGCGTCCAAGAAAAGGCCTAAACGCGTTTCCTTGAACGGTCTGGAGTTAAACAGAGTAACTCTGAACACTCCGAGCTAGCTTGCCGAACCCACTCTTTTTCTTTTTTACGTATCTTACCCACTGTACGTATCTACCTTTTTCGGCTTAGAGTACATTTCTTGACTTAATTCTATTTTTACAACTTTTTACGAAAAATGTTTCTTAACCTTTTTTCCATCGTGGACCGGTGAAGAGCCAGATAATTTTTAGTTAAAAAGATCTTCTTCTTCTAATAATGTTTACATTAGTGCGGGGTCCGTTTTTGGGATATCAACTGGAAAAAAGTCAGTATAAAAGTAAATACTATAAATAAATTTCTAACTAAAGTTATAGAAATGCAGTATTCAGTATACAATCCTTCGCGGGGGCTGGTCGTATAGAAGTTATATGGAGAATTCTGACATTTAAGTGATCAAGATGCAGATTTATGGGAACCCGAAGCTCAACCTGGCTTATAATGCCTAAGAAGAGGGAACGAGAGCGGGGAGAGAAAGAGAGAGAGAGAGAGACAATTTATTTCAAGATCCTAACAAATCGATATAAACACCTCACAGTATTTCAAAACATATGTCAAATCTTTGGTCTAATTCAGATTAATTACTGATCTGTAATTTTCCAATTTGTTAAGAACTTAAGGAACGAAGGAGTGAGTGAGTGTGTGAGAGAAAGAGAACTTCATAAGGGTATAATAGGACCAGGCAAAAGATCATGCTGATTAGAAGATTAACCTTGGCTATCCTATGCCGTGCCGTAACTACGCAGGAGCACAGGCGCAGGGCCAAAGTCGAAAGGGGCCCCAAAAAATCGTCAATGAGATGCCAAGTCAGACTGTGGATAATCTTTTTGAGCAACCTTGCACAGAGCCCAGTAAAAGATAGTTACGGTTCTGATCCTATGCGCCACTTGGAAATTATTTTATGAATAAAATAACTAACAAATTTGGCTTGGATATAATGAGAATTAAGTCATTAAATATTTTATATTAAAAGAGAATTTTACAAAATTATTTAAACATTTCGCGACCTTAAAATAAACGAGTTCTAGCTGCTATTTTTAAAATGATATTTTTAGATAAAAAGGTTCCATGTGCATACCTTCCTAATAATATATATAAAAATATATATATATACGGTAAAATTGAAGTTTTCTAATTTAAAAAAAATTATCTGCATGCATTCCTGCTTCTAGTTCATGTAAATAGTCCTATCTACAAGAACTGAAGTACACTTAGAAACGTTTCCTACGACTACTATGGAACTGTCCCATTTTGATACTGTTAGTTGACAGGAAATTAGCTTAATTTCGCATGTTACTTTATAGGCGCACATGCGTTGTGCGGGAATTAATAAATTCGTAGCAATGCGCATGTGCAGTTTCCGTGAATTTTCATTCCCGTACTGGCTGCGCGCGCAATAATGTCTGTTAACCATATTTATATTGTATTTTCTTGATTATTTATTTATTGAAAAATGGTAATCGGAGGAAAAATATACTGAGCAACACGCGCAGATACATATTCCACGCTAGTTATATCAATAAGTATATTGCTAAGCGCAGACACAGCTTTTTATTGTAACAGATCCATTTTTCTTCACTGATTGAGCTTAATTTTGATAACAAGTTCTATCTACATGCTCAGGTGACTGAAATGCAGCAGATAGAACCTAATTATTCTTATATGATAGTGGAGCCACATAACCACATATTGATTAAATTTATCACCAAGGTTCCGTTACTCTGAACCTTGCTGATAACATATTTGGATGCACTTGAAACAAAAAGGTTGTAATTAGGAATTAAATTTAAGATTTCAGGTGATTGAAGAATATTTTGAAATATATTTGAGGAGGAAATAGTTCACTGCAATGCCTTTTAGGTTAGGTACAAGCAAAGCCGTAGCAATGTTTTTGGCGCCCTTGGCAAATAAAGTAAATTGATAAAATTTACCTCCTCAGATCCAAGTGTTGAGCAAAAAAATGTCCTTACTTCCCAAATACAAGTGATGAGTAAAAAAAGGTCCTCACTTTCTAAATACAAATAATGAGAAAAAATCAGCTGTGGCGACCACAGGACCGACCGCCATCATAAGGTACTTATATAAAATACATTCTCGCAGCAGAGTAGAAATAACTTGGCCCAATATTTTCTAACAGATATATTATTTATTATGACCATGGAAACGTTACAAATAAGTATGAAAAAATTGAGAAAATTTCCAAAAATTTTAAAAAATTATTCGAAATTTTTCGTTTTATCAAAAAACGTCTCAAATAAAAGTTATTAATTATTGCTTTTATAGCAACTTTTGTTCAGTAAATTTTTTCGAAATATTTTTTTGTTGTGAAATATTCACAAAAATCTTCCCATTTTTAGTCAACCGATTTTTACCAAAAGTTGATCAACTCGTGCCATTGATGTCAGAAGCTTAAATATGAAGTTTCATAAAAATCCTTACAGCCGAATTTGCTCTGCACGTGTATACAGACGGAGAGACAGACAGACGGACCGACAGACTAAAAATAGTAAAAACGTATAATAGTATGTAGGGACCTCAATTCGTGGAGATCCATCGAAATCTCGAAATTTCAAAATCGGTATGATCACAATACCTCCCTTATATATGTTGACGGTCGGTAAAAAAGGTCCTCACTTCCTAAATCCAAGTGTTGAGCAAAAAAAAGTTTTCAGCTACCACTGCTTCTAATGACCATGACTAAATATACAAAATGGCGTCCTTGTCAAACCTCGCGCCCCTGGCAAATGCCCCGATGCCAACCTGTTGCTACGGCTCTGGGTACAAGATTATATTATCTTATTATATTATCTAGATGTTTGGACTCGATTTTCTCAAAATGGTGAAATTGTCAGATAAAACCCTTTTATTTTAAGGTTGCGATTTCTAAATTCATAAAATTAAATAGCCAACAAATCACCAATCTATTTTACATTACATAATTTAATAATTTTAGCATTTATCTCTTTTAATAATTTGGTGAGTGCCAAATTGAATATTCAAGTTCAATGTTCGTTTTTGGAGATAAAATTGACAAAAAACTGGTCCACAAAAAAACCAGTTCGGAAGTTGTGGAATGTATTTCTTGAACAGAGTAGAAGGTAGAAGTTCGAAAGTTATCATCAAATGTGAAAACGAAAGTTTAATTTACGAAGATTACCGACCTGAAGAACTGGACTATCCAGACACATAACAGTGTGAGTATAATTTATTAAAATTAAAACTACATGAAAATATAGGTATTCAATTATGAAGAATTCTAAATAGGTAAGATGATAATTTAATATATAAATATAAAAAATAAATTAAATACAGATTTTATTGCATGCTGGAAATTTAAATAACTGTTTAATAGTGCAGTGTTGTTCAATAGGTGGTCCCCGGGTCAGTTCTTGGTGGTCCGCGTACACAAAATTTCATTAATATTAATAATGGGCCTTTACGCAAAAAATTTTATTCTTGATGTTGGTGGTCCGCAGTTAGTGTGGAATTCTGAAAAAGGTCCGCTACTCTCGAAGGTTTGAGAAACATTGTAATAGAAAAACAATAAAATATACTGTTCTTTTTCTAGTCAAATAAAGGGGGGGGGGTGAATGCACGTGAATAAATTTGTGAATAATACTCGTAAGATTGCAATAAATTATTAGTATGGGGAATTGAATGACAGGTCTTTAACCCCTTCAGTAATCATTAAAAAAATTAAAAATGGATTTTTTTTTGTGAATGAATTTTATTTACTGAACATAT
Organism: Liopterus haemorrhoidalis; assembly: GCA_963971575.1. Lineage (NCBI taxonomy): Eukaryota > Metazoa > Arthropoda > Insecta > Coleoptera > Dytiscidae > Liopterus > Liopterus haemorrhoidalis. The sequence continues at coordinate 59,072,587 of OZ020611.1, forward strand.
ATATCCTTCCTCAAAAGCCATTTCGGGCCCAAAATGGGATTGAGAGTTGATATTATGGTGCATAGTGTGGGTCGAGAAATAAAAGAAATTCATAAAAAAATATTCATTTCCTCTCGTACCTCGTTTGAATCATCGTAGCTTCCACAAACCATAAATCGTATTTATTTTCGCCCGAGTACATTCAGGAGTACATTTTTCTACAGGTAAAGATTGCCCGAGTTATCTCGGATGTGGGAATTTTCGCGTGTAGTCCTTAAGTGGTTAAGTGTAGATTAAGGAAAAATAAATAAAAAAAGAACTTTTGGTACGATTATTGCAAAAATGTGTCGAAAAACTTTTGACCCTCACCTAGTCTCCCTAAGGGGCTGGTTTCAAAATTAGAAAATACCAATATAATTTAAATTGATGTGAACCGAAATTATGCGCTCGGAATTTTATTTTAATCTGATTATGTATTTTAATCTGATACGAAAAGTATTAGAATTTTTCTATTCAAATATATATATATATATATATATATATATATATATATATATATATATATATATATATATATATATATATATATATATATATATATATATATATATATATATATATATATATATATATATATATATATATATATATATATATATATATATATATATATATATATATATATATAATTATTTGGGGTTTGTCAGATCTTGACAAGCGTCCACTAATCTCAGATTTCAGTAACTTTTAGAGCCACGTCATACTTGAGACTAGTGGAGCTAAATAAACAGGGCTGCATTCCAAATCCTGGCTATATGCAGTCGTGGAAGATACTTCAGATCGAGCGGCCTCACAATACGTAACGATCAGAGTAGCACAGATTTTTGTATTCTACAAATCAGAGAGCAGAAATTCGATCTGCAAACAGGAATAGACTCAATTTCCTTTTTAATTGAGGTTTTCAAGCCACACAGGACACCAATTATTAATACTACAAATTTGACTTTGTATCGTGGAAAAATCTTACGAAGTTCAGACAAAAGGTCTAAATATTTGTTTTTTTTTTTTATTCTCTTTACGAGATATGTTGGGCTTTGTTGAACAAGATTGCTCAATGACATATAAATGTTTATTATTCTTATCCAGCAGCGTGATGTCCGGCTTCGTAGCTGAGAGTAGACTTGAGGTGGGAATAGAGTAATTCCAGTATATTCTACATCTGGAAGTCTCCATCACAGACTCTATATCAAGATGTGCGAACGGTATGGCAGGTGTTATAGGGAAATCGGCGAAACAGTGCAGTTGCGCCACTTGAAACGTCACAAAAAAATGTGTCAGGTTTAGTGCGTTTACATTCATCTATTTAACGAATGTAATATTTGTTCGCTGTCACTTGTATCGAAATAAAATGAAAATATAAGAATAAGAACAGAATAGAAACAAATAAACTATTCTAATAGGCAAAATAGTTCTACAAAGAACTGATGTGATCCAAAAATATGATCAAAGAAAAGAAAATAACAAATAAGTTGAATATAACTATGCAGTACACACAAAATCAAATAAGAAAATCTATAAGAAAATATATAACTAAACACAATACTGCTCAATAAACAATAAACTAAATAAAAAAGGTTTTTAAAAATTACTATGTTAGATATTTGAACACAAGTCAGTATCAAAACACAACAGACGTATTATTAAATGACAAATGTTAACATCGTTTTATTCAAATACCAATACAAATGTCCCTATATTAAATAAACACTTTTAAAATTTGTAAATCTTCAAAATGACTATCGAACACAAACTAAATATGTCTTCAAAAGGTATGTTTTAGTAAAATAAAAGAGCAATATTAGTCTATAATTCATATGAAAAAAAATTGATTTAGTTATTTTTACCACTAAGTTTGTCATTGAAGTTATGAGGCAAAATGACGAACAGAGACTGAGCTATACGTCAATATTGTTAGCGTGCCGCAAGTGTAAATACACTTGCAACATTGTGTCTAGAGATGTAGCTTGACACAGTGGCGTATCCAGGACTCAAGGTTACGGGGGGCACTTATGATGCTTATCTACAAGGAGGGTAGAACCGCGGGTCGCATCCGGCCCGCAACATATTTTTTTGTGACCCATCAAGCAAAGGTGGGTCGAGCTTACATGGGGTGAAAATTTTGCCGTGGCTCTTGTATCAAGCTGATTTTTGTTAATTAGTAAAAAAGGACCATATTCTAGTCATAAATAAGTAGTTGGTACGCGAATATAATAAACGAAATACAATTTGATGATACAGATCAGTGTTTCTCAATATTTTTGGCATCATGGATCTCCTGTTTTTTGAAGTTGGCAGACCCCTATTGAAGCGGTCCATATATACATTCAAATATAATATATACACATGACTTGCCTAATTTCATTGGGACATTTTTCCTCATCATATATTCCCGATGTTGCACCAAGTGATTATCATTTATTCTGCCATCTCAAGAAATTTCTGGGTGGTAGACGACGAAATGAGAACAATAGTCAGAAACTGGCTGATTTTTATGTCAAACTTATCCAAAAATTCTGTCTAAACTGTCTCAATATTCTAAATGGTGACTGAAAAATCATAAGTAATAAGACACCTCTTCATTTAAGTATTCTATACTTTATGGAAGAATGGAGGGGTGCGGGGGAGAGAATAAAAAAAAATGCATTAAAATAACTGCATTTTTTTCATATTTATGTCTTCGCGGCTGGCTTTTTCAGTACCGCCTACGTGCGTGTACACGTGTAATGAGAAGAAATATTAGCTTTCATTTGTAGTTTACTATAGGGTTACCAAATGTCTCTCGTGACAGAGTAGGATATTTCAACTAAAAATAGTAGTTTAGTAGGACACAGTAGGACAGTTTTTTTTTTAATTTTTATTATGCTACGAAATATATAGGTACCTAGTTAAGTTTAAATCCCATAACAAGGCCTTTTTTCATATTAAGGCATTTTTTTCATAATGAGGCCTTTTTACCGACCGTCAACATATATAAGGGAGGTATTGTGATCATACCGATTTTGACATTTCGAGATTTCGATGGTTCTTCACGAATTGAGATCCCTACATAACGTTTTGACAATTTTTAGCATGATGTCTGTCGGTCTGTCTGTCCGTCTGTCTGTGTACACGTGCAGAGCAAATTCGGCTGAAAGGATTTTTATGAAAGTTTATATTTAATCTTCTGCCATCAATGGCATGATTTGGTTTCAACTTTTGGTAAAAATCGGTTGACTAAAAATGGGAGTTTAATCGTGTCGATTTTAAGATTTTTGCGAATATTTCACAACAGAAAAATATTTCGAAAAAATGTATTTAACAAAAGTTGCTATAAATACAATAACTAATAACTTTCATTTGAGCCGTTTTTTGATAAAACGAAAAATTTCGAAAAAATTTTGTAAAATTTTTCTAGTCCTACTATATATTTATTCCTACTTATATGTAACGTTTCCATGGTTATGATAAATAATATCTCTGTTAGAAAATATTAGGCCAAGTTATTTCTACTCTGCTGCTAGAATCAAGAGATACTCGACTGAAATATTCATAAACAAGTAGTTTGTGATGGCGGTCGGTTCTGTGATGGCCACAGCTGATTTTTTTAAATATAAATTTAAAATAATAGACTATATATTATTAAACAAATTTTCAAAAAGGCCTCATTATAAAAAAAGGCCTTATTATGGGATCCAACATAACATATAATTAACAAGAAACAGTCAATAAATAATAAGTGATACTACTAATATGAAAATTATATGTTTATTGGTTCACATCTTTCTTTATATTTAACAAAATCACATTTTAGAAATAAAAATATAAAATAAATCATAAGAAATTTTTTAAAATTTTCTTTGTATATAATTAATAAGAAACAACCAATAAATAATTAACAATCAAGTTTAAATATATATGGTAATAAAAAATATAATTACATATGTTTATTAGTTGACGTACACATTTTCTTTTTTTTTAAATAAAATCATATTTTTTAGAAGTACCTGCATTTTTTAATAAAGCTTTATCCTTAACGACATCATAGAAATTTAGTCAAAATATTATGCCTCGATCGCGTTCGTCGGCAAACATCGACTCAGCGGTAAAGGCGTCGTCAAAAGTAAAAATACTATAAAGTAGGACATTTTCGATATTTTTTAACAGTAGGTAGGACGAAGGATAAGGAGGTAAATTGTAGGACATGTCCTACTAAAGTAGGACGGTTGGTAACCCTAGTTTACTATGCCTCCTTATAAGTAGGTAATTTATTTTTTGTGCTTGGTTTTTGAGGAAAAAAAAAAACAAGTAGCGCTTTAAGATATTTGTAATTCTGTCGCTGCATATTATTCTTCTGTTTGAAAAATGGCCATCGACCCAAATGAGATTGATACCTCCTGTAAGATTTGATGTGAATATCAAAAAGAAAAAAATTATAATTTTATCCTTTACTGAAAATAGTTTATATGTTGTACAACGTTGTGATTTTACAGTACGATTATTTTAATTTTTTTAAATTTTCAGTTCATTGGCTTTCAGGGGGAGGGGGAGAGCTGATTATTATTAGGTCAGAGATTAGATTATTAGTTTAAGAAAAGAGTTGAAAAAATCTTGTGAGAGACAAAGGCAGTGATGAATAAACCGTCATCGTGAATGAACCTCCCAAGTATTTGGTAGAGAAACCCGGTAGTTTGTCGTGAGTAAACCAGAATTAATCTGGAAGTGTTGAGGACAGTTTTAAATGAAATAAACGAACCTCGTTAACGGGATAAACACCGTGAGTGTTGTGAGGTGTTTAGCGACTTGTGAGGTGAATACGGTGATTGTGAGGTTTTGTGTTGAGTGTCTTTCATGGGATTTTATAGCCAGCATTAAATTGTAAGTTTCAAATGTAATCAATAACCTTTCGACTCTAATTAAACATTAAACTTAGATTAAGTAAAATGCAGACTTTAATTCAAACACCTTTATTCCTCTCATAAAAGAGTCTAAGCAACCAACCGGCGGATCCTTTAGATTTTCAGTCTCGATACCGCTCGCAAGTCTTGGAATCCACTATGTGGAGGGCCCTTCAAAGTAAGTACCATGAAGTACAAATGAAATTATTTAAATTCATTTAGCCAACCTTGACGTTTCGACCGATCCTATAAATGCCCCCACATAACAAAACATGTGGTCCTATACCAAATAACTACGAATTTCTGAAATGTGTGAAAATTCACACGTCACATCAATTATTTCATATATGATAGTATTAACAATGATATATTAATTATTTTTACATTATTTCGGTTATTTTGGATGGGTCTTAGCTTTCAGATATTGCTATGTTTGTAGATAATACACGCGTATTGTTGTTAACAAAAAAGCTTGATATCATCGGCATGTATAATTATACCTGACTATAATTACATATTTACGCATCGCTTATGCAAGCAATGACGTAACACTTCAATAATTACATTAAACATCACAACCACTCGCTGTCGTAGTAATACAAACAAAATATTTGAATGCATACTCAACAATAACATTGTCAAAATTTTGGTTAACATGCAACTATAACATAACTATAAGCTACCGCGTCAGCATTTTTACTATGTTATGTTTGATACAATATGTTATGTTAAAATATACATCAGTTAATCTACATCACTTATCAATGTTGCCCTTTTAAACAGAAATTTTGTCGCTGGTTATTATTGTCTGGTTACGTTTAGAAAAATTTTGCGCAGCCTTGGCTCTGTGTTAAGTCATGGCAGTGCTTTCGAACCTCTTGTCTACGCGACACACTTCTTCCTGGTTTTACAATCGACTGTTAGCTAATACTGTCAAAGTTAGCTGCCACTTGCAGTCACTTTGACTGTTAGCTGGCTGCTAATGTAACAGCTGCTTTGAAGTGGTTGTTAGTTGGAAGTTAGATCTAAACAGGGACCAACAAGTGAAAAAGTGTCAAAGTGTCAAGCTAACAACGTGGGATTATAGTATCAGTAATCATAGTTATAACATGGATAACCGCAGAATTATTATTAATAACTTTTCAGATTATGAAATATTAGAAGAATTCAGGCCCGTAAGTAGGGAGTGGCGAAAGAGGCGCCTACCACTGGCGCAACATTTTTAGTTGGTGTCCTGTTTTGTGTCATCAGAGGTGAGGACCTTTTTTTGCTCTTCACTTGTATTTTGGTAGCGAGGACCTTTTTTTGTTCATCACTTGTATTTTGGAGATGAGGACCTTTTTTTTGCTCATCGCTTGTAGTTTTTGAAGGTAAGCAAAACACTGAATAAAACTTACATAAAGAATTAGTAAATAAAAAGCAAAGAAAAAACGAATTCGGCTTAGACCAAATCATTTCGAAGTGTGGAACGATCATTATTCTTCATGATTTCGGCTAAAAAAGCTGGAGGTGGTTTGCACGACCAAATAGGTCATCTAATAGAGTTTCCAAAAGATAGAAACGTGTCTTGAGCTCAATGAACCAAGTACTTTTATTATTATTATTTAGTGACAGCAGAGGAAAATAAAATAACCCTAAAATTTTCATTTTTACAATAATTAGCACTATAGTAAAACTTAAATCATAATTTGCCGACCGGCTTAGCGTAGTGGTAGCACACATGCCCTGCGCTGCTAAGGTCTCGGGTTAAAATCCCGTTCAGGTATGGAATTTTCATTAAGAAAAATTAGAATTGGCCTGGCTAATTGCCTCAGTAGCAAAGGTCAGAAACGTGGAAAAAAATCTTAAATTTCGCTACACTCTTTCTACTATGCCCTGGTATAAACACTGCGTCACATTGAGTGATGAACATTGAAATAGGGTGGCCAGCTTGATCAACCAAGTTCGGAATAACGACTTAGAGTACGAAAACATCGAGCCACAACAACAAAAATTGAGATCTTATCATATCAGATTACAATATATAACATGATCGAGAAAAAAATGCATTTAGATAGCCATGGTATTTATTTATTTTTCAATTACTTTGGTAAAATCACTTCTCGATTATCCTCTGACATTTGACATCCGAGTTTGAGATTATATTCAAAACAAACATATAAAGTCTGTTCCTTTGGTTTAGGCGGAACTAGATTTTCAATTCTAGTTACTTTTACCGATTGATTGAAGCTTTTGATCATTTTGTTGAGGAAAAGCCTACTTCGATATATAAAAAAATAGTTAATGACAACTTACAAAAATGAAAATTCCGGTTAGTTCCGCCTAATCGTTTGGAATAGACTGTATTTTTAAAAAGATATACCTATTTTTATTCGTATTATGACTATTAAAAAATACACATTATGAATACAAGCAATGAAAGTAAATGGTTCAAAACGATTACAGCACAGAATTGTCAACTTAACATTTAAAAAAATTAAATTCAAAGCTTACAAGATACAATTTTTCGATCATATGGTATCTCGTATATCATATACAGTAGGTGGCCAAATTATTAGGGACAGTACACCTCCCCTGCAATTTTCAAGTTTAAATGCATTTTGTGAGAAAATAAATTGTTTTTAAATCATTTTTCTTCTATATTCTTGTTGCTGGTATCATTATTATTTTAAAAAGCGGGAGGTCGCTAAAGAAATCATCACCACCAAGCGGCATTTGATAGAAACCCTTATCAGAGAGTGGCATCACAACCCCAATCTCCGACACGACGCAAAAGTCTGCATAGAAAGCATGCCCAAACGCCTGGAAGCCGCAATCGCAGCAAAGGAGGACATTACAAAATATTAAGATTTTACTTAATTTGTTAAATTAACACTTTTTATACAAAAATAAATGGTTATGAATAAGCAATTATGTCGTTTTATATTCTAAATAAAGCACTCTAATGAATAAAAATAAATAGGAGATCCAAAGCCACTTATTTCCTCACTAAATTCATTTGAAAACTACAGAAAATCAACACTGTCCCTAATAATTTGGCCACCCACTGTATAATCGGTGTTTGAATGAACTTCGGTCGATCGTAGACCCCTTACTTTATGTGTAAAAACGAGGTGCCCAATGCATGTAACCAAATTTTGAAATTATTTAGTCAAAAAAACGCATCGCGCAAAATTTGGATGGTACCATTTTGTTGTACTGACCTTGTTCATTAATTTCAGGCACGAAGAAACAGCATCCACGATAACTTGCACCATTTACAGTAACAGTATTTTTATTAGCAACCAAAAAATGTCCAGTGTTGCCACCAGCCCAAACTCTATACTAAAGATTGTCTTTAGGAGGGTGAACAGGTCGTTTATGGATAGGCTTATCATACCCGGTTTGACCGGGACTGTCCCGATTTGAAGGTATGGTCCCGACGTACCGGCTACTTTGTCATTTTGTCCCGGATATTTGTTAAAAATTAAAAAATGCCGAATATACACACAGTACAAAAAGCAGCCTCGAAAAGTGGCGATTAGGCAACTAATTTTTAAAGAAATTTTACGGTAGTGATATATTTTAATAATGTTATGTTCAATTAAGAGTAATTAATTAGTAATTTTTGTTTTTTGTTAACCATTGCGTTATTTAGCCTTTTCAGTCATAAGTACTTAACGTAGAAGGCGCTACTTTCTGTTTTGAGCAAAATCTCAAAATTAGAAGAATTTGAGAAAAAAATATATTAGTACGTCTATTTATGGATCAATATCGTATTTTACGATCTCCAAAAATGTCTGTTTTATGTTTACAAATCAATTTTGAATTGAGCTATGTCAATCTAAATTATATTTTCAAAAAAAATTGACGATTGTCTTTAGAGACATCCCGAAAGAACCCTGTGTAGGATCCCTGTCCTGATTTTTCACAAAATATATAATACTATAAAATATACTATTAATAACCGATTTCTAAAGAACGAATTAGGTATTTTAATTTGAGTTTTGCCTAATTTGATTAAGAACAATAATTAACATTTAGTTAGAGGTCATTCGGTATAAGAAAGATACAGGGTATCATAAATTAAAATCCATTTACCGTAACTTTGAAATGACGTCACAGTTGAAAAACTCACCTTGTTGCCAATTCGTAAACTGTCAAAAAAAAAGGTAGGTTATATCAAACAACTTCTAAAAATATATTGAAAACCTATATTTCCTATGGAGGAAAGGAATTAATGTAAATTATGATGCACAGCAGTTCTTTCTAACCGATTTTTCGCGAAATTTATGGTTTATATTATATTAAGTGTGTAATGTAGTATTAAAAAAAATAATAATAAATTTCAGTGTATAAGAATAATCAGAAATATTTGTTTTTAGAAATGTGTCGTGTTCTTTTAATACTTTTTATACAATTTACTTTAATTTTTCGCCTGGTGTCACATTGATACAGCGGGTTCGGGGAGCAAACGCGTAGGTTAACATTACAAAAAAAAAAGAACGTAACAAATGTAAATAGAACATATTTTATTAATCATATATAATATTTGTTTATCGACCAAGATACAAAATTAAATATTGTTTTTGTTCACTTACATTACAAATTATAAAACCTTTTAAAATATACAAACACAATATACAGATAAAAGTACGTTATAAAAATATCACCCATCATATTTGATATCTACTACTCTTTTATGAGTTTTAAAAACCCTTAAAGTTTGGTCTGAATCGCTCTGTAAGAAATGGTAGTTTACTAAGGTACCATTGCAGTTTTAAAAAATTAACTCTACCAATATCTCGAATACTATTGATACAATCAAGCTAAAATTTTATATCTTATACTCTTTTATGAGTTTTAAAAAACACTTAAATGTTGGTTTCAATCGCTCTGTAAGAAATGGTAGTTTACTATGGTACCATTGAAGTTTTTAAAAATTAACTCGACCAATATCTCGAAAACTATTGCTACGATCAAGCTAAAATTTGATATCTACTACTCTTTTATGAGTTTTAAAAAACCCTTAAATTTTAGTCTTAACCACTCTGTTAGAAATGGTAGTTTACTAAGGTACCCCTTTCATGTAATTTTATATTAATAGTGTCGACAGTAAGATGCTCTCCTAAAATCAAATTAATTATCTTTCAAAATAATTAATAAGAGACAAAACCATCCTTTGAGCACGGCTACTAAGAGCTTTGGGCATTTTTATTACAATAAATTTAAAAAAAAAATAAAATATAACCTAACTGTTAATTGTAAGTACCTAAACGTCAAATAACGATTGAACAATCCAATTTTAAACTGACAACATTGGAAAAATCTAGCAACATTAAATAAATAAATGTACTAACTGAGTTATGGATTGATGTTGATTAAAACATATCATAATGTTGGTACTTAAATTAACCAAGTTGACGTCATTTCATATTTATTGTGAATGGAGTTTACGTTATCAATTCTGCGTGAGAAAATAGCTGAAAACAATGACGTATATACAAGGTTTTAAATAAATGTTGTGGATACCAAAGAAACAAAATTATGTATTTTTAACTAATTTTTGTGGCTCATTGCCAACGCAGCAAAGGCCATTAAATTAAAAAAATAATAATAATAATTTTTGCTCGTTTTAGTACATGGTATACCTAAACGTACAAGAAATAAGTAATACTAACGGAAATAAACAAACTAATGCGGCAATTCTGTGGCAAACCTGTAAGCTTACAGACAAAATCTATAAGAAACTGTCCATAATAACACATAAAACAACTCCTTAGATTCGATCGTCTGTAGCTTACAGATTTGTCACAGAATTGCCTCATTAATCGCAGAATACGCGTATTCAAAAACAAAACAATGTAAGTGAAGACACTGAAATGTGTTGATAACGTAATGGACGTAATTTGGTCTCTGCTCAGGGGAACTAGTAACATCCGCCTGTATTTTTCTTATACTGAATGAGGTCTAATATTATAAGATATTTTTTAATCTGATTTGCTGACTCGATAAGCCGAAACTGGCTGATGAAGAGTTGGTCACCCTTCACCATCACCTTCATTATACTTATTTTTAAATAGTAAACAGAACTTTATTTTGAAAAAAGGGAAAGTAAAAACTAGTTCACACATATAAAATATAAAATTCCATGAATACTAATTAGTTTATAACATCCTCAACATGGAAAAAATTAATTAGTCTTAGTTTAAGTAAATAGCTGCTTATTTATCTCCTCCGGTAGTACGTAGGAGGTCAATACCCATCAAATATAGATCTATCATTCGATAAAGTAACGGAGATTCAGCTACAGATCGCTGAACACCTGTCCACTGGTCCAGCTTAAAACATCTATTCGAGAAAGTGACGGAGAATTTCTACTTCCTGCTATTGTGTTGATTAATACTGTGGCCAACATCCACTCTGAACTGGAGCGTGCAACAACGATTCTTAAAATTCTTAAAAGATTCTTAGATATTCCAGTAAAATTTCTGCATTTTGAATTGAATGGGAAATATTTGTGAATACTTTCTATGCATGAGAATTTAGAAGTTTGGAACAGTTCTGTGTAATATTATGTTATGAATTTTATATTTTTGGCCATTTGTATACCTAGGTATATTGCAAGTGTTGTGCTGGGTTATTACGAGAGTTATAAAAAAAGCAATATACAAAGTATTGTAAATTGAAACTATTTAAATTTCAATTCTGTTCATACTATGAGCATTTTAGATAGTCCCCTAGGACAGTGGTTTTAACCTTTAGTTAAATGCGGAACACCTACGTATCCTAAATATTTTCGTGCTTCTAGTTTAAAGTAACGTAATAATTATTAATATTTATTTTAAAATGGTAATATAATATATAAAATCTTTATTGCCATCAAAATAAGTACATATAAAAATAGAAACGCTTATAGCTAACCTTACATATTCCTGGTAATTCTATTTATTGATTATAATATCAAAAAAAAAAAAACTAACTGAAAACGGAAACTAACTTTCATAATTTAAATAATTTTGTCTTCCGCCCCCCCCCCCCACCCCTAACAAAAATTCCTGGATGCGCCACTGGTGCTAACCCAATGCTATTTGCATGGAGCAGCCTATTCGGGGTCGATTTTATTATTTAATCCAAAACCGGGACAAGGGTGGGACCGGGACGGGTTTAGCACCGTTTATCACATGGAATCGGTCATCACACAGAATTTTTTAATTTCTGCCCCCCTGCTCATCACTTTGGACTTATGGAAAAATTCCTGTTATATTTTTTCGATTCATATATTATGTATACTACTTAGATTTTTTTCAGATTAACGGTTACTAAAGGTTATCAATAAGGGTTATAGGGGACGACAGTGTGGAGACAACAGTTAATTAGCACATTTTTGACAAAAATCGAGTTAAAATAAACACATTTTAAAAAATTACTTTTTGTTCCTTAATCTACATCTCAAGAGCTTTCTTTTCTAAAAGAGCATTTGATACATTTTGACACAAAAAGTTCTAAATTTTTTGATAAACTATTCTGGTCAAAAATTCCTTTTGAACTTTTCCGGTTCCCATCAATATACATTATTGAAAATTTTTCAGATGATTAGATCAACCCCTCTGCGAAATAGGGTAGGCGACAAAAGTTTTTTAACATATTTTTGGATTAGATCCGAAAGATATTTGATTTTAAAAATATAATTATAATGGTTTATCCACGCATTAAGAGGTTTCATACGATACCTCATCCAAAATTAAAAAAGTATATATTTATTTTTTCGTTGAATACATATTTGTTTATATTTATATAGCGATGTGTTTTTTGAACTGTCAATAGTGGGTTTAAATGTGGGTCAAATAGTTGTACAAGCATGCCTAATTTCAACTTTGTTGGTCTTGAAGTTTGGCTACAACTTCTACCACATGGACAGACCGAGTGATTTGTTTTCTACACTACTATAAAATAATCAAAAAGTTGCAATGCCACACTATTTCAACTATATTTTGCACATTACAATAATAATTTTTGCAATTACATCACGAACATTGTTAACTGCTCAATTATGTGGTTTGTTGGCATAGACCAGTGATTCTTAACCAGATTCTTAATCACTGGAGTGCCACCAACTTCATAAAATACATATGGCTATAATACAGAGAAATGTGGGTAAGGTGCTTTGAATTTTCATTTTTTATATTAGGATGCTGTTACTTAAATATGATTGAGAACCATTGGCATGGACCTTCATTTTTACATAGCATGATAAAAAGAAATATAGTGCTGTAATCCGGTTATCTTGGTGTCCAGTCACTGTCACCGGATTTCCATACGTTTTATCTAGAAACACATTTCTTGTATGAGACCAATTATAATACGCGCTGTATGATAGGTAACGCGTTCTTATAAGACCCACATATTAACAAGACTCAATTCTTGATCTCAACTGACTAAAATGCTGACAAAAGCACAGCAGTCCGAAATGGTCCCATACTCAGTATTTTGTGAAACAATGCACAGTTCTATACTTTTTGGCGGCTGTTTCTAGTCGGCGGGATGAAACGGATGCGCGGCTGGTAAGGGGCCATCTCGTGCCAAACTCTTCTGGTGTAAAGGATATGCCTTGTCAGGCTGTAAACGTCGTGGTTGCGGCAAATGATTAAAATGGGTAATATTTAAAATAAAACGTAATAAATATGAATGAATCTGCCGTGTAACTTCATATTTTGGCGCCTACAAAGAATTTTCTTTGGGCTTCCTAGTAGGTTTATCAACTCCATAGAAATGGGCCCTAAATGGTTTGCCGGCTCCCGCGGTTTTGGGTCTAGTGGGCCCTTAGATATGACACTGGTTTTCAAGTATAATTTTAAATTACACAGAAAACTTACAATTATATTCCATTTTTTCCTGACATATATACGTTTTTTCTGTTTAAAGTAAACCAATAAATGTTATTACTTTTAGGAAAACTATTATGTTTAGAGTTCCTTGTTCCTTTTTTAGGGTTTTGTAGGTATCACCAAAAAACCCTTATACCGTCATTTTGTCGTCTGTCTGCCTGTCTATCTGTCTGTCTGTTCGGTAAAAATTGTAGCCAAACGGCTAAACCTAGAGAGTTGAAATTTGGCATGCTTATACAACTCTTTGACCCGCACATAGGAAAAATACTAAAACATCTAAAAAACATATCCCCCAAAAAATATAAACAAATATGTGCTCATCGAAAAAAAAAAATATTTTTTTATAATTCTGAGTAGGGTATCAAATGAAAGCCCTTGATACATGGATTAACGATCAAATTTTTATTTTTGCAAAATAAATTATTTTGAAGCGATTTTTGCCAAAATTGTGCAAACAAATTTTTGTCCCACATCCTGTAGCCCAGATGGTTTAAACTAAAAATCTGAAAAAATTCTAAGTAATGTACATTGGTGTGAAACGGAATAGTACAACAGGAATTTTTGATCAGATTATATGTTTGGAAAAAAACGCATTTTTTGTGATTTTTGGCTAATAATGTACACAAGTTATAGCTTTGTAACACGCTACACTGGAACGTGTATGCTGGTGTAGTGGTTTTTGACGCTGGTTTTTCACCCAAGTGACTCGATCCGAAAGGGATCGAACCCTGCGAGAAGAGATAATATTATTTATTTTTTTTTATATTGTTTAAATTATTTTTTCAAAATGCTAGTTATATTTTGGCAAATGTTGCATTTAATTTTTAAAAGCGTAAATTTAATAACTAGTGGAAATTGTTTAAACTATAATTTAATTCTGTTTCAATGTACACGAAATCAGAGGGGCGGAACTTATAACAACCAATAGGCGCAATTTTTAAAATTCTTAATGAAACTTGCTATATAAAAAAAATACTGAACATATTTAGAAACCTAAATAATGGTATTAGGCGTTCGAATTAAAATTAACAAAAAAAAAAATATTTTAATATAAAATTTGTTTTCGCATCCCAAATAATCAGAATTCACTTACTAAATACCTGCAAAATCCTGAAATGTGTGAAAATTCACACTTCACATCAATTTTTTTTGTGTATGTTAGGGGGCGCCACTAAGATACCTTGCATTCGTGCGCCTCTTAGCCTTGGGTCGACCTTGTCTAAAATTATTCTCTCTCGTGTTCTCTCTCCCCACAAAATATGTAATTTAAAAATTAAACAATTGTAAAAAGTTTATAATTATTATGGAAATATATTTGTAGGACAATTAAAATTTCTTTTTTTTATAATTTCTCACAGAGAGCAAGTATGTAAAAAGTTGTGTACATTGTTATTAGTGGGAGTAGATACATTCGGAAATAATAACAGATTGACAAGAGGTATTATATTTAATAAACATGAAAGTAATTGGTGTTCGGAAGTACTACGACCTCGATGAAAGTCTATAAAGCGGAAGTCACTAGCCGAAGATCTTGAGCACTTTAGACAATTATCTTATAAGGCAATAAAATAAATTTGCAAGGAAAGGGTAGACGACTGAGTTATTTTTTTAGTTGCTAGT